>OY856414.1:713261003-714461003 GCA_963693085.1 Alisma plantago-aquatica | reverse complement strand
AAAGTGATTCTTGGCAAAGAACTCACAACCCAACATAGGTTGGTGGTTTTGGATATTAACATGAAGATCAATAAAGGCAAGCATAACAAAAACCAAGATAGTAGGATCAAGTGGTGGAATCTTGAAGGAGAACAAAAATTGACTTTTCATGATAAACTCATCAAGGAGGGAACTTGGAACTTGGGAGTCTGATGTTAACACTGTGTGTCATAACATGAGCTCCTGCATAACAAAAATGTCCAAAGAGGTTTTGGGGGAGTCCAAAGGTTGTGGACCTCCACAGAAAGAGACTTAGTGGTTGAATGATGAAGTATATAAGTCTATTAAACTAAAAAGGGAGATCTATAGGAGCTTTCCCAAATCTCGAGATGTTGCAATGTTCCAAAGATACAAGCAAGCAAATAAAGAAGATAAAAAGGTTGTTTAGGAGGCAAGGTCCAGATACTTTAATGATATTTATAAGAAGCTGGACACAAGAAAAGGGGAAAAGATATATATAAAATGGTTCATATAAGAGAAAGGAAAGGAAGAGACTTGAGTCAAGTAAAATGCATTAAGAATG
Organism: Alisma plantago-aquatica; assembly: GCA_963693085.1. Taxonomy (NCBI): domain Eukaryota; kingdom Viridiplantae; phylum Streptophyta; class Magnoliopsida; order Alismatales; family Alismataceae; genus Alisma; species Alisma plantago-aquatica. Next base: position 714,460,441 of record OY856414.1, on the reverse strand, counting down.
AAGATAGAAGGGTGTTGACGAAGGACGATGATATTAAGAACCTGTGAAAAAATTACTTCCATAAGCTTTTCAATGGAGATTTTGCAAATAATGTTAGAGACTCATGTGACATGAATACAAGAGATATCATTTACACACGACAAGTTTCACCATTTGAGGTCAAGAATGCTTTGAAGAAGATGAAAATGAGAAAAGCATGTAGACCAGATGATATTCCCATTGATGTATGGAAGAGTATGGGAGATGAAGGAGTTATGTGATTAACAAAGCTCTTTAATAAGATCATGAAGACCAATAAGATGTTGGATGAGTGGAGAAATAGTACTATCGTCCCCATCTACAAGAACAAAGATCATGTTCAGAGTTGGACAAACTACAAAGGTGTCAAGTTGATGAGTCACACAATGAAGCTTTGGGAGAGGATTATTGAGCAGAGGCTAAGATCTATAACACATATATCAAACAACCAATTTGGTTTCATGCCTGGAAGATCAACAACATATGCTATTTTTTTTTATAAGGAGGCTTATGGAGAAGTATAGAAAAAGCAAAAGAGATCTTCATATGCATTTATTGATTTGGAAAAGGCTTATGATCGAGTACCTAGAGATATGTTGCAGATGGTTTTAAAGAAAAAGGGTGTGTCAATCCAATACATTGACTTGATCAAGGACATGTATGCTAGTTCTACTGCAAGTGTGAAGACTCCTGTTGGAGAGACACCAACTTTTCCTATCACAGTTGAGGTACACCAGTGGTCCACACTCAACCCATATTTGTTCGTTCTTGTATGGATGAGCTAATAAAGAATGTCCAAGATGATATTCCTTGGTGTATGTTATATGTTGATGATATTGTTTTGATTGACAAAACTAAAGATGTATTGAATGATAAAGTTGAACGTTGGGGAAAGGCACTAGAATCAATTGGATTGATCGTTAGTAGGAGCAAAACTGAGTATATAAATTTCCATTTTAGCCAATCTTGCAGTGTGAATGATGGAGCCAAGTTGGACTAAGTAAATATACCAAAATGTGATAAATTTTGTTACTTGGGTTCTATTATTCAAATAGATGGGGATGTCCAAAATGATGTTTGTCACATGATCACTATAGGATGGTTGAAATGGAGAAGTGCAACTGGAGTATTATGTGATCGGAAGATCCCTCTCTGGTTAAAAAAGTAAGTTTTATAGAACAACTATACAACCAACCATGCTCTACGGGAGTGAATGTTGGGTGGTGAAAAAACAAGGTCTCAACAAGATGAACATGGCTGAAATGCGTATGCTGAGATGGATGTGTGGGAAGACAAGAAAAGATTGCTTGAGAAATGACTATATCAGGAATAAAGTGGGGGTGGCGAGAATTGAGGAAAAGTTGCGTGAGGGCCGACTCAGATGGTGCAGACATGTGCAACATAGATCGACTAATGCACCTATATGAAGCAATGATATTGAGTCAAGAACAATAAATAGAAGAAGAGGAAGACCTAAATTAACATGGGATGAGCTTATAAAAAGAGATTTTGAATCTCTACATCTAAACCAGAATATGGCTCATGAGAGAGCTGAATGGAAATGAAGGATCCATGTAGCCAACCCCAACATAGTTGGGACTGAGGCTTAGAAGATGATGATGATGATACTTAAAGTGTCAAATGTAGAACTTAAAATGGAGTTGGAAGAATGAGATACCATTGATAATTGAATAGTTAAGTGGTTGAAGTATAAAATCCTACATCCATACCTAGTCATTGTTTCAATACTAGTCTTAGTAAAGCACCTTACTAAGTAAAGTTGGAAATAAATATACAATAAAAACATATATACTTGATTCCTCCTTTTATGGATGATGATAGAGCACCTAAAAAATTTCCTTTACTATATTCACAAGAGACCATCACCTATTCCTTATGATGTTGTAGTCGATGGGATTTCACCGCCTTCTCCCTTGCTGGCAGTAGGAGATTACCATGGGAACACCTTTCTGAAACACACTAGAAGATTATTGTTTCCTCATCTGAAATTCATTCAGTAGCATAATAACAAAGGCACTAAGGATATCAAGGAGTAAAGTATGAAAGTACAAGTATAAGTACAACAAACGTTGTTGATCTTTCCTATATATGGATAGGAAGAAGTAAGGCAAAGAATATATATCATGAAACATTGCAGAATCACAAAATGCGACTCTCAAGCCAAATCCATCCCTAAGTTGTTTGTATTACTTAAATGTATTTAGAGGTGTCTAGAATGTCTCTATCTGCAAAATTAGTTTAGACTTAGCCTAGATGAACATTTTAGAATGTGGAGCCATAATACAATCATTATAGCTGGTCAATCTTGATCTATAAAAAGTACTTGGACAACAAACACACACTCATGGTTAAAATGTGAGTTTGATTAAATTATGCCTAAGTTGTACTCTATTTTGAACGAGGGCATGTATATGAAGGGTCACATTGTCCAATATCTCTTTATCTTAATCGAATAAGATTTTACATTGTTCATTGTTCAAATTTTACTTTGACTGATACTAAGGGTTTGACTGAGAAGGATCTAGAGTCTTGATGAATCAATGGATTAGTTTTGCTGAAATAAAGGTTCACCCGATCAAGATCCCGACCAATTGTCTAGTTCAACTGAAAAGCAGTAAGTTGTTCACAATTACAATTTTGCAAACTTGACTCTGATTAATCGTTGTGATAAATGTTTTGACCCAATTGGCTTCCTATAGTACAAATAAGGTTATTCTAGGGTCTTTGATCAATGATACCTTTTCCATCTACAAGAATAACATAAATGCAATTTACATGGGTATATCATACATAATATATAATAACAACCATTTCAAAGCTATATAATTATTTTATATTGCAATATATTGAGTTGGCTTCTAACCATAATGATGACTAAATACTAGATGCAAGTGTTAGCGCATAAAATTATAAAATAATACAATCATCAAAATAGGTTACATGAAATTTCATTGGCTATATAATGTTACTGAGATGGGAGGATTACACATTAGACATGAGGATTCTAGGATGCTTTAAGTATAAGAAAGTGCATTTTTCTCCTCACGTCAACATTCACAAACTTGAGTAGATATTTTTAAGCGCCAGTCAATTACATTACATGCACGAGTCATATATATCACAAATATGAGTGCAATGATTTTCTTCATGGTAGATGTTCTCCATGTCTATGGACATGAGTTTTGGAACCATAATAAGGACACAAATATCATCAAAATGGATAGATGATAAGCCAGCAACCTTCAACAGTGAGTGCGCTTTTCCCATGATATTATCAAAATATGTTTTGGAATATAAATTGATGATGGGGTTGATAATAAGTCCATCATTTTACCTACCTTTGCTTTAGTATGCTTGCGAAAACTCACTTTAGATCGACGATTGTTTTTTTAAATACAGATACAAAAGTGAGTATGTGTCGTTGTTTATCTCTAAAAAGACAAAGTAATAATAACTAAAACGAGGCCATGAATAATAGCTCCCAAGGACCGAAACATTTAAAATAATACTTTATTATTTAAAAAAGATATACAACACATATTTACATAAACTTTTACACGTGGAAGATCATACAAACTGTGACGTTTTATACGATGTAACATAAAAAATGTATATGTCCAATGTAGGGAATGTACACATCCAATACAAGAAACATTAGACCGTTAATTGTTGTTATACATCTTGTATTGAGCTGGATATATTATTTTTACAATAAAAAAGATAAATGCTTAGTAAAATAAATGTGTACACCTAATAAAAAATATCGACCAAAAAATTAAAATGACGTGTTTGAGTATTTTAATTACCAAAATGACATGATTCAGAATTTAATTCCCAAAATGGCATGTTTCTGAGACAATACGTCCCCAAAGAAAATGTATCAATGCGCCCCCTGAAGACGTATTATCATTTTTAAAAAATAATACATCCCCAAATGGGACGTATTGCCCCAACAAAAGCAATGCTTCCCAAACTTGGAAGTATTGTTTTTGTTTGTTTTTTGTTTTTAAATTATGATACTATGTAAGATATATATATATATATATATATATGTTAAATTACTAAATGAACATAATCACATTAACTTTATTCATATAACCATATAATTCATACCTAAAAATAATAAAATAATAAAAGAATATTATATTTCATTAATATGTAATATTTATTAATGTAGATAGATGTATTTAAATTAATGGATACAATACTAAAATAATATAATAAAGTTTAAAATTATAGGAATACAACATATATATATATTTGTAAATTTAGAAAAAAAGAAAAGAAAAGTAATATAGCAAAATATACCACACGCTGTTATGCACACACACTATATATATATATATATATATATATATTAAAGCCATGATATATAATATTAAAAAAATAAACATGTCAATTATGTAAAGCAAAATATGCTAGAACAATAACAACAAATAATAAAATTAAAATATATAATACATATGGTTTTAAATGCAATTTATAAAAATCATAATATATTTGATTTTTGACAGATTATATTTTCCCCTAAATTGGATAAAAAGTTTAAAATGTTATTATGTTATTATGATTTTCGTCAATATATTATTTTTTAAACATAATAAATACACAATATGTTATGATTTTCTATGTGTCGTATTTATGAGCGTATGTATCATATATTTTATTTTAATTATCTATTATTATTGTTTATGTATATTTTACTTCATATAGTTGACATATTTATATTTTTTTAATATTATATACCACACCATTAATATGTGTATATATATTGTACCAATTTGTGTTATACATTACTATATTAGTTTTTTCTTCTTCTGAGTGTGTGTATGTATGTATATATATAAACATACACACACAATACACACACATATATTCGTGTAGTTCATTAATTTTAAACTTTAGTATATAATTTTAATATTGAATCCATTAATTTTACACTATTATTTACATTTATATATTTTTTATATTAATGAAATATTCTATTATGTTATTATGTTATTATTTTTAGATTTTATTTTAAATATATAGTTAATAGTATATAAGTTAATGTAATTATGTTCATTTATAATTTTAACATATAAATGTATATATATAACTTACATGGTATCATCATTAGTAAAAAAATAATATATCCTCTTTGGGGACGCATTGCTCTTGTTGGGGGCAATGCGCCAATGCGTCTCAACTGGAGACATAGTACTTTTCAAAAATAGCAATACGTCTTCTGAGGGGGCGTATTGACCCCACCAGGAGTAATACGTCATATTTGAGAACATATTGTCTAAAAAACATGCTATTTTTGGAATCAAAATCTGAATCATGCCATTTTGGTAATTAAAATATCCAAACATACAATTTTGATTTTTTAGCCAAAAATATCATACTATAAGTGGTGACTATATAACCGTTATTGACTTATATATCTTTTATTGTAAGGAAAAACATGCTTTACATGTCAATACAAGATATATTGAACTAACAGAATGACAACGTTAGTGGAGTTTATTTTTGTTTCAGCATGTGTGTATCATTCAGATGTATCCATAAAAAAGTATGGTTATATAAAAACTGACATGGATAGATAATATCAAGTAAAATATTGTACATTGTCAACTAAAAGAAAATACATGTCAATAAAAAAAGAAATATACTAGGTGAATACCATTTTGGAAACAAAAATGAAACCTCACTCATTATCCACTACGAGTTTGAGGATGTGTGGGGTTCCGTTTTGTGTTCTAAAATAGGTTTAGATGACAGATCCCAAAAAATAATAAACCGATGGGCGTTAGTTGAGTTTTTTTTTCTTCTGTTTCAACATGTGTGTATCACTCACTACCTTGATATATCAAATTGACAGATGTATCCATAAAAAGAATATGGTTATATAACTGTACATAATACAACACTAGGCATAAACCCATGCTATGCACGGGTGCCTTAGTAAACTTCAAATACAATAATTTATAGATTTAACTTAAAAAATAAAAGAATATATGTACAATATATATATTAATATGACTTCTCATACACACAAGGACAAATACGTAATTTCAAAAAATAGTGAAAAAATTGCATCCAGCCCCCTCCACGGGCTTTCATATATAGTATAGATGTGTCTCATAATATAATATAAATTTAAAAAATTAAAGACAAAAGTGTGGTGTACACACACAAGGACCAATACATAATTTCAAAAAATAATCAAGAAAATTGCATCCTGCCCCTCCACGGGCTTTCCTATATAGTATATATGTGTGTCTTAATATAATATAATATATATAGTTAAAAAAATTAAAGATAAAAGTGTGGTGTATACACACACATGGACCAATATGCAATTTCAAAAAATAATGGAGAAAATTACATCCAGCCCCTCCATGGGCTTTTCTATATAGCATAGATGTGTGTCGCAATATACTATTTAATTTAAAAAATAAAGACAAAAGTGTGGCGTACAAACACAGAGACCAACACTTTATTTCAAAAAATAATAGAGAAAATTGCATCCATCCCCTCCATGGGCTTTCCTATATAGTATAGATGTGTCTCTTAATATAATATATAATTTAAAAATTAAACACAAAAGTGTGGTGTTCACACACAGGGACCAATCATAATTTCAAACAATAATCGAGAAAATTACATCCACCCCCCTCACAGGCTTTCCTATATAGAATATAATATATAATATAAAAAACTAAAGACAAAAGTGTGGTGTACACACACAATGACCAATGCGTAATTTCAAAAAATAATGGAGAAAATTGCATTCCGCCCCTCCATGGGCTTTCATATATAGTATAGATAGATATATCTCTCAATATAATATTTAATTTAAAAAATAAAGACAAAAGTGTGGTGTACAAACACAGGGACCAACACGTAATTTCAAAAAATAATGGAGAAATTGCATGCATCCCCTTCCATGGGCTTTCTTATATAGTATAGATGTGTCTGTTAAATAATATATAATTTAAAAAATTAAAGACAAAAGTGTGGTGTACACACACATGGACCGATACGTAATTTCAAAAAATAATTGAGAAAATTACATCCACACCCCCTCACTGGCTTTCCTATATAGTGTAGATGTGTCTCTTAATATAGTATATAATTTAAAAAATTAAAGACAAAAGTGACACACACAAGGAATAATACATAATTTCAAAAAATAATGGAGAAAATGCATCCCTCCCCTACCACGGCCTACCACGGGCTTTCAGTATAGATTTTACATGCTCAATTAAAAAAAGTATACATCAATAACAAAATAAACCACCGGTGTTAGTTTGTTAGAAAAAATAAAGGATCGAAGGGTCAATTAAGTTTATTTCCGTTTTAGCATGTGTGCATCACACTATCCTGATCCTGATTTTTTCGTGAGAAAAATTTCCTCCTCGGAAGTTTAGCACATAATCTTATTCCAAAGCTCCAGGCGGCTCTCCACTGCCGTAATCATACTGCATACGTCTGTTGGCTGTGATGGAGTTTGCCCGCTACTATCACGCCGAAATCTTTCATTCTGTTATCAACTGCTCGTCCTTCGCCGCGACATCTAACCAAACTGTCGTTTCTCCTACCGCTGCTTTCTGCCCGCAGTCAGAACTGAACGACCCAAGAGGCCGCCACTCATGCTCCGCGAAATACGATAAGCAAGTGCTTGGAATCACTAATTCTTCCCGGAAGGATTCTAAGCGGCGGCTGTCTCACATTCTGAGGACAGAAGCGGCAATCCTGGGCGTGGAGAAGAAGTCCTTCACGAGCAACTCCAAGCGCCTCTGGCCCAAAGCTGTTTTGGAGGCGTTGGATGAGGCTATTGCCAATGATCGATGGGAATCCGCCTTAAGGGTATGGTCCTTTGAAAACAGTGATCACTCACGCAGAGCTTTTCATAACCTACTTTGGTACTCCTTTAAGGAACTTTCTCAAAAGAACATTAAGTTCAGGTTTTCTTTCACCAACATTGCTTGTCTCTATCTTACTGCCCAAATTAGTTGGCTGTTTGTTTTGGAACATCAACGCTCTTCAGCTCCTATACAACTTTCTAGAAATCCCTTTTGTAGAGTGCAATTTTCTTGAGGTCGTTATCCTGTTTGAACCGCATTTTCAAGTACCATAAATGCCTTGCTTAGGAAGTTACATTGGTTATCAATACCGCAGTTTAGTCTTTATCATTGTCTTCATGACAAGCACAAACTTATAACTTTTGGCAAAAGTTCTAAAAATAAATAACCCAATTAGTGCTACATAGGATTATTCCTATATAAAGGGGTGACTTGCTAAAGCACCATTTTATCACGTACCTTACAAAATTGGTATGTGACGTCAAAGTTCACAGGTGTCCACATGGAATTGCATAAGATATCTTGACGGAAATGAAACTTAAAATAGTGATATTGAGAATTTGAGAGGGCTTTCGTGACTAAACATCAAATTTTAATAAAAAACATGTATTCTTTAGAAGCACATATACTAGATATGTCGCTAAGGGTGCGTTTGTTATATGGTGAATCATGGGGAGGGGAATGATGGTGAAACAAATAATGTTGTTTGGTTGCCATGATGATAGGGAATCATGGTGAATCCATGGTGAAATTTGATCAGTTTTGTCACCGTGGAAATGTATGATGAATCATGGTGAAAAAAGTTTCTTTAAAGACTCCACTACTTATTTAGATACATGCAAAAAAAAGTTCTAATAAATATGATTCTTACTTCTGTAAGGTGTTTTTTATAAAGAATTTCTTCCTCATCATCCCTATAACCACGTAACTAACAATATTTTTTAAGTTTTTTCCCATCCCTATCACAATCATCATGCACAATTACCAAACAACACATTTTAACAATTTCCCCATCACCATCATAGTCCCCTTCCCCATCACCATCACTGTCCCTATCACCATCAATTTTTTCACCACGTACCAAACATAGCCTAAAAGGGGTGAATGAGAAATGTGAAATGCTGTTAGATCTACATAATATTAGTAAAGCCCGTGCTAGATCCAGGGGTATACTATTACTTTATAACTATTTTCTTTTTGACTACCTCAAGCTCCATAATAGTTTCCCCAAATTTTCTCTAAGTCTTTATTGTGTGTGCATTTTTATCTGCTAACTTGCCATTATTGTTGGTTGACAACTAAAAAGTTGGATATTTTGAATTAGACTGGCCATTATCATTGACATGGGTTATGAGTGGGCCACAAGCTGGAATATTGAAGTTTTATTGGGTTTTAGTATCGATGTCTGTGGTCACAAACAACATTAGGAGTTTAATCACTGGATGTCAAGGATATTTTGAACTATGTTTATAATAATCTCAAATGTATGGGAAGAAGCTGCCTTTGCCTCCCCCAACTGACAAACTGTTGATGTGAAGACCTCTACTATTCTAAGTTTGTCATGCATAGAGGCGCCTAACAAGTGCGGTTTTGATGGCCTAAAAATAATTATTTTAAAGAGTAAAAAGATTGACAAACTATGTCTTTCCTGTTACATTGCATAAAAAGAATTCATCAAAATTTGCATGGGTTATGAACAAGCAAAAATACAATTGAAACAATAATGTGTATATATTGCATTGGGGGGGGGGTAAGCTCCTTTATGTGAAAGGAATGAATGACTGGTCATCCAAACTCGAAAGATATATTGTAATGAAGAGAATCATATGAGTATAGAAGCTTTCTAATTTCCTTCATTCTTAGCATTCATAGAACAAAAAAGATACAAGATAAGTGGTAAGCAAGGTTGTAAAGTGTGTGAGGCGTAACGAGGCATTTTTATCTCAATGAGGCGAGGCGTAAGTCTCAAAATACGTATGGGGCGGTCGTAAAATATAATATTATACATTTATTTACATAAATATATTTATATGCTATGTCTATGCATGTGTGCATAACATAAATAGGAATATACAAGCACAACCAAATGAAATAGAGATTAATTTTGAAGCTGAATAATGATAAATAGAAACCAAAGACCCACCACAATACTAAAATATGTGTAGAAAAATAATGATATAATAATTCTTTACACTATTACGATACAATAATAGATATCATTGACAAAAAAACTAAAGGAGATAGAATTTCAAATGGGTAGGAATAAGGAACCAAAATTAGTTAACAATGCGATGAAATTCATCGACATAGTGAATACAAAGGTAACAAACAAAGATAAATTGAACAATGAAGACTAAAAGATATCACTCCAAGAATGATGATTCACTGTTCATTAATAAACAATGATAATTAACTACAAGAGCTCTAATTTTTTTGGAAGAAAGTGTATTTTAATAATCTTAAAAGTATACAATTTGGTGGTTAACATAATACGTTATCATCTAGAATCGAGGCAAGAACCTCAACTAAGCCTTAGAGCCTCAATGCTTTGAGGCGGGCACACATTGTGAGGCATAAGCCTCAGTCTAGGACACTGAGGCGTAAGCCTCGAGGCACATTAAGGATAGCCTGGCCTCGAGGCGGGTTTTTTACTACGATGCTGATAATAGTATTGGCAACCTTAGCCCATGTCGATAAATGGTGTTAATGTCATATTTTTCCACTAGAATGTGTGTGGTAAGAGAAGTGGTAGGAATCTTTCATATGAGCCTCGAGAGTTACCAAAATAACTGTACGCCTATGGGTATGCAACACTGTTTTGAATCTGAGCGTTAATTCATATCCAAAATGTCCATGTTGTCGTGATCCTGTTTCATTGGTTAGTGGATAACTAAACAATTATTTAACAAGAAAATTTGCAAAATTGGTAGTGCTTATGCTTCATTCTTTTCCAAAACGTCCTTGTGCTAGGGATCTTATTTCAATGGTGTGTGCATAGCTAAATTACCGATTTAAATATTACATATAGAATAATTAATGCTCCAGCTTGACTTGAAAAATGTCCCACTTTGATATTTAAGAGGAGCTGTCTGAGCTTGGGAAGTTGTTGGTGCACCAATGTACTACTTGTTGCTAGAGAGTCTACTATGCATAAGTGGGTACTCTTTTTTGATGGAGATCCAAGTTTACCTTTAGGTTAGACTAGATAATGATGATGATCATCATAATGAGAAACTTCTTTATTCTTTAGAATGATGATCTTCTGAGTCACTTATGATACCACCACTGTCATCATTCTTAGACTTGGGCAGGAAAGTGGATGAACATTAACATGTGCTCAATCCAACATCAATAATGAGATCCTCTTCAGTCTCCATTTCAGTGTTTATATTAGTTGTAACTATTGAGACAATTGGTTTCATGATGTTCTTGGGCTTGGCTCATTTAGTTTAATTACTTAAGTGTTTCGTGAATTAATCCATTGGGTCTATTTGTAATATGGGCCCAATTGTATCTTCGCTGATTAGGGTTATGATACCACCATTGTCATCATTCTTAGACTTGGGCTGGAAAGTGGATGAACATTAACATGTGCTCAATCCAACAACAATAACGAGATCCTCTTCAGTTTCCATTTCAGTGTTTATATTGGTTGTAACTATTGAGACAATTTGTTTCATGATGTTCTTGGGCTTGGCTCATTTAGTTTTAATTACTTAAGTGTTTTGTGAATTAATCTATTGGGTCTATTTGTAATATGGGCCCAATTGTGTCTTCGCTGATTAGGGTTATGTCTGCTTCCTTGTACTTGCATCTTCTCATATAAATAGGAAGGGGTATGCACATCTATCAATGAGAAATACAATCACAAGGAAATTTACCTGACATTGTCGTTTTCTACATGGTATCCGAACAATCAGTCTGCATGACACTACGTGAGAGAGAGAGAGAAGAAAGAAGCGCCAACCCTTGCCGGTGGCCGCCACCCTTGGTGGTGCTTAACGCCTACATGGATGTCCTACCCCTGCATCTTCTAGGAGCCGTCTGTATGGAGCGTTCCCATCTCAAAGTCAATAATCAAAGTTATTGCTTGTTATGATGCCGCTACCAAGAAGCTTTGCTGCCTCTGTCATCGACGTTGCTACCGCCTACATTGCCTTCTATGTAGCCGCTTAAGCATCATGCTTGCTTTTGGAGGAGCCATCATCGCCTTCCATTTTTTTGTCTACACCACCAACATTGCCATCTATTTGGTTGCCCTCCACGCTGGCACCTACATCTACGATGTTACAACCATCCACCTCCGTTGTCTAGATCTACAATCGAATCATGGCAAAAGATCAACTTTCTTGCCGCTATTAGGGATTCCCAATCCCTACTTTACCTTGGTGGAGATCTGGAAAGATTTCCCCATTGTTCTATTGTCGTTGCTGTTCTACTGTGCAACATGACATGTTAATATTGGACAAGGTGTGCAGACGGTATTTGTCTGTCTACTGCCGGCGCAAACTTCTGCAGTCATGCATGATGTCTCCTCTTTGAGATACAACATGTTGCCTTTGACATGGTGTGTCGACCTACCAATATCGTGTGTCAACCTGCCCTGCCCTGACAACTCGACGTATCCCCTTGAAAACTATAGAATAAGAATCTTTATTTGATATCACTAAAACAAATACAATGAACTCTCTTTTATAGAATAAGAGAGTAAGTGAGAAATAGAATCACACAATATGGGATAAAAGAAAAGCTATAGACAGGACAAGTCTAAAGCACACAATAAAACATAAAGCACAAATCATATATACTAATACTCCCCTTGAAGCTGGAGTATAGATGTCAAACATGCCCAATGTAGAAGAGCGAGTCTTGGGTGGTATCTTGGTAAAGATGTCAGCAACTTGATCGTCTATCCGGAGATAACGAGTGCAGATGCGACCAAAGAGAACATATTCACGAACAAAGTGGCAATCCACCTCGATATGCTTGGTGCGCTCATGAAAAGTGGGATTTTTGGAAATAAAAATGGAGGCTTTATTGTCGCAGTGCATGGGAATGGGAGCAGAATCAGAGATGTCAAATTCCTTGAGGAGTTCTTGGACCCACATTAATTCACAAGCAGTATGAGCCATAGCTTCGTATTCTGCTTCAACACTAGACCGAGCAACCACGATTTGCTTCTTACTGCGCCATGTAACTGGATTTCCCTAAAAAGTGCAGTAGCCAGAGGTAGATTTCCTGTCACATCTACTACCGACATAATTACAATCAGAATATCCAATGAATTTGCGGTGCCCATGTCTACGATACAATAAGAAGTTTTCAAATATTTAAGGATATGACAGACAACATCCCAGTGACATTGTTGAAGTTTATCTAGATACCTACTGACAAGTCCAACAACAACAATAGTATCATCTCTAGTTACAATAAGATAAATAAGCTTACCAGCCAATCTTCTGTATTGGTGGTTACTAGGGTAGGGTGGTGAAGATTCATCATCCCAGTTGGTATTGGGATCCAGAGAAGTACTAGTAGGTTTAGTACCAACCATGCCTATTTTCGTCAGTAGATCTAGAATATATTTGCGCTGTGAAAGACAGACGCCGAGCGAAGATCTAGAAACTTCAATCCATAAGAAGTACCTGAGTTTGCCAAGATCTTTAGTAACAAAGTTTTCTAGATATCATTTAGTAGCTGAACTACGATCAGTATCACTGCCGGATAAAATTATATCATCCACATAAACAATAAGAATGACAAGTTCGAAACTGAATTTTTTAATAAAAACAGAGTGATCTGAATGTGAGTGTCGAAATTGAAACTTTAGAAGAATCTGGCTCAATTTATCAAACCAAGCTCGTGGCCTTTGTTTCAGGATATAAAATCTCTTTCCTGAGTCTGAAGACTTTGGAATAGTCCCCCCTAAGTAATAAAATTAGGCGGTTGCTCCATGTAGACTTCCTCATGCAAGTCACCATATAGAAAAATGTTTTTAACATCAAGTTGAAAAAGAGGCCAATCATTATTCACAAAAACAAATATAAGGTGAGAATCCAACGACAACCAACAGTGGAGCAGTTTTTAGGACGATCAACCAGATCCCAAGTCTGACGATCGTGAAGAGCAACCATTTCAGTTTGTAGCTTGATGCCAAGCAGGATGCTCAAGAGCTTGTGTAGCAGTCTTTGGTACAAAAACAACAAAGATAACAGTAGTAAAACAGGCAAAGCTAGCACCCGCATCAGTTGTAGAGCAGAAATTACTAATAGGATGCTGAGTGTAGGAACAAACACTTTCCTTTGACTAATGGGAAGATGTAGGTCATAGTTACCTGGGAGGTGTTGTGATCTGTCGACAAAGGAGGAGTTGGTTGTTGAAGGGCCATGGAAGGGACTATAACCTTGGTTCTTCTCTTGCACACCTTTATAGGAGGAGGAAGAACTTTAGTCACTTCAATAGGATCATGTTCTACCCCTTCAATGGGATTCCTCAAATCATGAAGATTCTGAAGTGTCAAAAATGCGGTGTTAAATTCTGTAATTCAACATCTTGAAATCTCTTTCCCATCAGATAACTGTATGAAATGGTGGTGCAACTGTGTATGAGAATAGACAAACGATGTCAGCTTCCATGCCTTTTTAGTCATACCAGCATAATGTGGCAAACTTGCAATGTCCTCGAGCAATCGGTCAATGCAATGTGCAACACACGGAGTCCAGAAAAATGCGGCCATTCTCGCTGAAGATGTTTGGTAGCCAATACAAAATTTGATGCATTGTCGGTCACCGCCTGTGCCGCATATTTCAGATCTATCTTTTCAATAAAATCCCAAAGAGAAAGTCGCCTGTGTGCTTATGCCCTAATATATCAACGAAGTAGAGAAAGAAAGTCCCATGAGTCCATGCAGAAATGTGATCCCGTTGCAGCTGACCTGTATGTATATACTCATCCAACAACCTGGTCCTCAACATGTGATTTGGGTGGCACATACCCTCTGCCTGCTTGAGCAATTGCCTCCACCATTACTTCATATTACACGTTGTTTGTGGCATCGAATGGTAGGCTTGCAACTTTCTTGATAAAACCACCTAGCTAACTCCTTATCGGCTTTGGCGGCAACCTCTTTCTTGAATGTACTGTCAATTGTCCTGGGCGTTCGTCCAACCTTTCTAAGTGCTACCACTTCATGTGGTAGTAGAGGCAGGTGTGCATCCATTGGTCCTCTTTCAGTTACCCCTTGCTTTTTTGTCATCTCTCCTGTTGGTCTACTGACATTCTTCATGTTCTGAGCCTGGCCTTCAACTCTTGTCTTCAATGCCATGATCATCAGCTGAAGTAGGGAACAAATGTATGTCACCACTGAAAACATGTGCCTTCCTCTTGTTGTTTTGCATGTGCTCCAAACTCTCCTGCTTAAACTATGTTGTGGTATTGTTGCATTTTACCACATTTGACCCTTTACTGGTAAGGTGCTCTTTCAAGCTCTTGATCCTTGGCCTTACAAACCACATTGAACTTTGTTCTTGTCAGACATATCAGGCCGAAAGCCTAATTTCTACCCAGGATCGGTAGACCTAACCTTTCTCTTAGGGTCATTAACCAAGACTGAAATATGATTATTTCCAATCCCACTATCACCGTATGGGACAGCAAAAGTTGAAACACGATTGTCATTGGCAGACTCTATCCTAGACATAAAACAATTAAGACAATTAAAAAACTTGCAGTTTGGTCTTTAGATTTCAATCAACTAGTCACCTAACTGAAATATATTAAAGTGTTGCAATTTTAAGAGAAGTACTTGCACTCGTACTTCAAAGAATGTAAAATGTACCTGATACTAACTTTTAGTAATTGGATTGTTTAAAGTTTATTGAATCTCTTGTATTCAAGTGAACGTAAGTACTTGCACTTGTGCACTATTCAGAAGTATGTAATGTAACAACTTTTATTAAGTTGTTTGTAATTTATTCAAAAGAATGTACAGCTACTTGCACTGTTTACTTCAAATTTTTATTTAACCATTCAACTATTATTTTCTACTACTGCCTAATAACCATTGCTTGTGTATAAGTTAGACAGAAATCAAGAAGAATCATGCATGGTGAAGAATCTTGCAGGGAGAGGAGAGAATACCCAATTGCTTGCTTTTGAAAGAAAATAAGGCCGACAATAACACTATATATGACTAATGCAAAGCACAAACTGAAAAAAAGAAAAGGCAGAGATAGATGAGGGGAAGACAATTAAGAGGAACAATGGAGGGGGCGGGAGAAGAGGATGGGGAAGGAGAGGAGAAGGAGAGGTCAAAGGAGAAGTAGGGAACTGACCTGTACGACTACAGTCCTTGGCTCCTTGCTGCCTGTCGCCAGAACAGAGTTGACACGAGATAATGCAGACTCTTGATGGTTGCTGCTATAAGAAATCAGAAGAATGATAGTCAGAGATGAGAGGAACAAGGGCGGGGGGGGGGGGGGGGGGGGCGAAGGAGAAGGGAAGGGAGAAGTGTGCAAAGGGACGTACCTTTGCGGCTATAGCCTATAGGCCAATTGCTTCTTGCGCCAAAAAACAGGCCGACGACAAGCGGACGTGTTTCTGCAAAAAGAGAGGAAAAGAAGAGGTCCCACAATGAGAGTGGAGAAGGAGAGGGGAGGAGGAGGGGGAGGTAGAGGTAGGGGAACATACCTTTGCCTTGTGCTCCTTGTGCCAAAGAAGCAGGCCGATGGGTAGACGATGCGTCGCACTGCCGCGAGACAGAGTGCGTACGTCGTGCCAGAGAAAACTTGTCTATTACTGGGCGGGTTAGAATCATTAGGATTAGGGTAATATTATATAGATGATTTGGGTTTATTACGATTCATGTTCAAAATGGAATTTTATTAATGTTACGTTTCATTAGGAATCATATGTAAAAGAGGATTCTAGCCATTATTAGTTTTTAATAAGTTATAAAGTTTTAACGGGCCTTTAATTGGGCCCAATGCCTGGGTGGCTTGCCTAGCCTGCCTGGCCACCTAAGTTTTTAATTTTTGGGTGCCTACATTGAAAGGGTCCATGGGCTGCCCAACCCGCCTAGGCGCCCGCCCTGACAACACTGGTTAGGAACAATGCTCTGATACGATGTGAAAAATATGATGTGTGTTATATTTCTTATTCATAGACGACAAACTCCCCCTCCCCCTATATATACGAGAGGAGGTATAGAAGAATGAGAAGAATTGTATTCCGTGAGTCTAAGAGTTTACAATGCATTCTCTTTTATAGGATAAGAGAATAAAACAACAAGTAAAACTAAGCAATATGGGACAAAACACAAGTAGAGTAAAACACAAAAATAACACAAAAATAACATATCTCTATGTATCTCTTTACTCCCCCTCGAGCTGGAGCATAGATATCGAGCATGCCCAGCTTGTCCACTAGAGTCTTGAAGCGAGCTTTAGGTAAAAGTTTGGTGAAGATGTCTGCCACTTGATTTTCAGTGCTGAGGTATGGGGTATAGATGTGGCAAGAAAGAACAGTCTCCCGAACAAAGTGAAAGTCAACTTCTATATGCTTTGTTCGTTCATGAAAGTTCGGGTTGCTCGCAATAAAAATAGATGCCTTATTATCAAAGAACATTGGAATATGTCTAGAATCAGTGATATCAAACTCTCTAAGAAGACTTTGAACCTAGAGAAGTTCACAGGCAGTGTGAGCCATGACTCAATATTCTGTTTTTGCACTTGACCTAGCTACCACTGTTTGCTTTTTGCTACGCCAGGTAACTAGGTTGCCACTAACAAAGGTGCAATATCCAGAAGTGGATTTCCGATCACACTTACTTCCTGCATAATCAAAATCAAAGAAACCAGAAAGACTGCAATGACTATTCTTCTTGTATAACAAACCTTTCCCTGGAGAGCTTTTGAGATATCGCAGAATGTGACATACAATGTCCTAATGACACTGTCTAGGTTTATCTAGGTATCTGCTTACAAATCGTACAACAACAGTCAGATCATCTCTCATGACAGTAAGGTATATGAGCTTACCAACCAATCGTCTGAATTGGTAATGATCAACATATGGTGGGGAAGTGTCATCATCCCAGTCAATGTTTGGGTCTAGAAGAGTGCTAGTTGGTTTGCAGCCAAGCATACCTACTTCCTGCAAAAGATCCAAAACATATTTTCGTTGAGAGAGACATAACCCTGCAGATGATCTGGATACTTCAATACCCAAAAAGTATCACATCTTGTCGAGATCCTTGGTGACAAAGTGCTTTTCTAGATAAGCTTTAGTGGCCTGGATGCCCAAGGTGTCATTGCCAGATAGTATAATGTCATCGACATAGACAATAAGAATGACTAAGCCAACTGCTGTTGTTCTGATAAATACAGAGTGATATGAATGAGAACGACAAAAGCCAAATTTTATAAGAATCTAACTCAACTTGTCAAACCAGGCGCGAGGGCTTTGTTTGAGACCATAGATTGCAAACCTGCGAAGAAGACTCCCCATGAGCAACAACCCGGTGGTTGCTCCATGTAAACTTCTTCTTGCAAGTCTCCATAGAGAAGCACGTTCTTGACATCCAGTTTACAACAACAAAAATGAGAAAACGAACAGAACTGAGCCTCACGACTAGAGAGAAGGTCTCAAAGTAGTCAACGCCGTAAGTCTGTGTGTAACCTTTTGCAACCAGGCGTAGTGTCGTCTGGTTGATTTTTGATAGTGAAGATCCAACGGCAACCAACCGTAGGACATGTAGAAGGGCGATCTACAAGATCCCAAGTCTTGCGATCAGAGAGAGCCTGCATTTCAACTTTATAGCTTGTCGCCATGTAGAAATAAGAATAGCTTCTTTGGCAGGTTTTGGAATGGTCACAACAGAGATAAGAACAGTAAAACACACAAAACTGGCACCCAGATTAGAGGAAGAATAGAAATGACTAATTGGATGTTTAGTACAGGAGCGGACACCTTTCCGAGGATTAATAGGCAGATGTAAGTCAGAATTTACCTCAGTTGTCGGATGATCATCCGCTAAAGGAGGAATTGTTTGTGGAGGGGCCGTAGAAGCATTAGTCTTCTTGGGTCTTCTTTTGTAGACTTGCAACATTCGTTCTTCAGGTGTCGGCTCAGAAGGTGTATCAATATCCACAATGTCAGGCAACGGAGTAGGTGCTAAAATGTCACTAGATAAGGACGCCCCCTTATCAGAGTTGAAGGGTAGATGCTCAAAGAAAACTACATCTGCACTCACGTACCATTGGCGCATAATAGGATCATAACAACCATACCCTTTCTGGGTTCGAGAATATCCCCAAAAAATACATTTAGTGGAGCGAGGGTCAAGTTTTGTTATCCCAGGGCAAAGGTTTTTGACAAAGCAGATGCACCCAAAGATACGTGGCGGGACAGAAAAGAGTTGCACATCAGGAAAGAGGATGTTATGTGGAATCTTATTTTTTAAAACAGAGGATGGCATGCGATTGATAAGAAAGCAAACTGTAGAAACCGCCTCAGGCCAAAAAAGTTGATGAACATGGTATGAAGGAGAATAGTGCGAGCAACCTCTAAGAGATGACAATTTTTTCGTTTGGCGACTCCATTTTGCTAGGGAGTGTAGGGACAAGAAGTTTGATGGATGGTCCCTCGGGATGAACAAAAATAGGTAACCGACTTTTGCATAAATTCAAGGGCATTATCAGTGCAAATTTTTTTAATGGGTTTGCTGAATTGAGTTTGAATTTCAGAAAAAAAAATGTGCTGATGGTGTCCAAAATAGGCTGCTATCTTTCAATAAAAATAACCAAGTAGCACGTGAATAGTCGTCAATGAACGTTAAAGTATTTTACTCCAGAATGACTAATAACCGAACACGAGCCCCATATATACACATGAACAATGTCAAAAATGCATTTAGAACCAATATCTTTCTTAGTAGGAAACACATAATAGGTTTGTTTGCCCAATTGGCAAGATTTACAAGAAAACGTTTTATCAGGTAAAGCAGGAAATAAATATTTCAGCTTCGTAGTAGAAGGGTGGCCAAGACGGTAGTGCCACTGTAGTCCAGTCACATATGTTGAAAGTAAAACAATCACTAATGTCGGTCCATCCAAGTAGTAGAGTCCATCTGGTCCCTCATGGCCGGAACCAATCCTCGTTTTCATGCGGAGATCCTTCAAAACACAATCAGAAGGATCAAATTTAATTGAGCACTGAAGACTTTTCAGTCTTATTGACATTAAGTAGATTAATATGAAATTTCGAAATATATAAGACAAATTTCAGATGCATATGATGAGATAAAGGAACCGCCCCGATGCCATGAACTGTAGTTTGAGACCCATCAACAACCATAATCGGAGGAAGCTGTGTGGTTTTAGTAAGAGTAGAAAAAAAATTAATGTTACCGGCCATATAAACTGAAGCACTAGAGTCGATGCAACATTTATTTTTACTAGCAGAAGGAGCAACAAGCATGGCAAATGAGTTGGCATCGGACGTAGACGGGAGCTGAGACATGCGTTCTTGGAAGAATTTCTCAGACTCGGAGCGAATCCAAGCAGGCGAGGGTGTAGCTGGAGGTTGATTAGACACAAGAGGATCAGAGAGCGTCAACAGTCACCTGGTTAGCCCATGCGAGCTTGCCGTGTTTAATCCAACAACAACCTTTATTATGATTGTCTCGCCCACAAAAATTGCAGATCCGAGGACCAACATGTTGCCCTCGACCTATTGCAGTAGAAGATGTGCGGCCTGCGGTAGTAGGATGACGACCACGACGACTACGACCACGACGACTACAACCACGACCACGACCACGACCACGACCACGACCACGACCACGACCACGTCTAGGGCCAGAACTATATCAGTGGTGCGAACCACAAGAGCAGGATGTTCCACCGCAGGGGTAGAAGTTACATATGGTAAACGTTGAACACCTTTAAGAACGTCCCAAAGAGTAGGCAGGGTGTCACTAGATAGAATCTGGTCGGCGACCTCAGAAAAGGAGGACGGGAGACCCACAAGAAATTGGACGAGTTGTAGTTCATTGCGCTGTCTCTGGTCTTCCTTGATGTCAACTAACAATGGGTGATAAATCTCATATTCATTCCAGAGAGTAGAACACTGATTATAGTAATCTTCAACATGAGTGTCAGAGGAAAATTCCTTCTTGACCAGATTTTTGAATATCTCAAAGACTCTTTGGATTTTGCTGATGGGAGTAGATGTGAGACAATTGATCCCACGTTGCTTTAACATCATGAAGGCAGAGCAATGACTGGCTGATCCATGGCTCGATGCTATTGACTATCCAAGACATAACACCCGAGTTATCTTTACTTCACTGTGCATAAGCTTGCTTGGATTTTTCATCCGCTGTGGCATCAGGTGAGGTAGGGTCGATGGTGATATGAGAATAGCGACCTTGCGCTTTGATATACAAGATGAAGGAAGACGACCAGAGGTGATAATTGGAGCTATCAAGTTTCAATGTGGTGACACATAGAGAACATGGAGGCTCAGTAGATGTCATGGCAAATAGGGCTGCAACAGTAGAAGAGCAAAAGCAGAGAAGAACCCAGATGTAGAAGTAGAAATAAAAAAAAGCCGGAATCATCAGATCCAAAGAAACCGCCATGGGGCAGCAGTTGGCAGTAGTGGATCTGACTTATCAGATCATAGAGAACCCACTATGGGACAGAGAAGATGGTAGAATAACCTACGCCATCATAGAGAGATTCAATACTCCACCATTTGGCAGAGGCAGCCGCAACTGAAGATCTTCTAGACTCTCAACGTGCTATGTTTTGAAAAATTGCCCGGAGACGTAAGGATAGGCGAAGGAGGAGATCGAGTAAGGGAGGTGGCTAGATGTTAGAGATGGTGAGAGGGTAGGTAGGTGGGTTGGTGAATGGGAGAAAGGATGTGGAAGGGTGGTAGGAGGTGGTGGCGAGGCGGCAACAATGGCGGGAAAGGGGCGGGGCGGGGTTGGCGACAGTGGAGAAAGGGGGGGGGTGGTGGGGGGCTGTTGGGGTGGTGGAGGGAGAGAGGAGCGGGGTGACTGGGCGGTGAAGGAGGAGAGGCATGGTGTCTAGGTGGGGAGGGAAGAAAGGGCAGGGAGCGACAGGAGGGAGCCCGACAACGCGGGGGGGGGGTAGAGAGAAAGGAGTTAGGGTTGGGGAGGGCTAAGGCATGGGGAGATTAGGGTGGAACTTGCAGGGGAACCGAACCACTCTTGATACCATACAGAGGAATGGGAAGATTTGTATTTGTTCGAGAGTCTGTTTTATTATGCTATTAGTAGCTTTGTTATATGGGCCTAAGTGTCGTGGCCCATTAGGGTTTAATTGTGTTTTGTACGCTTCCTTGTTCTCCTATGCCCATACATAATTTTTCTCCTCCTCAATATTACATTAAAGCACTCAAACACTCAGAAACTCCCCCTAATGTAGATACTCCAAGCAAGCAGGTCATAGAAGCTTCTCGATCATTTGGAGCAAAAGTAGTAGTAGAGTGTCATGGTCTTCATCTCAGTAGCTAACTTCGCAACAGAGTCCAGAAAGTGTTGGGTCACAGTAGTAGAGGTCAACGTGCAAACAGAGCACGGACGAGCCTGAGAGTGTTGGCAACACAGAAGTAGAAAGTCGATGTGCAAACAAGGCACAACCAAGTAGAGAGTCCACGTGTCAAAACACGGACATGCTAGAGAGTGTTGGCGCACAACAACAAAAGTCGATGACGTAGGCAGATAGAAGACCAGTAGGCAGAGTAGCAAGCAATAAATAACTCCAGTAGACTAAGCTCTATGTAAAGTCAGCAACAAAAGTCTTCATCATCTTCCCTCTTCATAGAATATCCATCACAGTAGCAACAGACGTCAAAGTCCAGAGAGTGTTGGACCACAGAGTCTAGAGAGTGCTGGTCCACAGAAGAAAGTCATCGTACAAATAAAGCACGGACAGTAGAAAGTGCAAAAGCACACAGTAGCAAGAAAAATGTCCTAATCATAGCACAAGTAGCAAGAATGACGTCTCAGTATGCAACTTCATAACAACAATCGAGGTAGATGACGAATAAGCAATAATATCGGCATAAAACATCACATAGTAGCAGAATAATCCATATATCAGCAGTAAATGTGGCGTGAAGCAACAAAATACAATTCTTTTTTTTCCCTTCATTTCTCCTCCATCTCATCTCTTCCCTCTACACTTCATCCTCTAGTCTCCCCCCCATGCCAAGCACGAAGGAGTCAAAGAGTGGTTGGTGTGGAGAGTCAAAAAACAATGGTAGAGGCAAGGTTTGGTGTAGGCAAAAATATGTGAAGGAGGTAGTAGATAATGCGAGTAATGGTGCAAAATGACCCGATTAGGCAGATCCAGATAGGAAAATAAATGGATCTTTCTCCGACCCAAAAAATCTGATTAGGCTAAAAAATGGATCCGATTAGCACAAATATGTAGAGTGTATATGGGGGGGGCAGTAGAAAAATTGGGCTAAAAATGGGTTGTTTGGTGGCACGATTAGAGACGGTAGGGGACTGTGGACAACAACAACAAGCCGGTGGCGGCTCGTCTACGAGTAGTAGGCGGCACTAGAGCACAGATGGAAGGGCAACAAGATTCGACAGTGAGAAGGCGGCGTGGAGGCTAGCGTAGGCGCGACAACAACAGAGGCAGGTGATTGGCGGCGATAGGCAACAATTGCAGCAGTAAGATGACAACAATGACAAGTGTTGCAACGTCATGATGACTTAGCAGCAGACATTAGCAGCACGGAGGACCACTAGCTGCTGCAAGGAAACAATGAGCAATGGTCATGATAGCCTTTGCAAGGCATGCAGTAGAAGACAACAACAACTACGGCGGCCAAGGGCAACGGAGGCCGTCAGATAGTAGTGGATGGTGGCATGGCTTGGCAGCAGGAAGTGGAGCTGCAACAGGGGTCGGGGGGTGGCGACGGGTAGAGTAGTAGGTGAGTCAGTGGGGCACAACAATAGCGACAACGCACAGAGTAGCAGCGATACACGATCAGACAGCAAGAGTCGATGGCGTTGGAAAGGGGTTGCAGTGGGTAGCGTGGAGCAGTAGATGATCAAAAGGGGTGGCAACGACGGTGGCCAGTAGTAAGGGAGTAGAGGAACAAGAAGGCAGGGAACTAGGAGAGTAATTCCCTACGAGCAGCCAATCTCCACCAAGGGCGGCGGCCGCCCACAAGGGGGGCGCTCCTTTTCTTTCTCTCTCACGTAGGACTTTGGTCCCTAGGACGGCTACTTTGATACCATCATAAATAATAAGAGACGGCTAATCGATATATTAGATAGGAGAAACCCTGCTCCTATGTATAGGAGAACAAGGAAGCGTACAGGACACAATTAAACCCTAATGGGCCACGACACTTAGGCCCATATAACAAAGCTACTAATAGCATAATAAAACAAACTCTCTAACAATATTCCCTGAGTTTAAGAGTTTACAATGCATTCTCTTTTATAGGACAAAAGAATAAAACAACAAGTAAAACTGAGCAATATGGGATAAAACACAAGTAGAGTAAAACACAGAAATAACATATCTCTTTATATCTCTTTAGGAGGCAAGTACAAAGAACCGAACTTGACTCTAATGGGCCAAGACAATTAGGTCCATGTACCAATTACTAATAATGTATCTAACATCTAACAGTCTCAACCACATTTTACGACAGCTTCCAGGGGTAGCTGTTGTATCTGCACGCGTGGATTTTTCTCTCCCCCTTTCACACGTATGTGTCTGATAACTACCCTTGGGTTCCATCTCTTGATATAATTAAAAGCGGCACCAAATCATGCAGAACTTTGAAGTACAGTAGCATCATCAATGTACATGTTTGGTGAGGATATCTTGATTTCTTTGTCCACCGTGTTCTTTATGCATTCTCTCTCTCAAGATGAACTCTGGCTACTTCATTTCCTAATATCCATTTTTTTGTTTCTTGATACTCTGTGACAACCTCCAGCTACCGGCTGGTTATTTGTTTTCATATTCTTGAATGCCCTCATCTAGTGAGGAATGAGGAGTTTTATGCAAGTTTCATTTGTGCTACAAGAAGTTTCATTTTCTCTTTCTGTATTGTCCATTTTCATAGCGGTTCTTATTCTGCTGCCGAAATTGACTCCCCACATAGAAAGTTGCGCGTTCTTATACACATCCCCATCTTGCCATGTCTTCAAATCTGTACAGTCCAAGACCACCTCTATCAGTTGGAAAAGTAATGTGTCTCCTGCTGCGGCATCATGGTTTGTAACCCACACAAAATCTGCTACAAGAAGTTCCATTTGCTAAACACACATAGGATTAATTTTCCTTGTTGGGCCTAAAACGTCATTAGACTGTAGACATGACTTTGACATAAGTTACGTGGCTAACAATGGGTAGGTTGTTAACTGGCCGCCTACCCAACATCTTTGAATTTGTCAAACCAACCAGTGAAGTGAGCCCCTTTTAAGTTTCGACCTGCCGGATGAAACCTGAGATATTTGGTAGGAATCCTCTTTTTTTGCGTCCAAGAAGACAGAGATGCCTTAGTGCATTTTTGGGGACATAAATCCTGGTTTATGTTTCACTGTTTTGAATTGTAATGATCAGATTCTTGAAGAGCCTTTATGATATTAATTAAAATACTCTTCCGAAAATATAAACTCGTCATTTGCAAATATAATATATGAGAGTATGGGCGCCACTTTGACTTTATATCATCTAGTTTTGCCCCTACTTTCAGCCATGACTTCTGAAATTCCCACATCAGGGGTTTTGGGCCTGCGTCCCCAGACGAGACGATCCCCTTGCATCTTGAGGCTTCTACCTCATGGTTCCCTTTCTGAGGTTGCCCTGAGACAACAAGGCACTTAAGAGGCACCTTTCTTGTTTACAATTTCCGTCAATCAGATTGGTTGCAAACTTGTAAGAAGGGCATCAGTATCTCTTGCCTACTGCTGTGTGCCCACATCCTGTCTGTAGCAAGGAATTACGGCAATTTCGTGTTGTCTTATTTTCGTCACCTAACAATATAGAACTGCAGTCAATGACAAAGTTTCTGTTTTGCCTTCATTTACTACATTGTCTTAGAATGTATGATCTAGATTGTTATACTGGGATAGTGGGATCTGTATACTCGAAAAATTTCAAATATTAAATTTGCTAATCCCCCCCTCAATTTTCTCGTCTTGTTTTTATATTTTATTCCCTATAAATTTGTATACAATATCCTATACCTTTTGTCTCACTGTACACATGTATGCACATGATATATACACGTGTACATTTGTGCATGGTATTCTTCATATGGCTCGAAGGCTTAAGCCTTTTGCATGTCGCAGCTTATCCTAAACTTGGATTCGACAAAATGCCCTGTCACTCCGTGTGAACCTTATAAGCTTGCTTTCAGTCTTGTTCAACATATGAGTCCAAGTTCCCATTACCATATTGAAGAGTAGGGGTGAGAGTAGATCCTACTAGCTGAGCCCTTTCCTCCAGTAAAAAAACTACTGAAGTTCCATGAGCTGGAACTAGAAAGGTAGTACCTCCAGACTTCTTTATCCTATCTATGTATTCATAGAGAACCCAACCAGTTGTGATTGGGGATTTTTTTAAGCTTCTCTCGAATTATATTCATGGAAAAGTTCAGATGCTGATATGCACAGTAGATATGCCCTGTGCCATGAACAAACACCCTTACTTATATGATAAAATATATAGTATCAGCTTCAGTCTTCTGGCCAGCAACATGGAAACAATATTATATAAAAGAAGCTTACACCAGGTTGATAATCCAATAATCTAGAGGTGAGATTCTATTTTTGGATAAGAGCTAGAAAAACGTGATGTAATGGCCTTCCGTTGACTAGGAAACGCTGGATAACTTTTGGCATACCCATACCAATCTTCTCACATTTCTGTCTAAGAATACTAGGTAAAAAATGAGGAGTTTGTTAAAGAATTCAAGGTAATAACTAATGCTTTCTTTCAACGTAAACCAAACTTAATGCGTACTTTTGATGCAAACCAAACTTATTATCATGGGAAAATTACATAACAGAGTGCAGCGTCTAAACTGCGATTATATTAGAAATGTATCTAAAATGTAGAATTTCAATAAATAAGGTCCAACTTAAACCAATTCATCCTGCCAACCTTTGATGATTTAGAAAATCTTAATTACAAAAAAACATAAGATTGTTTTCTTTTGGCTAACACGCTCACACGTTTCCAACGTGGCAGCATAGGCACACACACACACAACCCTCAACCAGTTATAGAAACCCTTAGTATGTTCTATTTTTCTAAAGTGTAGTTGGACCTTTTTTTTTTTAAATCCTGAGTTCAGGATAGACTTCACCTCGATGTCGTATTTTGCACCTAATTGTGTAATTATCCCTAACATCATATATAGCAAACTAATCAGTTTTTTTTCGATGTCTGAACCTAGGCACTAAAGCTATATTAGGATTCTTGTTTAACAAGTGGTGGACAAGAAGCAAAACCAAATAGATCAAATCATAAACTCTTCCATATGGTTTGGATTAATTTGCTTAGTCCTTTAATTGGTTTTCTATGCTCACACCACTTGATTTTCTAAGTGGACTATATCCATTATCTTTTTGGATTTTTGAACAATGTACAACTTCTTGAACCTGTAACATGTGCTCACTAATTTAGTACTTAACTTTTATTTTATTAGATTTTTGACCTACTACGAAGACAACATTGGTACCATCCAAAGTCTCGAACCTATGCTAGACTCCTGACGATGCTGGGGAGGTGTGGCCGACCTGTTCATGCGAGCTCACTATATCAGACTTTACTTTCTGAAGGTGTCAAACCAACGGTTGATGTTTATACATCACTTTTAGGTGCATTTGGACATAATGGTCTCCTGAATGAAGCATTTTATACTCTTGAAGAAATGAAATCTGTATCTGACTGTAAGCCAGATGTCTACACTTACACAGTTATGTTGAAGTGTTGCTTTAAATCACACCGCATAGATTTAATACCGAAGTTGCTCGCAGAAATGTCTTATTTCGGTATAAGATGTAGCGTTTTCACCCACAATACCATAATAGATGGGTATGGTAAAGCTGGCATGGTAAAAGAAATGGACAATCATGTATCTGAAATGCTTGAAACTGGCACTTGTGTTCCTGATGTCATCACAATGAACTCTGTCATTTCTGTTCATGGCATCGATGGACAACTTGATAAAATGGAGAAATGGTACGATGAGTTCCAGGGAATGGGAATTGAACCAGATGTGAGGACATTTAATATTTTGATGAGATCTTATGGTAAGGCATGCATGTTTGAAAAAATGACTTCCATAATGGAATTTATGAAGAAGAGATACTATTCTCCAACTACTGTCACCTACAACATAATACTTGAAACTTTTGGTAAGGCAGGGAACACTAAGAAGATGGAATCTTACTTTCGCCTCATGAAATTTCAAGGAGTTAAACCTAATTCAGTAACATATTGTTCGGTAATCAATGCTTACAGTATGTCTGGTTCAGTTGACAAAATCTCAGCAATTTTGCGGGAGATAGAGAACTCAAGTGTTCCCCTGGATACCCCATTTTTTAACTGTGTTATTAATGCCTACGGACAAGCAGGTGAACTGGAAACCATGGAAGAAATGTTTTTAATGATGAAAGAAAGGAAATGCAGGCCAGACACTGCAACATTTGGCACAATGGTCAGGGCATATACTTCTGCTGGAATGATGGAGACTGCCCGGAAAATGGAAAGTAAAATGGCAAAACTGATATCAACCAATTCAGTAAGTATTTTTCATGCACCTATATCGTAAATAGGCAGCCCTTTTTAAACCGTCTCTTATAATTGTTCTATAAACATGCTTATATGCATTCAGCATTTGCAGCATTTGTAAACTTGTTAAGTTTTGCTATTTGTTTTGAATAGTTTGATTCTCTTTTTTTTACTTAGTAAGTTATGTTTTAAATTGCCTGACATTTTTTCTTACATTCGTATAGGATCAAGGATGATCAGGATCAAATTTGTCATGAGTTTCTTGAGGCTTTTTCACTAAGGCGAGTACTACTGCAAGAAATATAATCATTTGAGTACTATTGACTGCTAAGATGTTATGCAAGCTAAGTTGGTGAAACCTATTTATGATGTTACTTTTCTTGGACCGCGAGATTTTAGTTTCACTTCATTCTGGTCACATTTGTACTCAGCAATGGAGGTTTGCTTCAATTGAAAAAGCCTTGCTAATTGGGTATGCTTGTTTTACCTGGAATTGCATTATCTGTAGTTTGCATTTATTTTCTTCTGAATGATAGATGTTATTACTTCTCTGAAGCTGATACTAATCTCAGATGGCATCAGATGCAAACTGATTTTGAACTGGAGATGAGGTATCCAAGCTAGCGATACATTTGGAGTCCTGTTCTCGTGGGAAAAGAGGGAGAAAGCCTTGTAATTTTTTGATCATTTCTTTTTTGCATGACATATTCAAGGAATCCATTTAGTAAGAGAATAATTGATAAATGTTGCAAGCTTTTAGCTTAACAGCATTGTGTTCATTCATGGCCATTTTTTTGTTTTATTCCAATGAGTGTTATGGTTGAGAACATGCCCTAATACTGTCCTGTCTTAGTATCTTAGTTTGGCCAAGGTGGGTAGTTTTGTAGAATCTGAAGCTCATCCTTGTAATTGGCTTGAGGTGAAATAGAACTTGGGAGCATCATTTTGAAAATCAGTATGCAGTGTATGGGCAGAGACTACTGCATAGTGTATATGCATATATGCAATTTTTGGCTATTTTTAATGTATCAATTGTATATATTCATATACATGTATAATAAGCTTAGAAAATGATACATTTAATTATAAAATATGCATTTTTATGTATTTGAAAATAAACATTTTACTTATATTTGTATAGTATGATTGTATGTGTGTATGTACTTTTGCATTGTGTATAATATGTGTATATAAAATTGAAATATGCACGTATAAATTTATGAGTGTATATGTGGGATGTGTCTATTATGTATATGTATATTTTCTATCTATGTATATATGTATATGTGAATCTACTACCTAATAAATAAGAGGGAGTGTCCAACTTATTTTCGAGCTGGTAGACACTCCCTTCTTATCTTTTGATTATATTATAAACTATTGGTTTGTAAAGGCAGCTTCTTTTTTGGTTCATTTACAACTGAAAGGCATCACTATTATTTTATTATTTTACAAAGACTCCTCTATTTTTATTCGTTGTTTCGATATTATTTATTGTCTTCTGGAGACGGCTCCATTTCTATTTGTTGAGGATGGGCTTCGACCACTGTACAAGTGACAAAGTTTGGGACATAATCAAATTATTGTTTACACCTTGGACCGGGTTGATAATATGGTCATGGAAAAGAAAGCACGATGGAAGCTTTTGTAGTAGTAGTAGAAACATCAAGTCACGAAATAAGTTTTTCTAGGTCCAATGAAATATGTGACTGGTTCAAGACTAACCAAGGTAATATTTTATTGTTTCGGACCGACAATACATTTTTAGGACCTCTTTGACCTGTCTAATCCAAAAATATATGTAATTCTTATGAAAAACACATATATTTTCATGTGTTGTTTTACTTTCATATTCTTATGTAATTGTTAATATATTTCATTATATTCAGCTGTTTATTCTATTTTGTAATTTATATCTCCTGCTGGACCTCTATGTAAATTCTCCAACTTCTCTTATTAATAAAAAGGGAGAAAGACACATTGCCTGCCCTCACGCTGTATTACACGCAGGATTGTGGAAACTCTGTTTACATGGTACCAGAGCAGGTGACCTAACCCTACTCTCCCGTAGCCGCCGCTAGCACCGTCACCGACAGCCACCAACCCGCTGCCAGCGCCGCCGTCGGCAACCACCAGCCAGCGCCCGCCGGCAACCAGCAGCCGGCGGCGGTCACCAGCAGTCGTAGCAGGCGCTGTCGGCACCAGCAGCCGCCCGCCGGCAAGGCAGGCACAACAGTCGCCGCCCGGGGCAGGCGTAACAACTGCAGTCGGGAGCATGCGCGTCGCAGACCCCTCTCTCTGGATCGTCGGGTCCTTCGGTTGATCCAACAGATTTCTAAATCCCAAACCGAAGGGTCCGTCGTTACATAGGAAATACCTAATCACATCTTCTCCATGTGTGATTAGGGAACTTCCGTTTGGGGGCTGTGGATGCGTCAGATACACATCTAATTATTTGACGTGACGTGTATCTCTCCGTCACTCAAATCTTCCTGTGACGTGTATCAATTTGTCACTCTTCTTCTCGTTGAATCATGGAGGACACCAATGCATCTACCATCTATGGTGAGATGTCACCTATTCCCTCTATCAAGCTGAACGGGAAGAATTATCTCTTATGGATGAATGCTCTCCATACAGTGTTGGGAGTCACAAGACAAGGCGAGACAAGTTGATTCTGATCCTCCTGCGTCTATTGACAAAGGCTATGCTGAATAGAAGCGTCATAATAGTCTGGTGAAGACATGGGATTGCCTCTAGGTTTATGTTCTACACTACTACCAAAGAGAGATAGGATGCAGTAAAGAAACTATATTCTCAAGAAAAGAATGCTCTTTGTAAGTTCATGATATATGACCGCCTCTTTACAGAACGACAGATAGACAAGTCATTAGAAGAACACTTTGGAGTGATCCAAGGTATTGCACAAGAGTTGAGCTTCTATCATCCGGTGACTGTCCAGGAACAAGTCAAAGACAGAGATGACTTGATTACAACAAAGTTCTTATCTGGTCTGAATTCTTCGTGCAGTACAACCCGCATTATCATCCTAGCTTCTGACAAACTTCCCAGCTTGGAAGAAGCTTACTCAAGAATTTTACAGGCAAATTTTGAACTTGTTGATCCTACAATAGTCTTATCTCCTGGAAATTCCCATGCTTCTGTACTGCTGCAGTGAGAGGACAGATAGGTATGGGCCGAGGATGTGGCACTCGTCCTAAATGCACTTTATGTGACAAACCTGGACACACAGTTGAGAAATGTTAGAAGAAGCATGGTAGACCTGCTGCACCACTAGTGAGAGCAGCAAACTATGCTACCACTACTGAGTCTTCTGAACCTCCTGTTTCGAGTTTTGGTTCTTCTGACATCTCACTCATCAAGGAGGAATATGATAGATTTATTCTGGCTACCCAACATCTGAGTTGGGGTCATCTTCTTCAGCCAACTTGGCGTCCACCACTGGTAATCAGGCTACCTCTTTATTGGCTTCTGGTTCTACTTCTTCATGGGTGGTTGACTCTGGAGCGTTACATCATATGACTGGTATGAGGAGACTACTCACATATTCCTCACAAATCTGTAACAATAGCAGATGGTTCAGTGAGGAGAGTGTTAGCCAGTGGATCTGTTTCCCTGACTCCTAAAATTGATCTTAAATCTGTACATTATGTGCCTGCATTTCCATTTAATCTTCTCTCTGTTGCTAAATTGATTGATACTCAGAAATGTACGGTAACTTCTGGACCTTCTTATTTTGTATTACAGGATCTCAAGAGTATGAGGACGATTGGTGGGGGGGGCTAGGAAAGGTGATCTCTACCTCTTCTACGGTGACAGTCTGCCTCGCCAAGTATCTGCTCTTGCTCCAGCTATCCTTTTAAGTGGTTCTCCCTTACTGTGGCACTACAGATATGGACATCCTTCGTTAGAGAGCCTGAGGAAGTTAGAACTTGAGTTGTCTCAAGTGTCTTCTTTAGAGTGTCAGTTTTGTCAACTAGGGAAACATCATAGAATGTCTTATCCCGGTCGTGTCAATAAACGTGCATCTTGTCCTTTTGAGTTGGTCCACAGTGATGTTTGGGGTCCTGTAAAGGACCATAGCTATAATGGTTTTCATTATTTTATTTCCTTTGTGGATGATTTTTCGCGTATGACATGGACAGTGAGAGAGTGCCACCTATCATTCCTGACTATGCTATAATTCAGAAAGAGCAGCCAACAGATGGTCCGTTAATTCAACAATATTCACATGTTTACAACAGACGAGGCAGACAAGATCCAGAGGAGGTAGCGACTCCAGTCTCTGAGCCTTCCTTGTCTTCCTCTACTCAAGGGATTCCTGGAGAACCATCTGACCTTGACGTTCCCATTGTTGTCTACAAAGGTACCCGCTCCTGTACTATTCGGCATCCTATTGCAAATGTGTGTTGTTTGTCCAAATTATCTAAGCAGGCCCGCTCATTTACTCTTGGGATTGATTCCGTGGTCATTCCAAGAAATCATCTTGATGCTATGAAGGATATTGGCTGGAAACAGGCAATGAATGTGGAAATGTCTGCTCTTTTACAGAACAACACTTTGGAACTTGTTGACTTACCTCTAGATAAAAATGTTGTGGGATGCAGATGGGTATTCACAATAAATCATAATCCAGATGGTTTGGTGGAGAGATTGAAAGCTAGACTGGTGGCAAAGGGGTACACTCAGACATATGGGGTTGATTTTTTTGAGACCTTTTCACCAGTGGCTCATTTGAATTCTGTGCGTAATCTTATTTCTCTGGCTACTACCTTTGATTGGCCTCTATTTCAGCTCGATGTCAAGAATGTCTTTCTTCATGGTGATCTACAATAGGAGGTATACATGGATCAACCACCTGGTTTTGTTGCTCAGGAGGAGTGTCAGAAGGTGTGTAAATTGAAGAAAGCCATCTATGGATTGAAACAATCTCCTAGAGCTTGGTTTGACAAGTTCAGTGATGTGCTAATGATGGACTTTTTTCGTTCTGTGACTGATCACTCCTTATTTTATTCTAGCTCTTCTGGTGGGTCTATTATTATTGCTGTGTATGTTGATGATATAGTTATCACTGGCAGTGATTCTACAGGCATATCTCATGTGAAAGAAGGCTTGCAGGGGCACTTTCATACAAAGGATCTGGGAAAATTGAGATATTTTCTGGGCATTGAAGTACTTAGATCTCATGGAGATACCAATTTGTCTCAGAGAAAATATGTGCTGGATTTACTATAGGAAGCAGGTATGAGTGAGTCCAAGCCTGTGTCTACTCCTATGGACTATCATGTGAAGGAGATGACTGATGATACTGATTATCCAGATCCAGGATATTACAGGAAAATTGTTGGTAAACTGATATATCTGACAGTTACACGTCCTGACATTTCCTTTGTTGTAGGAGTGGTGAGTCAGCATATGAGCTCACCACAGCAGTCTCATTGGACATCAGTCTGTCGCATTCTGAGATATCTGAAAGGTGCACTTGGTAAGGGAATCACTTATTATAGGCCGAAGACCCCTGTATCCACTCTGTCTCTCACTGGTTATGCAGATGCAGATTGGGCCGGTAATCTGAATGACAGGAGGTCTACGTCTGGATATTGCACGTTTCTAGTGAATCATCTTATTACCTGGAATAGCAAAAAGCAGAATGTTGTGGCAAGATCTAGCACGGAAGCTGAGTATAGAGTAATGGCACATGCATGTTGCAAGTTGCAGTGGGTTCAATCTATACTTTTTGAATTGAAGATTCCTGTTTTGTCTCCTATAGAACTCAGATGTGACAATCAAGCTGCTATCTACATTGCCAAGAACCCAGTCTTCCATGAATGTACTAAGCACATAGAGGTTGACTGCCACTTTATTAGAGATCAGATCAAGAATGGGACTGTTGTGACTCTGCATGTCAAATCTGAAGATCAACTTGCAGATATTCTCACAAAGTCATTGAGTCCAACAACATTTCAGAGTTTTTTCAACAAGCTGGGCATACACGATGTGTACACTCTAGCTTGAGGGGGAGTGTTAATATATTTCATTATATTCAACTGTTTATTCTATTTTGTAATTTATATATCCTGCTGGACCTCTATGTAAATTCTCCAACTTCTCTTTTTAATAAAAAGGAGAAGACACATTGCCTATCCTCACGCTGCATTGCACACAACATTGCGACAACTCTGTTTACAGTAATTTCTAGAGAAGCACTGAGCCAATAATATGGGCAATATGGACAATGTCTATAACTATCGATCCAATCTAGACCTGAAGCTAAATTTGGATTTCGTAATATCAATTGGGATCCACTACACCCATTTTTAACTACTCAAACCCGATTATTGAATTGGTTTTTGCAAGAGATACTTATATCTACTTACGTTCTTTTCATTTTGTACCTAAACTATATACACTCTTTGTGAGAAGCATCATAGAGGTAATAGGGTCATTTCAAGTCATGTCTAAAATTGCTTGACATGGAGCTGACTTGAAATTAAATAAAGTCATGGTCTTGTTTTATCAAGTTTGTCCCTAAAAATATATTTTAAGATTTTGACATGTCTAACCAATCTAACCCACAAATCCATGTGTTTTTCTAAGAAAGACACATACTTACTTGGGTTGTTTATGTTCATTATGCCAAAAACATTACAAACAAGTCAAGCCTAGAAACTTTATGTTGTACCATGCTGGTATTAAAACTTAATCATGATTCACAAATGTTTATAGGTTATCCAAACCCGACCTTCCTTAGTTGTGTCGAATATTCTTAGAGTTCGGTCTAAAATTATGATCTAGGAAATGTGTTCTTGAGTTGAATATTATTACTTTATTATCATATTGATATTATGTAAAAAATAAGATAGTAACATCTTAGGTACAAATTTTCATAGTGTAGTGTGTTTTTGGTTTTAGTAAACATACTGAACTTGAAAATTATACTGTAATATTATTAGTATTAAAGTATGTATAGGTATAAAGGTTTGTATTATGTACATTTCACGTTGTTTATCAGTATTGGTGTTTGTTCATCACTTGGTACAATATACAATATTAATCATGCACATATTCATTATACAATGGTATAGAGAACCATGGTATTCTTACAGTATAGTGTTTAAACCACAACTCTTTCATTGTGCGGTGTGACACAGTTAACAGTAGTTTGTTTTGTAACGTGATTATGATTTTGAATTTTGAAATGGACATAATGTGGTTATGTTGGATAATTTCTCTATAGTATGGTAATAGGTTTGACAATAACTACACCATATCTACGATGTAATCCATGATTAGGAATGGTGATTGTAGCCTATTTAGGCGGAGTAGAGTTACCAAAGAATTGTTTAGGTAGAATTTGTGTTACCACCACCAGAAAAGCTACACATTGTGGAAATATGGTTAAATGGGATATATCTTTGGTATGTTTCAATTTATTTTATCGACTCAAGTTCTTCAACCTTGAGAAATAAGATTTGTTACACCTTGAGAGTCCAATATATGTTTTAACCCAACATTGGTACCATTGTAGTATATGATTTGTCTTCTGGCACAACATATATAAAGCAATATAGATAGAGGTGGTGGCAAATATGTAATATAGTTTAATATCAACAAGTCTAGAACGATATCCCGAAATAAACTATTTTCAATTGTGGATTTTATTAGTCAGAGTCATCTCTATGTTTGAAATTTTCTACTGATACTAGGTTAGTTTCAAGTTTGTATTTTTTTAAGATAAATTCTAATAGTCAAAATTATCGTAAGGGTCCAATAATATCATGAGTTCATACGTAAGTACAATATTAAATTAAATATCACATAAAAAGCAAAATAATGAAAATATCATTATATATGTAGCAACATAATGTTTCTCGAGATACAATTTGAATATCAGAGAAGACTATAGAATCGAGTTAGTCGTCAAATTATACATTACAAATTTTGGTATAACTTACCATTTTGAAATCTTTTGATTCTAGGTAGGCTTTCTTTGTATTCTGTAATATTCAAGAATCACCAATGATATGAATAAAAGTAAGATGAGAAAGAGTCAGTAATTTCGGAAAGCTTAGGGTTGCACAATGTGTGCACCCTTCTATTTATAGTAAAGAGACAATTACAGAGAGGTCCACATATATTGTAAAATAACAAAATAAATAACAGGACATGTATAACAGAAGATATATATTAACACTTCCCCTCAAGTTGGAGCATAGATGTCAATCATGCCCAACTTGTCCACCAGAGAGCAGAAATGCTTCTTAGCCAGCAGCTTGGTGAAGATATCAGCAACCTGGTCTTCAGAGCGAGTGAAAGGAGTGCATATCTTGCCAGTAAGAATAGACTCCCGAATAAAATGACAGTCAACCTCAATATGTTTGGTGCGCTCATGATAAACAGGATTGTTGGCAATGAAAATAGCAGCTTTGTTGTCACAGTGCATGGGTATAGCAGAAGAAGACTCGACCCCAAGTTCTTTCAAGAGAGAGCACACCCACAGAAGTTCACAGGCAGTATGGGCCATGACCCTGTATTCGGCTTCAACACTAGATCTGGCAACCACATTTTGTTTCTTGCTTCTCCATGTGACCAGATTGCCTCCAACATAAGTACAGTAACCATAAGTGGATTTCCTGTCAGCTTTGCTCCCTGCGTAGTCAGAATCAGAATAACCCTCAAGAGAACAGTGTCCATTTTTCCTGTAATGAAGTCCTTTGCCAGGGGACTTTTTCAAATATCTCAAAATATGACATAGAGCATCCCAATGACACTGTTTGGGTTTATCTAGGTACTTGCTAAGAAGGCCCACTGCAATAGAAATGTCTGCTCTAGTCACAGTCAAATAAATCATCTTACCAATCAGCCTTCTGTACTTATTATCAGCAAAAACTGGAGGACTCATCATCCCAATTGACATTGGGATCTAGAGGAGTGTCAACAGGTCTAGCTCCAAGCATACCTGTCTCCTGCAAGAGATCTAAGACATACTTCCTCTGAGACAACACTAGAGCATTAGAGTTTCTTGATACCTCTATGCCCAGAAAATACCGAAGCTTGCCCAAATCTTTGGTAGCAAAGTGTTTGCAAAGATGGGCTTTAGTAGCCTGAATACCAATAGAGTCACTGCCATACAGAATAATATCATCTACATATACAATCAGAATAACAATACCAACAGAAGTCTTCTTAGTGAAGACAGAATGATCCACCTGAGATCTCAGAAACCCAAAGTCAATCAGAATTTTGCTTAATTTATCGAACCAGGCACGAGGATTCTGTTTGAGCCCATAAATCGACTTCTTCAGCCTGCAGTCTTTGTGTGACTCCCCCTGAGCAACAAACCCAGGGGGTTTCTCCATATAGACTTCCTCTTGTAAATCACCATACAAGAAGGCATTTTTCACATCTAACTGCAGCAGGGGCCAATCAAGATTAACAACAACAAAAAGTAGAACTCTGACTGAATTAAGACGGGCAACCGGAGAGAAAGTTTTGAAATAATCAATACCATAAGTTTACGTATACCCTTTTGCGACCAGGCGTGCCTTCAGACGTTTTACAGTGCCATCAAGATGGTATTTCACAACATACACCCATATGCAGCCTACAAGCTTACACTGAGGAGGTGGATCCACCAACTCCCAAGTATGTCTATCAGCAAGAGCAAACATCTCCTCTTTCATAGCAGATGTCCAAGCCGTACTGTTTAAGGCATCATGAATATTCTTTGGAATAGTAATAACAGACAAGGCAGAAACAAAATTTCTAGCATGGACATTCAGATGATCAGTAGATACAAAATGAGCAATATTGTGAGATGTGCAGGAACAAGTACCCTTCTTGAGAGCAATGAGTATATCAAGATCAGAAGTTACCTCAGGTGTAGCAGAACCTTCTGGAGGTGAAGATTGGTGTGGGTGGGGGGGTTCTTGTTCAGGAGGTGCCCTGTTCCTGCGCTGATAAACAATGATAGGAGTCGTATGTTCAGGAATCACAGTATCAGAATTATCAGAAACACACTCAGTAGTAATAGGCAGTGGGGGGGGCAATAATATCAGACTGTAGACTATCTCCTCCAGTAGAATAGTAGGGTGTATCCTCAAAAAAGACCACATCGCTGCTGGTAAACCATTTTTTCGCAGTAGGACTATAGCATCTATATCCTTTTTGAGTACGAGAATACCCCCAAAAAATACATTTCTCAGCACGAGGAGATAGTTTATCATAAGAAGGTCCAAGCGATCGCACAAAACATGTACAACCAAAAACCTGAGGTACAGTAAATAAAGGTGTGTCAGGGTGCAGAACTTGTACAAGTATTTTGTTCCCAATCACAGATGAAGGCATTCTATTTATCAGAAAACAGGCAGTCAGGATATCCTCAGGCCAAAACAACCGAGGTACATGGGTATGCATCATAATAGTTCTGGCAACCTCTAACAGATGTCTATTTTTTCGCTCAACTACTCCATTTTGTTGGGGTGTATACGCACAAGAGGTCTGATGTAAAGTGCTAATAGATTTGAAAAATAAAGCTACTTCTTTTTAAACAAACTTAAGAGCATTATCAGTGTGAAATTTTTTAACAGGCATATTATATTGAGTTTTCACCTCAGCAAAAAAGAATTTAATAATAGATAGAACTTCAGACCTACTTTTCATCATAAACAACCAAGTGGCCCGAGAAAAGTCATCAATAAACAGAATAAAATATTTGTGTCCAGACAAACTTGGCACGTGACAAGGACCCCACACATCAGAATGAAATAAAAAATCTTTTTACTACTAATATGAGAACGTTTAGGATAAACAACCCTAGTCTTCTTTCCTAACTGACAAGACTCGCACTGAAACATATGTGTGCCAACATCGAAAACAATATGTCACAGCTTCTCAGAAGATGGGTGCCCAAGTCGATAGTGCCACTGTAGAGCTGAAACGGAAGAGGATAGTGCAGAAGCCACAACAACTTTGTCTACTTTTGGCAAATGATCCAGATAATAGAGTCCATCAGATCCTTCATGCCCCCCACCAATCTTCAAAAACACATGAACCAGGTATAAAGGTCAGGCTACAGGTCATACTTCGCACTATCTTGCTGACCGATAATAAATTAAGAGGAAACCGAGGCACATATAAAGCATATTTCAGCAAAAAATCACAAATAATATCTCCGACTCCAAAAACAGCAGACTTGGAGCCATCGGCAAGCATGACAGAAGAATTATTAGCTCTGAATAAAGCTCTGTTTCCAGAAATATGAGAGGAAGCACCCAAGTCGATGACCCATTTTGTATTACCAGCACTAGAGGAAGGAGTACTAAGGAAGGCAATGTCACAACCAGAATAAGTGGCAGCGTGGGCTCCACTAGGCGATGCAGCAGAAGACGAGCCAGTGCGCTCAAGTAACAAGCGCTCCACCTCAACACGGATGTAGTCGGCAGTCACACCCGAAGAATCAGACCTAGCAGGATGTGTAGCCACCTCAGAAGTAGCAGTAGTAGAGTCAGTGGCCGCATTGGCCCACACCGGTTTACCATATTTCTCCCAGCATTTTTCCTCTATATGGTTGGACCAACGACATAAGGTACAGAAGCGCTGTCCTTGCTGAGGACGCGCAACAACAGAAGGTGCAATAGGAGGAGCTCCACGTCCAGAAGTAGCACGTCCCCGTCCTGCACCGAGGGGAGGGCGGCTGTCAGAAAATCGGTCACGGCCACAACCGCGACCACGACCAGACATGGCAGCAAATGCAGTGGAGTCCCCAGCATCAGAAGACATTGTCGGTGACGAAGAAGGCAGGCGCTGAAGATTCTTGTAGGCACTCTGCAGAGATGGAAGCAGATCACTCGCTAAGATCTGATCAACTACACCAGCGTAGGACTCTGGCAGCCCACAAAGAAACTGGACCAACTGCAGCTCTCCTCGCTGACGCTGCATTGTGGCCAAGTCTGTGGACAGTGGGTGGTAGGACTCCAACTCCCCCCACAATCTGGTAAAGGAAGAAAAAGTAATCCGCAATGTCCGACCTCGTGAAGTGTAGACATCCCAGCTGCTTGGTGATGTCAAACACCTTCTTGGGATTCTGGCTATGCGAGTATGTGCTGGCGAGCTGATCCCACATCTGCTTCGCCGTAGGCAGTCGAAGAAGAGTGACACTGACTTTCTCAACGCTGCTGTTGAGAATCCACGTCATCACGGTCGAGTCGTCCTTTGCCCAGTCATCATACGCCTTCACATCTTTGGAATCGGCATTCTCTGCAGGTTGTGTCGGACCGGCACAGATCAAGTGCGAGTATTTTTCTTGGGATTTAGCATAGATCACCATGGAGCGTACCCAGTGCTGGTAGTTGTTCCCGTCAAGCTTAACAGTCGTAACTTGACGGCGCGATTCATCTCCAGAAGATGCCATGAGAGCAACAGAAAAAAACTGGCAGCAGAGTCCCGAAACTCAGACACACATGCACAGGCAGGCAGGAGCAGGTAGAAGACTGTCTACGCCGTCAGGCAGGCAGTAGCAGGCACATATCCACAACGACTGGAACCTCTCACATATACGCTACGTCGGAGCGCAGCAGAGAACATGGAGGCGCAACGGCCTACAAGGGCAGACAGACAAAATAATCGAAACCGACGGTCTACGTCAAGAAGAAATCAGGCCACCAGACAGTCGCGGGCAAAAACGCAGCCCTCACAAATCAACGCAGCCCGGTGGCGGGCAGCCGCGGAGGCTCTCCGACCCCTGCGGCCTGCTGCCGACGACGGCGTTGCCGGCTCGCAGAAGCAGTCGCGGGGTGCAGGGGCGGCGGGCGGGGCTGGTCGGCGCCGGCGGGAAGGGGGGGGGCTGCGGAAAGAGAAAAGGGGGAGTGTTTGGTGGCGACTGGATCTACTGCTCTGATACCATGAGAAAGAGTCAGTAATTTCGGAAAGCTTAGGGTTGCACAATGTTGCACCCTTTTATTTATAGTAAAGAGACAATTACAGAGAGCTCCACATATATTATAAAATTACAAAATAAATAACATGACACATATAACAGAACATATATATTAACATAAGATATGTGTCGATATTAAGTAGAAATGTATCTAGATAGTGTGTTATCCACATATTCAACGCATAGTTCTGTTATAAGATTTTTCATTTTGTATTGATTAATAAGAAAAACATAATTTAAAAAAATATTACTTAGGTATATGATGAAAAATAATTGACAATGTCCATGCTTATCTATATAAAATGTCTCTTCTTGATGCTTAATTGAATATAAGGGTCTCTTATATTATCTACATGAATGCTTTATGTTACTATCCAAAATTAATTGTGCCTGAAATGCTCTACAAGTATGTGACATTGGTGTTCATTGTATAAACAACAATTATGACTAAGCCTATTATGTGATGCAATAAGTGACATGTAAATAAATATGTGTATGTTTTAAATCACCATAAATCTTGTTCTTAACATGTATAATCTACTAGTTTTATATAAAAAATCAACATCTATTTTGGGATTGTTACTATCATTTTTTATGTGACAGAATTCAAACAATATTGTTAAAGTGTCTATATTAGTCTATTAGTTAAATAGGCTAATTAGTTTAGTGGGCCTTTATATTCCGGCCCGTCTAGTTTAGATTACTTGGGTCTTAAGTAATAGGGCGTCTCTCCTCCTTCTATATAAAGGACAGGCTGTCAGTCTTTGTAAT
Source organism: Alisma plantago-aquatica (assembly GCA_963693085.1). Classification (NCBI taxonomy): domain Eukaryota; kingdom Viridiplantae; phylum Streptophyta; class Magnoliopsida; order Alismatales; family Alismataceae; genus Alisma; species Alisma plantago-aquatica. The sequence continues at coordinate 714,418,013 of OY856414.1, read as the reverse complement.
CAATCTATTCCTATTCAATCAATCTCTCATATTTTAACATGGTATCAGAGCGGGTTAGCTCTTGAGAGAACCCTAGCGCCACCCGGCTTCGCCGCTCCATTCTCCATGAAGATAGCCTGGAATATATATAATTTGAATACATATATCATCATCTCATCTCATACTCTCTCTCTCATACATTCTCTCATATGCTCTCATGCTCACTCTCTCTTTCTTCTCATCTCTTTCTCTCCTCTCTATCTTCTCATGTTGAGGGGGAGTATTGATTAAGGGGGAGTAACATATTTTGTATGTGAGTGATATTTATCTTCATCTTTCATTTATCATTTCGTTTAACGAGTCCTGTAACTCTCCAAGCTTGGACATGTGTTTCTCCCATGCTCCAGCTTGAGGGGGAGTGTTAAAGTGTCTATATTAGTCTATTAGTTAAATAGGCTAATTAGTTTAGTGGGCCTTTATATTCCGGCCCGTCTAGTTTAGATTACTTGGGTCTTAAGTAATAGGGCGTCTCTCCTCCTATATAAAGGAGAGGCTGTCAGTCTTAGTAATCAATCTATTCCTATTCAATCAATCTCTCATATTTTAACATGGTATCAGAGCGGGTTAGCTCTTGAGAGAACCCTAGCGCCGCCCGGCTTCGCCGCTCCTTTCTCCATGAAGATAGCCTGGAATATATATAATTTGAATACATATATCATCATCTCATCTCATACTCTCTCTCATACATTCTCTCATATGCTCTCATGCTCACTCTCTCTTTCTTCTCATCTCTTTCTCTCCTCTCTATCTTCTCATGTTGAGGGGGAGTATTAATTAAGGGGGAGTAACATATTTTGTATGGGAATGATATTTATCTTCATCTTTCATTTATCATTTCGTTTTATCGAGTCCTGTAACTCTCCAAGCTTGGACATGTGTTTCTCCCATGCTCCAGCTTGAGGGGGAGTGTTAAAGTGTCTATATTAGTCTATTAGTTAAATAGGCTAATTAGTTTAGTGGGCCTTTATATTCCGGCCCGTCTAGTTTAGATTACTTGGGTCTTAAGTAATAGGGCGTCTCTCCTCCTCCTATATAAAGGAGAGGCTGTCAGTCTTTGTAATCAATCTATTCCTATTCAATCAATCTCTCATATTTTAACATGGTATCAGAGCGGGTTAGCTCTTGAGAGAACCCTAGCGCCGCCCGGTTCCCTCTCTCCTCTTCGGCGCACGCAACTACCCTAGCCGCCGGCCGCCGCCTCTTCGAGAGAGCAGCCAAGGGCAGAGTGCCCGCCTGCGGGCGGCCGCAGCCGCCATCACCATGGCTTGGCCGGCTGCCCGCTAGGCATATCCCGGCGTCCATGGTCATCTATTCTTTATTCTTCCATTCTTTCCATACAACACCTCCGCTGCCTATCATAGCAGCCGTCCTCCATCATCATCCGCAACAGTCGCCGCCGTAGGCATCCGCCGCGGTAATCTCCTTCCGCCATCCGAAACCAGCAACTCCGCACGATAGCAGCGCCGCCTCCACCATCCGCAGTAGTAGCCGCCAGCAGCCATCAGAAATCGTTTTCCATCCGCAAGGAGCAGCCATCTTCATCTGCCGCAGCAGCCCAGCCGCCGCCGCATCGATTATCGACCTGAGCGTCGATAGTATCGAGATTAGTCCAGACGCAACGTGCATTCCGTCGATACTCCATCTGCCGCAGCAGCCCAGCCGCCGCCGTGTCGATACTATCGACTCGAGCGTCGATAGTATCGAGATCAGTCCAGAAGCAACCTGCTGCATTCCCGTCGATACTATCGACAGGAAGTCGATGGTATCGACTTTATCACAGCGACAGAAGAGCGTCTGTCGATGGTATCGAGAGTTGATCAGGATCGATGTGAAACGGATACACCTATCTCATGACATCTTCAGATCAGCCTTCATCGCCGCTTTGGAGAGGGTCCGCCTTGGCTCCGCATGCATCCTCTTGGCATGCAATATCTCCGGAGTCACGCATGAGACCCTTTGTCATCTCCTATGTTGCGACAAAGTGCTTCATCAGTCGAGCGTCATATCCAACCATCATCCGCAAGCTGCTGCTCCACTTCATCATCTTCGGGATCTTCATCTGCAAGTTGTTGCTGCGTTGTGCGTCATCATGCTACTGCTGCCATCTACAGTAGGCGATCACCCATCACTCTCCACCGCTACCAAACAACCATGTTTACTACCCCATATGCATTATCCCTGTCTCTATTCAGATCATTAATCGGTCCTATCTTTTGCTAATCGGATCCCCGGATTTGTTGCCCTAATGGGCCAACAAACCCCCTTTTCGGGTCGAGACTAGATCCTTTTATTTTTCTATCCGGATCTCATGTTGACCCATTTAGTATACTCTCTTTGGCTATCGGTTTCATTCTCCACATATTATCCATTTCCATTTCACATATTCCTCTCTTTTTCCACCATTTTCTTTCCCACCCACCCATATTATGTGAGCATCCCTTTTCCACATTACGGGGGGGGTCATATATCCATTTCTCCGCACCAAACACTCACTTTCGTCGTATTTGGTGTGCGGTGGGGATAGAGAGGAGAGAAAGAGATGAGAAGAAAGAGAGAGCGAGCATGAGAGCATATGAGAGAATGTATGAGAGAGAGAGTATGAGATGAGATGATGATATATGTATTCAAATTATATATATTCCAGGCTATCTTCATGGAGCTTCACATTGTTCAGCACACCGGTTCTCTACTTGAGCCAGCAGTGAAGATCTAGCGTCGACACCATATCAGTTGTTGATGATGTATTCCTTCAGCTGCATTCACATGAGACAGATGGGTGCTTCTTCAGAAGCTCAGAGTTTTATCTTCACCGAGCTGCTTCATCACGTCTTCTCCGAGCCGCATCTGCTGTATCGACATCGCATGTAGCTGATCCTCTTGGGACTTTCCTTGATGGATGATATCTACTTTCCTGTCAAGCCCCCATGGTTCCTGCATCGTATCAAGCAGCATATCGTCCGTCCGCGTTCGTGCCGCGTTAAGCACGTATTCCAGGGGCGAGTTGCTGTAGTATCAGGTCCATTCGTCGACACTATATCCGCGTTCGTGCCGCATTAAGCACGTATTCCATTGGCGCATTCTTCAGCCTACAGGGTATCTTCAGATGTCTTCATTTCAGATGCACTTCAAGGAAGACCTTCAAAGCTCGAGTATCTTCAGCCTGCAGAGTCATCATCACTATTTGATTTAGGGGGAGTATTGATTAAGGGGGAGTAACATATTTTGTATGGGAGTGACATTTATCTTCATCTTTCATTTATCATTTCTTTTTATCGAGTCATGTAACTCTCCAAGCTTGGACATGTGTTTCACCCATGCTCCAGCTTGAGGGGGAGTGTTAAAGTGTCTATATTAGTCTATTAGTTAAATAGGCTAATTAGCTTAGTGGGCTTTTATATTCCGGCCCATCTAGTTTAGATTACTTGGGTCCTAAGTAATAGGGTGTCTCTCCTCCTATATAAAGGAGAGGCCGTCAGTCTTTGTAATCAATCTATTCCTATTCAATCAATCTCATATTTTAACAAATATCTAAAATTTGGCACTGGACATTAAAGACAGAAGGATGTGAGAGAGGAAGAAAAAAGACAGTAGGCAAAATTTGAGAAGGATGATCGACAGGGAGGCAGTGCGAGTGGCTGGCTCAAAGCATGTAATGTGGAGAGGTGATGACGGTAGTTGGGGCCATGCCTTCCTCCGCCGTGTGTGACTTTTGCTGGGTTTTCTATTTCTGAGAACGAAAAGCGGGGATGCAGGTGGAAGAGTTTGAGAAATCCAGAACAGGAAAATTGCTTGTAATGATGCAGTCACAGTATACCTGCTAGGCTCTGTCAAGTGCAGTTAAAGTGGAGGAGAGGAGAGGGAGAGTGAGAAGCGTGTTAAAATTAAACAACAATGTTGAAATACCCATCAGTTAACAATACTGACATATATATATATATATATATAGTTAGGCTAGAATACATTCGAGTGTACAGATCGCATGAATACACTCAAGTGTGTTTGCATATCAATACTATTTTTTTGCAAAATGTAAACCATTGATCTTCACTGTCATACTATAACTAGGCTACATACAAATTTTGAGCCCATTTGGATGAGTGTAAGTCACTCATCCAAGGGCAACGAAATCGACTCGCGAAACTAATTTGAAATGCATAATTTTTGCGGTCTTAATAACATGACCTACAAATGTCCAAATGTGCTCAAATTTTGTATATGAGCTATTCACAAGATGTTTAAGAAGATCAATGGATTAGATTTTTGAAAAAAAATATTACATCATAAAAAACTACTTGAGTGTATTCTGCTTTGAATACACTCGAGTGTATTTTAGCCTGACTCTCTCTCTCTCTATACACACACACACACACACACACACACCAAGAGTTAGGCTAGAATACACTCGAGTGTACATATCGCACGAATACACTCAAGTGTGTTTGCATATCAAGACTATTTTTTGCAAAATGTAAACCATTGATCTTCACCGTCATACTATAACTAGGCTACATACAAATTTTGAGCCCATTTGGATGAGTGTAAGTCACTCATCCAAGGGCAACAAAATCGACACGCAAAACTAATTTGAAATGCATAATTTTTGCGGTCTTTATTACATGACCTATAAATGTCCAAATGTGCTCAAATTTTGCGTATGAGCTATTCACAAGATGTTTAAGAAGATCAACAGATTAGATTTTTAAAAAAATATTGCATCATGAGAAAGTACTTGAATGTATTATGCTCTGAATACACTCGAGTGTATTCTAGCCTGACTCTTTATACCAAAATGTTTATGTATAAATATACAAATATATGTATGGAAATGTGTGTTATCTCTCTCTCTCTCTCTCTATGTGTATGTATGCGACTCGCAAAAGGGTTTGCCCCGTGTTTCTCCACAAAGTACATGGAGGTTGATGTGCAATGGGGAGGTGAAGCCAAGGAGGCTCGTTTACACGTTTGATTCCGAGCTCCTTCATTCGAGAGCCTCGATCCTGACCACTTGTGCCATCCCTCGCCGGCGGGACAATTTATGTGTATGTATGTATATATATACATTTGTAACTAGTATGAATTCTAAAATGCAATGTTAATCAGTCACTTAATCAACCAAGGTGCTGCATATGCGGTCACGACTACTTGGTGGGCCAATTAACAGTATGCGTTGCAGTTGGGTGGCTGCATAGGCATAAGTAAATCTGTATGCAACCACACCATCCGATTTCCTAAAAATTGCTTGGCAGTTTCTTCAGAAGAAATGTAGTCTACGTGTGAAACACAAAGATGTTTCTGATAGTTTGTTTCAAATTTATATGGACATGTATTTGAAATTGATGCCATCCAGTAGAAATCATGGCTCAAAACTTATTAAGTGAATCAATGGACCTCATTTTGGTATTTTGCAAGTGAATATTGCAAAATTTTCAAATTTGAAAAAAATGAAAAGGTTCTTTCAAGAACTTACAAAGCACTGACTTGAATCCATCACACGACACCTAATGGAACCTATCTAACTAGGATAGGTAATGCAAAACTGATTTAGAAATTACAAATCCTCTTAATATCAATCGTCAAGTGGATTCCCCTAAGAGGGAGTACAACACATATTAGGCACACAAAACGTGAAAACTGGGGTAGTAGCCAATGTGAGGCTTAATCCATTGACCAACGAAAGCTCACTAATAAATCGAATCAAAATAAAAACAATAAGGCATGTATATCCTAAATCTGAGGAAGGCACATGTAAAAGAGAGCATCAAGATAAAGAATTTGATTTCCAAGAACAAATGAGGGCATGCGATTAATTAGGTAGCAGGCCGTTGAGATAGCTTCGGGCCAAAAAGTTTGGGGTACATGATAATGAAAAAGTAGGGGCAACTTCTAAGAGATGCCGATTTTTGTGTTCGGCAACCCCATTTTTCTGTGGAGTATATGAACATGAAGTTTGATGAATAACACCCAATTTGCGGCAAAACTAGACAGATGTTTGCACAAACTCTGAAGCATTGTCAGTGCAATTTTTTTGATAGGTTTATCAAACTGGGTACAATTTTCAACAAAAAAGGTCATGATAGTGTCAAGCATGTGGGAGCGATCTTTTAATAAAAACAACCATGTAGTTCTAGAGAAATCATCAATAAAGCTTAGAAAGTAATGAAAACCAGAAGTACTTGGAACAGAGCAAGGACCCCACACATCATGTACAATATCCAAAGGTGCTTTGGACCCAATACAATTTTTCTTAGAACAGGCAGCACGAGTTTTTTGTCCAAAGTAAAAATTTCACAATGAAAGACAAAATCAGAATTAGCAGGTAAATGCTTTAACCTTGCAGCAGATGGATGGCCAGTCTGTACTGCCATTGGAGCCCAGTAACAGAAGCAACCAGTAGAGCAGTCGGCTTTGGAAAATCCAAGTAATACATCCCGTCTGGTCCCTCATGGCCCAAACCAATCCTCATCCTCGTGCGCAGATCTTGAAAAACAACACCATCCAGGTCAAAAGTGATAGAGCAATGGAGACTCTTAACCGTTCTACTAAAAGACAACAGATTCCAAGGGCTTTGGAACATAAAGAGCTGAACGCAGTAGTAATTTCCCAGGAGTACAAATATTTCCAATGCTAGCAATAAACGTTTGGGAACCATCAACAAGGGTAACAGGTAAAATAAAAGAAGTTTTACATAGATCAGAAAACAAAACAGAGTTGCCACATATATGAGAGGTGGCACCATAATCAATCATCCATGTGTTTTTACCAGAAGGTGCAGAAGATGCAAGAAGAGCTGAACCTCCATCAGGATAGGCATCAACAATGGAGGGAGCAAGGCGGGCTTGGAGTAGCTTCTCGAACTCGGCACGAATCCAATCCGCAGAGGGCTGAGATGAAGATGATGGTGCAGAATCAGGCTGATCAGTAGTGGCTTGATTCACCATGCATGCTTACCATGTATTATCCAACAATGATCCTAAGTATGATTGGTCCTTTTACAGAAGTTACAATAGCGTGGTTCAGAAGTGTCGAGGCCAAAGGAAGATGAACCACGACCAGGTCCAACAGTAGAACAACCATGATCACGGTCACGACCGCGGCCACGAAAGAAATCTCCTGAGCGAGCAAGAAGAGCAGAATTGAAGTTGTCAGGTGGCAAGGGGGAGACAGATGGTAGTCGTTGAACCCGTTTGAGGACGTCGCGCAGAGTCGGTAAAGGATTGATGGATAATATCTGATCGACGACCCTAGAAAAGGAGTGGGGTAAGCCGACAAGGAATTGCATCGGTTGTAATTCATTATGTTGTCGCTGTACCTCGGTAATATCAACAAAGAGGATGATAGACTTCAAACTTGTCCCAGTGAGCAGAATACCGATTATAATAATCCTCCACAGAATTGGTCGTACAATACTCCTTGGCCATTTGTTTGAAAATCTCAAACACCTTCTTTGGATTCTGCTGATGAGAGTAAACATGTGAGAGTTGATCCCAGACTTTGGCAGTATTCAGGCGCAGAAGAAACTGACTAATTTTAGGCTCAGAACTGTTGACCAACCAAGTCATGATACCAGAATCATCCTTTGACCAAAGATCATAGGCCTACTTGATTTTAGCATCAGCTCCTTTAGCAGATATAGTCGGTCCTTCAAAGATGAGATGCGTCCTTGAGCTTTGAATAGAGCTCGAAGGGTGCAGACAATGTGTGCAAGTTGGAGCCATACAATTGACAGTGGTGATACAAAGTGTCCGAAGCGGATTGGTGGACACCATCAGAACAATATGTCAGAAGGTAGCAAGAAGAAAAATTAGACAACAAGAACCTTATGCAGGGGCGGTAACAACAAGTAATAGATAGTAGCAACAGGGAACATACAATAGAAGAAGTAGGGAACCCAACACATGGGCAGTAGAAAACCTGGATCAGTAGATTCGACAAAACCCGCAACGGGGCAGTATGTAGAAGAAGCAGATTTGATGCATCAGATCTCATAGACCCTCACAGGGACGGAAGAAGAGATAAAGACCTACGCCAACATGGGGAGACAATTACTCCACCATGACCCCTATGCAGGCAACGAGCGATGGCCGATTAGAACTTCAACGTGCAATTGTTAGAAAGTTTCTGGAGACGAAAATAGAGAAGGGAGAAGAGAGGAAGGTGGATGTGGTGACTAGATGGTGTTGAGGATGGTGATGGGTTAATGGGTGAAGGAGAGGACATCAATAAGGGGAAAAAGAGGGAGGGAGATGGCGGCTGGAAGGAGATGGTGGGGAGGGGGCAGCGGCGGCAAACAAGGAGGGGGGTTAGCGGCAACGGGTGAGGAGGGGGTGGAGGGTGAGGGCAGTGGCGGGATTGAGGGAGATCTGGAGGAGGCTAGAGGGAGGGGAGAGGAGGAGGCGGAAGCCAGAAGTAGGGGGAAGGGATGGTGGGTGGCGGCTAGGGGAGTGGAAAGGGTAGATGGCGCCTAGGGTTAGGAGCTAGGAAGCACAAACATGAACACGGGACATGATTTTTTTCAAAAATATAGGATACAGACACGACGTTGGGCATGACATACATATACATAAACATATACATATACATATACATATACATATACATATACATATACATATACATATACATATACATATACATATACATATACATATATGTATAAGTATAAATATAGTTGTATGTATAGACAAATATATACGTATACATATATGTGCTAACAAATATACATATACATGTACACAAATATACATATACATACACACAACATGGAGTTAATACATACAATATCCGTCTATCCAAATTTGTAAAGCAACTGATTACATGCGATTTAAAGAAATAACCTTAAGAGGAATGTAAATCAAACCCAAAATTCACTTACGATATGAATGCAGGCTTTATCAGAAAGCACTAGTATGTTTTCATTATGAGATAATGAGTGATCAATGTAGATTAATCTAGAATACATTTGCAATATGAAATCAAGTAAGAATGAATGAATAATAATGAATATAATGAATTTGTATGTCAAATTCATAGAACACTCGTTATATAATGATGAATTATATATATAAGTATGATGTATAACAGATAAATATGTAATAATCATTAGGAAAAGGATGGGGAGGAGACATATGGTAGTGTGCTGGAATAAGAGGAGGGAGAGAGAAGATATATAATTTATATTTCTTTTATATAGGAAATTAGTTTGAGCCTGCCGTGTTCACGGCGTGTCCAATCCGTGTCCAAGCTGTCCACGCCGTGTCCGAGTTTAAAAAAAAAGTGGACACTTGTTAGCCGTGTTCACCGCGTGTCCAGCCGTGTCCACGCCGTGTCCATGTCTGTGTCTGACACATGTCCAAGACGGCCACAGCTGCCCCGGGGAAGTGTCCGTGCTTCCTAGGTTAGGAGGTTGCATGGTGACTAGGGTTGGAAGGGCTAGGGTGGATCATGTTGCTTTGATACCATATAAATTAGAAAAAGAGTTTATTCGATAATCCAAACACAATACAATATGCTCCCTTTTATAGGACAAGAGAGTAAGCTAATAGTCAGAAATAGGCAATATTATTAAAGAAAAAGATTAGAGACAAGACAAGTCTAAAGCCCATAACAAAGGAAAATAACAAAAACATAAAGCAATAAAGCACATATATTAATAGTTTGTATAATTTAGGAGGCTAGGAATGGGTTTGTACTGCAATACTTGCTGCAGCACCTCTAATATATTCATAGACGTTTTGGTTATGTATCTGTTAGCCCCCAAGTTATCTAGTTTTGACAAGTTGGAATGCAAATTGTATGAGCTGGCTAAATACTACCAGTCCGTTTTTAGGTCTAGATAGCAAAGTAGGGCAGACTTTGTTGTCAGTTTTCCATTTGATCCATTCATATGTTTTAGGATCATGTTGCGCCTAAACTTGGCACAAATATTTTGTTATTTTCATTGGTGACGTTTCCTTTGGTACATGGCTTTTGTTAATGAAAAGTGGTTCTAAATTGCTTGCTTTAGTCCAATCATTTTGCACGAAGAATAGAAACTGAATCGACAAAACTATCCAAACCTTGTGCGTAGACTGTTAAAGAATAATTTCACGACAACTTCAATCAGTTTATATCCTCACATGACATTCTATCAATCTTCTTTTCCCCATATAACTCAACAAAATGAAGTTGTTGAACACAAAAACGACCACGCCACTGACACACACATTCTTCTCTTCATATGTCAGTCTCAAAGATGTTTTGGGGAAGATATTATTCTTCCTGCTTCATATTTATAAATCACATGCCCTCCACCTAGACCTGTAAATGGATATTCGGAGTCAGCACATTCGATTTGGATTCGAGTCCGAAATTTTGAAAAAAATCCGACATCCACATAATCCGGATTGGATTTAGGATATCAAATTTCATATCCGAAAATTTCGCATAGTCATTCGGATATGGCTATATTCGCTCCGAAAAAATCCAAAATGCGACATATTTATATATATTATCAAATATATATTATCTATATATAAAAACATAAAATTATAGATATTTTGTCATATATATTCATAGTGATATCAATGTTTTCTATATATAACGTATTAATAACAATATATTATGATTTTTGATTCGGATCGGATATTTATCCGAATTTGAATATTATTTGTCGGATCGGATTCAGATATTATCACATGATATCCGTCGGATATCGGATCAGATTTTTTTTTTTCGGATTCGGATATCGGATATAGTAGTATCCGCTCCGTATTCGATCCGTTTACAGGTCTACCTCCACCATCTTAGAAAATAGGATTCTATACAGTATTCTTTTATCTTCCATTTTGAGATGAAAAAAAAATAAGTTGTCAACCTGGTAGCCTGAATCCGTACTTAATCAAATCACAATGAGACACCCTACAACCCCAACCCTCAACTATTCATCCACTCTATATCTACATCTTCTGCTTCACTTGCTGCCCGACAAAACTTAAATCACCCTCTTCCCTATATGCTAATCTCCTACTCTCCCGACCTACGATCCGCCCATAAGCTTAACAAAGCTTTCATAGAAGATGGTATATGATAATCAACCTCATCAAGTTACTCATTCCATCCGTCATTTTATACCAGATGCATTACTAATTCGTCAGCCAGCCCTGAGTATCCTCCCTGTAAAAGAGCTTTTTCATCCTGTCAAACACTTTAAGGGGGGCATATAATCTGTCTTAAAGGGTTGATATTGAGAAAACAAGATACACTCAAGTTGTCTTTTTCAAGGCAGTGCTTAAAATCCATCACTTTCCACCAGCTAAATTGGATGTCACCTAATATAACACCTATTTTCATGCAAATGGACATCAAAACTTCTTACTTGATATTCTTCAGAAATTCCTTCACAAGCTTGGTTGTTGGAAGTCTTTGTTCCTATCTCAAGCTGGCCGTCACATTCCTACTTACCTATGAATCATGGATGCTTCTATATTGATTCTATTGGGCATATTTAGCACAGGGGTACGGCCCAAAATGAACATGCGCAAGCTGTGTCCAACCATTTATAGTGTTCTTTGAAGCCCAAACATCCCAAGACCACCCAGGATCAGTGCATTTTTCACACCATAAACCCAGTAATGTTCATAGCCAAACTGGCATGGTCATTAAAATCTTATTCTACCCATCTCTCTTTTATGTGTCTTCCAACATGTTGTAAAAAATGAAATCCAGCTCAAATTTATGTGTCCGTCTCTCCCTCACTCTTTACAGAACGAGCCGTTGGGTGGGCTAGGCAAAACACGTGAAGCTCTTGCCGAAGGTAACTTGCCTGCATATTTGATGGGTAGGAGTCTCTGTAATTTTTTGTGGTTCTCTTCCAGATGAAGGGTTGCCATTTTTCTTACCTCATACTGCAAATTCTTCCTGTACCGGCGAAAGAAGCTTGCAATGACTGAAGACAGGGGCTCTCAGTCCATTTGATACTAAGTTGGCTCATCCATGGAGGAAATGAGGTGCTGCTCTCTTGAGCATACTAAGTTGTCTATTCTCTGACAAAGGTTTATGCTACTTCTGTTCACCAGTGTTCATTATTCTACATATATCAGTTATTTTTCTCAGATTTGCAAATTATATTTTAGCAAAGTTTGACAAAACACTGTTCTTTCTCCTATACTCTTCTTTCCCCGTATCACTACATATTGCAATTGAGAGAATGTAAGATGAAACTGAGATTTATTTCCCTGAAGTCACCCCCTAGCCCTATCCCCTCACTCCCACTTTTCTTCCCCCCCCCCAACCACCACCCACACACACACACACACACACACACACACACACAAAAAAACCCCATTGCATTACTTATTCCATGCATGATATCTTGTTGGATTCATGCTTTTGCATGCATCATAACAAACTCCAGCAAAAGACATCCTTCAAAATACACTGCTGATGTGATATACATGCTGTTCTCTTGACGGCAGGAAAAACCCTCTTGCCAGGCCTCACACTTTAGCTACTGATTCTGTAATCTCAGCCACACTGCAGTCTTTCACATGTACTTCCTCACTTATTTTTTTGCCCTCCAACGAACCTCAGACCCTCCCCTCTTGGGAGCTTACCCATTTTATGAAGCACTTTTGTAAATTCACTTGTTATCCTTATATTTTTGTCAACCATATAAACTGTAATTTACATATCTGTACACATACGACTATAAAATGTGCTAATAAACAGACATATTGGGGCCCTGGCATCTTGCCTATGCTCCCAGCCAACTGTTACTGAACCTTGTATAATGAATGACAGGAGGGCACAAAGTAGAAAGAAATTTTGAGGTCGTCAACTAGGTATTCTTTGCCTTGAGTTGATGCTGTACATTTCTTAGATATGGTAAATTATGTACCAAATATGGGCTACAAGAAATCAATTTGAAATAAAGCAGGAAACATCTTTGGAACTATACTATCTACTTATCATAAATGATCAACCATGGACTTTGTAAAGAGTTGAAAAATTAAATTTATTGCTTCCTGGTAAGTTTTTTCCCATCTTTTTCTTCATCTCATCTTTCATCAAGAATTAGCTCATTATTTTGAATACATTTTGATTTCTTCCAATGATTGTAATACATACATAGAATACCGTCGTAATGGTCTTCTTTGGTCTTTCATTTTTCTCTTTGGAAAACAACTCGTTTGATAAAGAAAACTGGATAATCCATTTGCTATTAAATCCAGCCTAGGAAGCACATACATTTCCCCGGGGCAGCTGTGGCTGTCCTGGACACGTGTCGGACACAGACACAGCTTGGACATGGCTAGGGATGGCAAAATGCGTAATCCACGCATCCACCACATGTATCCAAACCGCACCATATTTCCGTTTCACCCACTAACGTGGATGGTAATGGATCGGGGAGTATGGTTGATTTTTTTCGGGGATCTGTGGATTCCCATTCATTCGTGCTATATGTAGATGCTATATTTGAATCTCATGCTATTCATCAGCTCGTGTTGATATTTCACGACGACCAACAACGTGCACTTAGTCACCAACAACGACGACGCCTTCGGTAGTAGCTAGCACGAGTTGATCCGTGAAAGCTACACCGCCACCCTCCAGGCTCGTCGGCGTCAGGCCAGGAGAAGCACACTTCCGTCATGGACACTCAGCAGCGCCAGGCACGGTGGAAAGCTAGCCGTCATTCTTGAGACTCATAATCATTAGGCGGCTGCAGTGAAGGGACATCGCCGTCGTGGAGGCTCACCGGCGTCAAGCCGTAGCAGAAGGAACACACCCTCCCAGAATGCCACCAATGCCGGGTCACGGCCGGAGAGAGGCAAGCCACTGTCCTGGAGAGTTACAGGCGCTAGCCGCCATTTTCTACGTAGGACTTGTTGCATGCTGGCAGCCGACCAGGTCGTCAGAGTTGACATATTGCTAAAGACTAGTGTTCTAGATCGACTAGTAGTTGCCATGCACCCTTGAGCAGTATCGTCTTTGCTGCCGCCCCTTCCGCCGTGAAGACCCGTGCTACACCGGAGACCCAAAGACCACCTTGCCGCCTGCCGGCTCCCCAGACACCAGCGCCACTCCGGCGGCTAATATGTATAAACCCCATAGACCAGGACCACACTGGCCACTGCCATGCATACAGGTGACACGGCAGGGCAAGGAGATGAGTAATGATGTTAGGTACTAGAAGCCTATACACACCTAGCCTTACCACAATCATGTTCTTTTGCGGGGTTGATTAAAATAGGATGACAGACTAAGTACTAAAATGCATGAATCAGGTGATTGGTACTAAACACCATTGTCCGTAGTGAAATTTTCTCACTGGGCCGTTCGTGCTGGAAGATATGGTTATACCATGCGGTGGTTTGGATCGGGGTGGTTCGGTCCGGGTGATGGATGCACGGATAATTTTGCCATCCCTAGACATGGCCGGACACGTGGTAGACATAGCTCAAAAGTGTCCACTTTTTCTTTAAAGCCTGGACATGCTGTGGACACAGCATGAACACGGCTCAGAAGTGCCCACTTATTTTTTTTAAAGTATGAACACGCCGTGAACATGGCATGGACACTGCTCAAGACACATTGTGGAGACAACATGCCCAAATTAATTTCCTATATAAAAGAAATGTAATTTATGTGTCTCCTCTCTCCATCCTCTTATTCTGGCACACTACAACCATTTCTCCTACCCCTCCTACTCCGATATGTTAATAAATAATAATCACGTACACCATCTTTGTAGATGTAAGTCATCATTCTTATAGAGATTGTCCTAGGACCCACAAATTTAATATGATTGATCATTCTCCATTTCTACTTATTTGATTTCATACTACAAATGTATTCTAGATCACTTATCCTCATTAATAATTTATTATTTCATAATGTAAACATACTAGTGTTTTCATCATTTTTACTATTATAAAGTCTACATTTACATCTTAAGCAAACTTTCGGTTTGATTTTATATTCCTTTATGTTTGTTTCTTAAAATCCCATGTTATGACTTACTTCACATAGTTGGATGGATATTATATGTATTTATATCATGCTATATGTGTTTGTGTATGTATATCTATACATCTGTAAATCTGTTTATATGTATGTCTATGAATAAATCTCTATAAATATGTATATGTATGTATTTGTATATATATATACATATGAATATGTATATGTATATGTATATCTATATGTGTGTATGTCGTGTCAAATGCCGTTCCTGTGTCCTATATTTTTGAAAATCGCCTTGTCCCGTGTCCGTATCCGTGTCCATGCTTCCTAGAATGCAACATTTCATTCTTTTCTTTCATTATACCATTGTTGCATTTTGCATCTGCAATGCTAGAAAATTGTCACTTCGCCTTTTTGTGAGTAAATTAGACAATATAATGGTTTCCCTTCATAATCTAAACACCAATTTTTTGGCCTAGAATGACTTATTAATTTCTCAGTCATGACACTGATAAGGTTCATCCTGTGTTTGGTGTCATGTCTTGTAAAGGTCTATTTTCTATTCTTTTTCAGTTTTAAAATAATGTACCCTTCCACACAGATAAGGAGTTGACGTAACTTTTCTTGATGAGAAATCTCATATTTATTGTATTACTCAAGTGCTACTCTAAGCTTATGATTATAACAAGTGTTGTATTCTCAGAATTTCAATCATTTCCCTTCCAAACAGTGCATTTGTCTTAAATGCAACTTTATCTTTTTCTTGCATTGTAGCACTACCAATCTTGTACCTAAAACCAGTGTTTTTAAAGAAAGGTCAGATGGGCCGCTTTTAAGGGCGCATATACTATAAGGTCCATAGGCCGCTTGTAAGGGCGCATATACTATAAGGTCCATAGGCCTCCCCGTATATAGAAAATTGTCATAAAATCAGAACCTGTCCGATTATGCGTCCACAGTTGCATACAAGGACGTTCAGTCGGCTGACTTTCAGTGGACATTTGTTATGTCGACCCAAATTAGATCAGATTTTTATTGATACCATTCTCTTGATGTACTATTTTGTTGTATGTTATGTACATGAGTTGCATGCTTATTTAGTGTTTGTTATTTTGGACCTCTAGAACATGCGAACATCTTTTGTTATGTTTTGATTAGTCTTTATTATCCATTTCATGTGTGTTTTATTGGAGTTTATGCTTAAATGATTATAGAAGACATTCTAAACGGTGTTTACTTTATATTGAAACTTTATATTTGAATCTATCTCAAATTCAGGGTCAAAGTATGTAACTGTACAAATTAGTTATACAATTGTGTACTTAATTTATATATGATAATGGAATTATCAAAAAAATTTAAAACCCCGTATACTCTCGCATACGCTTTCGGATACCACATATTCTATAAGGTGACCTCTTTGCACGCATAGCTCATACCACTTTTTAAAACACTGCCTAAAATATGGAAGTTTATGTCATCTGGTTGTATTTGTAAATGGTTTAAGCCGTAGAACTATTTCCCTTTCTATTTATATGTTGAGATCATTTGTTATTGGGCGTCACACCTTATTTATAGCACTGCTCATTTCATGATTCAGGTACCATTTGGGAGTTAAAGTCATTTAATCTAAACATGATATTCCATAGCTTTGGAACGATGCCCTTTGTGATATCTGATTTCCAGAGCATGCCAAAAGTGTCATTTGGCTTCAACTTATGAAGATAATAGCAACACAGGCTGAGTAACACGTATTGAAAGTGACATGCCAGGCTGGCCAGCTTCTGCGAATCAGGGCTTGTAGGAGCAAGTTCCATCCTTTCATGATTTCTCAGAAATCCTTGTTTTGATGGAATGTGTTTTGAGAACTCACGTCATGACCCATTTCAACAGTATATAGTGAATATGTTCATACGATTCTCAAATTTTAAGCTGTTCAAACCATGATTTTATCTCATCCAGTTGGGTTCTCGGCTCATTTCTTGTCTATTTCATCTACTAACAGAAAAAATAGATTGAAAGTTAAATTCAAGTGATCAATCAATGGGCATTGACCAAATCTGTAGTTAAGGGTGCTACTCAAAGGCAGAGACACGTGAAGCATTACTACTTCTAGGAAGAAAAAATGTTACTAAGGTATACCATCAATGGATATTTATTAGGATATGTAAATAAAAAATATGGCTGCGTGTTTAGCAAATGCTGCAACTAGGGACCTTAAATTGAAATGCTTTATCTTCTTTGGTTGCGATACGATGACTTTGACAAGAATTGGATGATAAGACTTCTAATGTGATGGTAGGACCAAATCGAAGATGTACCCTAGCTACTTGCATGCCATATTGTATGATCTACATGGAAGATTATTCTTGTTCTCTTATGCAATGTACTAGTGTGTATCTAGGTATTGTTTCCTTGTGCTTACCACATGAGCGTATTAGAAAAAAAGGATTGACATTTGAATGAAGGCATCACCAACAATGATGAATCTGATGCCTTCGATATGCATAATAACTTGCCAACAAATCAATGTCCATCTATATGTGCTAGGTACTAATGAATGTTTCAAACTTCACATGTCAAATATACATGTATGTGGTGTTCAAAATATGAATGCGGAAAAAATGAAAATGCCAATGCGGATTTATGGGAAGATGAGAAAAGGATGTGTTGCAAAATGACTATACAAGGAACAAAGTGCCAATGATAAGTGTTGAGGACAAACTATGAGACAACTATCTTAAAGATTGTCAAGTGTGTTGGTTTGTAGTTATCCTATTGAGTTAGGAGGCTAAATGAAGCCTGAAGTTCACTGAACGATAGTTGTTTAGGAAAAAATTGATTTGTTTATAATAAAAATTAGGGAAGAAGGAAAGGAGGGCTCCGTGTATAAGGACAATATAGAGTTAATAATTTACGTGCATGTCTTGTTTGCACTTGTCATATTGCCAGAGAAACAAGGATAAATTATCACCATTTGGATTTTGCATGAGCTAGATATTTCATCTAGATGATGTTTTATCATATATCTAATTATGCATAAATGAGACATTCAAATAACCTTGCACGTTGTTGACTACTCATAGGTGTAATTTGGTGTAATCATCTCGACTCAAAGGATATTTCTCCATTTCCATCAAGCCGTAATTAAGAGTCTATTGACCTCCTCAACAACGTAGCAGCCCATTTTTAAGTATCTCCTATTACGCTAGCTCCAACGTTCTACCATTATTCACCTTCCTTGCATTTTTTGCTTCATTTGTATCATCATTTTGCTTGTGTGGAGTAGGAAATTACTTTGAAGTCCTATAAGATGTTTTAAACTTTGTAGCTTGGAAATGAGATAACTTTATGAAAATTACTGGGAAGAAATTATACGTGACAACATATTTTGTCCTGCATTTCTCAACTTATATGTTTGATTTGATGCGTGTGAAATTACATGTAGTTTGCTTGTTACAAAAATATTGAAATTTTCATGTTAACTAATATACACTATGCTAATTTAGTAGTGGCGTCTTCCTCATTTTTTTACATGAACTTCGAGTCTGCTAAGTAAAACCAGAATAGTCATATAAACGACCATCTTATTTTAAATATACAGAATTTTGTTAATTAGTTCATAAATAGTATTTCATAATCTATTTCATGTCTTGAAATTTATCCAATTGACAAAAAAACATTGGTTGAGTTTCCAAAGTCATTTCACACTTGTTTCATTTTAAATAATTTGTTTTTTATTAGTTTTGTATGTCATTTTGTATGTGTCCTAATTTGCTATATTGTCAAATTGTATCCGTGATTGGAAATGGATCTTTGTTGTTATAAATTCTTTCATAACTCAAAATATTCATTTTTGGTCACAAATTTAAACAATTCCTTATTTTAGAATTGTTGATAATTTCAATAGAAATTTATACTTCATCTTTACTTGTTGGAGGCCTGACTCTTCGGTTTAAAAAAAAAGGATTATGACAACCTTTACAGGCTGCCCCCGCATCCTTTACCCAGCCATAGCCCGGATAGCTGGTGGGTGGTAAATACAACGCTTAGCATGGGGCTCGAACCCGGGATCTCCCCGGAGGGGGACATCGTGCCTACCACATGAGCTACGCTGGCCGAGTTATTCAGTTTAGATTATGCCTCCAATAAAGTAAATATTATATTGTTTATTCATTGAAAACGGTAAGTAGTTCATAATATGTTCGATAGATGTAGCTGATTTCGTTATTCATTTACAATAATATTTAGACATTTTCACTACCAAGCTTTGTGTATGTGCGCGCGCGTCTACTAATCCTATCTAAAGTATTCTTTAAGATAACGATTTATGCCATGGACAATTATTGCTTCCTTTGCACCATTTCACAAAATCGTAACTTGTCACTCTTTATTAATATTGTAGCATAGAGTTCCAAAAATTATTTTTTGACTTAGTAGCTCACCTATTTGCTTATAGTTTTGAAAATGGCTTTTGTTCCCCATAATGGAGGCCTTAATATCCCTTTATACCTCCCCTCAACAACCTAATATATAAAGTTTCCATCACGATAACCGTCATATTTGTTTCTCTCACCCTCCACCACCATTTGAGACACTCCTCTTTATGTTCCTCATTTTGCCTCTCTTCCGTTTCTCCTTCTCCTGCCCATGGACATTAAAATTTCCACCACAATTAACGACAATAGCAATGGTTATTCATGCTCATTGCTACAAGGGTGAACATGGGAGTGGGGGACAAAAAGGAATGGGAAGTGGAGTTAAGATAGATGACAATGATGTTTTGATGGGTATGCCATCCTTGCATTCCGGTTGCACTCTAATCTAGAAGCTAATGCATACATGAAAGTTTATGGAGATTTTTGCACCTCTAACCCCCTTCACCTTCCAAGCTCATTGAGAGTGACAACATCCTTTTCCTCCTCTTCCCCTCTCCTTACTTTCCTTTATTCCCAATGCTTGCTTCTAAAAAACAATCACAATGTCTTCATCTAGAAGCTACAAGGGTAAGGTGAAGGATAGTGTGTGAGAAGATGCAAATAAGTGGACAAAATATGAGGGAGAAAGAGGAGGTTAGTATGATGGTAGGATGCATAATTCATGAGTGATAGCAATGGTGGCATCATGATGTTGATGAATGAAAGCAAGGTTAGTACTTGGGGTTAAAGATGATGATAACATTGGTATAGAAATGAAATCCCCACATTCTAATTATAACAACCATAAGCTAGGAAATGCCAGAATTATACTTTATTAATTTGGGCCTAGGTACTTGACAATTGAACAAACATTGCACATTTTTGTAAAATTGTGTTTCTTTATTATCCTCTTACCGTTATTTTGTTAGCTTCTATCTTGGGATTGGATTTTTGATTAAACTCCATGTAGTTCTTCATACCTCCTTATAGCCCCCTTTCTTTTAGCTAATAGACATGAGTCATAGTTAGCTTGCAATTTCAAGGAACCTTGCAAGTAAATTATGATATCATTCATTATAGTTAATGTCTTGGATTGGTCTTTTTGAAGCTGTTGATAGTTAGTATTAGCTTATTTGAGTTTTTAACCATTTATGGACTAGGAGGATACTTGGGATCCTTACTTATGGCCGATCCTTATGAATTCCAAACAACTAGATGGTTTTTGGGAGGAGGTCCATCTGGCTTCTATTGCCCTTACATGATTTAGTATTAACATATAAAAGACATCAGATTCACATTCAAAGTTTTGATGTAGTGAGTATTCCATGAATCTCAGTATGAACAATTTTCTAGTGATGGTATAGTTAGTGAAGATGTACTTGTACCCCTAGTTGACATAGTGTGCTTGGGGCAAGTGTTAAATGCAAGATGAGCCCAAGATGAACAACATGTAGTGTAGAGTGTTGACGTTTCTATATCACATGTAGTCTACAAACCCCTAAATTTGTGGTTGCTGACAACCTCCAATCAAGTCTCCTGTGTTGGTGATGTTGTGGGTGATAACAAGTTTATAGTCATGTGGGTCTATGATCGTAGCTGAGATGATCACACTCATACTAAAAACTAGTACCTTCTCTTCCTGAAAAGTACTAACGACCTCTTGGTCAGCTCACTTATGTGAATTTCCTCATGATGTCCAGTTTTAGACAACTTTTAGCGTCAAATTTAAGCTAAATAAATGTTCATAGCTTCACCATATGGGACCATGATGGTTCCTTAGGATTATGTATTTAGAAAGGATGTTGTATACAAGCTTGCATATGTGGGAATACTAAACACTCCTACTAATTCATGTTATTCATTTATTAATATCTTTTTGGATTTTTTTAAATTTTTATCCTTAAATTCTCATGCAAAGAATGGTCACATGAAGATGCTTCCTCAACACTTAAATTGAATATCCCTCCTAGAGTCTTCTCCATCCCAACTGATGGCAAGAACTTGACTCCTATGGGATACATCACCTTTGTCAAAGATTTTGTTCATATTATTTGAACAATGAAGATAACCTACGCTTATATGCTGATGACTTCATGAACCTATAAATTTATGACTTCAACTCTACAATTTTCGGACTTGACACTCTTTTATGAAATTATATTGTAGGATGTTTAATGGGAATCCCACCCGCATTATGGAACAACTTAACCATACACAACTATCTATTTTGTCTTGTATTTATTGGGGGATCCCACCCCATGGTACTTTTTGGTGACTTCATTTCCTATTACTTCCACTCACATTGCAGTGGTGATATCAATTATGATCTTGGTTGTGGTATCTTTACACAGATAATGCATCCACAACTTCTATTTTTAGGTAATATATTATTGAATGGATTACAAGAGAAGGTATGCTTACACAATAAAATATTGTAATGTGTGCATGCACATTTTTTAGTGAGGGAAAGTGAATGAGCTACTTACTAGTTTTAGATAGGATGCACGAGGAGATGTCGTAGAGCTGCAACAATACACACAATTTCATGGTCCAAACTAAAAACCAAAAGCGCTATTGACACTTTCTATCACACATGCGCAAGTCAGAATGTGAAAGGTCCCTGATTTTGTGTTATATGAGTGTGATATAGGCAACACTCATGACCCCATTTTTATTAGAGTTGTCAATGGGTATGGACTAACTCATTTATATTTTACCTATACCCTATAGGGAAAAGATAAGGGTAAACAATTTTCTTACCCTTACTCACCTACTCTCTACCTTCTAACCCACTATGTTAGTGGGTAAGGGTGAGGGTTAGGGTAAGGAATTATCCATACCCTCGAACCCTCTATCCATTAACATCTATGTATAATGTAATAAATATAGAGCCACAAATGTTGTTTAGGTCTATAATTATTCAATATTATCTAGTCATTATTTAATACAATACATGATATTCTTATCTACTTCTTATGTAGCTAATTTTTGTATGTAAATAACACCATTTTGGAGGTATAGGACACACGTACTGAAGTGATAAGATTGTATAGTTTATGCACCTTTTATACTTTTTTGTGTTGTTTCCTACTTTTTTGAGACTTATTAGATCAAGTATGCTATAAAAGTTGAAGTTGCAAGATACAAGGATATATAATAACAAGATTTAACCGTTGTACCATTTGATACATAATTGTGGTGGTGTTATCAACTTCATTTGTGCTTATTTTTTGTATTGAATACTATTTTGAAGGGTATAAGATATGTATGTTGCAACAACAATATTTTGTGATGTATTGTCATTTAATATCATTTTAGTGTAACAATCTTTTTCTTTTGGGGGCAAGTTATTTGTTCATACACCAATGTTAGGAGTACTACTATTTGTATATGCAAGAAACCTTTTCCTTTATAATATATATCAACACATCACAAACTATGTGTATAATGTTGTAGACGATTACTTAAAATTGTAGTATATTGATATGATAGGGATGTCCCCTTGTTTAAATTTTTCTTATTGAAAGAAGACAACCCTCCACTCCTATAAATAGGATAAGGAGGAAGCATATCGACTCAAGAAAAGACCTAATGGGCCAATACACAATTGGAGACAACCCTCCACTCCTGTAAATAGGATAAGGAGGAAGAATATAGAATCAAGAAAAGACCTAATGGGCCAATACACAATTGAACCTATATAACAAAGAAACTAAACTACTTAACTGTATATACTCTATAATGCTCCCACTCAAACTAGAACTTGGGACAGACAGACTAAAGCAAAATAAAAAAAGATAAGCCAAACCCATATAGAAATACCCCCCCCGATATTACAATAAAGTACTAAAACACTCAAATGCTCCCTTACAAATAGATAACCCAAAGTAGGTATGCAAGTAGGTCGAATATGAAGCATGCCGCATGTCACAAATACGAAACATAAGCTTCTTGATTAAAAAGATGTGGCATTTGGAGTAACAGTAAGAAATAACAAGAAGGCATCAAGGTCTTGTCACACTTAATATTGTCGCAGGTCCACAATAGAAAAGTCCAAAGAGTGCGGCTCACTGTAGAAAAGTTCAAAGAGTGTTTATTCATAGTACAAAAGTTCAGAGGGTGCTAGTTCATAGTAGAAAAGTCAATGTGTGTAAGGCACAAACAATGTCAACTTACAAATAAAGCACAAACAAAAGAGTCAACATGTGCAAGGAACAAACAAGTCAGAGAGTGCAAACACACAAAAATAGAATGTATATGACATATCTAAATAAAAGACGAGTGCACAAAGTAACAAGCATATAAAGGACTCTAAGATCCATTTTATTTGAAAATCCATCCAAAACATATTTCTTCATCATCTTTTCTCATCATAAATTTTCTATTACAATAGCAGACGTCACAGTATAAAGTGTTGGGTCACAATAGTAGCAGTAGTTGACATGCAAGGGCATGGACAAAGAGTCAACTTACAAACAAAGCACATATATAATATTATGTAAAAGCACAAAGCAACAAGTAAAATGTGCTAATCATAACACAAGTAGCAAGAATGATGTCTCTAGATAGAAAATCAGTCAACATATAACACAAGTTCATAACTTCATAGCAACAATAATAAGTAAAAAATAATATAGGTGAAGTAGATAACTTCATAACAACAGTCGAGATAGATGATGAGATGACCCTCACAAGTCCTCCGTAAGGTATGGCGATAAATAATAGTAGGCGAAAAATCCACATAGCAGTAAAAGTAACATCATATAATAGCAGGAAATATATCATAAATATCTAGAATGTAGCATAACTAAATTCCTCTTCTTCTCTCCTCTATGTCATATCTTCCCTCTACTCATTATCCTATACTCTCTACCTCACACCAACCATGAAAAGAGTCGAGTGGTTGTGGTAGAAAGTAAAAAAGTAATGGTAGAGACAAGGTCTATGTAAAGAAGTGAAACCACTTCTCTACTAAAAATTTGAACAATAGAACCTCCAATCCAAACACACTCACAAGGTATGTTGGAGTGGGTGTAAAATTTTCAAATCTTTATATAATGGTAATCAAAAGACCAATGTATAGCAGCAGAAGAAAAACATGACTATATTCAATTATAAAACAAAGGGTTACAAACTTACGTCATAAGGATCCATGTAGAGGAAATCTAAACCACCTCAAGATTGTCTCCAAGCTTAACTTCATATTCTAAGTCCAGGTCAACATGACATGCATCCAAGTCCTCCACCTAGGGTTGGAAGCATACCCCAGCAAAAGAGAAGAAAAAAAAGAATATATCAGCAAAGGCTGGTATGTGCATGCTAAAAAGCAAATTGAGCAATTTATAAAGAATAAGGAACATCAAAATAAAAGGCTTCCCATGCAAGAGATAAGGACTACCCAATCGGGTATCAAGAGAAAAGATCATAACAAAAGGGATACTTGCCATAACCAACAAATAATAAGAATGTGCTATCAATATAAACATCCACTACCATGGTGGGAAACAAAGCACATATCATCATCAACCTGCATGCATGTGAGATAAGCATAACACTAGAATATTATAAAATACAATGATGGTCAAGAATCACACATCTTGAACCTGGTGAGACATGGGTCAGGAATCACACATCCTGCCCTGGCATGGGGAATCACACATCCGCCATCCAAACATATATAACATGGTCCAAGAATCACACATCCTACCCTGGCACGGGGAATCACACATCCACCATCCAAAATATTACAATGTTGCCACAAATGATAATGAGATAAATCCAATGCAATTACACTACTCTAGTGCTACTGAATCACATAACATGTTAAATGTAGAGGCAAGTAGAGAAGTATAGTCAGATTTATACAAAGGTTGCCATCACACAATGGACAACACATACATATAAACAAATCCACTTCAAAGTGGGAAAGAGACATCACATGTCAACCAGTAACTTCCACATCACAGTGAGCATATCAAAAAGTAAACATCCACATCAAAGTGGGTATATATTATCAAAATTCCAACATGTACCAAGGCATATGAAACAGATTCAAGAGAATATCCATGATCATAAGATCAATAACAAAATAAGATACTTCACATGAAGCATGATTTCAAAAGAACAAGACAAAGTGTAGGCTAATGTCCATAGGACCAAGAGAAAGATTAAAATAGGATAATTGCTCAAGAAGAATAATTGGGGATGCAAACATACCTCAACTTTAGAGTCAAACAGATCCAAAGTCACATCTAGGTCCAAGCCTAGGCATCCAAAGCACCTATTAGCATATATATGGGATTAGGGTTAGATTTATATTGATTTCAAAAACCCTAAAAACTTCCTTTTTATTAATATGTGAATTAGGTTATAAAAACTATTCCATATTTTAGGTTATATTTTCCTGAACTCAAAACATATTTTATTATATTTTTCTGAATTACAGATATTTAGTTATGACTTTTATAGGTTAATTCATCATTAATTAGATCTATTGAAAACACCTATTATTAATCTTTAGATTTAGTTATCAAAACATGTACCATTAGTTAGATATTGTTTTTCTAATTCCAACGAGTATTTATTTGTATTTTTCTGATCAGTTTAGAATTAGTTATTGATTTTACAAAATCGACCAATGATAAACCAAGAAAAATCCAGGTCAGCGAATCATAATAACAGAGAGAGAGAGGGGAAAGGAGAGGCCTGCCCAGGTGACCTGGTCCAGTAATGGGTGGCCAGCTAGACTAGCCCATCGCCAACTCATTGCGAGAAAAAGAAACCAACACCGCACGAAATGTCCAAATGCCCTTGATGAAAAAAAACAAAACAAAAATCAGAACAAGGGTAGCATAGTAAAACACTTCGGTCATCTCCTTTGCTCGTAGAGAAACAACGATGCTTGCTGCCGATGCAGATACAAACCATGAATGAACTTCACGAATTAAGGATAGAACCAACCCAAAATTAGTCAAGGTTAGTTCAGGTGCCCGCGCCGGAGTCGATGAAGGAGAAAACACAAAGGAAGACTACGAGGATCTCGACATGGCATATGAATTCCAAAACCTGTGAAAGAAAAGGGGAAAACATCTTACACTTTGTTAGGGAGAGATTGAAAGCATCTGACGCACAACGAGTCACCAGGAACAACTCTACCAAACACAGAGCCTCGCAGTGACTAGATCCCTTCAGAGGGGCTCCCGCCCGGTCCCAAGAGCTTGCCGTTGATGGCTAAGTTGTATAGGAAGACCTCCGAAGCACGCGACCCATAAATAGAGGCGACCAGGCCAAACCGAGGCTAGCAGATTGATCATGGGACCTCGACGGAGGCCAGGAGGCCGATCCTTCAGGGTCCGATGACCCATGGAGTGGAGAAAGAGAAAAGGGGAAAGAAAACAGAGGAGCAGCAGAGGAAAGGGGAGGCGCAGATCAACTGGCGTGAGAAGGCAGCAAAACCCTAGAGTTTATATAACCAATGGGTTCGGGAAAGGATGAGGAAGTTGAGGGAGAAGAAACCGGAGAGAATCCTTGAGAGATGAGAAAAGAAAGCGAGAAAGAATCGAGGATACAGAGCCAACAGCTCACGAGGGAAAACCAGGAAGCAGAAGGTAGGAGACACGCTACCACCGTTGGATCAAAATCCAGCGGTTGGGATAGAATCCGGGTTTTGCAAATAAAAGGAAAAGAGTCTACACAATAAATCAAGTCAAAAAAAAATTAGAATTAATTTCTCCTTTTTCTCTTTCATCAATTAAGGGTTCATACATTATCCAAATTAAGTAAAATTTTGCACAGAGGCCAATTAAGGGATGTAGATTCCGATTATGCACTTAGTTTTGCCTTTTGGAAACTTTTAATGGGTTAAATAAATTAAATCATATTTTCTCTTTTTTCCTCCATTAATGGCTTTAGGATTATCCAAATTATATGAAACTTGACACACAAGTTATATTTAATGCATTTGATATGAATTTGCCATCAATTTTACATATTGAAGTTGTTTGAATATTTATTTAATATTTTGAAGCTTCTACACACTTTCTCTGTCCTGATATTATCTTTTAAGCAAACTTTCTCCAAATTGGATGAAAATTCACCCAAAGGCTATATTTATTATGTAGATTACGAATCTAAGATTGTTTTCCTCTTTTGGAGTCAATTATTATATTTATTTATTAATTACACTTTTTAGGCAATTCCTCTCTCTTAACTTATCATATTATTTCAAGGTTGTCCAAATTAAATGAAATTTGACATGTAGGCTTATTTTAATGTGTAGATTATGAATTTAAAGTCTATTCTTTATTTTGAGGCTTTCTTACATGGGTTTTGTCATCTGGCCCATTAGAGGCCCATTAACCATATTATGCATGAAATTAAGTTATTTATCATCTTATTATCACCAAATGAATTATATGACATATTAGATTACATTATTCATGCATTAGATTATTAGGATCACTCTAACCTCAACTTTGTTTGGAAAAGCCCAAAAGATCATAGTTCTAGGGTAGGGTCCAAGATCTGGTATGTTACAACACTCCACCCCTAAAAAGGATTTCGTCCTCGAAATCTATAGATCAAACATCAACTACCAACTACTCTCCACCCCTTAAAAAGTTCCACCTAACAAGTCATACTAAACAAATTCCACCTAACAAGTCATACTAAACAAATTTTTAGATCTACCCACATCTCTTAGTTGTGAAAGAGTTTTAGAGATTTATGCTTCTCATGTATCCAACTATCAAGTCACCATCTAGGGCTGAGATTTTAGGTCCTTGTGTCTCTAACCTATCAACCCTACATGATCATCCAAAAGTCATAGGGTAGGTCAACTACACCATTATAACAATCCTAGTCACAAAACTAGGGTTAAATTCTAATCAAACTATAGTTTCTCTTCATTGTGACTTAGTTCAAGAAAACTTCGAAAAAATCCAGAGAAAACATTTTTTGTACATATAATATTATATAGAAAATAATTTGTTGTGAAAATTTTTTACGATTGAAAACTGAAATTTAGGGCCCAACATCAAAGCGAGAAACCAAGTCACAATATTTCCATATTTATATCTCCTAACATATTATCATCCTCAAACCAAACCTTATTGCACAAAAGATCATCAATGATCAAATCTAGGGTCAACATATCACTTAGAGGTAACTAACTAAGTCAAGGGTTCTATAGGGAGACAAAATTGAAATAGTCGATTCCGACTACCATGGGCTCTGATACCATGCTGTAAAGAAGTGAAACCACTTCTCTACTAAAAATTTGAACAATAGAACCTCCAATCCAAACACACTCACAAGGTATGTTGGAGTGGGTGTAAATTTTTCAAATCTTTATATAATGGTAATCAAAAGACCAATGTATAGCAGCGGAAGAAAACCATGACTATATTCAATTATAAAACAAAGGGTTACAAACTTACATCATAAGGATCCATGTAGAGGAAATCTAAACCACCTCAAGATTGTCTCCAAGCTTAACTTCATATTCTAAGTCCAGGTCAACATGACATGCATCCAAGTCCTCCACCTAGGGTTGGAAGCATACCCCTACAAAAGAGAAGAAAAAAAGAATATATCAGCAAATCTGGTATGTGCATACTAAAAAGCAAATTGAGCAATTTATAAAGAATAAGGAACATCAAAATAAAAGGCTTCCCATGCAAGAGATAAGGACTACCCAATCGGGTATCAAGAGACAAGATCATAACAAAAGGGATACTTGCCATAACCAACAAATAATAAGAATGTGCTATCAATATAAACATCCACTACCATGGTGGGAAACAAAGCACATATCATCATCAACCTGCATGCATGTGAGATAAGCATAACACTAGAATATTATAAAATACAATGATGGTCAAGAATCACACATCATGAACCTGGTGAGACATGGGTCAGGAATCACACATCCTGCCCTGGCATGGGGAATCACACATCCGCCATCCAAACATATATAACATGGTCCAGGAATCACACATCCTGCCCCGGCATGGGGAATCACACATCCACCATCCAAAATATTACAATGTTGCCATAAATGATAATGAGATAAAACCAATGCAATTACACTACTCTAGTGCTACTGAATCACATAGCATGTTAAATGTAGAGGCAAGTAGAGAAGTATAGTCAGATTTATACAAAGGTTGCCATCACACAATGGACAACACATACATATAAACAAATCCACTTCAAAGTGGGAAAGAGACATCACATGTCAACCAGTAACTTCCACATCACAGTGGGCATATCAAAAAGTAAACATCCACATCAAAGTGGGTATATATTATTAAAAGTCCAACATGTACCAAGGCATATGAAACAGATTCAAGAGAATATCCATGATCATAAGATCAATAACAAAATAAGATACTTCACATGAAGCATGATTTCAAAAGAACAAGACAAAGTGTAGGCTAATGTCCATAGGACCAAGAGAAAGATTAAAATAGGATAATTGCTCAAGAAGAATAATTGGGGATGCAAACATACCTCAACTTCAGAGTCAAACAGATCCAAAGTCACATCTAGGTCCAAGCCTAGGCATCCAAAACACCTATTAGCATATATATGGGATTAGGGTTAGATTTATATTGATTTCAAAAACCCTAAAAACTTCCTCTTTATTAATATGTGAATTAGGTGATAAAAACTATGCCATATTTTAGGTTATATTTTCCTAAACTCAAAACATATTTTATTATATTTTTCTGAATTATAGATATTTAGTTATGACTTTTATAGGTTAATTCATCATTAATTGAATATATTGTAAAAACACATATTATTAATCTTTAGATTTAGTTATCAAAACATGTACCATTAGTTAGATATTGTTTTTCTGATTCCAACGAGTATTTATTTGTATTTTTCTGATCAGTTTAGAATTAGTTATTGATTTTACAAAATCGACCAATGATAAACCAAGAAAAATCCAGGTCAGCGAATCATAAGAACAGAGAGAGAGAGAGGGGAAAGGAGAGGCCCGCCCAGGTGACCTGGTCCAGTAATGGGTGGCCAGCTGGACTAGCCCATCACCAACTCATTGCGAGAAAAAGAAACCAACACCGCACGAAAGGTCCAAAATGCCCTTGATGAAAAAAAACAAAACAAAAATTAGAACAAGGGTAGCATAGTAAAACACTTCGATCATCTCCTTTGCTCGCAGAGAAACAACGATGCTTGCTGCCGACGCAGATACAAACCATGAACGAACTTCACGAATTAAGGATAGAACCAACCCAGAATTAGTCAAGGTTAGTTCAGGTGCCCGCGCCGGAGTCGATGAAGGAGAAAACACAAAGGAAGACTACGAGGATCTCGACATGGCGTATGAATTCCAAAACCTGTGAAAGAAAAGGGGAAACCATCTTACACTTTGTTAGGGAGAGATTGAAAGCATCTGACGCACAACGAGTCACCAGGAACAACTCTACCAAACACAGAGCCTCGCAGCGACTAGATCCCTTCGGAGGGACTCCCGCCCGGTCCCAAGAGCTTGCTGTTGATGGCTAAGTTGTATAAGAAGACCGTTGAAGCACGCGACCCATAAACAAAGGTGACTAGGCTAAATCGAGGCTAGCAGATTGATCATGGGACCTCGACGGAGGCCAGGAGGCCGATCCTTCAGGGTCCGATGACCCATGGAGCGGAGAAAGAGAAAAAGGGAAAGAAAACAGAGGAGCAGTAGAGGAAAGAGGAGGCGCAGATCAACTGGCATGAGAAGGCAGAAAAACCCTAGAGTTTATATAACCAATGGGTTCGGGAAAGGATGAGGAAGTTGAGGGAGAAGAAACCGGAGAGAATCCTTGAGAGATGAGAAAAGAAAGCGAGAAAGAATTGAGGAAACAGAGCCAACAGCTCGCGAGGGAAAACCAGGAAGCAGAAGGTAGGAGACACACTACCACCGTTGGATCAAAATTGAGTGGTTGGGATAGAATCTGGGTTTTGCAAATAAAAGGAAAAGAGTCTGACACAATAAATCAAGTCCAAAACAAATTAGAATTAATTTCTCCTTTTTCTCTTTCATCAATTAAGGGTTCATACATTATCCAAATTAAGTAAAATTTTGCACAGAGGCCAATTAAGGCATGTAGATTTCGATTATGCACTTAGTTTTGCCTTTTGGAAACTTTTAATGGGTTAAATAAATTAAATCATATTTTCTCTTTTTTCCTCCATTAATGGCTTTAGGATTATCCAAATTATATGAAACTTGACACACAAGTTATATTTAATGTATTAGATATGAATTTGCCATCAATTTTACATATTGAAGTTGTTTGAATATTTATTTAATATTTTGAAGCTTCTACACACTTTCTCTCTCCTGATATTACCTTTTAAGCAAACTTTCTCCAAATTGGATGAAAATTCACCCAAAGGCTATATTTATTATTTATATTACGAATCTAAGATTATTTTCCTCTTTTGGAGTCAATTATTATATTTATTTATTAATTACACTTTTTAGGCAATTCCTCTCTCTTAACTTATCATATTATTTCAAGGTTGTCCAAATTAAATGAAATTTGACATGTAGGCTTATTTTAATGTGTAGATTATGAATTTGAAGTCTATTCTTTATTTTGAGGCTTTCTTACATGGTTTTTGTCATCTGGCCCATTAGAGGCCCATTAACCATATTATGCATGAAATTAAGTTATTTATCATCTTATTATCACCAAATGAATTATATGACATATTAGATTACATTATTCATGCATTAGATTATTAGGATCACTCTAACCTCAACTTTGTTTGGAAAAACCCAAAAGATCACAGTTCTAGGGTAGGGTCCAAGATCTGGTATGTTACAACACTCCACCCCTAAAAAGGATTTCGTCCTCGAAATCTATAGATCAAACATCAACTACCAACTACTCTCCACCCCTTAAAAGGGTTCCACCTAACAAGTCATACGAAACAACTTTTTAGATCTACCCACATCTCTTAGTTGTGAAAGAGTTTTAGAGATTTATGCTTCTCATGTATCCAACTATCAAGTCACCATCTAGGGCTGAGATTTTAGGTCCTTGTGTCTCTAACCTATCAACCCTACATGATCATCCAAAAGTCATAGGATAGGTCAACTACACCATTATAACAATCCTAGTCACAAAACTAGGGTTAAATTCTAATCAAACTATAGTTTCTCTTCATTGTGACTTAGTTCAAGAAAACTTCAGAAAAATCCAGAGAAAACATTTTTTTGTACATATAATATTATATAGAAAATAATTTGTTGTGAAAAACTTTTACGATTGAAAACTGAAATTTAGGGCCCAAAATCAAAGCGAGAAACCAAGTCACAATATTTCCATATTTAGATCTCCTAACATATTATCATCCTCAAACCAAACCTTATTGCACAAAAGATCATCAATGATTAAATCTAGGGTCAACATATCACTTAGAGGTAACTAACTAAGTCAAGGGTTCTATAGGGAGACAAAATTGAAATAGTCGATTCCGACTACCATGGGCTCTGATACCATGCTGTAAAGAAGTGAAACCACTTCTCTACTAAAAATTTGAACAATAGAACCTCCAATCCAAACACACTCACAGGGTATGTTGGAGTGGGTGTAAAATTTTCAAATCTTTATATAATGGTAATCAAAAGACCAATGTATAGAAGCGGAAGAAAAACATGACTATATTCAATTATAAAACAAAGGGTTACAAACTTACATCATAAGGATCCATGTAGAGGAAATATTGTTGGCTAAATGGACATCTATAAATCCCTTTGTTTTGATTATGACAAACATTTCATTCTTATTGATCTAACGAGCTACTTGAGTGTGCAGGATTAAAGGTGGATGACAAAGCAACTAGTGAAATCCATATGCTTACATGTTTATGTTTTCATGCAATGTAATCGCTTTGTAAAAACTTGTACAAATATATAATGTATAAGTACTTAGATTGCATGTAAATCAAGCGTTAGATTCTCCCTAGCTAAACACCACATTTAGATAAGTCATTCCCTTCAAATAGGATCACATATGCACACTCATACATATAATTAGTGCCTAAATTGCAACATTGAAACAGGATCAATCTCGGTCGACAAACTCCTCGACCGAGACACTCTCAGTCGACAATCTTCTCGACCGAGAAAGATCCAAAGTAGCCGTTAGACACAACAGACAAGTTAGTTGGCAGTTGGAGAAAGACGTTGCAAATCACTTGTTCCAGAGTGCCTGTCGGTCGACAAAAGTTCGACCGAGTAGGTGTCTCGGTCGACCATTCCTCGACCGAGATTGTCTCTGACAGCAACTGCAAAATTAATTAATTAGCCGTTGTTAAAGCAACAACTTTGTACCTAACGGCTAGTTAAGCACTTAGAAACCCCTAGAAGTTGTCTAGAACGTCCTTAAGCATCCTTAGGCCATTCCTATAAATAGGACAAGCCATAGGATACTCAAACTCACTTGCTACACTTGAGAAATCCTTGAGCATACTTTGAGCAATCTGTTTGTGAGCAATTTGAGCTTTGTGACAATTGGCTACTTCCTTCCTTAGCTCATATTTCGTGTCCTATAGGCTAGTATCTCCTACCCACTGCAATCACAAGTCCACACACTTGGTTAGGAGATCTATACGCTTGATCTAGGCAAATCAAGCCTTGGGCTACAAAGGATAAGTTGTAATTTCCTTTTTCTTTCTTGTTCTCTATTACCGTTTGTACTCTCCTTGCTACTCCTAGGTTGGAGGCTGCTGATTGGAGAGGGTGAAGATCTTCTTGGTGAAGAAGGTGACTTTGAGCTACTTCAGAAGGCTGGTGCAACGGGAGGTTACTTCTAGAGAGGAAGGCTACTTCAAGGGGGAGCTTGGAGTTACTTCAAGAAGGCTACCTCAAAGTTGGTGCACCTACTTCAAGTGAAGGCTGTTCAAAGGGTGTAAAGGAAAGTATTGTATTTTGTATAAATCCTTGGGAAGGTAATAAAATAAATACTTTCAAAATCCCAGTTGGGTAAGCAACCGGGTAGTGGACTGACAACTTTGGTAGTTGCTAAAGTTGGAACCACTCTAAACACCTGTCTCCTTCTTCCAATTTTCAATTGTGGTTGTTTGAGTTCAATAAATTGTTAAAATTATTTAAAAACTCTATTCACCCCCCTCTAGTGTTTTTCAATTGGTATCAGAGCAGGCTTCAAGGAACCCTAACCAGGTCTTGAAGAATGGAGGGTAATGGTGATTACAATCACAACAAAAGGTGCTGCTTGGACAAAACTACAACATGTTGCAATTGGTGCTTAGGAACAAGCCACACAACAACTAGATGCCCATGGAGATCAAAGAAAGAAGATGAGAACAGAGACTGTCTCATTGCTACAACTAGCGAGGAAGAAGAAGAGGTAAGTCTTTTTGATTTATCTAAAGAAGAACTAGTTGCTAGCCTTGAAGAAACACATATTAAATATGTTGAATGCAAGAAGAAATTAAAGAAATCTAATAAAGCAAATGATGAATTACATGCTAAGCTTCTTGCTATTACATCCGAAAATGAAGATCTTAAAAAGATCATTGAAGATCATGATATTGAGATAAAATCTATAGAGGCAAATTGTAATCTACTTTCTTTAGAGAAGAATAATTTGCAAAGTCAAGTAAATGATCTTCAAAAACAACCCATTTTATGCAACCATCTAGATTATGATTCTATTGTCAAAAAAAAAATTCATTGTCATCTAATCTAGATCAAGCAAAACTAGATATCAAGAAGAGAATGGAAGAGATTGCCAAGTTACAACAAAAAGTTAGTAATTTGAATAATAATGGCATTCTTGATCAAATCTTAGATAATTCCTATCATCAAATTGGGAGAAGAGGACTAGGTTACAAGCCTAAAGGGAAATCCTATCAACAACCTAGTTGGAGAAAGTCACAAACCCATCAATCTATATATGTACCTAAAGGAACATCTTCACCCAAGGACAACACAGAACACAACCATAGAAAAAGATATGAGGTTGACTCGATATGCTGTCATTATTGTTTGCGCCTTGGTCACTATTCTTTTTCATGCCCTTACAAGAGAAAAGATGTCGAGTTAGTTTGGGTTCCAAAACCTCCAAACTAAATGAACAGAATCAAGTTGAGATATGACCAAGAACCTTAGTTGCATATTTCTACGTCTATCTCAACTCAACATAATGGGATAACAAATAAATTTAAGTATCTATTTATTTAACTTGCATAGTTATGTTTTATTGGGAAGCAATTAACAGTTCTAGAAATATTGTCGGTCGAGAGACTGTCGACTGAGACACTGTCGGTCGAGAAATTGTCGACCGAGCATGTCACTGATTTCCAGTCTGTTGCAAAATTGCTGAATTTCTTTGAAAAATTAATGAAA
Organism: Alisma plantago-aquatica; assembly: GCA_963693085.1. NCBI lineage: Eukaryota > Viridiplantae > Streptophyta > Magnoliopsida > Alismatales > Alismataceae > Alisma > Alisma plantago-aquatica. Next base: position 714,382,223 of record OY856414.1, on the reverse strand, counting down.
TTGCTATCTATTTGTGATTGATGAATGGAAAATCATCCCTACAAATTTAAATGAGATTAATATTAGTTTATTTCATAAATGATTTAACTGAAATTATGCTTAGCTAAAATAAAAAGAAAATTTCTATTTTCACATGATCATGTGATGGAATTATATGCTGTTATCATTACATCATGGATATACTTTCAATACTTTGTACGCATAGATAATGATAAATTATATGCATGGATCCATGATAATATTTGGCAAGCAAAATGATTTATTGGTTATATACTATTGCTTGCAACACATAAGACAAAATCTTTAAATTAGTATCTTTGAAGAATTGAGATATTAATTGAGCCTTCATTTAAGACTTATATCAAGTAGTATGCTTCAACTTGATACTCAATCAAATTTTATGCAGATATTATACTCGATATGTTCAATTTGAAAATCTGCAAACTTGCCTCTTGGTTAAAATGAAATTTGACCAAGGGGCGCTATGGTCGTAGTCAAAATCGACCTAAAATAAGTTTTGACAAAATAATTAATTGAATATCATTTTATTAAAAGCAAAATCAATTTATGATCACAAAATTGTCCCAATATTATCAATAATAAAACAAAATATTACTCCCTTAGAAAATATATATATGCTCTACAAATTCAGTCTATCATTAGCATTAAAAATCAACTTAAAAATTCGTACCCAGTACGTCTGTCGGTCGACTAATCTTCGACCGAAAACCTCTCGGTCTGCCCCCCTCTCTCGACCGACAGAATCTAGACAGACCTAGCATCGGACACACTTCCGGTCGACAATTGCTCGACCGAGACAGTGTCGGTCGACAATTGCTCGACCGAGAAAGAGCCGTTGGGATTTGACCGTTGCAATCCGACCGTTACCGTTAACGGCCGACCGTTGCAAGTCGACCGTTGGACGGCCGAAGTGGCGCGTCTAGAATATGACCGTTGCGGACGCTCGGTCGACAAATTGTCGACCGACCCGGTCACTGGATTGCTATAAAAGGAGAAAAAATGGGTCATTTCTTCACACCTTCTTATTCTTGTTTCCATAGGCTCTCTCTAGTGAATTCTTGTGCAAATCTTTAGCATCCTCATCCCCAAGACTTCCTTGCTTCTTCTCCACCTTCAAGAAATACAATGGCATCATCCTCTGCTCGTGGAAAGAAGAAGGTTGCTGGTAGGAAACAAAGGGAGGCTACTCCACCATTGACGATCATCAACGACATTGCCTTCATCGACGGAGATGCTGGTGATCGTTATCTACGGCTCTCCTCCAAAGCTCCTCTCCCACGATGACCAGTTGAAGTTATGGACTTCCTCAACATCGTCGACTTGGAGGACCTTTTCGAGGTGCAAAAGTTAAAAGAATTCATCAACCCTTCTTTCCCTTCCTATTCCATCAAGGTAGTGAATGAATTCTATGCTAACCTCATCTCCCACTCTGAAAATGAAACCCTCTTCTTCTATACTATGGTCAATGGGCATATCTTTCGATTTTCTGAAGGGGATATTCTTGACATGCTAGATATTGACATAGATGAATATCAAGACACACTTGACCTTACATCTGGAAACCCACTTAATCAATTTTCCCAAGATAACCATACCGTTAGTCTTAGTGACATCAAAAGGACCATTTTTCAATCCAATACAACATGTCACGAAGATAGGGGCACATACTATGCTATCAATCTCAAACCAGCTGCTAGGATTATAAACCTTATTGTTTCAACAAACATACATCCTAGAGCAAATAAGTCTGAAGTTCCTATTTTTCATATGTGTCTAATATATGCCATTATCCAATGAATTCCCACAAATTTTATCCGCATCATTCTTAAAAACATGCTTGAGTTTTCTGGCAATCCTCCATATGCTGATCTTGTATGCCAAATTACTCAACATTTTCTTAAGACCCAAATTGAGGATATGGGATATACATGGGAGCGTAGACCACAAAAAATAAGTAAGAATACTGTAGAAAAAATGGGAATTGATTTCGGTCACAAGAGGGCTAGGGTAGAAGGAGAAAAATCTACACAAGATATACCACCTCCACCTCCTCCTACCAGCCTACCCTATGACCCCATCCAAAACACTCTAACCTATGTTGCTGGGTCACAATATCATCTTAGTAAACAATTAGATTATAACCATCATGCCATGACTTATCTAAACCAAAGAATGCAAACTCTTTCTCCAAACCAACCAGATGAATATCCCTACTCTTTAAATCCTGGCATGCTCAATCCATATAACCCATCTTACAACTACTATCAACCTCCACCTCCACCATCTACTGATCTCACGCATACTCAGTTTTCATCAATGCAACTACAAGATATTGCTGCTCATTTCCGATTTGATCGTGTTCCAACCTTCTTGGAGGCATATGCCTTAACCAAGACAGGTGCTCTGGAGTGGCAAACATTGGTCCAGTATTATGGAGCTGAGCCTTTTCTTGGGAAAGACCCTGATGTTGATGTAATTCTTAAGTCTTTCCAGTGAGATGTGGAGTTGTATTAGTTGTAATGGAATCTTTGCAAAAGTTGTAATAAATGGGTTATCTTTACATGATTTGGCTATCTTTTCATGCTTGTAATGAAATTAGTTATCTTTATAATGGATTTTTTTTGCATCATTTGAATTTGGATTATGAGACTATTGTAGAGCATACAAAATAAGGGGAGTAATAAACACAAATAAATTAAAAAGGATGAAAATCTTTGCAAATATCTAAAACTTAAAGTTATGGCTAAATTGACATCTATTGCAAAGCACTTATACCTTGGGATATCTATCTAAAGGGGTGCATATTATAAAATTAAGGGGGAGAAGTAATATCAAATATTCAACATGGATATCTTTTTGAAATGACAAAGGGGGAGAAATAAATATAAAACTAAAACTTAGAAACACTCAATCAATGAGTTTCATAAATAAACTCTTGGCTTTACATTGAAAGTTGCTATATTCCCTAGTGAATTGGATTTCATGTTCCAAAATTCAAGGGGAATAATAAGCACACATTTTATAACCAAGAGGAAAAGCTACAAAAGGTAATTTAAAGGTATGAAACTCATATGGTTCATATTTCCTTTATTTATATTTTTGGAAATGTTTTTCATCTTCAAAAAGGGGGAGATTGTTGGCTAAATGGACATCTATAAATCCCTTTGTTTTGATTATGACAAACATTTCATTCTTATTGATCTAACGAGCTACTTGAGTGTGCAGGATTAAAGGTGGATGACAAAGCAACTAGGGAAATCCATATGCTTACATGTTTATGTTTTCATGCAATGTAATCGCTTTGTAAAAACTTGTACAAATATATAATGTACAAGTACTTAGATTGCATGTAAATCAAGCGTTAGATTCTCCCTAGCTAAACACCACATTTAGATAAGTCATTCCCTTCAAATAGGATCACATATGCACACTCATACATATAATTAGTGCCTAAATTGCAACATTGAAACAGGATCAATCTCGGTCGACAAACTCCTCGACCGAGACACTCTCGGTCGACAATCTTCTCGACCGAGAAAGATCCAAAGTAGCCGTTAGACACAACAGACAAGTTAGTTGGCAGTTGGAGAAAGACGTTGCAAATCACTTGTTCCAGAGTGCCTGTCGGTCGACAAAAGTTCGACCGAATAGGTGTCTCGGTCGACCATTCCTCGACCGAGATTGTCTCTGTCAGCAACTGCAGAATTAATTAATTAGCCGTTGTTAAAGCAACAACTTTGTACCTAACGGCTAGTTAAGCACTTAGAAACCCCTAGAAGTTGTCTAGAATGTCCTTAAGCATCCTTAGGCCATTCCTATAAATAGGACAAGCCATAGGACACTCAAACTCACTTGCTACACTTGAGAAATCCTTGAGCATACTTTGAGCAATCTGTTTGTGAGCAATTTGAGCTTTGTGACAATTGGCTACTTCCTTCCTTAGCTCATATTTCGTGTCCTATAGGCTAGTATCTCCTACCCACTGCAATCACAAGTCCACACACTTGGTTAGGAGATCTATACGCTTGATCTAGGCAAATCAAGCCTTGGGCTACAAAGGATAAGTTGTAATTTCCTTTTTCTTTCTTGTTCTCTATTACCGTTTGTACTCTCCTTGCTACTCCTAGGTTGGAGGCTACTGATTGGAGAGGGTGAAGATCTTCTTGGTGAAGAAGGTGACTTTGAGCTACTTCAGAAGGCTGGTGCAACGGGAGGTTACTTCTAGAGAGGAAGGCTACTTCAAGGGGGAGCTTGGAGTTACTTCAAGAAGGCTACCTCAAAGTTGGTGCACCTACTTCAAGTGAAGGTTGTTCAAAGGGTGTAAAGGAAAGTATTGTATTTTGTATAAATCCTTGGGAAGGTAATAAAATAAATACTTTCAAAATCCCGGTTGGGTAAGCAACCGGGTAGTGGACTGACAACTTTAGTAGTTGCTAAAGTTGGAACCATTCTAAACACCTGTCTCCTTCTTCCAATTTTCAATTGTGGTTGTTTGAGTTCAATAAATTGTTAAAATTATTTAAAAACTCTATTCACCCCCCTCTAGTGTTTTTCAAATCTAAACCACCTCAAGATTATCTCCAAGCTTAACTTCATATTCTAAGTCCAGGTCAACATGACATGCATCCAAGTCCTCCACCTAGGGTTGGAAGCATACCCAACAAAAGAGAAGAAAAAAAGAATATATCAGCAAAGGCTGGTATGTGCATACTAAAAAGCAAATTGAGCAATTTATAAAGAATAAGGAACATCAAAATAAAAGGCTTCCCATGCAAGAGATAAGGACTACCCAATCGGGTATCAAGAGAAAAGATCATAACAAAAGGGATACTTGCCATAACCAACAAATAATAAGAATGTGCTATCAATATAAACATCCACTATCATGGTGGGAAACAAAGCACATATCATCATCAACTTGCATGCGTGTGAGATAAGCATAACACTAGAATATTATAAAATACAATGATGGTCAAGAATCACACATATTGAACCTGGTGAGACATGGGTAAGGAATCACACATCCTGCCCTGGCATGGGGAATCACACATCCTCCATCCAAACATATATAACATGGTCCAGGAATCACACATCCTGCCCTGGCATGGGGAATCACACATCCACCATCCAAAATATTACAATGTTGCCACAAATGATAATGAGATAAAACCAATGCAATTACACTACTCTAGTGCTACTGAATCACATAGCATGTTAAATGTAGAGGCAAGTAGAGAAGTATAGTCAGATTTATACAAAGGTTGCCATCACACAATGGACAACATATACATATAAACAAATCCACTTCAAAGTGGGAAATAGACATCATATGTCAACCAGTAACTTCCACATCACAGTGGGCATATCAAAAAGTAAACATCCACATCAAAGTGGGTATATATTATCAAAAGTCCAACATGTACCAAGGAATATGAAACAGATTCAAGAGAATATCCATGATCACAAGATCAATAACAAAATAAGATACTTCACATGAAGCATGATTTCAAAAGAACAAGACAAAGTGTAGGCTAATGTCCATAGGACCAAGAGAAAGATTAAAATAGGATAATTGCTCAATAAGATTAATTGGGGATGCAAACATACCTCAACTTCAGAGTCAAACAGATCCAAAGTCACATCTAGGTCCAAGCCTAGGCATCCAAAACACCTATTAGCATATATATGGGATTAGGGTTAGATTTATATTGATTTCAAAAACCCTAAAAACTTTCTTTTTATTAATATGTGAATTAGGTTATAAAAACTATGCCATATTTTAGGTTATATTTTCCTAAACTCAAAACATATTTTATTATATTTGTCTGAATTACAAATATTTAGTTATGACTTTTATAGGTTAATTCATCATTAATTAGATCTATTGAAAACACCTATTATTAATCTTTAGATTTAGTTATCAAAACATGTACCATTAGTTAGATATTATTTTTCTGATTCCAACGAGTATTTATTTGTATTTTTCTGATCAGTTTAGAATTAGTTATTGATTTTACAAAATCGACCAATGATAAACCAAGAAAAATCCAGGTCAGCGAATCATAAGAATAGAGAGAGAGAGAGGTGAAAGGAGAGGCCCGCCCAGGTGACCTGGTCTAGTAATGGGTGGCCAGCTGGACTAGCCCATCGCCAACTCATTGCGAGAAAAAGAAACGAACACTGTACGAAAGGTCCAAAATGCCCTTGATGAAAAAAACAAAACAAAAATCAGAACAAGGGTAGCATAGTAAAACACTTCGGTCATCTCCTTTGCTCGCAGAGAAACAACGATGCTTGCTGCCGACGCAGATACAAACCATGAACGAACTTCACGAATTAAGGATAGAACCAACCCAGAATTAGTCAAGGTTAGTTCAGGTGCCCGCGCCGGAGTCGATGAAGGAGAAAACACAAAGGAAGACTATGAGGATCTCAACATGGCGTATGAATTCCAAAACCTGTGAAAGAAAAGGGGAAAACATCTTACACTTTGTTAGGGAGAGATTGAAAGCAACTGACGCACAACGAGTCACCAGGAAAAACTCTACCAAACACAGAGCCTCGCAGCGACTAGATCCCTTCGGAGGGACTCCCGCCTAGTCCCAAGAGCTTGCCGTTGATGGCTAAGTTGTACAGGAAGACCGCCGAAGCACGCGACCCATAAACAGAGGTGACCAGGCCAAACCGAGGCTAGCAGATTGATCATGGGACCTCGACGGAGGCCAGGAGGCTGATCCTTCAGGGTCCGATGACCCATGGAGCGGAGAAAGAGAAAAGGGGAAAGAAAATAGAGGAGCAGCAGAGGAAAGGGGAGGCACAGATCAACTGGCGTGAGAAGGCAGCAAAACCCTAGAGTTTATATAACCAATGGGTTCGGGAAAGGATGAGGAAGTTGAGGGAGAAGAAACCAGAGAGAATCCTTGAGAGATGAGAAAAGAAAGCGAGAAAGAATCGAGGAAACAGAGCCAACAACTCGCGAGGGAAAACCAGGAAGCAGAAGGTAGGAGACACGCTACCACCGTTGGATCAAAATCCAGCGGTTGGGATAGAATCCGGGTTTTGCAAATAAAAGGAAAAGAGTCTGACACAATAAATCAAGTCCAAAACAAATTAGAATTAATTTCTCCTTTTTCTCTTTCATCAATTAAGGGTTCATACATTATCCAAATTAAGTAAAATTTTGCACAGAGGACAATTAAAGCATGTATATTCCGATTATGCACTTAGTTTTGCCTTTTGGAAACTTTTAATGGGTTAAATAAATTAAATCATATTTTCTCCTTTTTCCTCCATTAATGGCTTTAGGATTATCCAAATTATATGAAACTTGACACACAAGTTATATTTAATATATTAGATACGAATTTGCCATCAATTTTATATATTGAAGTTGTTTGAATATTTATTTAATATTTTGAAGCTTCTACACACTTTCTCTCTCCTGATATTACCTTTTAAGCAAACTTTCTCCAAATTGGATGAAAATTCATCCAAAGGCTATATTTATTATGTAGATTACGAATCTAAGATTATTTTCCTCTTTTGGTGTCAATTATTTTATTTATTTATTAATTACACTTTTTAGGCAATTCCTCTCTCTTAACTTATCATATTATTTCAAGGTTGTCCAAATTAAATTAAATTTGACATGTAGGCTTATTTTAATGTGTAGATTATGAATTTGAAGTCTATTCTTTATTTTGAGGCTTTCTTACATGGGTTTTGTCATCTGGCCCATTAGAGGCCCATTAATCATATTATGCATGAAATTAAGTTATTTATCATCTTATTATCACCAAATGAATTATATGACATATTAGATTACATTATTCATGCATTAGATTATTAGGATCACTCTAACCTCAACTTTGTTTGGAAAAACCCAAAAGATCACAGTTCTAGGGTAGGGTCCAAGATCTGGTATGTTACAGTCTATGTAGGTAAGTATGTGGAGGGGGGAAATTGTTAGAGGAGGAATGAAAAAATAGCATGGTGTCCTCCCTATTTTTTACTTTATAAATTAGCAGATGGTGTTTGATTTCCTTTATCATAATCAAGTCATTGCCGGTCAAAGGCGGGTCAAAATCTTTACTGTTTCCTATCCTTTGACAAGGAAGTGTTTTATTATGTTGGTCGAAGACTAGTTAAAGTCTAGTTTAAAAATTAGACGAAGCACCCAATGTTACTTGATGCTTGGACATTATATTTTTTGAATAGCCAGTCATTAACATTCATCCAATAAACAACAATTTTATGATGTTTTATATGTTCCTTTGTTGTAATGAAAGGAAAGCAACATAACACAACCAACCAACTAACGAAAGGAGTCAACTTTAGGATAAAAAAATAATATATACTAGAAATGACAAACCATCAAGATGGCATTACCGCATGTCAATTTCTAATCATTATGGATCTTTGCAATGTTGATAGCCGTACTGCTCATAGCAACTGCTGCTCATAGTAACTGGAGTGGTCCTAAGGGTTTGACTGGATTGGTGTAAAATATCCTGAAAATATTGGAAGTCGAATTTCCATTCTAATTTTACTTGATTGGTTTATTGAAAGTCTGAAACTTTGAATTCCCTAGTTTTTTCCTGTACTTCCAACAATATATATAGTTTGGGGCTTTAGACTTCTGTGACAAATCAAATGGAAAACGAGTTCCGCACTCCAGTCGCATCGTATCCTCTTCCATATTCTCTCGTCGGGCGGCGCCTGGACAAGGGAGCGACAAAAGAAGTCCAATTGTCACTGTGCTGTCTGCTAATTTGATGCGTGATCGGAACATGATCAGAACCTTGAAAGTCATCCACATTTGTTGTACCGGAACATCGTCACTGTACCAACAAGACTAAAAGTCTCAAGCAAAGAGAAGCAAACATCAACCAACGACCCTTTCTTCCATTTCTAAATAGCGACGAAGATCAAAAGATGACGGCTTGCTGTTCTGTTTTTATATTCAGATTTTGTCGAAGGTTCAGATTTAAGCGGAGGTTTAAAATTGAATGATATACTGCTGTTCAAATAGATGGATTAACACCAACTAGATGGATGGATGGAGGTTTAGAACTGTGAATAACATGTGCAAAACATCGGAGGGCAGTTTATTTTCTTAGATACAGAAGTCAATTTTTCGGGAAACTGCAATAAACAAACCAATCATTTTAAACTCGTTTTCCTGGAGTTCAATTTCGATTCCAGGAAAATGAGTTCCAAAAAAATTGTACATACGACAAACCAGTCAGACCTTAAATAAAAAGTCCTTGTTTCTTTGTATTCCATAGAAGATGATGAGAATATATAATAAGGGACGACAATACGATGGCTCAAACGGGGTGGCCTTGCAACGCATGGATGATTTGTGGTAGCATGATATCCTTCCAAGGTCTATGTAGTGATGTGAGATCTTCGACTGTGCGGAAGAGTAACAAAATGGTGCGGCAACATGTGAGAAATCTAGTGTTTGTAAGGCCCTTGGCCTTGTTTAGTGGTTGAACTAACTTGATTACCTTAATTAAGCACTTAAAATCTTAATATAACCTTGTGATGTACTTTGATATTATGTGACAATCTTAAGTTTTAAGTTTGGTCCAGTTTGGACATTGTTTGAGAAAGTTATGCAATTATATGTTTGTTTTGGAATTTTCTACAATTTACCATATTAGAGGTTTTGCTAGCAATTTTTCCATACTTTATGTTCCTTACATGTTTTCATACCTTTCTTGAGTTTTTGTGTCTTGGGTCTCCTAGATATACCTTGGTTTGATGGTGACATCTCTAGAGGGTGAGTTAGGGTTTTGCTCTCATGGATGAGCTACCTTGAGAGGCCATCAATCGATGGTTCCCCTAGATGGATGACATCTGATGGTCATCCTTAGGTGGGAACAATCGATGGTGCTCTCTAGGTGATAAGGGTCGACAATCTTCTCTCTTGGGGTCCCTTGGACTGTGGTTTGCTTGGAAGGGGTGACCAATTGATGGTTTTTCACCTAGTGACTTAGAGTTTCATCAAACAATGGTCGCCTAGTGATGAAACTCAATGGACACCCTGGGAGGGTCAATATCCTATGTCCTATCAGACTTTACAAATGATGGAGTTGCTGCTTGCATGGACATGATGTCCCTTGGCCATGGACACTTGGCAAACATGTTAGGACACCTTAGTCTTCTCTTTTCTCTCACCTATAGACATATAAACATCCTACCTTCCATGCAAAAAAACCTTTTTGACTTCTCTGTCTTCCTTTATGTCTATATATTTATCCTCCTTTCTCTGGTGGAAAAGAAGGTGCCCAAGGTAGAAAAATGTGGTCGATCTCCTTGCATGTGCAACTAGGGTTCAGATATACCCTCTTTTGGAGCTTGTGGAGTTTCCTTTTCTTGTTCTTGACCTAAGCAAGTAAGCTGTCCTCTCTTTCCTTCATTTTCTTTTCTAACCTACTTCGTTCTTCCTTATTCTTGGTCGTGACCATGGTGTTCCATCGTAGAGTTTGCTCTAGAGCATATAGAACCCTTCTTTCTTGCTTCCTTGACCTAGGGTTTGCTCTCTTTCTTGGAGAAGAAGCTTCCTTGGATGCGTGGAGTGCTAAGATAGGGTTTCCTTCCTCTTGTGCTCGAGCTAGATTGCTGTTTGGAGCTTGTTATTCTTCCTAGAGGCGAGTTATATAACTTTCCCCATGTTTATTGCTTACTTGTAGCTTACATATGCTAGATCTTTCTTAAACTAAGTTCTAAGAAGAAATATCCTACCTTTGCCTAGGGTTTTTGATCTTAGGTGCTAGTTTCTTGGATGTTTATCTTCTTGTATGTGTTCTAAACCTTGTGCACTACCTTCCTATGATAGAGGAATCTTTAGGGTTGGCTTGCACGACAAACGATGGCTTTTGGTCTCTCTTGAACGATGGGTTTACTTAGGGTTTTAAGGCTGATTTCTTCCTTGCATATCACTCGATGGTTTGACTTCTTGCTAGAACCAATGTACTTTCCTTTTGGTGCTTTTTTAGTCCTACCTTAGGTTCTATTTTGGTCACTTTGGTGTGCAAGAATCGATGGCTCTAATACCCTAGTGTGGCTTCAACTGATGGTTTTCTTTTCCTTCACCAAATGATGGTTCTTCCTTGGGTTTTACCTTATTTTCTCACCTATTGATAAAAACTGATGGGAGTACTAATTCTGACAACCGATGGCCCTCTTGGTCCATCAACCAATGGTTGTTCTGACTCCCAAACTCCGTGGTCTAATGACCTATGATCACCAACTAATGGCTCAATTGGTTCCACATTCGATGGTGTCAACCAATGGAGGTTATGACTCCATGATTCAATGGGAGTCCTAGACACTACAACATATCACGGCCCCTTTTGTGTGACAACCGATGTATGGTTATATTTCCACAACTGATGATTTTCTTGAGTCAAAAACCGATAGTGCCTATCATGTCTTCAACTGATGGTATTCATTAAATGATCAACAATGACTTGATTAGATTATGTGATGTCTCATTTAAGGATACAACTCAATGGTTTTCTAAGTGGTTTGTTCAAGGTGTTTGCTAATGTTGTAACCAATGTTTACCTTCTCCACATTAGATGGTTTTGAGGTGATGCTTAGGGTATGTTGGTTTGGTTTTAATGATGAAGAACCGATAGTGATTTTCCCTCGATCATGTAGTCTTCCTTTTCCCTCGTATAAATGTAAACTTATGATCACCATAATAAGATGATGTGCAATGCCAATCTAGCTCATCTTGATACACCATCCTTAATACAATTAACTAGTGATAATTGATCATACTTAATATAGTTTTTGAACCTAACCCTAATATAATCCAATGATGGTGATTGCTTATGCTTAGCTCCTTTGTGTAACTTACGTGGTGATGGAATATCCCCTCAATGTGGTTAACCCCAATGTGTTGTTATGTGATTATCTTAATGCAAGGTTAAGTATGACAAGTATGGTGATGGTTTTTGAGCCTTTAGTAAGGCATGGAAAGATAATTTATTGCATGTGAACATGATGTGGTGGTCCAAATGACCCTTGGGCATGGTTGAACCCTATTGGAGGTGTGATCCTTTTGCTTATGTGATAGGGCATGATATCATGTGGTGATGTGACAAAATTCATATCTCATACATTTTATATTTTTTGGAGTTATATACCTTAACACTTTCTAGAGAATTAGGATTCATATGTCCACTTTTTTTATGCAACCTTAATTCACCCAATTGGCACAACTAATCAAGTGAAACACTAATCATATAGTTCCATGTGACATAGATCAATTCTAGTGTCATAATTTGCTGGATGGTGAAGTGAGTATTCCTAAGGAAAACTTGATGTGCATACTGTTGAGTATGCGAGGTGCAAGTGACTATGTGTCCTTGTCATCTTGACCCCATGTATTTAGGGAGGATGGTTGCACTCATACCTAGCCCTCATTTTGAGAATGACTAGGGTCGTGTCTCAATGATCATATTATGTGATGTGATTGGAGGACAACTACGGCTATACCTCAGTGGTTGGGTTTGTATATCCTGATTTCTAGCATCATGACCTGCACCAAGGTGGGCTAGTTGCTTTTTAGGACTATATGCCACTGATTGCAGTTTGATTGATATGTCACTACGGTGCAGACTCAAGCTGACTGAGTAGTGCCGAGAAGATCTTGGAGTATGACTCTTCCTACATCTTGTATGGAACTGATTGCGACCAAGTGTTGGTTAATTGGAATCTGGGTGACACGACTCAAATTCCCCAGAGAAAAATAAAAGACATAATACAACTATGTAGCATATCTGAATAGGATTAAACACGCTTCACATTAAATATTTACCCTTGTTTTATTCCTTATGCTACTAGTTGCTTATGGTATAATATTGTTTCTTAAACTGCTCAGTTATTATTCAATGTGGCATTAGAAGTTAACTGTCTTACATGTTCATCATGTTCTTTTTAATTACATATGATGCTCTGCTTATCTGTTGTAGCTACTCAACCTTCTTATCTGGTGTAAGTATTTAAAATAATTTATTTAGTAGAATCTACTGATCCTATTTAATAATAGTATATCTGTGGTAACAATAACTATTGGTGGAGAGTTATATCTATTTTTGGGAAATGGATCTCACTCTCGTGGTTTCTACACCTTTTTAGGTGATCATCAGTGACGTGGTAGCGATCGTGCTGTTGAGGAAGAGTAACTTGAAGATTAGTGAACTCAGAAGGTTTTTAAACTGCTAGTGTTGTAGTAGAGTCCTATGTCTCATCCCTGTACTCCCAGGTCTTGGGAGGATTATTGTCCTTTGTATATGATGTATATCGACACGTGGTTTTGGTAGTATGCCCTAGTTTTATATATATGGCATGTACATGTGAACATGTTCTTTTGTACACAGGTTGTGGCTGATGCCACTTTACCTTTATCCTTCTCGTTTACCTTATGAGTAAGAGGGTAAAATTAAGATGAGGGTAGCAATATTGATGGAGGGGGAATTACCCATACCCTTACCCACTACACTTGATGGGTAATGTAACCGGGCCCACTGCCCAAGGCCCTAGTAGAGTTTTCAGGAATGACGACTGTCCCCACAGACCACCACTAGCCTTAACTGCGCGCTTTGTCCTCACTCACGCGTATGCCAAGATCAACTTCCCGACAGGTCACCCATCCCAGTACTACTCCAAGATGAGCACACTTAACTATGAAGTTCTTAGTGATGGGCTCCCGAAAAAGGAGGTGCACCTTGGTGATATGGGTAGTCCAATCATTCCTTTTAAGATCAACTTATCCGAGGCCTCAAATCCTGGGATGTTACAATCTCCCCCACTTAGACTCTTGACGTCCTCGTCAAGGCTTAACTATATGGCCTCATAATCTGACCCCATTTCAGTGCAGACCCACAATGGCCCATGGACACCCAGCTCCCATCCACGGCTACCAGCGCAAGGGTGGCTCCATCTCGTCTCTACGGATAGCCCTTTCCAACTTGCCTGGACCGCACGGCTCAAGACTGGCATGCCACATGCCCATGTGGGCCCCACCTACTAGAGGTGTTATGGATCTGATACCATTTGTAACGCCCGAGCCCACTGCCCAAGGCTCTAGTAGAGTTTTTAGGAATGACGAATATCCCCACAGACCACCACTAGCCTTAACTGTGCACTTTGTCCTCACTCACGTGCATGCCAGGATCAACTTCCCGATAAGTCACCCATCCCAGTACTACTCCAAGCTGAGCACGCTTAACTATGAAGTTCTTAGTGATGAGATCCCGAAAAAGGAGGTGCACCTTGGTGATATGGGTAGTCCAATCATTCCTTTTAAGATCAACTTATCCGAGGCCTCAAATCCTGGGATGTTGCAGGTAAGGATAAGGGTAAGCCCTTACCCTCCCATTAAAACCTAACTTTTTATACTCATACCTTAGGACAATAAATTTTTTAATAGAATGCAAAGTGTTTCTCTCACATTGTTCTTGTGGCACTGTATGAGAAGCTATAAGGGTTTATTGGGTTTAGCATATGAATATAGGAAAAGAGAGAAGAGGGAGAAGTAGAGATGATTGATGGTGGAGGAGGGAGGGAGGAGTGAGATAAAGAAGATTAATTACAAGCAATAGCTATCACTATTCAGAGAGTGAGAGAGCAAGAAAAAATATAAAAATATACATAAGTAAATTAATACAAAAAATTGACAATACATATATATTTGTTAAAAAAAGACATTTTAAATACAATAATCCATATATGCACTAAAAAATGTTGAAAAAATATTTTATATATTATCTATAAATTGTTGTTAATTATTAATATGTATATTTATATCTATTGATTAATCAACCATACAAAATATTTTACAAAAATACATTCGTTGAAGTGCAAGCTCAAATTGGACTGTCAGTCCTTTATGGGCGGTGAGCCTATAGATATAATATGAAATTATAATACATAGAAGATGCTAAATAAGGTTCCTATTAGTGATGTGTTGAAGGTGACACAAAAGAGGGGTTGCATCATCAACAAGTGCTCCAAAGGTATGAAAAACTAAAGACAAAAAATGCTGGTGATTTCACCATGTTTTTGTACCTTTTGTGGAGTGGCATTATCAACTTCCAGGCTTGATTTAAAGTTACTTGAAAGAAGACCTGACAACGGAGAGACTCCAGTGAGGTCAACACATGTGTCTTTTCTATTTTTCTAATTAAAAAACAAAATGTCAACATGATTTTGGGAGTAGATTGCCATCAAGTTGTGTGTCAAGAAAGACCACATAAGCCAGTTTTAGGACCTTTAACCCAGATCAAGAGGCAAGGTCAAAAAGTGTATCATGAACTAAGTCATGTCAAAATTTATATCTAGTTCTTGTGCGATAATGAACATCATGATCACTGAAGATGTTGAGGTCTGTGGTGTTGCAAAATAGGCAAGGTTCATCACCTGGGTATAATGGAATGATGAGTAGATAAGGAAGGATAGATTGATACTCAATACATGATATGGACAAACCAAGCCCATCAATGATAATAACAAGTAGGAAGTCTTGTGCATGGTCATCTTAGAGAGAAGTGAGAATAGCTAGTTTTTGTTGAGAGAGGCCACTTGTAGTAAATTTCCAGACAACAATCTTGTAGTAACCATCTACCAAAATAGACTGGGTCTTTGGAGTTGCAAATGTCGTACGTGATAATTGGGTCCAAAAAAATGATGGAAGATAGATGATGTCATGTGGGGTAACAAAAGAGGCTCCTGTGGGCACAAATCCAACCTCTTGTAAGATGTGGTCTTGGAGTTCATAGGTGTGGGTCTGATAGGAAACATAGGTGAACTTGCTGACATGATTGGAAGATTGTATGTCCAACCCTCTGAGGTATATGGGAAGTGTGGACAAGCATCACTATAGGTCACAAAAGCCAGGGCCATCACCAGCTACACTACATACTAGACATTGACAAAAACCATGATCAAAATCATGCAATGCAGAGCGATAGATGTTGGGAGTGTCATTCAAAGAGCAACAACAACTTGAGCATCCAAACACATGGTCAGAGAAGAAGAAGCTCACACTGTGGAACCTGAAGAAAAACCAATCGTCCATCATGCAAGAGTTTTAGTCACATGTTCCTTGAGAGTCTTTAAGGAAAAACCTGGATCCTTAGAAATAGGACCTCCTAAAATCTTCACTCCACTCATATGATGAGATATGTTAGTAGAAAACATATCAAACTCTAGGGATCATCTTAGATCATCCGATGATCAAAATATTTATGTCTCTTCATATTGATATGAAGACCAAAATCTAGGTCTTATTCTTAGATAATACATAGCACCTTGGAGACTTCGTTAGTGTCACTAATGAGGGAGCCATCATTAAAATAAAAAGCAAGAA
Source organism: Alisma plantago-aquatica (assembly GCA_963693085.1). Taxonomy (NCBI): domain Eukaryota; kingdom Viridiplantae; phylum Streptophyta; class Magnoliopsida; order Alismatales; family Alismataceae; genus Alisma; species Alisma plantago-aquatica. Next base: position 714,365,812 of record OY856414.1, on the reverse strand, counting down.
GGCTGATGTAGCATTCATCATTCAATTGCAAAATAAGAGAATGGAGAGCCAGGGAAAAAAGAAGTGGCCCCAATAGTTCACCTTGTTGGACCCCAACTGTGAAGAGAAGAGACTCACTCTAATCCATGTCAAGAGGAGCTGGGGAGCTATAACAAAATTCAACCAAAAATGCAATGACTAGACAATGAAGACAGACCTCCTTAAATATAGTGGACTTGTCAACTATTTAAATGCCAACGTACAATGTATCTTTTAAAATAAAACCTTATATGGATCATATATTCACATAGTACATTGTATACTTTAGTATAAAATGTTGCTACTACACTTTAAGGAGGCGATAATGTGTATATTCTATATTAATGTACAATATAATTTTTGTTTTTATGAAGTAGTGTCTATTAGTAAGTGTAGCAAACATATTTTAGAAAGCAAACAATATATTTAATTAAAAAATAGTACTTACTTCATCCACTTCTTTCTCCACCAACTACCTCATCTTTTAGTTTTATACAATATCTCTCCATCTATTATATTCTTTTTTTATTTATTACAGTCTTTCTCCATCTACTATTGCCTATTTTTACTTATTACAATTCTCATCATCCATTATCTTCTTTAATTTATTGCACTCTCTCTATCCAATACCTTGATCATCAATAAATATTTTTTTTATAGGAATAATTTTCTACGCTTCCCCATATAGTGGTGGAGAATGGATGAGACAAGTGTTGTCTAACTAGTTTTCCAATGTAAAGAGGATAGTTAAGGACTCTCACAATTCTCTATTTAATAGAGAGTAAGAATGTGGATGAGAAAAGAATGGTACATTTTCTCAGTGGAAAAGTTAATGCATTAATGAGAAGTATCCTCAATTTTTAGAAATACATATTTAATAATGTAAATGTGAATTTCTTGAACAAGTGTTCTTATGCCATTTCCAAATATACAAAAATACCCAACCAAATAGATTTTATTCTTTCAAAATGTTGTATTCTACCTTACTATCTTCGTACTCAAGATTTTCTTGAACTATACTAATCAACAAAGGCTCATTATTCTATCCATAGCTACTATCTCCCTCCTTCTCACTATCTATAACCATTTCCTCAACTACTTCCACTAATTGATAAAGTGAATGGTCAACACTATTAATTTCTTTTACCATCCATAACAACCATAGACTTCACGTTCGAGAATTCTTAGAAATGGGAGTTGACAAAATGGGAGGAGAACGTGGGAATCCAGTGACGAAATTGTGAAATCATCATTTGTGTTCTTTCACTTCATTTCGTTATTCCTTTTGAAAAGGTTACAACCTTCCTTGCATGAATATTTTTATGTAATGTTTAATTTATGTCTCGTTCATTTTGGGAAAGAAAAACAATTTATTACAATTATGTATCTCACTAATGCCATTAAGTATATAAAATACTCAACTAATCAAAGACAATACTTTCATAATATTGTGTTCTCCTCAATCAACTTGATATTTTTTACTCTTTTTGTTATTTTATATTATAAAAATTAATCAACCCTCTAAATTTTGTTTGAACCAACGAACACAACTGTATTCAATCTTAAAAAATAGGGCCGAGGTTTCAGTTTTAACGTTCCAGGATGATTTTGAGTTTGAAATTATGCATCCAAATCCAAACCCCGCTTCAAGTCTGGGTTTAGAAAGCGGACAAAAATGGATTTTGAAAACTTACTGATATACTATATTTTGGTCGTGCTATGTTTTGAAGTGATATATGTGATGTGTTGGTATAATATATACATTAGAGTTATATACTTGACGTGATATATGTGTTGTTTTTTAATGACATTGTGATATTCTCATTCTTTTAGAATTTACTTCTAAGTTATGTAACACCAATGATGCCTTCTATTATAAAATATTGTTATGATGTCGTAAAAATAATATATGGTATGCTATAGACATCTCAATTGACTTGATAGGCTACATTTGAATGGATATACATGTTGATTTGGTAAGATAAGGTGATATTATAACATATTTTGGTGTCATATATGTGTTGTTTTATTATTGTATATGTGTTGTTGCAGCCGTGTTAAAATTTCCTTCTATTTAGGTGACATTAATGTTTTATTATTGATATAAACTTTAAAAGAAAATGAGAAATAATACTGAAGTTGTGTTATATTACATAGCCATTGACACTTTAGAGTTTAATTTTATATAATGAAATTATTTGCAATCATATGAGTATCTCTATCAGAGAATTGACTTTCTGAAAAAAAAACATCTTTATGTTTTGGTTTGGGTTTGGTTTTGGCTTTAGATTTTTCAATCTCAATTGGTTATGGGTTGAGAGGTTTGAATAAAAACCAGGTATGGTTTCAAGTTTGAGTTTGACAGTCAAATGATGTGAGTTGGATTTCTTGATCCAGAATTGACCCAGACCCGATCTATAAGTAATTTCAATTCTTTTCCTCATTCTCTTACTATATCTCACAATGTCCTCAAGTAATTCATCAATTGATAGTTTGCATGTCTAATGCACTACTATTTTGTATTACTATTTGTAATAATCATAATCTTTTCAGAATTCCTTGATGTGGGAGTTACTATTGAATGGAAGAAATGATGTTAAAGATAATCTGAGAAGATGATGAATGGAATATAAAAATAAATTTATGTTCTATCTTCCCATCTCCACATAACATATTATTAATAGCCTTCCTCGATCATAGATAATTTTTACACTTCATATTATGTTTGGTATGTGGTGAATGAAGAGGAGGGAGAGGAGAGGAGGGGAGGGGAAGGAAGGCTAGGGGATACTTATATAAGTCTGTTTGGTTACCATGGAGAGGAAAAGAAAAAGTGAATGTAAGAAAATAATGTTAATATAAAAATTTCCTGGTGATGTAGAACACTAGTGATATAAAAATGAGACTATTATTCATTGTGGTTGTATAAGTAGTACCCTCCATAATTCTGTATTTTTCACAAACTTTTCTTCATTTTTTAAGTACCCTCCATAGTTAAGACTTCCTTCCACACCCTCCCATATTTCCTTCACTTATCTATATTTTTTGTATTTTATATTTGCAATTTTAATATTCTCAACATTTTTAAGTTTTCTACTAAAATATTTAAAATTTTAAGTTTCTTTCTAAATTGTGCACATAAGGATTATGCTAGTTTCCTTTTATTTATTTGTATTTTACCTCTAAATTTGCCCTCTCTAAGTGACTTAAAATATATGTGAGAGAGTATCACTTCTCCATTTTCATTAGTTATGGGCTATATTGTTTTTTCTCACCATATTATTTATAATTCCCTACATTTTATATTTTCCCTCAACCTTTCTAATAAAATTTCATTCAAAGCCATCCCCCTTCTTCTTGTTTCCATACAATTCGGTGCAGACATTAGTGACTAAAAATACACCTAGGCTACGTTTGTTACATAGTGAATCATGGAGAGGGAAATGGTAGAATTTTTGTTTGTTTGTTGGCCATGGTTGTAGTGAAGGGGAAATATCCTATAGGGAATCTATGGTAAAATTTTACCTGTTATTGTCCCCATGAAGAAGCATGATGCAATCATGGGAAAAAGTTTCTAATTAAGAGTCAACTAGTTATTTAGACACATATGTAAAAGGACTTTCAAATTTATAAGATAGTTTTTTTTTATCAAACAAGCGTGTTAATTTTTATTATCTCATGAACAGGTGGGTCCCTAAACACCACACCTGGAGTCAAGAAGAAGTTTGGATTATATATTTTATAAGATTGATTGTATATAATGTTTTCTATAAAGAAATTTCCTTCATTGTTCCCATACCCATGTAACAAATAACATTTTTTTAATATTTTTTCTCATTCCTATCCCTTTTCCATTCACATGTTATAAGAAAAAATATTTAAAAAATGTCCCCCTCCCCATCAATGTCTGTCGTGAAGAGATTATTATCTCAATCCAAATCCCACTACTAGATAGATAGTGGTAAATATATTGAAGCATACATCCCTGGGTAGCCCGAGCGAATCACACACAAAACACAAAATAAGAAATAATATCTCTAAATAGGAAACGTTTATAAGAAGTAACCAAACCGATTCATGGTTCAGTGAACCTACCCTTGTCATCAGAGTTGTCAAGTGTGGAAGCAAATATTAGTCATCACTATACAATTCATCATGCTTGCCTAATAGGGAAAAAATATGACACACGATCAATACAAACACACATGTATGTCATCGGTAAAATTAGTAAAATTGGATAATAAAATAAACCCTTGGCATTTATAAAACAAAAGAGAAAAAAAATTAAATGAGAGAGATTATTTGAAGAAAACAAACCATGCATTTTATCTAATTTTCCATTATGCAATGTTATGGCCATTATGTCCTCTACCACCTAGGTTTGAGGATATATGTATTAAACCGTGTCTACATCCGAAGGTGAGGGTCTTTTTACATGTCAGAGTTCGATGTCAATGTATAATGGATTTTTTTTTATTCATTTTAGATTCAAGGTTTTCAAATATATGTATAGTGAGAAAATATAACATTGTATCATAGGAGATCACTTATTTCAAATAAATAATATTATATTCCAAGAAGATGAGATTAAATCATATCATACAAAGAATCATTACCCAATTTAGGTCAAAGAGGATAATAAGCGTACCTTCACCAGAGTTTAGAGTAATAAGATCTTTATGAGTCAAAATTAAACCAAAGTAATATCCTGGAACAAAAATAGGTATTCATGCATTAATCTTTTAGTCGTCAATATGTAGGGTCACAAGGACCATGTTAGGATTTCTTAAGCTTCATTATTATTCTTGGGTATGGCATCTCATCAATAACTAAGATTTCATTTTATCAAGTTATTAGTACCAATATCCTATTACAACATCATTATTATCAACCTTAGAGGATGGTCCACACCTAATCCATAATGTGCACATAATTGCTAAATCATCATCAAGGACTTAACTTTCCAATAGTGGAGTCCAAGGGTCATGATCAAGGTTTTCATAATTTCAGAGAGGGGAAATCATAAGATTTAATACTATTAGATACAAAACATCACAAATTTAGAGTTAGCACCCACCATAAAGATCCAACATAGTTTTTGGGTGTGTAATTCATATACTTGAGATTTAGAGTGAAATAATCAACAAAAATTGGGTATTTGTCCCATCATTATTCAAGTCATGTCAACTTGGTCTAGAGTATCACAGTTTTTATCATCAGAGATAAAGACTTACGGTTTTAGAGATCAAACACCATTCAATCACATGACAACTTAGATATTCAAAGATTGATTTTTGTAGATATCAGAGGAAAAACAAGTAGAATTAGGATTTGAAACCATTCTAAAGGATGCATTGCTTTTTTTTGGGATCAAAATGGACTACTGGATCCGATACTTTGCATAAGTGAATCAAAAGTTATCATTTTTACAAATTTGAGCAACAAAATAGAAGTCTGAGTAGAGAGAAGGTTAATTATTGAAAAACATATAAGGGAAAAAAGCTATAGCTGATGGATCCTGGTAAAGGTGTTCACCATGGATTGGGGTGAAGGGTCAAGATTTTCATGATCAACAACCCCACGTGCACAGGGCGACACCATGGCAGCTGGTTGCCAAAGAACAAGGGGGTTTTATTGAGAAAGAGGAAGAGAGAGATATGCATGGTGTCACATGGTTTCATGGGGTAAAGAAGAACCAGGTAGAGGGATTTTTATATATAGATCTGGTTAGTTTTTGGGTTTATGAAGGTTGGGTTTACAAGTTACAATAAGGGGTGGAAGTAGATTTTCTTGGCTTCCAAGCCATGGGTTCATGTAATTGGGGTTGTAGATGGTTTGAGAAGTTGAAAGGAAGGAAAATGGAGAAGAATTAGGGGTAGAATGATTTTAGGGGCTCGATCCATGTCTAGGGTTAGCTGACTCATTGCCCGCCTTCCCCATCTCCTACCCAAGGTAGGAGATGACTGTGAGCCACTAGGTCAATAGGGACATGTTGATGCTAGCGGCCGGTCCTGAGCTGTAAACAATCGGTCTAGTAGATAACTTTGTGGTTCAAGGGATTTGGTCCCTTGTTCAAAGGCACTGTAACTAGGCCATGTCATGTGGCACCAAAGAGGGGAAATGGCCAAGCCCAATAGAAAATAAAAGGAATTTTAGAGCTAAAATAGATAACTAAGAGAGTTTATATAAAATTCTAGGAAACATAGATTGGCCTCAAATTTGGATACAAGCTCTATATTAAAGAGTAGTACAACTATATCAAGTTTTAGAACATCATGAAAATTCTAGGAAACATAGATTGACCTCAAATTTGGATACAAGCTCTATATTAAAGAGTAGTACAACTATATCAAGTTTTAGAACATGATGATCAAGGCGATCACCAAATTAATCAAAGTATTAGTGAGTGCTTTAAAACTTAGTGTTTTATGAATATATGTATATCGATATGATTCAAAATGAAGATTTTCATCTTAGAAATCATTACAGGTTATGGAATCATGAAAAATATTAGGAGTGAGAAAAATAAATTCAATTGATAACAATTGTGTAATAAGATCCTAATTGTGCCAAAATGCACATCGTCACATCCACTCCCCATTAAGAAGAACTTCCCCCCAAAATTCAATATTTCTAAAACATCCATGAGTCTCATATTTCACATCATCATTCTCAGTATCATAACCACTATGTCACAAATTGGCTGGTCACATGGTTGGTTTTATAAGTTCAAAATATATATGAACAAACTGGTCCAAAAAAAATATTAACTTTCAAATTCAGTTACATGATATGTTTCGAGTCATGAAACGAGCCCAACACAATAGGGTATCATTTTCAAAGATATGGTGATTCCAACATCATGAGGTTTAGTTAAGAGTATGTCATATCATAGTAAGATATTGGTTCATATTTTACAAATTTTATTTCATGTTTTAGTTTTTCCCCCATGCTACCCAAAATTGAGAGAGTATAGATCAAGTCAAGATACCTAGTAGGAGAGAGAAAAATGAGGAGTCACCCTACTTTGATCTAGTGGGTGGTCTCAGGGTATCTCTTAGAGGGAAGAGATGAGATGATGAAGGATTATCTAGGGTTTTAAAGAAGAAGGTCCAGTTCTAGATCAACTAAAGCCAGTAGAGTGGGGAACCTAAGCCACCATTTTGAGATAAATAGGAGGTGATTATAGTCAATATCCCGAGCATAGACACTTTAGTTTCACCACTGTGAACTTTTAGGGTTTCCTAGGTTCAAGAGATTAGAGAAGTTATTTACTTAATATATATGGGAGTGTGTATGCTCTAACACAACTATAAAGGAGAACTTACTACCCAAATTTCAATCCCACTGCTATATAGATAATGGTAAAGAGATTAAAGCATCCATACCTAGACGACCCAAAAGGATCACACAGAAACATATAAAATAAGAGATAATATCTCAAAACATGAAAGGTTTATAAGAAATAACCAACTCAAGTCATGATTTAGTGAACTTGGCCTTGTCATTAGAATAGTCGAGTGCATAACAAGATCTTAGTCACCCCTTTAGAATTCATCCTGTTTGCCTAATAGGGAAAAATTATGACAATCAGTCATTGAAAATGCATAGGCAAGCTGTTGATAAAACTATTAATGCTGCATAATGAAATAGGATCTTGATATTTATAAAATAAAAGAGAATTAAACTTTAAATCAAAGAAATTGTTTCAAGAAAAACCATGCATTTTATCTCATTTTATATTATACAATTTTATGGCCATTAGTCTCCTCTACCACCTAGGTTCGAGGATATAGATATTGAACATGTCTACACCAAAAGGTGAGGGTTTTTTTGCATGTTAAAATTTGATGTCAATGTATAATAGATTTTCTTAATTTTTCTTAGGTTCAAGGTTTTCAAATATGCTTATGGTGGAAAAAACATTGCATCATAGGAAGTCACTTATTTCAAAAAAATACTATTATATGCCAAGAAGATGTGATTATATCTATCCCACAAACAAGAATTACCATACATAAGTAAAAAAGGATAATAAGCATACTTCACCAGAGTTCAGAGTACTAAGATCTTTGGGAGTCAAAAGTAGATCAGAGTCAAGTCTTGGAACAAAAATTAGTATATATGCATGAATGTTCTAGTCATCAATATGTAGGGTCACAAGAACCATGTTAGTATTTCGTAAGCCTCATTATTGTTCTTAGTGTGGTATCTCATTAATAACTAAGATTCCATTTTATCAAGTTTTTAATACCAATATCATATTCCAACATCATTATTATCAATATTGAAGGATGGTCCACATCTAATCCATGATGCACACTTAATCCCTAAATAATCATCAATGAGTTAACTTTGCAAAAATGGAGTTCAAGCTTCACGATTTGGGTGTTCATAATTTTAAAGAGGGGAAATCATAAGATTTTATACCCTCTTATACAAAATATCACAAACATAGGTTATACCCACCATCAACATCCATCATAGTTTTCGAGTTCATAGATTCAAATTTTGAAATTAAAAGTGAAACATACAACAAGAATTAGGTATTTGTCCCATGTCAACTTGGTCTAGGGTCTCACAAATATGATCATTGGGGTTAAAGACTAAGATTTCTAAGTGAAGATACATCATGTTTGAGCCATGTGATATTTTAAATATTCAAAGATTGAATTTTTTAGATGCTAGAGGAAAATACTATAAAGTTAGGGTTTGAAAGAAAATTTAAATGATGCATTTGGATTTTTTGATGAAAATAGATTACTGGGTCATATGCTAATAAGGGAATAAAAAAATATTGTTTTTTGAAATTTGAGCAGTGAATAGAATTTTGAGTAGAGAGAAGATTAATTATTGAAAAAGAGAAAAAGGGGGGATTTGTAGTAGATGCATCATGGTCATGGTCTTGACTATGGACTAGGGTAAAGGGCTAAGTTTTGTCTTTTGTGGACAACAACCTCACACACATTGGGTATCAAAAAATTCAAAAAGGCTTAGAGGAAAGATAGCTAAAAAAGAAATCATTAAGTTGGAAGAATGTTGAGGTAGTTTTTTTGACTCCAATACGTGTATATGCCAACTATGATTACTTTTATTTATTAATTTTTCACATAACTATAAATCTATAGTGGCCTATATAAAATAATAATTGGGCATGCATATACTACATCATGTAGTATATGGAACTGATTGTTAGACATGTGTCACTATACATATATTATTTAAAAAATATAATCTCACTTGAATCATAAGTAAATATTCTCATTTGATAATATAAAAAAATCAAATCAAATGAATTATGTCATTTTCTTTGCAGCTATTTAACACGATAGGCCCTTATACAAATGAAGAGCTAGATGAGATATGAGAAGAGTGAGAACACTCACTAGTTAAGAAATTCAACTTTAGATTTGAGTGGGATAAAATATGAGTTTTCTAGACCTTTATGCCATTATTTTTATATGCATGTGATGGGTATAAATTTACAACTTCAAATTTAATGCAAGTGAATTTTTGGTGTATATGTGAATGATATGTGTATATATGCATGTGAAGAGGAATAAATACAATGAGAATCACATATGTATATGTTATGAGAATGGGATTGGAGAATGGAATTGTATGTATGTTTCGTGAAAATGAAATTAAGTGTTGAAGAAAACAGAATTAGAGCATGAAAATGTATGTGGGTGGATGAATTGTGTGTTTGTGTTTGTTATTGTAGATTTACAAGTATTCTAGCCTTAAGCTAAGCTGAACACAGGATGGAACCTTCAGTTCATTAGAACTACATGTTGTGCATCATGGTGAATAGCCAAACAACAGGTCTATAGACTTGTGATAAAAAACATACCTGCAAAGTCAGTTGTTATAAAAAAACTGATGTTGTAGATTTACATCGTCAGTTTTCTAATAAAACTGAAAACACAACTATTCTAAAATGTCCATGCCACTCATCATGGCCATGCTACCTAGCCCGCAACACAACTGCACTATCCAACATGGTCATGCTACCAAACATTCAAGCTATGGTATTACTTCTTTAAACACAATACGATGACACAATAGGTCTATGCAACATCAACTTCTATAAAAAAATAGAAGACAATGATTGGTTCTTTAGTGTTAGTCCCTTTACACGAAACCAATGATGTAAAGATATACCACGACACTGATATCATTCTGTGTTGTCAACTTCTATTTTTATAGCGACTTGCACTGACTTTATGTTGTCAATTTTACCTTTCCCTTTAAACCGATGCAAATGGTCCTCAACTGTAGTATCGCCCACTTAGGCGTCCGTACAAAACATACATTATAGGTCTATTTTAACCAAGACTACAAGTGGTATCTGTACTAGTGGGAATAGAGAGATATATAGAGTGCTGAACGCTTTTTTGGGGTGAAGAGGAATTAGTTGGATGGGTTTTATAAATGGATCTAGTTAGGTTTGGGGTTCACATAGGTTGTGTTTATAACAAGGGGCGACTATTTTTCTTAGCTTCCAAGCCATGGGTTTGGGCAATTAGGAGTTGTAGATGGCTTGAGAAGATGAGAGGACGGGAAAGACAAATACTTGAGGTAAAGGAAAGGCTTTTGGGGCTCGGGCCATGGCTAGGGTTAGTTAGCCCTTGACATGTCTTCCCTATCTCTTGCCTAGGGTAGGAGATGACTGAGAGCTGATGGATCACGACTCATTGGGTCAACGGGGATGGGTCGGTGCTAGCAGCAGGGCTGAGCCTTAAATGGAGGATCTAGTATACAACTTGGTTGCTCAAGGGGATTTGGTCCCTAGTTCAAAGGCACTGTGCCTAGGCTAGGTCACACGAGCGAAAGAGGAGAAATGGGCCTATCCCAAAAAAAAAAAAAGGGATTTGAGGGCTAAAATAGAGAATTGATTTAGAAAGTTCATATAAAATGATAGGAAATTCAGATTGGTCTCAAGTTTGGATCCAAGATCTACATTAAAAAGTAGAACAAGTACGTCAAGTTTTAGAACAAGATAATCAAGGACGATGTGAAGTTTATCAAATTATAAGGAGAGTACTTTTAGACTTAGGGTTTAATGAATATATGTGTATCATTTTGCTTAGATGTCATCATATGGTTATAGAATCATTAAAAATATTAGTAGCTAAAAAAATAAAATCAATGTAGGGTAATTGTCTATTAAGATCGTAACTGTGACAAAATGCACATTGTCATACTATCCCTTCCCTATCACCATTCCCTTCCCCCCTCCCCATCTATTTTCTCACCACGTACAAACACAAGCTTACGCTGCATTTGTAACGCGGTGAATCACGGGGAGGGGAATGGTAGGGAAGCAAAAAATTTTGTTTGTTTTCCATGATTATGGGGAAGGAGAAATATTACATGTGAAATCCATAGAGAAATTTGACATATTTTTGTGCCCAAAAAAGCATGGTGAATCATGGAAAAAGGTTCTTGATACCACCAAATTTTGTGATAATTTAGACTATTTTTCTGTTATCAAGACTGCCATTTTTAGCTATTTTCCTCTCTTTTGTATGCACTTTCACAATAATTGGCCAAGCAATGCTCTTGATCCAATTTTCCTATCTTTTGCAGAGTTTTCCTCGTTTTTGGGCAATAAGGCCGCTCCGGCCCATGAATAAGTCCAAGCCTATCTCGGCCTCCTTGACGCCCGATACAACCCCTGCCCGATAGGGGTTGGGCGACACAAAGACGCTCGACAAAGAGGTGCCGCGTGAGAAGAAGCTGACAGACAACACGCCTTCTACCCGACAGGGAGCCCGGCTCGCCCCGACAACCCAGCTTGTCGGGCGACACAGCCACCCACCGGCAGGCACGCCGCCCGTCACGTGACCGATAGCAGACACCTCCACGCCGAGCTATACCTGTATCGGCCGTCCATCGATCGGCCCTTAAGGGGGCCATGATGCGATGATTTTGAGTCGCATTTATAGACCTGTTTCATATGTATTTTATGCTTTAATTAGTTATTTCTATGGTTAATATCGCATAATTCATCCACTTTGGTCTTTGTTGCTATTTTATGTTAAATCCCCTTCAATTTATCGTTTTGAACATTAATTGTCAAATTATTATTATTTGTGTGAATTGATTTGGTTTCATGTTTAAATTTCAGGAAAAATGAATATCTACTTCCGTCGATACCATCGACTTTGTCACAGTTTGCCAGCCGAAAGAAGCAGGAACAAGTCGATACTATCGACTTTGAAGTCGATGGTATCGAGATACCATCAGCTTGTTGACGAAGAAGCAGTCGATAGTCTCGACACCAAGTCGATACCATCGACACATGGAGGCTACAACGTCGCAAAACGACAAAACCGACGCCTAAAGGAAGTCGATACCATCGACCCGAGTCGATGGTATCGAGATGATGTCGCGCGCGACAAAGGAAGGGTTTGCAGCCAGTCGCTACTGTAGCGGGTCGATACCATCGACTCGCGTCGATGGTATCGACGCCGTAGGATATGAGTTGGCTTTCTAATGATCTCAATCGAACGACTACGGTTAATTAGCGACCTAATGACTGAGATATACCTAATGACGGCCGCCCAGACGGAAAGGGGGAGCTGATTAGCCATTGCACAAGTACCGAGGAACGGTAGAGAGGAGAACAAAGGCTAGAAGCTCATACTTGTTGATCCGGAGGCCGAAGGAGACGAATTCCACCACCGAAAGGTGGTAGAGCACGCATTCTACACCAAGGATCAACCGGTTCTTCTCTGTTCAGGGGTTTTCTCTTTCATTCCACGTTTTTCACATGTTTTCCCCTATTTCTACCATGTACTTGTGTGAGATGAACATGCGGGGCTAATCCCCTTCATCTTTAGGACCGGGAGTAGCCCGGGGATTCATTGTAAGATAGTTTTATAATAGTAATTCATATTTTATCTCTTAAATCCGTGGTATAGTTTCGTTTTCTCCATATATTGTTATGCTTGATCACCATAATAATAACCTAATGCCCTTAATCACTTTGAAAGAAGGATTAACGGCTGAAAAGAGACGAAACCTACATTAATCGATAAATCCCTTGACCAAGGTGGTGTAAAATTAATGGTGGAAACTGAGAGATCGTTCATAATGCACCTAGTTTAGGGTATAGGTTACTACGACGGTGGAACCGACCTAAACCTAGGTAGTGAATTGTGACACGACAGTGGGCAATTCTATTTTCAGGCCACTACCCAGATAGAGAGATAAGATTGAGGCATTATATGAAACCTAATACAATGAAAACCCACGGTGAAACCGCAATCCTAAAGATACCCTTTTGAATTGATTAAATTAACATTTAATCGATTGTTTGTTTTGTTTTTGTTTTTGTTTTCTTTTAATTTCAACAACAACCCTCAATTTGTTATTCGGCTTAGCTGATCGCAAATAGTTAGTAGGAGTCTCCAACAATTCTGAGTATCCCTGTGTTCGACTCGGGCCTCACAAAGGCCTGTACTACTCGACGCGTTCACTTGCGTTTTTGCACACAGTAAATTTGCGTCAAGTTTTTGGCGCCGTTTCCGGGGATACGACGAATTGTTGGCACTTTGAGTGCTACGAGCGCCACTCTAGGCCACAATTTTTTTTATTTTTGAAACAACTTCAAATATTTTCTTTCTATTGTTCGTTCATTTTTATACTCGTCAAAGCACTGTACTGAACTGAATTTTCTTATTTCAGGTGCTGTGTATGGTGCAAACACGCAGTACTGACTACGCGAATCCCACACCCGAGGTTCCACTTCCGGGACCTGAGGACGAAGATTTTAACGAGCAAGAGCACCAAGAAGAGATAGATTCTGAATTTGAACAGGAAGAGATGGCCGAACCACAGACTATATGGGAGAAGATCAAAGCTTCTTCCTCATCAGCTTCAAAGGGGCATATAAAGAAGAAGGCAATCAACATACCTACATATAAGATTGATCCGACGTTGATAAATCTGGTGAAGTCGAATGCTTTTCATGGGCTGAAGAATGAGGATCCTGTCGCGCACATCAGCCAGTTTGTTGAGAACTGTGACATGGTAAAAATTGATAGGTTTCCACAGGATGCATTGTATCTCAAGCTTTTCCCGAGTTCATTGGCGGGAGCGGCACGAGAGTGGTTACATAACTTAGATGATGAGTTCGTGGAGTCCTGGGACCATATGGTGGAACTCTTCTTTGAGAGGTTCTTCCCTCCTGAGAAGACTAACGACATGATCCGGAAGATTCATAATTTTACCCAATAGGCCGATGAGACATATTCTGAGACTTGGGAGAGATTTCAGGTCATGCTGAGGAGGTGCCCGCATCACGGGCTGGATAAAGAGACGCAGGTAAAGATCTTCTATTTTGCTCTCTCCGAGCACGATAGGAGTAATCTGGATTCCGCTGGGTCAGGATTTTTTCTGAACAATACAGACACCAGGTGCTGGGAGATACTAAAGAATATGGCTAGAAAGCAGTCATGGGGTGAGAGAGAAAGAGGCCCGGTAGAGCAAGTTTGAGTAGCAGGTGAGTCCAAGGCAATGAAAGAGCTGAATGAGAAGATGGATCTTCTCGCAAAGAAGCTACTGGAAAAGGAGGATAATGAGTCCGGGGATGAGGCTCAAGTCAAATATATGAGACAACAACAAGGATATCGGAGCAATGATTATTCATGGAGAAAAGACAAAAAGTTCTCGTGGAAGGATCCAAACAATTTTCTACAGGATCCAGATGCCAAACCCTCGCCAGTCGCAGAAGACAAGAGCACGGAGCTGCTCAATCAGGTTATAAAGCAAAATCAAGAGCTAATGAATACATTTGGCCAGCAAATCAAGCAGCAAGGAGAGTACATGAATCAATTCGGGAAAACATTGCAGAGCCATGGGGCTCACATGAGGACCATTGAGACATCCATGGCACAGATGGCAGCCGAGATTGCCAGTTTGAAGAAACTGGCACATCCAGGTTTTCCGGGGAATACCAATGTTCCCGGGGGAAACCAGCAAGCAAAGGCTATTCTGCTTAGAAGCGGCAAGAAAGTGCTGAATCCAAGAGCTAAGGAGACAAGCACATCACAAGCTGAAGTAGAAGTGGACACCAATGAGGAGCAGCCCACACCAGTCACGGGGCAGGTTGGGGACACAACCGTGGAAGATACTGAAGAACATGTTGCAGAGGAAGAACCTCAGAAAAAGACACCTTATGTGCCACCTCATCAAAGGGCACAAGCCGTTCCGGTCCCATATCCAAATAGTGCGAAGGCAAGGAAGGTCGATGCGCAGTTTAAGAAATTCCTAGACAGTTTTAGGAAGCTTTCAGTAAATATTCCCTTATTGGAAGCCATCGAGTAAATCCCATCTTACGGGAAATTTCTGAAGGATGTCATTACTAAGAAGAGGAAAATTCCGGACACGGAAGTCATCGTGCTCAAAGAACAAGTGAGTGCCTTCATCATGGGAACTTTTCCGCCAAAGAGGCAAGATCCAGGGTGCTTTAACATTTCTTGTTATATTGGGAAGGTTAAATTTGGTGAAGCATTGTGTGACTTAGGGGCAAGCATAAACTTGATGCCCCTCTCTACTTTCAAAAAGCTAGGATTGAAGGACTCAAGGCCAAGCAATATGACTATTCAATTGGCAGACAACTCTGTGGTCAAACCTTATGGAATCTGTGAAGATGTGTTAGTAAAAGTGGATAGGTTTGTTTTTCCGGCAGCTTTTGTAGTCATGGAAATGCAGGATGAACATGGCAACGAGATGTTACTTGGACGCCCTTTCCAAGCCACAGCTGACATGATCTTAGATATGGGAAGAGGTCGTTTGACCTTAGGCATAGCCGATGACCGCTTTGAGATGGTCATGCCTTCTAGTATTGTGTCATCTAAAGCAAAGGAACAATGTATTATGGTGAAGCATCTGGATTGTAATATTTCACTCTTCCTTGGAAGGCCATTTCTGGACATGGCTCATGTGATTAGCAAGGTGGACAATGGAACTTTGGCTATGGATATCATGGACCAGACCAAAGTAGTTTCTTTGTGCAAAGCTGTGGGATTCCCTAATGATGAGAATGAGGACATTCCACTTTCTCTGGAGGATGATGTTATTTCTATTTCTGTTGCTGATGCATACCCAAAATTTCCATTGGAGGCATGTTTGGCAAATATTACACATGATTGGATGCGGAGTAAATCACTCAAGGAGTGCGCCAAAATGCTTCAAATGTTTCCATGCTTCTATGCGAGGCATTATGAAGATCTAGGTGAACCACGTTCAAGAAAGGAGATAGTGTTTTGTTGTTCAATTCACGACTCAAGTTGCATCCCGAGAAGCTAAAATCCCGGTGGAGTGGGCCGTTCGTGGTAGAGGAGGTCAAACCACACGGCGCGATCGTAGTGCGTGATGGTGATACCACGTTCTTGGTAAATGGACAGAGGTTGAAGCGTTATTTTGGTGAGAATTACAAGAGAAAGGTGAATGAGGTCAAACTCATTTCCGTTCCGGATGCATGATGTGCCCAAAAGTTGTCTAGCCTAAGACGTTAAATAAGGGCGCTTGTTGGGAGGCAACCCAACCATTGGTACTTTAGTTTAGCTCATTTACATTCGTAGTTTAATTTGTTTTTACTTAGTTTTTCATGTAAAAAGATACCGTGATCGTTTTGTTAATTGTGCAGGTTGAGGCAGAGTCGATACCATCGACACACTGGTCGATGGTATTGACCATGGAACAGGTAGACGACTGTAGATTTCGTACTGTGTCGATACCATCGACGGCCTCGTCGATGGTATCGACCGATCTACAGGCAGATCGCAACATCAAAGTCGATGGTATCGACATGCCAGTCGATACCATCGAGATCTCTAAAGATTTACAGACAAAATTGTCTCAGTGATGTTGATACCATCGACGGGAGGGTCGATGGTATCGATGCATTCAAAGAAGAAAGGCGGCGGCCGGGCCTCGTGAGGATTCACCCTAACCCGAGGGTCGATACTATCGACATCCGTCGATGGTATCGACCGTCCACGTCACCGATCCAAGCGAGCAGATCAACGGCGATCACAGCATCAAGAAGGTCGATCCGGGTGCAGCGTCGATACCATCGAATCGACACGTCAGCGATCCGGGTTGCAAGATCCAGCAATCGACGACCATCGATACTCGCGATGGGGGCGGATAGCATCGACAGGTGTCGATACCATCGACACCCATCGATGGTATCGACGGGTCAACAGTAGCGCCGACCAAGTCTATATAAGGAGATTCATTACGTCATTTGACGTCACACCTTCAGAGAGATCTCCTCCCTTTGCGCCGAGCACTCCCCCGAGCCATCCAAGCCGACGAAGAGCAGCACCGAGCGAAGGTCTTCATCGAGCGGAGATTTGATTCTCCAATCTTCAACGAGCTCTTTCTCTAATCCCTTTTCTCTCGCAATGATGGTGCATGTCGCTGGAGCATCATCCTCTCGCGCGAATCCGATGGATATCACGGAATTCGTGCCACCTCCGCCTGCGTCGGTAGCACGCCCGCGCATGATCCACCCTTCTACAGAGGTGAAGAAGATCTATGAAGAGATCTTGAAGAGGAAGATGGAGCCTACCCGGTATGTGGACCGGGAGATGATCCGAAATCTCGGATTTGAGGCCAACTTGGCCTACGTTCTGCAGGGGTAGGCGAAACGCACAAGCCGGAGGCCCGATGAGTTACAGTACCATGCTGATGGCCAGCCGTTTTTCGGCAAGTGGCCAACCTACAAAGAGTTGGTGGTGGTGTTCATGGTGTCACTTGACGTCTGCGTCGTGCCCAACGACGTCGTAGCCACCGATCGTGAGTGGATCCTGGGCCGGGTATCTTTCCGGCTGTACAACCACGACTACACCCTCACGCTCAAGAAGTTCAACATAATTTTCAACTGGAGCCATTCTCAGTACGATCACCGCCGACCGGACAACCGCACCGATTACAACAAAATCTTCGCCGAGCTGGTGATGGTGCCGGTGGGCAAGTCAGTAAGCTACCACAATGCTGCGGTAGCGGATTTTGAGCACCCATTCGTCCGGGTACTGCACCAGATGTTGAGTTCTACACTTTTTGCTTGTGGCGATCTGGCGCTAAGAAAATTCCAGGAGACGGATCTTTTCTTCTTATATCAGCTCCTGAAGCGCCAAGAATGCAACTGGGGCGCTTTCTTCCTGCAGCGGGTCCTGGCGGTGAAGAGGAGTACGAGGAAGGCCCCGATTCATTTTGGCGGGCTCATCACCCAGTTGGCACATTACCTCGGGCTCAACTTCTCTACTATGACTCCGCTTTCCACTAAGAGCAAGGTGAACATGCAACATCTGCACCGTTCTAACCTTATTCTTCTGCGGGATGGTTTGGCGTATGCACACTGCCACATCAACCATGCCTACCAGGAGTGCGTGCTGCCCGATCCGGTCTTCCACATCGACGGTGTGCATCATTTCCGGTGGCCAATCATAGCCATCATAGACTCTGATGAAGAAGGCGGCGATGACGGACAGGACGACGAGGCTGAGGAGGAAGAGGAGGCCTTTACACCTCTTCGCTCACGAGTAGCACCCCGGAAGCGTCCTCGGATGCATCCGGGTGCGTCTTTATCATCACAGCCTACGCCGTCTCCACCACAGCCCTCGCAGCCAAGTGAGGATGCCTATTCCATGCAAGGCATGTACACGATGCTGCAGGATATACAGCAGGCGCAGCAGCAACAAATGGGGATGTATACCAGTATTCAAAACACTACGAACCAGATACTGGACAACCAAAGGGCGATGTTCGAGAATGAGCACCTCCTCCTTGACAACCAACAACAGACATGATCGGTTGTATCGGATAGAGATGCAACAGGAGCCCTTCTACGACCATTATTGGAGCCAGAGTTACTTTGGAGGCTATCCACAACCTCCACCCAGGGCCCAGTTTGATCCAAGCTTCCAGGGGGAGTATCCTTCTTGGGACCCTACGGCTCCGCAATACCTGCCTCCACCATCTCAAGACTGATATGGTATCACTGTTCCAATCTTTAAGTTTGTTTTTGACTATGATGCCATAGTCGAATTCAAGCTTATGGGGGTAGTTGGAACATGTTTATCTTTTATTGTTTTCAGTTTTTAATTTTCGTGTTATTTTCTTCTTGCATTTTTAGTTTTTGTAGGATCCACATGCTATCTAGTGTAATCGTGGGTGTCATAAAGTTGTGTCATCTCATTTTGTGCATGGGAAAATCAAGGGAAAACTTAAAATTTTTGTGTGTTTGGAAAGCTTGTTTTGTTTAACCTTGGGCACATATCCTACGAAAATGATTGGTTGTGTCAACTTTAAAACAAAATTTAACAACTGTACTCCCAATGATTTATGAAAGTGGACGGAAATGGTTGTTTGAGCCTAAACTGACCAAATGGTAATGTGACTCTAATTGGAAGTAGGGGAGAGAAACGTCTTAACTACTACACAGGTCAGTAAGGAGGGACACATAATATCTTTCTAAGGTTCAGTCATTTAGTCTTGTGATCTTTCCACCTCATTGTTTTCACAACCCACCAAGATTTGGAAGTACTTTGCAGTTTTAACTTCTTTGAAAGCATCACATATAGATAGGCTCTGCATTGAATCTATTTTCACATGTTTTGCATATATTGAAAAATGAAAAAAAAGTAGAATAGTGATACATGCACATTACCCTTAGGTGCATGCCATGTAGTTGCATTCATAAGTTTCATGCATAAAGCAACATCATGTATCACAATTTTTTTCCAATGGTGAATTAAATTGTTCCATACCTTCTAAATAGTGCAAATTTCTGAGTATGAAGAAAATAAGCCCAATAAAATATTCATTATCAATTATGGATATAAGGGCTGAAAAAGAAGAAAGAAAAAAAAATCTACACAATGAAAAAAAAAGAGAAAAAGAAGGAAGTATAATAAGAAGGAGAAAGGAACATAATATCACCTGCAATTCAAGGAAATTGAGTACATGATGTTGCTTAATCAGATATCCATCTCATTTTGAGACGGATGGTTAGTGCATGCATCATTCCACCTAACCTTAGACATTAGGGAATTTCTCATGTGCATTTGCATCATTTAGGGAATTTTTGTTTTATGCATGTTGAAACTGTATCATACTTCCATTTTCTTCCATGAACCACCCATTTTCATCCACCCGTTGCTCGGATTGGTAGGCCACCGTGAATTTCTCCTCACTAATGTATATCAGGAGAACTGCTTCCATGTAGATGGTAGTTAGGGCGAGCAACATAGTTTAGGAGATCACAAGATGCACCAAGTCTGAACCGCCGATTTTTATTATGTTAACTTCCTTATGTGATAGTGTTCATCAGTTTTGAGGTCAATTTCTCTTATGGATGATTATTGTCGCCTGCAGGGTAATTACCATTATGTGGTTAGAGAGGGCCGGTATGTGAATGTCCGGTGGGAATCATTTGGGATGTTGGTTGTGATTTGTAGTTCTTTAGTTGACATTGGCAATTCTATTCTAAGGATTAGTTGCTCGAGGGCGAGCAACGTTCAAGCTTAGGGGAGTTTGATGCGATGATTTTGAGTCGCATTTATAGACCTGTTTCATATGTGTTTTATGCTTTAATTAGTCATTTCTATGGTTAATATCACATAATTCATCCACTTTGGTCTTTGTTGCTATTTTATGTCAAATCCCCTTCAATTTATCATTTTGAACATTAATTGTCAAATTATTATTATTTGTGTGAATTGATTTGGTTTCATGTTTAAATTTTAGGAAAAATGAATATCTGCTTCCGTCGATACCATCGACGGAAGTCGATACCATCGACTTTGTCATAGTTTTCCATCCGAAAGAAGCAGGAACAAGTCGATACTATCGACTTTGAAGTCGATGGTATCGAGATACCATCAGCTTGTTGACGAAGAAGCAGTCGATAGTATCGACACCAAGTCGATACCATCGATACATGGAGGCTACAATGTCACAAAATGACAAAACTGACGCCTAAAGGAAGTCGATACCATCGACCTGAGTCGATGGTATCGAGATGATGTCGAGCGCGACAAAGGAAGGGTTTGTAGCCAGTCGCTACTGTAGCGGGTCGATACCATCGACTCGCGTCGATGGTATCGACGCCGTAGGATATGAGTTGGCTTTCTAATGATCTCAATCGAATGGCTACGGTTAATTAGCAACCTAATGACTGAGATATACCTAATGACGGCCGCCCAGACGGAAAGGGGGAGCTGATTAGACATTGCACAAGTACCGAGGAATGGTAGAGAGGAGAACGGAGGCTCGAAGCTCATACTTGTTGATCCGGAGGCCGAAGGAGACAGATTCCACCACCGAAAGGCGGTAGAGCATGCATTCTACACCAAGGACAACCGGTTCTTCTCCGTTCAGGGGTTTTCCCTTTCATTCCACATTTTCACATGTTTTCCCCTATTTCTACCATGTACTTGTGTGAGATGAACATGCGGGGCTAATCCCCTTCATCTTTAGGACCGGGAGTAGCCCGATGATTCATTGTAAGATAGTTTTATAATAGTAATTCATATTTTAACTCTTAAATCCGTGGTATAGTTTCGTTTTCTCCATATATTGTTATGCTTGATCACCATAATAATAACCTAATGCCCTTAATCACTTTGAAAGAAGGATTAATGGTTGAAAAGAGACGAAACCTACATTAATCGATAAATCCCTTGACCAAGGTGGTGTAAAATTAATGGTGGAAACTGAGAGATTGTTCATAATGCACCTAGTTTAGGGTATAGGTTACTACGACGGTGGAACCGACCTAAACCTAGGTAGTGAATTGTACCACGACAGTGGGCAATTCTATTTTCAGGCCACTACCCGGATAGAGAGATAAGATTGAGGCATTATATGAAACCTAATACAATGAAAACCCGCGGTGAAACCGCAATCCTAAAGATACCCTTTTGAATTGATTAAATTAACATTTAATCGATCGTTTGTTTTGTTTTTGTTTTTGTTTTCTTTTAATTTCAACAACAACCCTCAATTTGTTATTCGGCTTAGCTGATCGCAAATAGTTAGTAGGAGTCTCCAACAATTCCGAGTATCCCTGTATTCGACTCGGGCCTCACAAAGGCCTGTACTACTCGGCGCGTTCACTTGCGTTTTTGCACACAATAAATTTGCGTCAGGCCACATGGCGCTTCGAGCACCATAACTCCTCCCGGCCAGCTGACTATAAATAGCAGCTACAGGGAGCCGAAAAGACAGTTTAGAGTTTTAGAATTCGGACAGTTCGGAGTTTTAGAATTCGGACAGTTCGGAGTTTTAGATTTCGGACAGTTCGGAGTTGAGCTATCTTTCGAGGAGACTGCGAGAGCATACGTGTCGTGCCCTAGTGCTTGTCTCGGGCGACACTAGGTGAGCTTCTCCTCATCCCGAGAAGGAGGGGACAGTTCACTTAGGACCGTCCCGAGGTGACACTGCGGGCCGATATCGGCCGACGTAGATGAGCGACACAAGTGCCCGACAACAACAATGCGTAGCTCTTAGCCCGACACGATATCAAACCGATACACTTAGCTTGTCGAGCGTGCCGCCCGAGAGGGTGTGCTGCCCGACATGAGCGTATCGGCCAGGGTCCTTGAGCGATACAGTTGACAGTCGGTGCATGCCGCCCGAGAGGGTGTGCCACCCGATACCTCTGTATCGGGCTAGGCCTCTGACCGATATCGGACAGGAGAGCTACAACACCCTTTCGTCCTTCTACATCAAGGAGGCGACACCTACCTTTACTTTCTGTCATTTAATTCCTTACTTATGCATTGTAATTAAGACCCTTTATTTGTCTATGGAAATAGAAGATGCTTAATTACTTGTTGCTCTATGCTTGGTGCACAATGTTGGATGACTGCTATGTTTGATATCCGAACTCTAGCTTGCATGTTTGGATCACATTTCGCTTAGCTAACAAATCGTGTTTTTCCGTCGCAACAACTTCGAGAGTTGTGTTGTGGCTCTAGTGTTTGGTCCGATTCTGGAGTACGAGAGTGCCTGGAATGGAGTTGCTTTAGTGACCTTTCCACTCTAATTTTAGTCC
Source organism: Alisma plantago-aquatica (assembly GCA_963693085.1). Lineage (NCBI taxonomy): Eukaryota > Viridiplantae > Streptophyta > Magnoliopsida > Alismatales > Alismataceae > Alisma > Alisma plantago-aquatica. The sequence continues at coordinate 714,342,714 of OY856414.1, read as the reverse complement.
AGTGACCTCGAGAGGGGCACTGATGCCTTGTTAGAGGTACCTACTTCGAGAGGAGGGGTACAGGACTAGTTCTACCGCCGCTTGTTTTACTGGAGTTTTATCCTTCGTATCTCGCTTTAGCTCGAGCAATATCTTTCTGTTTCTGTTGCATGATAACCCCTAAAAACTGCTAAATGACTAAAATCTTAAATCCCTCTCGTAGATCCACTTGGAGATAGTTTTCTTTGTTTTATTTGTGACATCTTACTGCTTCCCTTTTTGGGAATTTATCTCTCTTTAAACCTACCGGAGTGTAGCATGTCGATTCCGTGTTCTCAACACTACCCCCTTGTCCCTGTGTTCGACCCCAGAGGAAGCTGAACCAGATGCTCAAGGAGGTCGTCAAGAAAGAGGTAATAAATTTTAGGGATGCGGGGATCATTTACCCAATCAGCGATAGCAATTGGGGAAGTCCGATCCACGTAGTGCCCAAAAAGGGCGGAATGACGGTGGTTAAGGGTGAGAAGGGCGATGAGGTGGTGGTAAGGACCGTCACCGGCTGGCGGATGTGCATAGATTACCGAAAGCTGAATCAGGCTACAAAGAAGGATCATTTTCCGCTACCTTTTATTGACCAAGTTCTCGAAAGGTTAGCACATCATGATTTCTTTTGTTTTCTTGATGGCTTTTTAGGTTTTTACCAGGTACCCATCTTTCCCGACGATCAAGAGAAAACAACATTCACCTGCCTTTACGACACATGCCTTCCGAAAGATGCCCTTCGGACTCTGCAACGCCCCCGCCACCTTTCAACGATGCATGATATCGATGTTCTCAGATTTTCTAGAAGACATCGTAGAAGTTTTCATGGACGACTTTTCCGTCTATGGGAAGGACTTCGATAGCTGTCTGAAAAATCTATCATTGGTCCTTCAAAGGTGCGAGGAGAACAACCTAGTTCTAAACTGGGAAAAGTGCCATTTCATGGTGCGGGAGGGCATCGTCCTCGGGCATAAGATCTCGAAGCGTGGGATTAAGGTGGACGCAAGTAAGGTTGAAGCAATATCCAAGCTCCCTCCACCGAGATCCGTGACGGGGGTGCGAAGCTTCCTCGGGCACGCAGGATATTACCGAAGATTTATCAAGGACTTATCAAAGATTTCCAAACCGCTGTCCAATCTTCTGCGCCAGAATGGGGTTTACCTTTTGAGCTGATGTGCGACGCAAGCGACTACGCGGTTGGGGCAGTCCTGGGGCAAAAGAAAGACAAAAAGCACCATGTGATTTGCTACGCTAGTCGCACGTTGGACGAGGCTCAAGTAAACTACACAACAACTGAGAAGGAGATGCTCGCGATCGTCTTTGCGTTTGATAAATCCAGGTCGTATCTCGTTGGAGACAAGGTTAAGGTATACACAGATCATGGGGCTATAAAATATTTAATGCAAAAGAAAGACGCAAAGCCCAGACTGTTGAGGTGGGCCTTGCTGCTCCAAGAGTTCGAACATGAAATTATCGACAAGAAGGGCGCAGAGAATGTGGTCGCAAACCACCTATCAAGAATCGTGACTGAGAGAGAGAGGGCCTCAAATCAACGATGACTACGCCGACGAGGCTCTGATGTTGGCAGAAGCTCAAGAAGAAAGTTTACCCTAGTTTGCAGACATCTGCAATTATCTTGCCTGCGGAGAACTGCCTCCTGACATCACGTACAATCAGAAAAAGAAGCTATATGCGGATGTCAAAAACTACTACTGGGATGATCCTCTCCTGTTCATAAGATGTGCAGACAACTTATACAGGCGGTGCATACTAGAGGAAGAAACCGCAGACATCCTGAAAGAATGCCACGCCTCCCCCTACGGTGGACACCTGGGTAGCGAGAGAATAGCTACAAAAGTGTTACAGTCAGGTTTCTACTGGCCCACCTTGTTTAAAGACGCTGCACACTTTGTGAAGGTTTGCAAAGAGTGCTAGTTTACAGGAAACATAGGGAGGAGGAATGAAATGCCAATGGCAAGTTGGATCGAAGTAGAAATATTTGACGTTTGCGGGATCGACTACATGGGACCGTTTCCCCCATCTCGGGGGTATCAATACATACTAGTGGCAGTAGATTATATATCGAAGTGGGTGGAAGTGGTAGCCACCCAAACCTACGACGCCAAGTCGGTTATCAAGCTCTTCGAGAAGACCATCTTCCCTCGTTTCAGTGTACCGCGCACTGTGATAAGCGACAGAGGGTCGCACTTTGGAGAAAGACAGTTTGAAGCACTTCTGCGCAAGTACGGAGTGAGGCACAAGATCGCTACACCCTACCACCCACAGACGTCAGGGTAGGTAGAGGTTTCTAACAGGCAAATCAAGCAAATCTTGGAGAAAACTGTCAACCGAATGAGGAAAGACTGGTCCATGAAGCTTGACAACGCACTTTGGGCCTACCGTACTGCTTACAAAACACCCATTGGAACCACCCCCTACCGACTCATCTACGGAAAATCCTTCCACCTGCCTTTGGAGTTGGAACACAAGGCCCTTTGGGCAATCAAGTTCCTAAATATGGACCTCGAAAAAGCAGGAGAAAAAAGGTTTTTGCAGCTTCAAGAGCTCGAAGAGCTGAGAATGAATGCCTACGAAAATGCAAAAATCTACAAACAGAGGATAAAGTTGTGGCACGATACCCATCTCAGGAGAAAAGATGTAAGCGAATGGGATAAGGTCTTGTTATTCAAGTCCTCTATTCGTCTTTTCCCTGGGAAGTTGCAAACGAGGTGGTCTGGACAGTTCACTGTGTCAAAGATATATCCATCAGGGATGATGGAGCTCTACGACAAAGACAATCTGACCAAAGCCTTTCAGGTGAATGGGCACAGGGTGAAAAGGTTCTACGAAGATGAAACTTTTTTCAGGAGAGCAGAGATCAGTCTGCAAGATATGGGTACAGTTGAGGGCTGATCAAGATGATCTTACACCGGTCGAGCTGGCGACGCAAACCCCAGTGCTCCTCGGGAGGCAGCTCGAGTTCTTCTTTCTTTCATAGAATAGGTTGCATATTTATTATAAGTAAAAACAAACTTTATGGTATGTAATAAGGCCCGAGTCAGAGCACGCGCCGAGCGTGCCGACTCTTCTGTTTTATGGGTCATCGCCGAATTTTCCGAAGCTTTGAAGAGTATTGCACTCTGAGGTCAAAGGCTTAACCCTTGTCCGATGATGTTTTACCCTTTGCTTGCCGTTTCTGCTCTTAGGTTTTTAGTTTTTCACCCGCCTGTTTTAACCGTGTCAGGCAGCCACTCAGCTGGCGCGCAGAACCGCCCGTATCGGGCTTTGGTCTCTCGAGCATCGCAACGGCCGTGACAGTTGGCATTCTTGGGCGGCATGCACCCTATCGTGCATGGGAATAAATGCACTTAATGAGACTGATGTGACCATCGTCTCGGGAACCGCCTGACCCGTTGGCCGACGCGCACCCCAGAGATGTACGTTTCGCCCCCAGCCGAGCTGGCTATAAATAAGAACGGAGGTTTTACCGTGTCGGGCTGTCACACTTTACTCATTTTAGCCACCTGTAACACATGCAGTAGTCCGCCCTTTTGCTCCCGTGTCGGCCAGTTGCCTTCACCGTGGTATCGGGCGATGGCTCCTATGAGCAAAGGTATAGACCGATAAGCTTATCGACCGGCAGACTTCTCGACCGACATGCTTATCGCTCGACAGTCTTATCGACCGACAGGATTATCGTCCGACACAGGTTTTTCCTATCGCGCGCTGTCGATTTTGTATCGCCCGACACAGTTAAGCGCGACATAACGGCCAATGGTGTCTGCCCGACACACCATGTCGGGCGACACGTTTTTCTTTTGTGACGTCCTGTCGAGCAGTTGCTCTTTGGCGACCTTATCGCCCGATATATCCGTATCGGGAGGTATGTTGTGTCGTGCAACCCCCCTCGTATCGCCCGATTTTGTATCGACTCGACCTTTTGTTTTGATGGACGATACCCGGATCTTCGAAATAAGTCCTGTTTTATCAAGTCTCTTTAGCTTTTCCTATCTAACATTTTAAATGATTAATGAACTTGATAACAGGCAGCGTTGCGGCCGCAGATGAAGCAGCAACTGTCGGACAGAAACGTCACAAGGGGCCACCAACCACCAAAAAGCGAGCAAGGGGAAATTTCCTTGATTAGGTAGCATCGAAAGAGGCTCATTTCTTTATCATGGTCTGTCTTCTGTAGTAGCCTGGGGCCAACTACAGAGACAGCCCGAGTACAGCCCCGGTGACTGCCAGGACAACACAAGAGCTCTCTATCTACCATGAGCTAGATGGGAAATAAAGCGGAGGGTGAGCTTGGAAAGTGCTTTGCCGGCGACCTCCAGATGGAACCTGGGCATCCCGATTCCAGCTACTTAATAAGGAGGAAGCAACCACAAGTGTCCGCACTTGTTGAAGCTGTTTCCAAATGAGAAAGAAGGAGGCGGCAACAAAGAAACATATTGCAGCTTCTACAAGGCACAAGCGAACCCGCTAAATAACCTTCACTGGACTAACATGAACTCACCCTCTTCTTCACTACTCTGGGATAGAGTATTGTATAAGTTTGGGGGGGTACCCATGTACCAGTGAAGGAGGTATAAAATTCTCTTGTGCCATTTTGCTTTTCCCCTATATCATGTACTTGTACCCTTGCTCATATAAAAATTTCAAAAATTTTGCTTATTTTGTTCCCATGCATATGTACAAAGTTACTATATTAGTAAAAACCTGTTGCAACTTCTTACAAAGTTTGTTTTCTTTGTACTTAATGAGATACAAGTTTTGTTATATCTTTTTGATAATACTGCTTCAAACGAACAAAAGAATATGTTTTGTCATGTCAAAAATTTCGAAAAATACAATAATCTCGCAAACAGTTAAGAGATGAGTATGGAGAAGGAAAAAGCTACCCAAACAGCAGGAATCTCTTTGTTCCCCCTTACCCAACAAAAATCTCAAAAGAGAGAGAAGCCTTATGAGCGTGAATAAAAGCATGAGAGTTGTGCCCAATAAAAGAAAAAGAAAAATATATATATATACACCACTTGTTTTCCAAAAGTACCCATCTTTAGGCATGGTAGATCTGGGGCAGTGGTACGTAGGATGTGAAATCACTGCTCTAAAGCCAACTGGCTTGGACTGCAGGGACCACTTGTCCACTAACAGACCCTTACCTGGATGGACTGATGGGAGACAAGAATGAAAAATCCAAAAAGCCTTAGCCTACCCTATACACAACTTGCTGCCCCAAAAATAAAGTTGTTTGGTGTGTAAGCTAACTTTGGAATCGTACAACAAAGTCTCGCCGAAGCTGTAGAGAAAAATCTTACTTAAACATTAAGGCAGGAAAAACTAAGTCTTTTGTTCGTATTGAGACAATATTATCTTTAAGGCATTACGATCTTTGTTTCACTTTTTGAACAGAAAGCTTTCTCGAGCAGAAGAAGCATCACAAAATATAGCTTAAATATTGATTGAGGACAATCAAAATGCTAAGTTTGGGGGAGTTGATAACACCAAAATATAGCTTATCAAGACTGCCATTTTTAACTATTTTCCTCTCTTTTGTATGCACTTTCGCAATAATTGGCCAAGCAATGCTCTTAATCCAATTTTCCTATCTTTTGCAGAGTTTTCCTTGTTTTTGGGCAATAAGGCCGCTCCAGCCCATGAATAAGTCCAAGCCTATCTCGGCCTCCCTGACGCCTGATACAACCCCTGCCCGACAGGGGTTGGGCGACACAAAGACGCTCGAAAAAGAGGTGCCGCGCGAGAAGAAGCTGATGGACGACACACCTTCTACCTGACAGGGAGCCCGGCTCGCCCCGACAACCCAGCTTGTCGGGCGACACAACCACCCACCGGCAGGCGCGCCGCCCGTCACGTGACCGATAGCAGACACCTCCACGCCGAGCTATACCTGTATCGGCCGTCCATCGACCAACCCTTAAGGGGGCCACGTGGCGCTTCGAGCACCATAACTCCTCCCGGCCAGCTGACTATAAATAGCAGCTACAGGGAGCCGAAAAGACAGTTCGGAGTTTTAGAATTCAGACAGTTCGGAGTTTTAGAATTCGAACAGTTCGGAGTTTTAGAATTTGGACAGTTGGGAGTTGAGCTATCTTCTGAGGAGACTGCGAGAGCATACGTGTCGTGCCCCAGTGCTTGTCTCGGGCGACACTAGGTGAGCTTCTCCTCATCCCGAGAGGGAGGGGACAGTTCACTTAGGACCGTCCCGGGGCGACACTGCGGGCCGATATCGGCTGACGTAGATGAGCGACACAAGTGCCCGACAACAACAATGCGTAGCTCTTAGCCCAATACGATATCAAACCGATACACTTAGCTTGTCGAGCGTGCCGCCTGACATGAGCGTATCGGCCAGGGTCCTTGAGCGATGCGGTCGACAGTCGGTGCGTACCGCCCGAGAGGGTGTGCCGCCCGACACCTCTGTATCGGGCTAGGCCTCTGACCGATATCGGGCAGGAGAGCTACAGCACCCTATTGTCCTTCTACATCAAGGAGGCGACACCTACCTTTACTTTCTGTCATTTAATTCCTTACTTATGCATTGTAATTAAGACCCTTTATTTGTCTATGGAAATAGAAGATGCTTAATTACTTGTTGCTCTATGCTTGGTGCACAATGTTGGATGACTGCTATGTTTGATATCCGAACTCTAGCTTGCATGTTTGGATCACGTTTCTCTTAGCTAACGAATCGTGTTTTCACTTCGCAACAACTTCGAGAGTTGTGTTGTGGCTCTAGTGTTTGGTCCGATTCTGGAGTACGAGAGTGCCTGGAACGGAGTTGCTTTAGTGACCTTTCCACTCTAATTTTAGTCCAGTGACCTCGAGAGGGGCGCTGATGCCTTGTTAGAGGTACCCGCTTCGAGAGGAGGGGTACATGACTGGTTCTACCACTGCTTGTTTTACTGGAGTTTTATCCTTCGTACCTCGCTTTAGCTCGAGCAATATCTTTCTGTTTCTGTTGCATGATAACCCCTAAAAACTGCTAAATGACTAAAATCTTAAATCCCTCTCGTAGATCCACTTGGAGATAGTTTTCTTTGTTTTATTTATGACATCTTACTGCTTCCCTTTTTGGGAATTTATCTCTCTTTAAACCTACCGGAGTGTAGCGTGTCGATTCTGTGTTCTCAACACTACCCCCCTTGTCCCTGTGTTCGACCCCGTAAACAAAGTTGCAGGGGCCTAGAAGGATTCGGGTTTATAAATGTAAAAGCTCGACTACCTCAAATCCGCCTCCAATTTTAGGACGCGCGATTTAGGCCTGTCAGTTCTTTGCATGAAAGTTTTCAAATAAATAGGATTCATACTTGTATAAGGTAATTCTAATAAAAAGTTTTCCTCACCTTCTCTATACCTTTTAATAATCAATATTCTTAAAGTTCCCCCATACCACTCTATTTTCCTATGCACATGTTACCAACAACACATTTTAACAATTTCTTATTTCCGGTCGCCATCCCCTTCACCATTACGATCCCCTTCCCCATCTACTTTTCATTAGATACCAAACACACTTTAGGTTTTTCCCCTCATTTCCATTTCATTCCTAGCCATTCCTCCACCCCTCCCCTCCAATCACCATGTAGAAAATAGACCCTTTTAATGAGAAATTAATTTTGATAAAAGATCAACCTATTTTGAAGAGAAAAAAGGCTGTATATTATAAGAGAGGAAATATTGTGATGCATTAGAAGTTCATGGTTTTCCATCTCAAACATAAGATAGCCAACCTATTAAAATAAATTCATTCCATATCTAATGTTATAAAAAATTCAAGTGTATTTGTAAGACACATTGACAACTTTTTTTCATAAATGGTCACTAAAGTTATATATCGACTTAGATAGTACTTAATCCATATTATCATTATCATATGCATTGAGTCAGTTGAAAGTACACAATTATAATTTTAATTATTCAATAATAAATCACTAAAAATGTGATCGTAATGTGTTTTAATAATACTTTAGATGGAACTACATTTAACTTATCACTAATTTTATTTGAGAGAGGGAGTGGCCCATTAGTGCGGCTCAGAAATCCCTAATTAAGGGACCCAAGTTTGACTCTAACTATTTTCCTTAGGGTACAAGAAGGTCCCACTTTATTGAACGCACTGCGGTACCCCACCAAACTCTGATTCATGATGTCAGGATGAGTTGTCAATGTGGGATAACATATTTGTATATTCTGACGTCCCTAATGAAGGAATCCGAGTTCCAACAACAAATAGAAGCATTTCTCAAAATACCACCCTTCCTAGGCTTCTAGCTTTGCCACAAACTAAGGTAGATTGGGAAGGGGGATTTCTCTCTCTTGATTCTATGGTATCAGAATGAGGTAAGGCCACATTTGTATTGGAGGGGCCAATATAAACCTAATGTCATCCTCAAAGTGTTGCTGAAGCATGAAAACTTTCTTGCATGTGAACACATTTTCATTATTTCACATTAGAATGTCTACTACTATACACAATTGACAAGTTTAATTTTTTTTCTTAATATTTATTTAATACAAATTTTAAAAATATAATGTGGCATATGCATGACTACATGTGCATTCATTGGTATAAAAAAACCCAACATACACATTATCTAATAGCAAATTTTTTTTATTCCATAATGAAAGCTACCTATTTAATTTTCTCACACAATATATACTAATATATAATGTATTATATAAAATATGTGTAAAATAATACTAAAATGATTAATACAGACAATATTTTGTATGCATATTATAAATATAGCTAAATTAATATTCCATACTTAAACAAGAGATAACTAACATGTCTAGATTATCTTCTAGGAGAGATGAGACAAATAAAGAGAGGGAGGGAGGTGAAAGGAAACATAATACTCATAAATGGATTGAACAATATATGTAACTAAACTATATTGTAAATTTAATTCTAATTAAGCATCACCAAAAAATTAAGTTTTTTGTGAATGACTTTATTTCCTTAACATGGAACCAATTCTAAATTTACAATAAAACCAATATTGTACTTATCGGTTCCTTTTCATATTTTAGGTAAGTTAATATATTGGCGTGATTGTTTAAATTATAATAGGCATTATTATTCTACGATAAACATTAATTCAAATTGAAACATATACTATATTTTTTTACATATACTTGTTATTTGATTCAAAATAAAACAACTAATGTGTTAGTGCATACAATAGTGTTTTATATTCAATGCTAACTAGAAAAATATAATAATGTTACCAGACATATACGTTACTTATTTGATTTGATGAATCATTCAGTACTAGAACATAAAAAGGAATATTATTCTGCGCGGGTATGTATTGTTTTATTTAAAAATAGGTATGATCTAATTTTTCTCCCTCTCTCTTTGTGTAGTATCACAATGATCACTTATCACCAAAAAGTAAAACATAATATATTTAAAAAATACTGCAGTACTGAATCGTATAAAAATGATATAGTAATGAAAATAGCTTTGTTCTAAAACATATATATACTCTCTCTCGCTTACCCTCTTTTCGTGCTAATAGATTTTTTTTTAGTTCAAAAGCTAATAGATAAGTATAGTATATTATAATTATCTAAATTATATAAAGTCATTCATATGTTCTATTTCTTATATATAAATTTAGTTATAATGTTAACTTACTTATTCATCTATATTCTAAATCACCAAAAATTCAATATTGTTAGTTAGACATATTGGTATAATTTAACGTAAAATGTGTATCATAATTAACAAAAAAATATTGTAGTACACAATTATATTCCACCGTTAAGATATTCTCTTTCTTTCTATAGAGATAATATGACTGTCAATTAATTATTTATCCACTTCCCTCCCTCTTTCTACTTTCCTCTTCTATCTTCCTAACTCCCTCATCTTTCTCTCTCCCTCTCTCTACTCCGCAAGCTTCCTTTTTTTTATATGACCTATCCGTGCGCCTCCCACAGAGAAAAGGCGGCCACTTCACAGCTAGGTTAACGCACGCCGGTACTCACAAATATTCAGTCCGGCTGCCGCACTTCTGCACGGTGCAGTAAGTAAGCATTGAAAACAAAAGAACCACTCCTGCTCGTTTCAACGCTCACTATCTAGCAGTCCAACTCCTGTGACTCGACCTTGGAAGCAATCTTCTCCACTGAGGTCTGATCTCTAACAGCAAGATCATTAGCTAGAATGGCCAGCAGCAAGGTGGAACCAGGGCCAGCAATCGGGATCGACTTCGGAACGACATATTCATGTGTGGCCGTCATGCGGAATGAACAGATAGGGATTATACCCAACGGGCAAGGCAATCGGATCACACCCTCCTGTGTCGCCTTCACCAAAACCGACCGTCTTGTTGGCGACGCCGCCGTGAACCAGTGCCATCAAAATCCGAGAAACACCATATTCGGTAACTAACTCGGTCACCATTTTATTGATCCTGTCTTGCCTTTTCATATATGGCAGACGAATAAGGGCTCTAAGCTATATATCAGAGTATCGAGATGAGTCCCACGCATTATACCTTGTTATATATCTATAATCATATGCAGGTGTTAAGCGGCTGATGGGTAGGAACTTCAACGACCAATGTGTGTAGAGCCATATCCAGTTCTGCCTGTTCAAGGTGATTGCAGTACGAGCGCAGGATCATCCTAAGGTATCTGTGGAGTACAAAGGTGAGGAAAGGCAATTTTATCCCGAAGAGATATATGCAATGATCCTAAGTAACATGCGTGAAATTGCGGAGTCCTATCTTGGCACTACTGTGACGAACGCTGTCGTGACAGTTCCCGCATGTTTCAACGACACGCAGGCCGCACCACCAAGGACTGTGGCCGCATTGCCGGACTTAATGTCATGCGTATTATTAACGAGCCCACAGCAGCGGCCATCGCATACGGCCTCCTCTTGAATGAGACGACAGCGACCGCGAAACGCAAGCACGGTAAATCTTCCAAGAATAAGAATATTGTGCTGGTGTTTGATCTCGGCGGAGGGACGTTCGATGTGTCACTTCTGCGCATACAGGGAAGCGGCCGGATGGAGGTCAAGGCAACTGCCGGGGATACTAATCTCGGTGGCGAGGATTTTGACAACAGAATGGTTAATCACTTCGTCGAGGAGTTTGAGAGGAAACATCGGCATATCAAAATGGATTTACGGGCAAATCCTAGAGCTCTGCGGAGGCTGAAAACGGCTTGTGAGAGAGCAAAGAGAGTTCTGTCTTTTGGCACTGAAACCACGGTAGAAGTGGAGTACTTTCATGATGGTTTTGATTTACAATCCAAGATTTCAAGAGCCAAGTTCGAGGAGCTCAACTTGGAGCTCTTCACCAAGTGCATGGATGTAATGAGACAGTGCTTGGAGGACGCTAAGATGGACAAAAAACGTGTGGATGACATCGTTCTTGTGGGAGGTTCAACTCGTATTCCACGAGTTCAGAAGATGTTGCAAGAGTTTTTCGAAGGCAAAGACCTTTGCAAGTCAATCAACCCGGACGAGGCAGTTGCATATGGCGCTGCCGTTCAGGCTGCTAAACTGGTAGGCGACGACTCTAACAAGGTTAAAAATCTTGTTCTCATCGACGTTGTGCCACTATCTCTTGGTTTAGCTTGCTATGGCGGGCATATGACGACTGTGGTAATTCCAAGGAACACACGCATCCCAGTAAGAAAAACCGTCAATCGAGTCACTGTTTTCGATAATCAAACCAATGTCTTATTCGAGATATACGAGGGAGAGAGGAGTATGTACAAAGACAACAATTTCCTTGGCCGGTTCTGCGTGACCGGGTTGCCTCCTGAACCAGCTGCATCGTCCCGCTTTGTCTTGACGTTCCAAGTAGAGGCTGATGGAGTACTTACTGTGACCGCCGAGCATAAAGAACATCATCTGAGTGGGATACTGTGTCAAAGCAATCACATGACACATCACCACCAAACAGATGCAGCGATGATACAGCTACATATCTGCAAGACCAAGTCCGCAACAATTCAGTTCCGCAAGCTCAGGCCTCGATAGCACGCTCGGCTGCACACAACACTCCACGTCCTAACGGCTGTACACAGATTGCGGATCCACAAACAGATCGTGGACGAAGTCGGATGATTCATTGTAGATATTTCAATGTACACGTATCGGTAAACGGTTAGCGTTCTCTCTCTCTCTCTCTCTCTCTCTCTCTCTCTCTCTCTCTCTCTCTCTATATATATATATATATATATATATATATATATATATATATATATATATATATATATATATATATATATAACATCGTACACTATTGAATAAAGAAATCTATCGACTCTTCCAACTCTGAAAATCTTTCCTCTCTCCCAAATGTTCATCAAGTTCATCACTATTTGTCCCTTAAACTGACTCCCACGAATTATCTTCTCTGGCGTACCCAGATGATGCCACTTCTCCGCAGTTACGACCTACTCGGATTTGGTGATGGCACTATGGCTTGTCCACCTTCTTTTCTCCCCGCCACCCCAACTTTTCCTTCCACTACTCCTGCTGTCACTGCTGTTGAGACCTCGGTTCCCAACCCTGCCTATCAAGCTTGGCATCGTAAGGATCAACTTCTATTAAGTTGGATTCTTGCCTCTCTATCTGAAGATGTTCTGTCTGAAGTTGTTGGCCTCTCCACAGCTCATGAAGTCTGGCATGCGCTCTTGACTGCGTTCGGATCTCCCTCACACACTCGAGTGGTCCAGCTTAACAATCACCTATAAAATTTAAAGCAAGGAGATATGCCTGTCAGTAACTTCCTTCGACAATGCACCTGGCTGACCAACTTGCAGCCGCAGGCAGCCCCATCACACTTCGAACATTTAATGCCATCATATTCAACAATCTAGCCCCACCATTCAAGGAAATGGTAGCGTCCCTCGCTGCCCGTCCCGCCCCTCTCACATATCCTGAACTATGCAACTTTCTCAACAGTCATGAAATCCGTATCAATATGGAACATCAAGCTCTCTCTCCGTCGACAAACCTTGTCATGTCGTTAGAGCCTAAAAACTACTCGGGCGCCGCTGCACCACGCGGGCGAGGCCACGACCGTCCATGTCATGATCCTTGTCCAATATGTGGTGTCCTTGGGCACAACCCATATCGCTACCGCTATCGATATCCACCGAAGGCAACTGCGCGTCAACCAGCACCTCCGACTGCATACTACTCAGTAGCTTCTCCTCCCCAACCGACGTTTCACACCAACAACCATCAGCCATCCATGGCGTATAATGCATCACCTGCTGGTGTCGACAACCTCGAGTTACTTCTGACACCTACGTCTGCATCCATGGCTCCTCACGAGGCATGGTTTCCGGACACTGGGGCTACTCATCATTCTACCCCGGATGCCCGTTATCTTCCAGATGCGACACCATATCATGGCTCCTCTAGCCTTCATGTCGGCGATGGATCCGGTTTGCCCATTCACCATACTAGTTGGTACATCTCGACTTCTTGCTCCTTCAAGAAATTTTCTTATGTCTAACGTGCTTCATGTTCCCTCCCTCACCAAGTCCCTGCTCTTTATCTCTTGCTTCACACGAGACAACTGTTGCTTCTTTGAATTTCACTCTGACCACTTTTCTGTGAAGGATGTGCGGACACACCGTCCTCTATTGTAGGGTCCATTTAAAGACGGTCTCTACTGCCTCAACCATAGCCACCAACCAACGGCCCTGTTGTGCAAACACGCATCCATTCCTTGTTGGCACAACCGCCTTGGACACCCCAGTTCACACATGGTTCGTCAGGTCATCTCCAGAAACAATCTTCCAGTCTCCCCGATCGCCTTATTCGACAACTCATGCGCCTCGTGCATTCTCAGAAAAGCAGCTTGTCTCCACCTTCCGCTCACTGCCTCACGCAGCAATCAACCTTTAGATTTAATTTTTCTTGATGTATGGAGTCCTGCCCCGCTCCTTTCCTCAGACGGCCACAAGAATGCCCTTCTTATTGTTGATGATTTTTCTAAGTACACCTGGTTGTACCCATTGTTTAATAAATTAGATGTGGCGATCATATTTCTTCAATTTCTTCGGCTTGTTGAGCGTCAGTTTGAAACAAGTATAAAATCTATTCACACGGATTGTGGTGGTGAATTTCAAGGCCTGAATCCCTATCTATGTCAACAAGGAATTTTCCATCGTCTCTCTTCACCACACACACATGAGAAAAATGGAGTTGTGAAATGAAAGATTCGACACGTCATCGACACTGCTTTGACCCTTCTTGCTCATGTAGGTGTACCCCAACGTTTCTGGCAATATACACTTGAAACAACAACCTACCTTATTAATCACCTAACTATTACCGGTCTTCCAAATAGCTCACCCTACCAAGCCATACACGACAAATCACCTGACTATCACCTCCTTCAAATATTTGGCTGTGCTGCCTACCCTCTTCTTTGCCCCTATAACCATCACAAATTTGATTTCAGATCCCAGCAATGTGTCTTTCTGGGTTATCCGCCTAACCACGAGGCATAACAATGTCTTCACATTTCCAACGGTCATATATATAATGCTCGCCGTGTCCGTTTCATCGAATCAGTAATTCCTTTTAAAATACCATCGACACAATCACAACCTACTCCGACATCCCCCCTATAGATTCATCTATCTTCTTCATTACTTATCCCCACATATTCACCTGTGTTGCTCACCACACCATCTATATCCCACAATATCCCACCTACTACTTCCCAAACCACCATAAATACATTGTTGCCTCCATCTCCTACTACCGTCCGTCTGCCAACCGAACAACCATGCCCATCTCCTCCTACTGAATCCACTCTCGCACCTAATCATCTTCTCTGCCCCACCAAGCCAATCAACTACCGTCTTTTAGCTAGATATCGACCCATGAAACAACAACGAACCACCAATCACCCAGTTCCCACAACGTTAATTTCCCATCTTCCACGAGAACCCACCTGCTTTTCAGAAGCCCAGAAACACACCGCTTGGCGCACTACTATGACAGAAGAAATTAATGCCTTAATTACCAGTGGCACTTGGACCCTTATTCCACGTACACCAAGCATGAACGTTATCGGGTGTAAATGGATTTTCCGCCACAAATACAACCCAGATGGAACCTTGTCCCGTCAGAAAGCACGTCTTGTTGCCAAGGGATATCACCAACAACCCGGTATTGATTACACTGACACCTTCAACCCTATAGTGAAACCAACCACTATACAACTCATTATGTCACTTGCTGTCTCAATCTGTTGGCCTATCAGACAAATTGACGTTAACAATGCTTTCCTTCATGGCCACCTATCTGAAGAAGTGCATATGTCCCAACCACCTGGTTTCTTGGATGAATGCCACCCGAGTCATGTATGCCGCTTGCATAAGTCCATATACGGTCTGAAATAGTCCCCTCACGCGTGGTTCTTTCACCTTAGTGCAACTCTTCACACATTTGGTTTTTGCTCATCTAAAATAGACCCGTCTCTCTTCATCTACAATAACAATGGTATCACCATGTATGTCCTTATTTACGTTGATGATATTTTGGTTACATGAAGTCACCTCACACAAATCCAGAAGTTGTTTTCCTTTCTTTCCACCAAATTTCCCATCAAAGACCTAGGAAATCTCCATTACTTCCTTGGCATTAAAGTCCACCATGTTAATAGTGGCATCATCCTCTCTCAACAAAAATATATCATGGATATTTTTCACCGCTCTAACATGCTTGAAGAAAAACCCCTACATACTCTGTTATGTCCAGCTACCACTCTTGTCAAAACTGGAGAATGACTACCCGATCCCCAACTATATCGTCAAGTTGTGGGTGTCCTCGAGTATGTCACCCTCACACGTCCGGACTTGTCCTATGCAGTGAACAAGGTGTGCCAATTTATGTCACAACCCACCAAACAACATTGGTCGGCTGTGAAACACATCCTTCACTACTTGAAACACACTCTCTGCCTTGCCGTTCAACTGGTGGCTATCTTATTTATCTTAGTTCTAACCTCATTTGTTGGTCTGCCTGTAAACAAAATACTGTGTCTAGATCCTCAATCGAAGCGGAGTACAAAGACATTGCCAATTCCGCAACAAAACTCACATGGTTACATTCCTTATTTGAGGAACTTGGACAATGACAAGTTGCACCATGACATGGGATTTTATCGCACTAACAAACTCACTCGGGGTTGAAATCCCCGAGCTTTTACTAAAACCGAAGTGTAATAATACCACCTGCAAGCGGATGAGTCTTATCGCAGTATAGTTAAGAATCAAACTCAAATGACAATTTTTTTAAGAATCTTTGTCAGTCGAACCTAGCTTAAGTAAAACTGATATTTAAAACGGTTGGTTGATTTGAGGTTAACTAAACTAATTGCAAGAAAGTAAAAGCTGAATTAAAGTTTGGATTTAGATCAATGATATGAAATTGCCGGGATGGTATCGGGTTTCACCACCGCTACGCACACAAACACATTCAGTAGCAAACATTCCAGGCAAGAGATATCAATCCAAATGGAGCTGCTGCAGAACCCCCATACGAGCATTAGGTTCGTGTAAGCATCACCTTAGGCTTCAGATGTCTCGTCACCAACCAGATCACTCACTTATGGCTATGAAGATACAGAAATTCGATGAAGGATTTGGGCCCCCTATACAGGCGTAAGGCACACAGAAGCATCACCGAAGGCTAGATGGCTCGTCCCCTCTCGGATCATACACTTACAACCTCAAAGAAATCCCATTCTATTTCTAGTTTGGGAGTCGACCACATTAATCAATAAGCAAGCAGGTGATAGATCTACAAACTAACATCGACAATAAACAAAGATGATACAAAATCCAACTAAGGCCGTGATCCTTCCTGAGGGATGTTTAGACCACAGAAGCGTCACCGTAGGCTAGATGTCTCGTCCCCTCATGGATCATACACTTACGACCTCAAGGAATCTTATCAGAAGTTCTCGTCAAAGAGTCGAACTTTGTAAACTGCCATTCTATCCCACATGTAGAGGATTTCACAATAAAGGAAAGAATAAGATGAGAGCAAGGAGATAATCATCTACGAACATACCAATTAACAACGCAATAGAAAGTTATATACATTGCCATGGAGAGTTTAACAAAAAAACATGATTTGCATGGGCAGCAGGGCTAATCCCCGCACTCCAGCGAAAAGGTACTACTCGCTCATGATATGAGAAATAAGAAGAATGAGAAAGAGAGAGAAATTCGCCATGAACTTGGTGCAGAAGGTAGTCACAACTCGGTGAAGAAGATACAACCTTCTACATCGTGTCGGAGCAGATCTAGACGCGAACGGGAGTTGCCAAGACAGACCGAACAGTCTCCCTCGCTCCGTCTTCCTTCTCTCTTCAGCCTCTTTGGTTGCAACACGGGCAGTAGGTGGAATGAAACTGGCGTGGACGACACTGGATTTGGATCGGACCTGTGTACAGGCAGCCTGTCGGCGTCCCGGAACCGATGCTGAAATAAGGACCCTACTGGTCCTATTTATAGGCACTCGTCAGGTCCTCACCCTTTTGGTGTGATTTTAGTCCAAACGGTTTGCTAAATATCTATTTCATACAGTCTTGGTATTCTAGCACTTAGTCTTGGTATTTTAGCACTTTATCATTCGGTTTGCATGATCCACTTTTGCATACGGTTTGGTGAGATCAACTTTATCAAACGGTCATTACTTCAACAAGTGGCCATTCGGTTTGGCTTTGTGCCACTTTACCATGCAGTTTGGCTTTGTGCCACTTTACCATGCAGTTTGCATGCATTGCTGGTTGGTTATTCACGTACTGCTCCATTCCATCTTCATTTAGATATGCAGCAAACGGTCTTCGAAATGAGGCCATTCGGTCTTTAGAATATGCCTTCATTCGATCTTCGCGTTACTTAATCCAAACGGTTTGCTGCTTGTTATTTTATTCACGCCAAGCGGTTTCATAATTCAATGCCCATTCGGTCTTCACGTGGAAGAATCTCCATTCGGTCATGCATGTAAGGAGTAATCAGCAAATGGTCTTTCTTATTTGGTTTTTCTCCATTTTAGCAGCTCACATAGTCATGTGTTCATTCGGTTTGGTTGCTTGTTCGGTTTGCAGTAAAGAACTCCATGCGGTCTGCGATTGTAACTTCTCCAAATAGTTTGCGAGATGCCAGTGGTCATGCGGTCTGAGATCGTGCAGCTACGGACGTTGGAGTGGGCATCGGCGTCAGCGTTGCAACTATGTTGTGCGGAGGGCAAGGTCGGCATAGCTGCTGGAGCAGGTCGCAACACCGGCGGAGGTGCAGGTTGCAACGCCGGCGGCGGTGGCGAGGTGTTGCTGCGTTTTTTAGCAAACGGTTTGCAAACCATTTTGTACGTGGTTGCATGCAAACGGTCTCACACTGTGATCTTGTGCAAACGATCTGCAGTTTGTTTTGGCACACAGTCTCGTAGCAGAGCTTCATTCGGTCTTCTTGCAACTCAAACAGTCTTTACTTCAGCTCACACGGTTTCAGCCAAGTGCCAAACGGTCTTGTGAGATTCGGTCTTCATTTGCTAGACCATAGCAAACGGTCTTGATGCAGCAAATCCAAATGGTTTGTCATCCGGTTTGCATGCATGTACATGCTTAATTCATTCGGTTTGGCAGAGCTTTGCAACTTCCCCTTGTCATCCGGTTTGCATGCAAACGATCTTGCGTGTAATGCCTTCATTCAGTCTAGCAGCTTGACTGCCCAAATAGTTTACTTGCATGTCATTTCTCACGTTAAACAGTTTAGTTGCATGCACTCTATTAAACAGTCTTACTGCACATGTGACCATTCGGTCTACACATTGCATTCCAACTTTAGCAAACAGTCTTCTCAAACGGTTTCAAATATTAAACGGTTTGCACGTAGCAGCGTTAAACAGTCTCGCAGACCGAACCTCTTCAAACGGTCTCGCAGACCGAGTCTCTTCAAACGGTCTCGCAGACCGAATCTCTTCAAATGGTCTCGCAGACCGAATCTCTTCAAACGGTCTCGCAGACGGAATCTCTTCAAATGGTCTTGAGGTGTGTACGTCCATTCGGTCTTCAGACCGTATGGACGAAACCCAATGGTGAGACCAAATGGTTGAAACTGAATGGTGAGACCGAAGGTGGGAACCAGCAGATTGTTCAGCTTCATCAAGACCTGCATCAAATCAATATAAATTCAATTAAAATCATGATAATTGGATCAATTAAGTAATTTTACACATTTTTTCATCTAGTAAGTGAAATTAAATGTATTGAGTTGAATTTGTCTCAATATGATAGTTGAATTTCATGATGAATATACATTCATCACACCACCCATACTATGGTGCGATAATATTGGAGACACTTACCTAACAGCTAACCCAGTATTTCATGCCCGTACCAAACGAGATAGATTTTCACTTCGTTCGAGAGCAAGTCTCCAAAGGTGCACTCCATATTCATTACATATCTTCCAAGGATCAACTAGCTGACATTATGACAAAGCAACTACCCAGGCCCCGATTTGAATACATGCAAAACAAGTTGCGTTTACTCCCATTGAAGCAACTGGCTTGTGGGGGGATGTCAAAGAAATCACATGACACATCACCACCAAACAGATGCAACGATGACACAACTACATATCTACAAGACCAAGTCCTCAACAATTTAGTTCCGCAAGCTCAGGCATCGACAACACACTCGGCGACACACAACACTCCACGTCCTAACCGTTGTACACACAGATTGCGGATCCACAAACAGACCATGGATGAAGTCAGATGATTCATTATAGATATTTCAATGTACATGTATCTATAAACGACTAGTGTTCTGTGTATATATATATATCTGTAGCATCGTACACTATTGAATAGAGAAATCTATTGAGCCATTTCTCTAACATGGTATCAGAGCCAACAATGAGTACTCCATCATCTTCCGTCTCCTCTGCTTCCCTGCATGCCTCTTCCAACTCTGAAAATTATTCTTCCCTCCCAAATGTTCATCAAGTTCAACACTATTTGTCCCTTAAAGTGACTCCCACAAATTATCTTCTCTTGCGTACCCAGATGATGCCACTCCTCCACAGTTATGACCTACTCGGATTTGTTGATGGAACTATGGCTTGTCCACCTTCTTTTCTCCCCGCCACCCCAACTTCCCCTTCCACTACTCCTGCTGTCACTGCTGTTGAGACCTCTGTTCCCAACCCTGCCTATCAAGCTTGGCATCGTAAAGATCAACTTTTATTAAGTTGGATTCTTGCCTCTCTTATTCTGAATATGTTCTGTCTGAAGTTGTTGGCCTCTCCACAGCTCATGAAGTCTGGCATGTGTTTTTGACTGCGTTCGGATCTCCCTCACACACTCGAGTGGTCCAGCTTAACAATCAGTAGCAAAATTTAAAGCAAGGAGATATGCCTGTCAGCAACCTCCGTCGACAATGCAAGCACCTGGCTGACCAACTTGCAGCCGCAGGCAGCCCCATCACACTTCCAACATTTAATGCCATCATATTCAACAATCTAGCCTCATCATTCAAGGAAATGGTAGCGTCCCTCGCTGCCCTTCCCGCCCCTCTCATATATCCTGAACTCTGCAGCCTTTTCAACAGACATGAAATCCGTATTAATATAGAACATCAAGCTCTCTCTCCATCGGCAAACCTTGTCATGTTGTCAGTGCCTAAAAACTACTCGGGCGCCGCTGCACCACGCAGATGAGGCTGCGGCGATCCACACCGTGATCCTTGCCCAGTCTGTGGTGTCCTTGGGCATAGCCCATATCGCTACCGCTATCGACATCCACCAGCGGCAATTGTGCGTCAACCAACACCTCCAACTACATACTACACAGTAGCTTCTCCTCCCCAAACAACATTTCACTCCAACAACCATCAACCATCCATGGCGTACAATGCATCACATGCTGGTGTCGGCGGCCTCCGCTTACTTCCGAAACCTACGTCCACATCTACGACTCCTCACAAGGCATGGTTTCCGGACACTAGGGCTACTCATCATGCTACCCTGAATGCTCGTTATCTTCCAGGTGCGACACCATATCATGGCTCCTCTAGCCTTCATGTTGACGATGCATCTGGTTTGCCCATTCACCATACTGGTACATCTTGACTTCTTGCTCCTTCAGGAAATTTTCTTATGTCTAATGTGCTTCGTGTTCCCTCCCTCACCAAGTCCCTTTTCTCTATCTCTTGCTTCACGCGAGACAATTGTTGCTTCTTTGAATTCCACTTTGACCACTTTTCTGTAAAGGATGCACAGACACACCGTCCTCTTTTGTAGGGTCCAGTTAAAGACATTCTCTATTGCCTCAACCATAGCCGCCAACCAACGACCCTGTTGTGAAAACACACATCCATTCCTTGTTGGCACAACCACTTTGGACACCCCAGTTCACGCATGGTTCGTCAGGTCATCTCCAAAAACAATCTTCCAGTCTCCTCGATCGCCTCATTTAGCAACTCATGCACCTCGTGCATTCTCGGAAAAGTAGCTCGTCTCCACCTTCCGCTCACTGCCTCATGTAGCAATAAACCTTTAGATTTAATTTTTCTTGATGTATGGAGTCCATCCCCGCTCCTTTCCTCATACGGCCACAAGTATGTCCTTATTGTTGATGATTTTTCAAAGTACACCTGGTTGTACCCATTGTTTAATAAATCAGACGTGGCGATCATATTTCCTCAATTTCTTCGGCTTGTTGAGCGTCAGTTTGAAATGAGTATAAAATCTATTCACACGGATTGTGGTGGTGAATTTCAAGGCCTGACTCCCTATCTACGTCAACAAGGAATTTTCCATCGTCTCTCTTTACCACACACACGCGCAAAATGGAGCTATGGAATGAAAGATTCGACACGTCGTCAACACTGCATTGACCCTTCTTGCACATGCAGGTATACCCCAATGTTTCTAACAATATGCACTTGAAATGGAAACCTACCTTTTTAATCGCCTACCTATTATCGGTCTTCCGAATAGCTCACCCTACCAAGCCATACACATCAAATCACCTGACTACCACCTCCTTAAAATATTTGGTTGTGCTGCCTACCCTCTTCTTTGCCCATATAACCATCACAAATTTGATTTTAGATCCCAGCAATGTGTCTTTCTGGGTTATCCTCCTAACCACGAGGCGTATCAGTGTCTTCACATCGCCAGGGGTCGTATATATAATGCTCACCATGTCCGTTTCATCGAATCAATATTTCCTTTTTAAAACACCATCCATGCAATCACAACCAACACCGACATCCCACCCTGTGGATACAACTATCTTCTTCATTACTTAACCCCATAGATTCACCTGTGTTGCACACCACAACATCTATATCCCACAATATCCCACCTACTACTTCCCAAACCACGACAAATACATCGTTCCCTCCATCTCCTACTGCCGTCCGTCCGCCAACCAAACAATGATGCCCATCTCCTCCTACTGAATCCACTCCCGCACCTAATCATCTTCAAGCCAATCAACTACCGTCTTTTAGCTAGACATCGACCCACGAAACAACAACGCACCACCAATCACCCACATTTCCCACTACGTTCATTTTCCATCTTCCACAAGAACCCACCTGCTTTTCAGAAGCCCAGAAACACACCGCTTGGCGCACTACTATGACAGAAGAAATTAATGTCTTAATTACCAATGGCACTTGGACCCTTGTTCCATATACATCAAGCATGAATGTTATCGGGTGTAAATGGATTTTCTACCACAAATACAACCCAGATGGAACCTTGTCCCATCACAAAGCGCATCTTGTTGCCAAGGGATATCACCAACAACCTGGTATTGATTACACCGACACCTTGAGCCCGATAGTGAAACCAACCACTATACATGTCATTCTGTCACTTTCTGTCTCAAGCCGTTGGCCTATCAGACAAATTGACGTTAACAATGCTTTCCTTCATGGCCACCTGTCTAAAGAAGAGCATATGTCCCAGCCACCTGATTTCTTGGATGAATGCCACCCGAGTCATGTATGTCGCCTGCATAAGTCCATATACGGTCTGAAACAGTCCCCTCGCATGTGGTTCTTTCACCTTAGTGCAACTCTTCACACATTTGGTTTTTTCTCATCTAAAACAGACCCGTCTCTCTTCATCTACAATAACATTGGTATCACCATGTCTGCCCTTGTTTATGTGGATGATATTTTGGTTACAGGTAGTCACCTCACACAAATCCAGAAGTTGTTTTCCTTTCTTTCCACCAAATTTCCCATCAAAGACCAAGGAAATCTCCATTACTTCCTTGGCATTGAAGTCCACCATGTTAATAATGGCATCATCCTCTCTCAACAAAAATATATCATGGATATTCTTCACTGCTCTAACATGCTTGAAGCAAAACCCCTACATACTCTGTTATGTCCAGCTACCACTCTTGTCAAAACTGGAGAACCACTACCCGACCCCCAACTATATCGTCAAGTTGTGGGTGCCCTTCAGTATGTCACCCTCGCACGTTCAGACTTGTCCTATGCAGTGAACAAGGTGTGCCAATTCATGTCACAACCCATCGAACAACATTAGTTGGTTGTGAAACACATCCTTTGCTAATTGAAACACACTGTCTTCCTTTCCCTCTCCATAACCCCTTCCACCACAAATATCTTCCATTATTTTTCGGATGCTGATTGGGCTGGGTGTCCTGATGATCGCCATTCAACTGGTGGCTATCTTATTTATCTTAGTTCTAACCTCATTTCTTGGTCTGCCCACAAACAAAATACTATGTCTAGATCCTCAACTGAAGCGGAGTACAAAGCCATTACCAATGCCACAATATAACTCACATGGTTACGTTCCTTATTTGAGGAACTTGGACAACAATAAGATGCACCACCCATACTATGGTGTGATAATATTGGAGCCACTTACCTAACAGCTAACCCAATATTTCATGCCCATACCAAACATATTGAGATAGATTTTCACTTCATTTGAGAGCAAGTCTCCAAAGGTTCACTCCATGTTCATTACATATCTTCCACGGATCAACTAGCTGACATTATGACAAAACAACTACCCAGGCCCCAGTTTGAATACATGCGAAACAAGCTGTGTTTACTCCCATTGGAGCAACTGGCTTGTGGGGGGATGTCAAAGCAATCACATGACACATCACCACCAAACAGATGCAGCGATGACACAACTACATATTTGCAAGACCAAGTCCTCAACAATTCAGTTCCACAAGCTTAGGCCTCGACAGCACGCTCGACGACACACAACACTCCACATCCTAATAGCTATACACACAAATTGCGGATCCACAAACAGATCGTGGACGAAGTCGGATAATTCATTGTAGATATTTCAATGTACATGTATATGTAAATGGCTAGCATTCTTTGTGTATATATATATCTGTAACATCATACACTATTGAATAGAGAAATTTATCAAGCCATTGCTCTAACATGGTATTAGAGCCAGCAATGAGTACTCCATCATCTTCTGTCTCCTCTGCTTCCCTGCACGCCTCTTCCAACTATGAAAATATTTCCTCCCTCCCAAATGTTCATCAAGTTCATCACTATTTGTCCCTTAAATAGACTCCCACGAATTATCTTCTCTGGCATACCCAGATGATGCCACTTCTCCGCAGTTACGACCTACTCGGATTTGTTGATGGCACTATGGCTTGTCCACCTTCTTTTCTCCCTGCCACCCCAACTTCCCCTTCCACTACTCCTACTGTCACTGCTATTGATACCTCTGTTCCCAACCCTACCTATCAAGCTTGGCATCATAAGGATCAACTTCTATTAAGTTGGATTCTTGCCTCTCTATCTGAAGATGTTCAGTCTGAAGTTGTTGGCCTCTCCACAACTCATGAAGTCTGGCATGCACTTTTGATTACGTTCAGATCTTCCTCACACACTCGAGTGGTCCAACTTAACAATCAACTGCAAAATTTAAAGCAAGGGGATATGCCTATCAACAACTTCCTTCGACAATGCAAGCACCTGGCTGACCAACTTGCAGCCGCATGAAGCCCCATTGCACTTCCAACATTTAATGCCATCATATTCAACAATCTAGCCCCGTCATTCAAGGAAATGGTAGCGTCCCTCGCTGCCCGTCCCGCCCCTCTCACATATGCTGAACTCTACAACCTTCTCAACAGTCATGAAATCTGTATCAATATGGAACATCAAGC
Organism: Alisma plantago-aquatica; assembly: GCA_963693085.1. Lineage (NCBI taxonomy): Eukaryota > Viridiplantae > Streptophyta > Magnoliopsida > Alismatales > Alismataceae > Alisma > Alisma plantago-aquatica. The sequence continues at coordinate 714,317,450 of OY856414.1, read as the reverse complement.
TCTCTCTGCATCGGCAAACCTTGTCATGTCATCAACGCCTAAAAACTACTCGGGCACCACTACACCACACGGACGAGGCCGCAAATGTCCACACTGTGATCCTTGCCCAGTCTATGGTGTCCTTGGGCACAACCCATATCGCTTCAGCTATCGACATCCACCGGTGGCAACTGCACGTCAACTAGCACCTCCGACTGCATACTACACAATAGCTTCTCCTCCCCAACTGACGTTTCACTCCAATAGCCATCAACCATCCATGGCGTACAATGCATCACCTGCTGGTGTCGGCGGCCTAGACTTACTTCCGAAACCTATGTCTGCATCCACAACTCCTCACGAGGCATGGTTTCTAGACATTGGGCTACTCATCATGCTACCCCAGATGCCCGTTATCTTCCAGATGAGACACCATATCATGGCTCCTCTAGCCTTCATGTCGGTGATGGATCTGATTTGCCCATTCACCACACTGGTACATCTTGACTTCTTGATCCTTCAGGAAATTTTATTATGTCTAACGTGCTTCATGTTCCCTCCCTCAGAAAGTCCCTTCTCTCTGTCTCTCGCTTCACATGAGACAACCGTTGCTTCTTTGAATTCCACTCTGACCACTTTTCTGTGAAGGATGTGCGGACACACCATCCTTTGTTGCAGGGTCCAGTTAAAGACGGTCTCTACTGCCTCAACCATAGCCGCCAACCAACAGCCTTATTGTGCAAACGCACATCCACCTTGGACACCCCAGTTCACACATGGTTCGTCAGGTCATCTCCAGAAACAATCTTCCACTCTCCTCAGTCGCCTCTGTTACGACCCCATCTGAGCTTAATTGGTAAACTAGGGTTTACCTAGACAATTGCAAAGATTAATTGGAATAATCATTCTTGAAATCTAATTAATGATGATAACACAATTAGGATGTTTTAACTATGATAAGAAGTCTAAATGTTCTTCTGTCTTGAGAATTAGGGTTTGAGAAACATAAACCCTAATCGGCCCAAAAATAGGGTTTTGATGATGCATGAATACAGAATTTGATAAGTAGAATGTCTCACTAAATGATTTTTAGTATTTTATGTGTAACTTTTATTTACTTCAAATTTGGATATGATTTGTATATATAAAATGTGAACAACATTGGAAAATATCAGAATTTTTGAAGAATGCTCTGACCTGTTTATCGGCCGAGTTTCAAACTCGACCGATCACATTTCCAGATTTATATAGCAGTGTGGTAATTGAATTTTATATTTTTATTGGTATATCCAATTGATCTCAAATTTTAAACGTGCTTGAAAAACACAATTTTAGACACTCTGTTAAATTGGCGTAATTTTTGGATGACTTTTGGATCTCTACAGTAAGGGTGTCGGTCGAGTTCTGTGCAGGACAAACTCGGCCGAATATATTGCAGACTGCAATATAGCAGTGCACTGTTCGATTTTTAATTATTTATTGGTAACTCGAAATGATCTCAAATTTTAACTGAAGCTTTCTAGATCAATTAGAAACAATGTGCTAAACTCCCATAATTTTTGGAGAAGGTTTGATCTCTGAAATAAACGAATTACAGTAACTTTTGTATAACTGAATATTCAGCCAATATAATTAAAGTTGAGTGTAGGGTCAATATACAATTGACCCAAGCAGCTCAAATTGACTTATATGATCGACCACACACACACAGCTCTCATTCTTCGTCATCCATCCCAGAGAAACGAAAATCTAGAGAGAGAGGGAGAGTTAGGGCTTTAGTGGAGAAAGAGGAGGAATTGCTGACCTAGGGTTTTGCGGTCCAAGGAATGGTGAAATCAAGTAAGTTTGGATCCTTTGCATAGAATTTTATGGTGAATCTTCTCTCTCATGTCAAGATTCCGTCCATGCTCTGATTTGATCCAAGATGATGTCGAAATTCCCTCTTTTCTCACCCTTTCTTCATAATCCCTCATTTTCAAGGTTCCCGAGTTGAATGGAAGAAGAATTGGGAGATTTGCTAGGGATTTGATATGAGTTCGAGATTCCCTGAGTTGAGCTACAGTTTTGAGGTGTTTTCACACCTTAGGGTGAGTGGGTTCTTCCTTCAAACAGTGTAATGCATGAATTTGATTATAGCATCCAAATCCCTAATTGCATAGTATGTGATTCTAAAACCTAAAATGTCCGTTTGATTTAAGATTGTTGCAAATTGATATGATATGGATTCCTTCTCTGTTTGAATGATTCCTAAATGATAGATTCATATCAGAAACGTATACAACACTTCCTAGTGAGAGTGCTTTTCAGATTTATATCAAATGATGTGATTAGGGTTTAACCTAATTGAGACATCACTAGAGTTTCAACCTTATTGAAAAGGGATTAGTAATCCTATAAGTGGTTAGGATATACCTCATGGGTTATCTTAATTGAATTCTATTCTTGATACCTCATATCTCATTGAATGGTATGGAAAACCTAAATTTAGTTAAATTTCCATGGTTTCACATCTATATTGATTGTATATGATTTGTTGGAAACAATCTTTATTTAGTGAATGCTTATATCCTATGAAATCCTTATGAGAGCCATGTGACAAGTGATGAGGCAAATGAAACCCTAAGAGTAGGGTGATGGCATGTGATGAATGAATAAGGCAAATTAAACCCTAAGGATAGGGTGTTCAATGAATCATGCTATGGTGACATGAAAGGTCTCGATATGAGATGTGGTGATACTTAACTGTTGAATTGTATGTTTCTAGTGCATTTAACTTTATATGCTTGTTCTCTCTGAGTTGATATCTACATACTGCAGGGCTTATTATATTTCAATACATATCTCGTAAATTGCAGGTGATGAGATATGACATGCCCTAGAAAGGGATGTTACTGAGACATGGTATATGTTGAATACATGAGCTATGATGTTTTATATGATATGATATGGCAGGCCGTGTGAGCTTTGTGAGAAATGTAAAATGAGTTATGATTTCTATGTTACATGTATCTATAATATTAATGTTAGACTTAGGTACCCTGAACACCGTAGAACCCCTTTGAGAGGTCTGCACCTTAGGGGTGAAACTCGTGTCCAACATCAACCGGTTGAGTAATTCTGGTGGCACGAGGGTTGATAGACAGTGTCCAACACCAACCGATTGAGTAATTTCGGTGGCACTGGGAAAAAATAATAAATAAAGTAAAGGGTTATCCAACACCAACCGGTTGAGTAATTCTGGTGGTAACCCAGTGTTGACTCCCTGCGCCTGTGTGCTCAGGTTAGAGGAGGAGTCCAGAGCACTCATGGTGAGTGCAGAGGAGGCCAGAGAGCCTGTGGGTCCTGTGCAGACCAGGACGAGAAGTCAGACTTAGCATTTCCCGGGTGTGTCGCTAAGTCTTGTACGGTGTGGTCGTAGTGCACTGCGAGTCTCTATGCAGAGTACACTGCATAGATCAGGGCATAATCTAAAATATGATCATATAGGTTCACAGAGTTCCTTATAAATGAAAGAGTTAAGGAAGACTAGAGCATAGTCTTCTAGTAGTTATTCTTTGGATGCAATTTTTACATTCTTTGTTATTTCAATTATATTGTTTTAGAACTACTCAGTGTAGTATTTATTGTTGTTAAATTTCATATCATTTATTCAAAGTTATACCTGTAATCACATTAGTGCCTTAGACTGTTTCCTTGAAGTACTCATTCACTGAGCGAGTAGGCTCACCCCTCTACTCAAACATTTTTTAGGGTTAACCGCGTGGACTTGGAGATGGTCAAAGCTTTAGTGTAGATCTGCCACAAGAGTTGAGTACAAGATTAGTTGAGTCAGTCGGTCCTTGTCACTCTAGGTCCTCAGTAAGAGATAAGAGAGAGAGAATTGTAATTACGATGTGTAATATTGTTCCTCTTTGATATGTATGCTAATTAACAAGTTTTATGTGCACAAGTTGTGAAAGACATCATGAATGTTTATATATGTATCTTTTCTATTAAAGTCTGATTAGTAAAAGAAATGTTCATATTCCTTTGTTAGGATGTTATGTGGGTCATTGCGGAGAATCAAGAGTTTTAAAGAAAAGAAAAAAAGTTAAGGGTGTTCTTTGTGTTACATATAAGTCCTATCTTATGCCCTAATCTCATGATTTGAGGAAATTATGAGATCGGGGTGTAACAGCCTCATTTAGCAACTCATGCGCCTCATGCATTCTCAGCAAAGCATCTCGTCTCCACCATCTTCTCACTGCCTTACACAACAATAAACCTTTATATTTAATTTTCTTGATGTATGGAGTCATGCACCGCTCCTTTCCTCAGACGGCCACAAGTATGCCCTTCTTATTGTTGATAATTTTTCTAAGTACACCTGGTTGTACCCATTGTTTAATAAATCAGACGTGGCGATCATATTTCCTCAATTTCTTCGGCTTGTTGAGCGTCAGTTTGAAATGAGTATAAAATCTATTCACACAGATTGTGGTGGTGAATTTCAAGGCCTGAATCCCTATCTACGTCAACAAGGAATTTTCCATCATCTCTCTTCACCACACACACATGAGCAAAATGGAGTTGTGGAATGAAAGATTTGACACGTCGTCGACACTACTTTGACCCTTCTTGCACATGCAGGTGTACTCCAACATTTCTGGCAATATGCACTTGAAATGAAAACCTACCTTATTAATTTCCTACCTATTACCGGTCTTCCAAATAGATCACCCTACCAAGACATACACGGCAAATCACCTGACTACCACCTCCTTAAAATATTTGGTTGTGCTGCCTACCCTCTTCTTCGCCCATATAACCATCACAAATTTGATTTCAGATCCCAACAATGTGTCTTTCTGGGTTATCCACCTAACCATGAGGCGTATGAATGTCTTCACATCACCAGCGGTCGTATATATAATGCTCGCCATGTCTGTTTCATTGAATCAATATTTCATTTTAAAACACCATCCATGCAATCACAACCAACGTCGACATCCCCCCCCGTGGTTTTAGCTATCTTCTTCATTAATTAACCCCACAGATACACATGTGTTGCACACCACACCATATATATCCCACAATATCCCACCTACTACTTCCCAAACCACCACAAATACATCGTTGCCTCCATCTCCTACTGTCGTCCATCTGCCAACCGAACAACCATGCCCATCTCCTCCTACTGAAACCACTCCCGCACCTAATCGTCTTCTCTGTCCCACCAAGCTAATCAACTACTGTCTTTTATCTGGATATCGACCCACGAAACAACAACGCACCACCAATCACCCAGTTCCCACAACGTTCATTTCCCATCTTCTACGAGAACCCACCTACTTTTCAGAAGCCCAGAAACACACTGCTTGGTGCACTACTATGACAGAAGAAATTAATGCCTTAATTACCAATGACACTTGGACCCTTGTTCCACGTACACCATGCATGTACATTATTGGGTGTAAATGGATTTTTTGCCACAAATACAACCCATATGGAACCTTGACTCGTCACAAAGTGCGTCTTGTTGCCAAGGAATATCACCAACAACCCGATATTGATTACACCGACACCTTCAGCCCAGTAGTGAAACCAACCACTATACGTGTCATTCTGTCACTTGCTGTCTCAAACCGTTGGCCTATCAGACAAATTGACGTTAACAATGCTTTCCTTCATGGCCACCTGTCTAAAGAAGTGCATATGTCCCAACCACCTGGTTTCTTGGATGAACGCCACCCGAGTCATGTATGCCACTGATTCAGCCCTATTTTAGGGCTTAATCTTGTGTCTTGTTACTCTTCAATCACATCTATACCTATTAGATTACATGTTATTTCCCTTAATATGCATATTTGTGTAAAATGCACTTATGGACATTTTTTTCATGTTTTTCAGGTACTTGGACTACACTTGGATGGACGAGAGAGATGGAGGGGTCCAAAGAAGGCCCCAGAGCTCCCCAAACCTACCCCTAGTGGCCAAGAGTCAATCTTAAGCAAAGAAGTCCATGGATAACAAAGTTTGAAGCTCAAAGTGCAAGAAAAGCCCCCAGCACGGTCGTGGTAACACATAATGGTCGTGCTATAAATGAAGAAATCACAGGAAAAATCTCAATTTTGAAGCAGCTGCAGAGCATACTCTACCACGGCCGTGCCACGCAGCACGACCGTGCTGCGACCACACACCACGGCCGTGCCACGCAACACGGCCGTGCTACCATCACCCACCACGGCCGTGCCACACAGCACGGCCGTGCTACCATCTCCCACCACGGCCGTGCCACGCAGCACAGTCGTTCTACCATCTCCCACCAAGGCCGTGCCACACAGCACGGCCGTGCTACCAGATCCCACCACGGCCATGCTACACAGCACGACCGTGCTACCCTCAACCCACCACGGCCGTGGCCTTTTCAGCCCAAATTTGACCACCAACCTGACATTTATCCATTTTAATTCCCACGACCGTGCCCATCCACCATGGCTGTGGCCTACCCTACCCACCACGGCCGTGGTACCACACCACGGCTGTGCTACTCATAGAATCCATCCACTTTTCCACTGCTTTCCCCATTTTACCCCTAACTTAACCCTAGACCCCCTAGATCCCTTTATAAGCCCTAGTGGCGGCTGGGGGTCGGGGGTTGGCTACCTTCTACCCCTTCCTAGCTCCCCAAATCGCCACCCACTCCATTCCACTCCATATCCACCTCAAATCCACTCCATTTCACCATTTCCACCACATAACCCCCCATATCTAAGCCTTCCATCCACTTCCCTCCATCATTCCACACCATTTCATCCAAGGAGAAGAAGGAGGATGTCCCTACAGTTGCTGGAGAGGAGGACTTCTTCATCTACACCGAGCTCCATGGCTTCTTCTACCTCTTTCTCCTTTCTTTTTGTATTTTCCATTTCTATGAGTAGCTAGGCCCCTTGGGTGGGCTGTTTGGGGGAAAATATGTTACTTTGATACCATGTTGGGGGAAAATGACATGTAAACTTTGTAATTTCATTTGTTAATGATTATATTCTATTTCTATCTCTTTCTCCATGGATTGCTTGTTGGTTTGTGTGTGAAATCACCTAGGAATTTAGGCAAATTGCTTGTATGTGTGAATTTTGGGATTTGCCCCTAGGTCCAATTCTTGGATCCCTAGGCTGCCTCCCATCTTCCTACATCCTAATAAATCTCCCTAAACCTAAGTGAGAGATCTAAGTAGCTAGATTAGATGATTCTAGTGCAATTAGTATGGAGCCTTCTCAAGGCTAGAATGTGGGAGAATTGGGGTCCAAAACCCTAATCTCACCTCCCCATTACTACCCTCGGCCCCTAATTTCCCTAGGAATGCCTAATTTAGAAACCCAGGCTTGATTAGACTCTAATTGAATTGAACCTAACCCCTAACCCAATTGAGCCTCGTAAGGGTAGTGGGTGGTGTTAGGGACTAGTTCCCCTATACACAACCTAGCATATCCATGGCCAGTTAGTAGCTTAGGTTAATTCATTAGACTCTAACTTGTTGTTTGGTTTGGATAATATAAATGGAATCATAATGTTCACATGTCACCCCCCAACTTAAGTGATAAGTTCATACCCCTAAACAGCCCACACATCTCTTTACTCCTTAAAACCCTAGTTTTGTGCTTGCTTAGCTTAGTTAGTTCTTTTCTTGCTTAGTTAGCTTCTTGCCTTGCTCTTGCCTTGTTTATGCTAGTTTAGTTCTTTAATTGCTCTTTTGCTTTTCTCTTGCTTGCCTTAGCATAATTTGTATTTTTATACCTAGCTTAGTCCTTTCTTTCCTGCTTAGTCTTAATCTAGTCTAGGGTTAATGTAGATTTCATTCCTGCCTTTAACTACTTTCTTGTTCATCCTTAGTTAACAATCAAATCAACCTTTAAACCCTTAACCCTAGTCTCCGCAGTAGGAACCCAGCAAAACTAACCTAGCTCTAGCGCCCCCTCTTTTCCCTGTGGATCGACCCTATACTTGCCACCTTCCTATACTACGACACGACCCCGTGCACTTGCGGGTGTAGTGTTCTAGTAGACGTAGGTATCTAGTTTAGGTTTACAAATTTTGAAAGCAAACCCCCATCCACCGTGCATTCCGACCTCGTGGGGCGCATCTATTCAGTCGAGTAGTGTGTTAGCACCACTAGCGGAATCACACCAGCCACCTGCATAAGTCCATATACGGTCTGAAACAGTCCCATCGCACGTGTTTCTTTTACCTTAGTGTAGCTCTTCACACATTTGGTTTTTGCTCATCTAAAACAGACCTGTCTCTCTTATCTACAATAACACTGGTATCACCATGTATGCCCTTGTTTACGTGGATGGTATTTTGGTTACAGGAAGTCACCTCACACAAATCCAGAAGTTGTTTTTCTTTCTTTCCACCAAATTTCCCATCAAAGACCTAGGAAATCTCCATTACTTCCTTGGCATTGAAGTCCACCATGTTAATAATGGCATCATCCTCTTTCAACAAAAATATATCATGGATATTCTTCACCGCTCTTACATGCTTGAAGTAAAACTCCTACATACTCCATTATGTCCAGCTACCACTCTTGTCAAAACTGGAGAACCACTACTCGACCCCCAACCATATCGTCAAGTTGTGGGTGCCCTCCAGTTGGTCACCCTCACACGTCCAGACTTGTCCTATGCAGTGAACAAGGTGTGCCAATTCATGTCACAACCCACCGAACAACATTGGTCGGCTGTGAAACACATCCTTTGCTACTTGAAACACACTCTCCACCTTTCCCTCTCCATAACCCCATCCACCAAAAATATCTTCCATTGTTTTTCGGATGCTGATTGGGCCGGGTGTCCTGATGATTGCCATTCAACTGGTGGCTATCTTATTTATCTTGGTTCTAACCTCATTTCTTGGTCTGCCCGCAAACAAAATACTGTGTCTAGATCCTCAACCGAAGCGGAGTACAAAGCCATTGCCAATGCCACAACGGAACTCACATGGTTACGTTCCTTATTTGAGGAACTTGGACAACGACAAGTTGCACCACCCATACTATGGTGTGATAATATTGGAGCCACTTACCTAACAACTAATCCAATATTTCATGCCCGTACCAAACATATTGAGATAGATTTTCACTTCGTTCGAGAGTAAGTCTCCAAAAGTGCACTCCATGTTCGTTACATATCTTCCAAGGATCAACTAGCTGACATTATGACAAAGCAACTACCCAGGCCCCGGTTTGAATACATGCGAAACAAGCTGCGTTTACTCCCATTGGAGCAACTGGCTTGTGGGGGGATGTCAAAGCAATCACGTGACACATCACCGCCAAACAGATGCAGCGAAGACACAGCTACATACCAAGTCCTCAACAATTCAATTCCGCAAGCTCATGCCTCGGCAGCACGCTCGGCGGCACACAACACTGCACGTCCTAATGGCTGTACACACAAATTGCGGATCCACAAACAGATCGTGGACGAAGTCAGATGATTCATTGTAGATATTTCAATGTACATGTATCAGCAAACTACTAGCGTTCTGTGTATATATATATCTGTAACATGGTACACTATTGAATAGAGAAATCTATCGAGCCATTGCTCTTACAAAGATCACCATCACAAAGGAAAGCGGCCGATTGAAAGTGGAAGAAATCGATAAGCTGATAGGGGAAGCCGAAGCACACAAGATCGCTGACAGAGAACGCATGGAGAAGGCTGTTTCTAAGTCCGATTCTTCTTGGCTGGAGGAACACCAGGAGGCGGAGGCCAGGGAGTTTGAGGTAATGAAAAAGGTTCTTGAGTACGTCTGGAAAGCCGTATCAGAAAAAAAATACTCCTGATCAGTAAATACGCGTGGTGTATGGCGGCCTGACAGTGAATTGGTACCACAAAATGTGCTCTACACGTCTTTAAACTGATATCATATTACAAAATGTTTATCATCTTAGAGCATTCAGAAACCATTCCTCCGTGGTTAGGAATATTAACACGCCAATACTCTGTCGCCTGATTCTTTACATTAGTCATTTTTCAGTCTTCCCAAGCCATTTGTATATGATGTACTTAAATAGGCATGGGGTTTCTTCACAATCCTTCGCTCCTAAAACTTAACTAAACAATTTAACTAGTTGAGAATTTGAGATTACGTACAATCGTTGTATGCTTTCATGCTTTCTGAAATAATACGCATGCAGGGTGTAACAATAGTATAGTAGTCATACGAGAGTAGTTATACTCGAGCAGTTATATACACCTCCCACTCTATATCCTTTTGTACACCTGGTTTGTCCGAAGGAATGAGACGCTCTTTGTGGTATTGTGTTGCCATTGTTTTGGGACTAGATAGAAACATGAAAGTTTAGAACTTTGTAAAGTTTGATGAAATACATAATAATATCAACCAGTTCAATAAGGAAATGATGTGTGATTGTGTATTGTTTAGATACTTATGTGTATTGTGTTGTTAATTTATGTGTATTATATAGTGTACTTTCATATTTCACTCTCTCTTACATATTTATTAATGTAATTTAATGCAAATATAGATATTGTAGATGCTAATGTTATAATTTTTTTGTCTTTTCTCTTTTGTGTTCATTGTTTTTTTTGAGGTAAAGGTCATAGTATATATTTAAAGCACTACAAAGCAAGCAAACACCTGCTTTAGTGAGTTCATACAGGACTAAAGAAAGCAACAAAATACGATGAAGGAAATGGTGATGTTTTAATCGATAAGGGGAGGCACCCCATAACAAGCCTCAGGAAGCATAAATTTAAACAATCTTAGGAAAAGATATCAACTCCTGGTCAGATGGAATCATTGATGTTGTTGCAGCACACTAACATCCGTTTCATCATCCACCATGGCTTTTAAGTCACAGACAAAATGTGCTTCTAATTCTCCTTCATCAGAGTCACTTTTCCTGTCATGGGCCTGTTTACCTGCACATAGATAGAAAGTGAAGGTCTGCATCTATTTGTGATATAATATTTTGCCTCATTTTTTGATTGTTGTTAAATATTCTGTTGTTTCTCTCAAGCCAAAGATTCCAGCTTATGATGATGAACATGTCGTTTCCTCTGAAGGATTTGTAGTGAGTATTTGGTGAAATTTGTAGGGGAAAGGTAGCTGTTTTGAGTTCTAAGCTGTAGTTTCACGTGTAGTGTAAAATGATGTTTCGTGAGGTGTTACACTTGAAGAAGATGTGATCTACTGAATCCATATCCGTCTTGCAAAGAGGACATCTAGAAGGACCAATGAATCCCTTCTTTGATAGATTTTCACCAGTGAGCATCTTGTTGTGAAGGAGAAGTCAAAGAAAAGTTTTATATTTTTGATGCTATTTTTGTTTCCATATTCTTGTGGTAGGTGGGGAGATGCCTCTGAAAGAGAGGAAGGAGTAAGCTGCCTTAACCGAGAAGGAGTTACCCCATCACCAAGTGATATTGTTTGATGTGTTATTTTCTAAGGTTTGCTTTAAGGCACATAGGTCTTCAGGTTTGAGATGCATGAGAATGCATCTTTTGAGTGAGTTGGATCTGTTACTAGTTAGAAGGCGGAGGGCCTGGTCATTTTTAATCTTTAGGAGATTGTTTGGGATGGACCAATTTGTGTGTATGTTTTGAACTGAGTTTTTTCCAAACCAGGGGTAGTACCAGAAGGAGATATTTTGGTGGGAGTGTGGAGGAGTGTTTATGAGCTGGGTTAAAGTTTGGATGTTTTTGTTTATGTATTTCCAAAGGGGTGAGGCTGATTTTTTTGGGACAATATGCCAGGGAGGGGATTTTTTGTTGTATTTTTGGTTGATGAGGCTCATCCATATTTTTGTTTTATTTTTTACCAGATTGTTGATGATTTTTGTTATAAGACAGAAAGCATGAGTTTCGCTATTCAGAATGCCCCAGCCACCTTGGTCTAAAGGAGCAGCAATAGAATTCCAATTAACTAGATGGTAGTGTTTTCCAGATTTTGTGGATTGGTGAAAGTTATTCCATAGGAACTTCCTTCACACTTTGTCTAGGAGTGTTTTAGTTTTGGATGGGAGGGGTATGTAGCTCAAGAAGTGTGTGGTGATGGGAGTGATGACACTGTTTAGGAGAGTAAGTCTTCCTAAGAGATTAAGGAAGTTATTTGTCCAATCAGAGAGTTTTATGTTTATTTTTTCTATGATGGGAGACCAGATAACATTTGTGATGTTGTGGGGGGTGTTAGGGAGACCTAGGTATTTGATGGGGAAGTCTTCAATCGTACATCTTAACATATCTCTGTATCTTTCCAAGACAGGTTGTTCAAGGTGTACCCCAAAGATTGATGATTTGTGGAGATTTATTTTTAGCCCGGAAATGTAGGAAAAAATACCAAGGATTCTGAAGATGTTGAGAAGGGAGGAGTCTTCTAGGGAGGAAAGGATTATAGTGTCATCAGAAAACTATATGATTTCTCTTTGCATTCCTCAGGAGAGTTTATGAGGCCACTATGTTTTCCCAATTGTATCATACGAGAGAGGATGGTTGTGACGATGATAAAAAGGTAAGGGGAGAGGGGGTCGCCTTGTATGAGGCCATTTGTATTATGAAAATAACTAAAAGGAACACCATTTATGATTGTTGAAAAGTAGTTTGTGGATATGAAAGTATGTATCCAATTGACCCAATCGAGTGGAAAACCAAAACCAATGAGAGTTTTTGTTAAACAACTCCGGTTGACAAAATCGAAAGCTTTTTCAAAGTCTAATTTTATGGCCAGAAGAGGTGTTCTATTTTTTTGCCAGAGATGAATAGTTTTATTTACCATCAGGTAAGCATCTTGTATGCTTCTATCTTTGAGAAAAGCGTTTTGATTGAGGGGAATGATATGGTTCATGAGTGGTTTAATTCTGTTTGATAGTGTTTTTGCTATGATTTTTTATGAAGTGTTGATGAGGCTGATGGGTCTGAACTGGGATATATGGTCAGGTTGATGGGTTATTTTTATTAGGGTAATGAAGGTTTTGTTTAGGTGCTTGATTATGTTGTGTGGGTTTTCACTTTCGTAGAATGACTTGAGAAAAGCTAGGAAGTCAAGTTTGTAGTGGTCCCATTTTTCCAGGTAGAATTCTATATTTAGACCATCAGGTCCAGGTGATTTATTTAAACCTAAAGAAGATATTGCCAAGTCCAATTCCTCTAGGGAGAAAGGTTTTATAAGGTCTAGGGTTTTTTTTAATGTTTTTGTGGCATATCCTGGGCCAGTCCAAGTCATTTAGGCAGGACGGGTTATGATTATTGTTGAAGATTTTTTTGAAATGGTTTGTGATGTGGGTTGTGATAGATATTTTGTGGGTAGAGATCCTACCATTTATCTGAAGGTAAGTGATGGAGTTTTTTCGGTAGTTTTTGTTGTAGATCTTATGAAAGAACTTTGTGTTTTTATCTCCTTCCTTGGCCCAGGTAATTTTTGCCCTTTGTCTCCACCTAGTGTCAATACTCTTTTTTGTGAGCTCAAGTTCAGCTTTGATGGATAGCATAAGAGCAGGGTCAGCTGAGGGGTCTTTGTCCACAAAGAGGAGTTGTTCTTCAAGGCATTTTTATGTTTCTAGCAGCTTGTTTGGGTTTGAGCGTTTCCATAGTTTGATGTGCGTTCTGATGTTTTTTATGTTTTGAAGAATATGTAGTCCTAAATTTGTGGTTTGGGAATCGGCTAAAATCCAATGTTCAACATAGGTGTTGGTAAAGTTGTTTATGGTGAGCCAGCTATTTTCAAATTTGAAGGGGCGTCGACCCCAATAAGTGGGATTTGTGTCTAGAATGAGAGGGAAATGATCAGATATAACTCTCTGTGAGATGTGAACATAGGTAAGAGGGTGTTTATCTTCCCATAGGGTAGAGCAGATGAAATGGTCGAGCCTGGCGAAAGATTGATTTCTTGACCATGTGAAGGATGCATTAGATGGTTTGATGTCAATCATAGCATGATTTGTGAGAAGATGGCTGAAAAGTTTGTCAGCTGCAGACATAGTTTGAGAGGAATTTGTGGAACTTGATCTGTCAGAGTTTTGGGTTATCAAGTTGAAGTCCCCACTTATTACCCAGGGAGACAAGTGGTTATTTGAAAAGAGCGATTTAAGTTCAGATAGGAAGGCTGATTTGTTATGTCCAGGTTTGCCATAAACCCCAGAAAAAGACCAACAAAATCCGTCAGAAGTGTTTTTAAAGGCGATGGTTATGGAGTAGTTTAGAGAGGAGATGTTTTGGGCTGAGAAAGTGATCTTATTGAACCCTATAAGGAGACCCCCTTTGAAGCCTTGGGGGGATTTGGACCCAGTCTGTGATTCTATTTCCACCAATAGTTTTGAGAGCAAATGGTGACATATTTGTTTTTATTTCTTGGATAGTGATCAGGTCAATTTTGTTTTTGTAGATGTGTGAGAAGATTTCCTTACGTCTATGGAGATTTGATGCTCCACATACGTTCCAAGAGGAAAGTCTCATTGTTTTTGATAGGTTGGGACTGGAGATAGATAGATCAAAACCAAGCTATTTAATCAATTTTGAGGAGTTCAAAGTTTATTTTGATAGAATTTAGTACTCTTCTATTTGACCATCCCATAAAGAGTTCTATATCATCTAGTGTTTTGTGAGCTTTTTCTTCATCTTTGAGGTGAATTCCTATGTTTTTTGTAAAATTTCTGAAACTATTGATGTTTGACCATGAAGGAAGGTCCTCAATGTTGTATATATCACATTGTGTAGACTTTGTGTAGGGTGGGGAGGAGATATTATGAATGGAAGATAAAGCACAAGATGAACTAAGAGAAGCGTTTAAGTATGTACCTGGATCAGATCTGTTGACGATGATTTTTTTGTTTGCCTCTTTATGACCTGGCAACATAATCTTCTGGATGTAGCCATCTTCTTGCTTTTGTTTTGGGCTCTCCTGCTGAGGACTCTGCGAAGAGCTGTCATTTTTTAGCGGGGAAAGATTTTGCTTTTTTAAAGTGGTTGGGTTTGGGTTTTGTGTATGACAACTTTCCTTGGTTGATGTTGGGGAGGGGAAGATGGTGCCAGCTGGTGGGGAGGGGAGGTGTTCATTGTGATCGAGTTAATTCATCAACATGCATTAATTTTTAGTAATTTTGTGTAGAAAGATACTTATACATGTATATGTTTAGAGTATATTTGAATATTGCAAGGCACACTTTGTTGATAATAATTGTTTACAATATTTATAATTCCAAACATCATGAGAAATATATAATACAATCCCATTATTATGCCTATTAATTTCTAGTGTGTATAGATTTTACATACTATTTATGTATTTATATTTCGTATAGTTCTATTATTGTTCTAAAAATATTTGTACTCTTTTTTATAATTACATGCTTTAATAGGTGTCATTATTGTTTGTAGTTATTATGTGTTTGGCAATTTTTGTTTGTATATATTACTTTCTACGTCTATGCATTGTTGTAGACATAGTTTGCGTATTATTTTATTTGTAGTCTCGTTATCCCTTTTGTTGCTCCTCTCTCTCTCTCTCACTCTTCTACTAAATCGAGAGCTCTCTATGTCTGGAACATCCAATTTTAGGAACTACATTTACCTAAGAGGGTGCATCAGTCTGTTCATGTTGTACATGGAGATGTCATTTGAAACATTATAATAATATAGGTGAATTGAAACTATCACATGAATAAAACTTTCTCATTTTTCAAAATAGTTTATATCAAAAGAAAACTAACTGTGATCATGACTACACGTTCGACATCTCTAAAACATGTTTGAAAATGTAAATTTAGACATTGTCTTATTGAAAGAAAACACCCGACCAAGAACACTAAGCCTTCCCCCGAGATTATAGTCTTGTTGATCCTCTACAAACATATGCATGAATAAAATCATAATTAACTACAGAGAAGAATAAAGGTATGAGAGAACATGTCATAGTAAAAGAAATGGTAAACTAGTACCTAATATTAGATTTTAGTCTCCATATTTCAAAACATGTGAATTCTATTTGATGTCATTGGATGTCATCATAGTAAGAATAATAAATTATTATACTTGAGGAGGAAAAAAATCATAGAAAGAGTGTGTAGTATACTTGTTGTATGAAATCATAAAATGGATACACATCAACACAACTGTGCTGAGTATGCTATATAAAGACATAAAAACACAGGTTTTAGAGAACATATATGCTTGGAAAAACATTATATAATAAAAAGAAAGAAAATAAATAATATTAAAGACTTTCTTATTTTACATGCAAGCGTGTTATAAGTACATTTCCATTATACTAAACAACATTATATGGTTATAGACCAACTTACCAAAGGAAGAATCTGTGGGTGTCATTAAAGTGTAATCAGACAAATATCATCAAGATTAGGTTTCATTACTCATTATCGTGGAGGTTGGATGTGTCACCTAAGTCTAGGTATCAAAACCTTCAATATTAATTTCATAAGTCTGTAACTAGATCATTCATATTTATTATCATGTTGCATCATATATGATGGATTTGTATAGATCTTAGGGTGATACATTACTAGCAAATAAGATATCTAACATTAAGGTTTCAAGAAATTAATACAAAAATAATGAGATTCATGTAAGATAAGCAACTAGGCATCAATCATAGTCAATACTAGTTATTGGTTTCATTTCATAAAAGATAGTGATAATTAGAGCATAGACACGATCCTCAAGGATTAGGTGTCAAAAAACATAGTTAATTCATTGACTTGTATGCATAATGTAGCATGGTTCATCATAGGGTGATATTTGAACAAGATTAGATCTTTAAAAATCAACACGCATCATAGTCACACTTCATGTCAAGATTAGATCACTTAGTCATAAAAGTGCACAAGAATGTTCCATTAGACATTTAGGGATACAAGGTGATGGGGCTACAAATGTCGGACTAAGAAAATCTCTAAAAGAATAACTTCAAAGTTTAACCAAACACAATGACTAATTCCCCACCCCACACGAGCATAAGCCTTATTGCAGTACACTTAAGGATCAAATCTAAAGGACAACCTTTTTAAGTAGTTATATAGATTCAGAAGTATTAAGAGTAATATTTATCACCGAGGAGTAGAAAGATTGATTCAACTAAGATGTTTCCACAAATAGTAGAGATTAAGAAAATAAATAACTGATAATAAAGAACACCAGGGCATGTGGTTTCACTACCTGGGCTTGTGTAATTATCCTAGCAAGATCTAAATCTCCAATAGTCGCAGCTAAATCAAGGCTAATAGCTGTACCCTCACATAATATAGGTCATCACATAGTATCAAATCCCTTAGAACTAAACATCCTCAACACCCAAGTTCCATGTCTATACCAAATGAACTCCCTTACATATGATCAACCATCCTCGACATGTAGCAAATCAAAGCCCAATCACCTCACTATCCCTTGTTGACAACTCAGAGGGACAATAAGATCATTCCGATGTTGTAATTACGCTCACAACATCCAGCATATCCATGATTATAGCATATATGCAAAACAAGTAGTCAATTTTCAAAGAAAGGCATCGAGAAGAATGATACTTTATTTAGACTATATTATCAAGTTTATATACAAGCTGAGATAAAATACAGGCAATCATGGCTAGTCTCCATGCCCCAGCACAAGGCGTCTACTCACTCGTGGTGAGGGACATCATCAAAGAGATAGTAGGAATGATGGAGAAGGACATGACGCCTGGTGCAGGAAGACCGATCTCTCCTCTTTAACTGCTGCCTCCTCACTCCTCACTAGAGTTTTTGCTACACAAAGTGGATTCTAATAACCAATTAGAGACCCTTAGAATGGATGATGAGGGTTTTCTTTTATAGATGCATTCCTCATCTCTGAATCCCTAAAGTTGAATGCTTGTGGTTAAAGGCATCTGATTGCATGGCCCGTACTCGGTCCAATAGACGACTCGTGTGGATTACTCAGTTTGAACCTCATATTTTGTTCTCTGGTGGACCAACATGGGGTGAATTGGAATGGACTGGATGGTGAGAATGTGCATCAAGACGTAAAAATATGGAAGACTTTGGGTGGAGAGCGGATCGAGTCAGGTGATTGGCAGAGCCACTCGCTTGACTACGTGGTTGGAAGGTGATTAAAAGGAAAAATTTCGTGCCTCCCTTCCCTTAAGGCGTAGCATCATTGGGGCTTAATCGTCCATCTAGGCATCGTTACACAACTTTGGTTGATTCTGCACAAAATATATGTGAAAATGCATTAAAGTTCGAAAAAGGAAGATAATTACATTTGAATGAATATGAAGCTAAAAATAAGAAATAGAAACACAAAACCCCTAAAAAGTGAGTAAAACAACATGTAAAATTGGATATAAATATACTCATCAAACTACCCCAAACTTAATCCTTTGCTCATCCCTACTAAACCAAAATAAAAAAAAATCAACTATTGATACTAAGTTCCAGACCTTCCTCTCCCAACTGAGCAAACATTGTGGTCTTCTTTCCACCAATAATGATCAAGCGACCCTAGTCCTTGGGGGTCACGTAGTCACACTTGGATATCCCCCAACTGGGGCTTGTTCCTCTAATCGCTAGACCTTAGAACCTACAACGAACTGATGAATGCATATTCATCTCTTATTTTTGCTTCATTTAGAATAATTAATTAGGACTTTTTTGCTAATTTTAGCTAATTCAAAAATAAATAGCACTTTCATCTTCTTGATATACTTTTCCTGAATTCTTATGATATTTTTCTTAATTTTCAGTAATTATCTAAGTAATTAAATCGAGAAAATAAAAGATGAAGATATGAGGCTTTCAAATATTCCCGCAGTGCCTGAGATACTCGTCACCAAAATAGCCATATCTTTTGTGTCTAAAGGAGGAATTTCAAGATAAAGTATGGAATGAAAAGAGAATTTTATTGGCTATAAAAACAACATATTTTGTGATAATTTTGATATTTATTTGGCTGCGAAATTAACCAGTGAAAGTAGCATTACGTTTTCCCGCAGAGTCTGATTTCAGTATATACCTTTCACCAAAATTGGTATAATTCCAACATCCCAAGGTGAAATTTATTGTGCAAGTATGCGTTGGAAAGATAATTCAATTATCTACAGGAAAAATATATTTTCGAGCCGCTTATAAATTTTTGACTAGCCCAAAAATACGCTCGAAACCTCTGTTGCGGGAAATTAATGCAAAAGGATGTAAAGAAATCAATTGTTTCCTCTATTGACTAGATCTAGAAAGTTAGCAGCCGCCGACGGCCATTTCTTTTGCCCTAAACCTAATGTATACCCCCCTCCTTCTCCTATAAAAGGAGGGGCACTTCCTCCTCCTCAAGACATCTTGGATTTCTTTGTATTGAGATTCTGAAGCAATTAGTCTTGTAATCATCTTCTTATTATGCAATAAAGTAGATCTTAGTTCAATCATAGTTCTTTCATACTTGTTCTTGTCTTTTCATTCCGCCTTAGTTTTAATATTATTTTCTCCATTCTTTAATTCAAGAGCAAGGAACAAATAACTAAGCCATTTCATTGTCTCTAGCATAAGGATTAATCTCCTGATTTTTGGGCTAGACTATGACTTCAGTACTTTCTTCCTCCGTCTCCCCTTTCTCCATGAGTGAGTAGACTTCTATCGAGGCAAGGGGAATAACCCCTTAGCCATGGTTTTAACAACTTCTTCTTAAATGACTAGATGGTAATCAATTTTAGTTAACGGTTGATCTTCGGATCGCATGTTAATCCGGATGGAAATGACTATAGAAATCTGGATTTCAAACAATAAAATCGATTACATAGACGTTTTGATATGACTATGGATTTTCATCTTTTAGGATGATAAACTAGGAAGCATGAGCACTAAGATCAATGGGCTCATGTGGAGTTTATCTCTTGTGAGTTTTTTTTTAAATTCACAAACCTTCATCGAATCGTCGTTTAAGAATTAGTTGTTATCGCCTAGGCTAAGGTGGTGAAAACCCCTACGAGCCTCGATTTCCATCTCTTGATTTAATCACCACATCCTTTGTTTTCTTTAATTCTTAGTCTTTCATTCATATAGTTTTGCTTGTGTTAACAATCATCTTATTTTTTTCCTTGTGCATGTTTATTCTTGTTGAGTGCATTTCTTCTTGCATTAGTGTAATCAATCAAACCCCCAACTTGACGTTTACTTTCTTCTTTAATCTAAAGAAAAATACCAAAAACAAATAACAAGTTCTTCAAACTTTGGGTTCTAAGAACAATCTCTAAAAAGTTGTCCTGTGGGATCGACCCTTCTATACTACTCTTAAAACCGGAAGTAAAAAAGGTTTAAACTCTAGGATTAACCATCTTAGTGATTGATATTGCAAAGCGACAATTATCAATTTGGCGCCGTTGCCGGGGACAACAGATTGTTTTCTCAAACCCCAAAATAATTTTGAAAAACTTTTTTTCCTTTTTTCATGCCTTCCGAGTAACATTCCAGAAGTGTACTCCTCTTTCTGCCGAGTTTCCATTCCGGCAGTACATTTTTTCTGCACACGAATAACTGCTTTAATTGTGCATGCGACACCCGAATGATGATTTTAAACCGTTTGATCCGGAAATAGAAAAGACTTTTCACCATCTAAACTGTCAAAATCTAGTGAGAATGAATGAAGACGAGGTCGCCCATAGGATCGACCAAGCTCTCGCAGATCAAAGAGAGCTCATCCAAGCTGAACAAGCAGAAAGAGAAGCCGCTTTGCGAGCATCCTTTAGGGTCGAACAAGAAACCATAGAAGCCGATAGGAGGGAAGCCGAAAGGCAAAAATAATTAAAAGACTTTTCTGTTCCTAAAACGGCCTATGCGCAACATCCGGTTATACCCCCTGATATTATTGCTCCACAATTCGAAATCCGAACACAATGGATCACCATGATACAAGCCAACCCCTTCTCAGGCAACAATGGGGAAAGTTGCCAAGATCATCTTCAAAGATTCATTGACCTTTGCTCTTTGAACAAACTCCCGGGTGTCTCTGAAGATGCCATCCGCCTTAGGTTGTTTAAGTATTCCCTCTCCGGCCAGGCTAGTAGCTGGTACAACACCATGGAGAGCGAAGAACAGGTCACAACATGGGAAATTCTACAAAGCAAGTTTCTTGAGAAATTTTACCCCCCGTCTCTCACCTATGAACTTAGGGGTCAAATAACTTATTTTTCTATGTCCCCAGGAGAGTCTTTAGGTGAAGCCTGGAAAAGGTTCAAAGACTCACTTAGGAAGTGCCCCCACCATGATATCTCTCAAGTCCAACTCATAGAGATTTTCTATCGTGGTGTTGATGATGATACCAAATTCTTTCTCGATTCCTCATCTGGAGGAAATTTCATGCATCAAAGTTTTACTACCGCATGGGAGGTAGTCAAACGGGCTTCCGAAAAAAGGGCTAGAAGAGGGATTGGTGGAATCCTTAAGGTATCCAAGGCAGAAGTTAATAATGATATCCAAAGCATAGCGGAAAGCCAAAAATTAATTTCCTTAAAACAAGATCGGTTAGAGTCATCCTTGGTCACCCTTAGGGAGTCACCTCAACAACTAAAAGCCATGGATTCCCTTTGTGGTATTTGCCAAGGATACGACCATACCACCCTCCACTGTCAATATCTCTATAACATGCCCATACAACCTGAAGTAGGACAACAACCTGAAGACCTCAATTTGATTCATACAATACCAGGCCAAAGTTACTAGAATCCTAACCAACCTAGAAACCACCCTGGTTTTCAATATGGGAACCCTTCAGGTGCCGAGAACTCTAACCAACTTCAACAAAGGCCTACCTACCCTCAAAGTAACAATCGATGACCACCTAGATTCCCATACAACAATCAAAGAAATTTTGGAAATCACCAAAATCAACAACACTACCAACAATTCCAAAACCTAAACCTTCCACCCCAAAATCCAAACCAACCTCAACCTCCCCAACCACCTCAAAATGCCCCCCTCCTCCTCCCCCAAGTCATCCTAGCCTGGAAAGCATAGAACAAACCCTCGTGGCCATTCAAGCCCATCAAAAGGCAACTGACACACAGTTGGCCCGTCTGTTTGCCCAACAAAAACCTCCTGTTGGGACTTTTGCAGGGCAGCCTGAAAACAACCCCAAACATCCTGAAAAACTCAAGGTTGTCTCTACTAGTTCGGGAAAAGTGCACGCCCTTCCCGCTCCAGAAAAATCTCCAGACCCACCTCTAGAATTTGAGGATGAGGACATGGTAGTTGTCGAACCTGAATCTACAACCAAACCATCCATCACTGAAACCCCTCAAGTAGAAGATGAAGAACCAATCTACAAACCCCGACCTCCCTATCAAGCCCGCCTCAAACAAACAAGACTTGATGCCCGCTTCATGAAATTTAGGGATGCTATGAAAAAATACATGTCGACATTCCCTTCCTTGATGCTTTAGCAGACATGCCCGCCTGGTCCAAGTACATGAAATCTCTCTTGACTAGGAAGTATGTTACTAAGGAATATGAGACTGTTAAACTTGCTAGGACCACTTCAGACATTATCCTAAGTAAGATGCCTAAAAAATAGAAGGATCCAGGTTCTTTTGGAATAGGATGTTACTTGGGTGACAATGCTTGTAGGAAAGGCCTAGTAGATTTAGGAGCCAGTATATCCATCATGCCATATAGTCTTTGCAAAAGACTAGGATTCAATGACATGTTACCCACAACCATGACCATCCAACTGGCAGACTCATCCACAACTAAACCCATGGGAATCATAGAAGACATTCCGGTTAAAGTTGGAAATGATGCATACGTCCCTTGTGATTTTGTGATCATGGATATCAAGGAAGATTTACGCTACCCTCTCATTTTCAGACGTCCCTTCTTAGCCACTGCTCGTGCCTTAATTGATGTTGAGGCTGGTACCATTTTGTTAAGGCTAGGGAAGCAAACCCTACAGTTTAGGGTGTTTGAAAGCATGAGGGGACCTAGTCTTGAGGAAGAAGTCTACCTCCTTGATTGCATTGATGAATTAACCCAACTAAGGCAAGAATGGGAATTAGTTGATGATCCCCTACGCACTACTCTCACCATCCCATAGGACAACTTTTTTTTTTTGATAATGAACCATCCCCATCGAATTCGATTTTGATAATGAACCATCAAATCAACTCAAGATTCATTTGGACAACTTTGAGGAAATCCCATGTGCTGAGATTGAAGACCTTAAAATGATCTCCACCATAGAAGAATGACCTGAACCGCCAAAGGCCCCGGAAATGAAGACTCTCCCTATAGGCCTGAAATATATCTTTCTAGATGAACAACAATTATGCCCTGTCATTATCAATTCTGACCTTACCATTGAATAAGAAAACATGCTTATGAGAGAACTTAGGAAACGGAAAATAGACTTAGGGTACAAAATGACACATTTAGTTGGGATAGATCAATCCATTTGCATCCACAAAATCCCAATGATTGAAAATAGTAAACCTTCCCGAGACCCGCAAAGGAAACTCAACCCAAACATGAAGGAAGTTGTCCGTCTTGAAGTAATTAAACTTTTGACTGCAGGAATCATCTACCCCATCTCTGACTCTCCTTGGGTCAGTCCTGTCCAGGGCGTTCCCAAAAAGGGTGGGACTATAGTCATTAGGAATGAGAAGAATGAGCTCATCCCCACCCGTACCATCACAGGGTGTAGGATGTGCATTGACTATAGGAAACTCAACAAAGAAACTAGGAAAGACCACTTCCCTCTTCCCTTCCTCGATCAAGTTCTTGAACGTTTAGCTCATCAACAATACTTTTGCTATTTAGATGGCTACTCAGGTTTTTATCAGATTACCATTCATCCAGAAGACCAAGAGAAGACCACTTTCATATGCCCTTTTGGTACATACACTTTTAGACGAATACCCTTTGGCCTGTGCAATGCACCAACCACTTTTCAAAGATGTATGTCTGCCATTTTTTAAGGGTTAACTGAAACTGTCATGGAAGTTTTCATGGACGATTTCTCTGTCTATGGAGATAGTTTCAGTTCTTGCCTTGGGAACCTCTCCCTTGTTCTTCATAGATGCATCGAGTCACATTTAGTCCTCAATTGGTAAAAGTGTCACTTCATGGTCAAAGAGGGTATTGTTCTAGGCCATAAGGTGAGCAACCAGGGCATTGAAGTTGACCAAGCTAAGATTGAGGTCATCACCAAGCTCCCCCCTCCTACCTTAGTCAAAGACATCCAAGCCTTCCTAGGACACACCGGTTTCTATCGGCGATTCATCCGTGATTTTTCCAAAATCACAAAACCTCTCACCCATCTTCTTCAAAAGGAGGTGCCCTTCCATTTTAATACAACATGCATGGAGAGCTTCCTATGTTTGAAAAAGGCTCTCACCACCACTCCTATCATCCATGCTCCTGACTGGGCCTTACCCTTTAAAATCATGTGCGATGCTAGTGATTTTGCTGTAGGTGCCATTTTAGGACAAAGAATTGACAAAAAACACCATGTCATTTATTATGCATCCAAGACCTTAGATGAAGCTCAGCGAAATTACACAGTCCCCGAAAAAGAAATGCTAGCCATTGTCTATGCATTCGATAAATTTCGCTCATATCTTGTTGGTTCAAAGGTTGTTGTTTACACTGATCATGCAGCTATTCGCTACCTCATGACCAAAAAAGATGCCAAGTCTAGACTCATAAGATGGATTTTGTTATTGCAGGAATTTGATTTAGAAATCCTAGACAAAAAGGGATCTGAAAATGTCGTGGCTGATCACCTCAGTAAACTTAGCTATAGCCCCATTGATGAATATACCATAAATGAATCCTTACCCGATGACCAATTGCTCAAGGTAGACTCCCAATTTCCTTGGTTTGCTAATTTTGTAAACTATTTAGCTGCAGGTGTATTGCACCCCGAGTATACAGGACACTCTAAAGCTAAATTTTTACATGACGTCAAAAGTTATTATTGGGATGAACCTTATTTGTTTCGAATTTGTGCCGATGGTTTATATCGTCGTTGTGTATCCCATGAAGAAAGCATCGCCATTTTGGAACAATGTCACTCTGGCCCCTATGTGGTCACATGAGTTCCCAAAAAATGGCTAGAAAAGTCCTACAATGCGGATTCTTTTGGCCCACCATCTTCAAAGACTGATATGATTATGTGCTTTCATGTGACCAATGTCAAAGGACGGGTAATATTTCCAAACGTGACTAAATGACTCTTACCTCTTGGCAGAAATTAGAGATTTTTGATGTCTGGGGAATCGACTATATGGGCCTATTTCCTTCTTCTTATGGGTTTTCTTACATTTTAGTCGCCGTCGATTACGTGTCAAAGTGGGTTGAAGCCATACCCACTAAAACATGTAACTCTAAACTTATTAAGAAACTCTTTAAAGATGTCATTTTCCCTAGATTTGGAGTCCCTCACACCGTCATTTCTGACGGGGGATCCCATTTTTTGGAGAAAATTTTTGAGGCTCTCTTGAAAAAATATGGGGTTTATCACAAAGTCGCCACTCCTTACCATCCTCAGACCATTGGGCAGGTAGAAGTATCCAACAGAAAAATAAAATCAATTTTAGAAAAAATTGTTGGATGCACTAGGAAAGATTGGGCGTTAAAAATCAATGACGCTCTGTGGCCATATTGTACTGCCTACAAAACACCCATTGGTACCACCCCTTTCAGACTGATCTACGGTAAGTCATGTCACTTACCAATAGAACTAGAGCACAAAGCAAGCTGGGCCATCAAAACTTTCAATTTTGACCTTTCCATGGCTGGAGAGAAATGTTTTCTCCAAATAAATGAGCTTCATGAACTTAGGATGAGTGCCTATGAAAATGCAAGAATCTACAAAGACCGAACCAAAATGTGGCATGATGGTCATATTAAGCGCAAAGACATTAGAGAAGGGGATCAAGTTTTAGTTTTTAATTCAAGATTACGACTTTTCCCTAGAAAACTCAAGTCGAGATGGTATGGCCCCTACATTGTCAAGTGCGCTTATTCACATGGCTCTTTTCTTCTCTGGGATAAAGTTTTGGGTGAGTTTAAGGTTAATGGGCACCAAATTAAAAGATACATCACCACTGAAGACCTTGTCACTTCAGATTCAAACAATTTTTCATCTTTAAAAGACCTGAACCTATTTGACCCCACAACTTCCCCAGAATCCCAATAGACCGATCCATCTCTTGTCAGGCCATGACGTAAAACTTGGCACTTTTTGGGAGGCAACCCAAATAATTTTTGCATTTTTTCCCCTTCTTTTCTAATATCATCACCCTTGTTTTTTTGTTTTGTTTTATGTTCTTCTCTTTTGGGAGTTGCTGTCATCGTCCTTCATCCTGCACCACAACGATTCTTTTCCCCCATCTCGGATTTTGATTTTGCTCGGGATGAGCAAAGTCTTAAGTTCGGGGTGGAGATGGGTGGTACGTTTCCACCCCTTTTTTCTTCCCCTTTTAGTATCTTTTCTTTGTTTTACATTTTGTATGTAGTTTTTTTCTTTCTTTCTTTTCATAGTACAATTGGCCCATATCTAGTCGGCCTTGATATGATCATTTGTCAAAATACTCCCCTTAATTATGTGACTGCCTTGCAATTAAAATTTTGAAACTTTCATGACTAGAAATCCTCCTATCACTTAGGACCTCAAATAATAATCACTCCTTGGAAAAGATTGCAAGCCATAGAGAACTGATAGGATTCAAGAGTGATGTTTTCTTATCATGTACAACTTGTATACATTTTCTTGATTTTTCGCATGATTCGGTAATAGTTGAACCAATGCATGATACTCTAAAAAAAGATAAAAAAAAAAGTTGCACAAGAACAACCTCTTCTACTCTTCTTCCACCACTTCCAAACCTTTCCATTCGTCAAAATGAAAAAAAGCCAATAATGCCCAAAAGGCTAAGTTTGGGGTGGCACCCCTTCCCCCTCTTCCGCTTCTTCCATACCCACACAATTGGGTGTATCACCAAAAATCAAAGAAAAAAATACGGTCAATGTAACTGCATGTCCACTAAATAAAAAGGTCTCGAGTCGAATAGAGGAGAGACTGTCCTTCTTCCATACCTCATTCACTCAAATTTTCTACCCAGGGGAAAACTACAAAAATCCCAACCATCCAAATCAGCCCTGTTCTTGTGTAAAACTTAAAAAAAAAATTGGAGTACCAAATGCAAAGGTGAAATGAAAATCTGTTTTATTACAGGTCTTGAATAAATGCAAGTTTGTGAAGTAGGAAATATAAAAGTCACTTTTCGTGAATTCAGGAAGTCAGGGTCGCTTGGCCATATTTTGGTGGAAGGAATCAAGTGATTATTAGGAGAGTGAGGATGATAGGTTGAGAGTATGTCTTGAAAGTATTTCTTGATTTTAATATTGCTCGGGACGAGCAAAGTTTAAGTTTGGGGTATTTTGATGAATGCATATTCATCTCTTATTTTTGCTTCATTTAGAATAATTAATTATGACTTTTTTGTTAATTTTAGCTAATTCAAAAATAAATAGCACTTTCATCTTGTTGATATATTTTTCCTGAATTCTTATAATATTTTTCTTAATTTTCAGGAATTATCAAAGTAATTAAATCGAGAAAATAAAAGATGAATATATGAGGCTTTCAAATATTCTCGTAGTGCTTGAGATACTCGTCACCAAAATAGCCATATCTTTTGCGTCTAAAGGAGGAATTTCAAGATAAAGTATGGAATGAAAAGAAAATTTTATTGGCTACAAAAATGACATATTTTGCGGCAATTGTGGTGTTTATTTGGCTGTGCAATTAACCAGTGAAAGTAGCGTTACGTTTTCCCGTAGAGTCTGATTTCAGTATATATCTTTCACTAAAATTGGTATAACTCCCACATCCCAAGGCGGAATTTATTGTGCAAGTATGCGTTGGAAAGATAATTCAATTATCTACAGGAAAAATATATTTTTGGGCCGCTTATTTATTTTTTAGTAGCCCAAAAATATGCTCGAAACCGCTATTGCGGAAAATTAATGCAAAAGGGATGCAAAGAAATCAGTTGTTTCCTCTATTGACTAGATCTAGAAAGTTAGCAGCCGCCGGCGGCCATTTCTTTTGCCCTAAAACTAATGTATACGCCCCTCCTTCTCTTATAAAAGGAGGGACACTTCCTCCTCCTCAAGGAATCTTGGATTTCTTTGTATTGGGATTCTGAAGCAATTAGTCTTGTAATCATCTTCTTATTATGCAATAAAGTAGATCTTAGTTCAATCATAGTTCTTTCATACTTGTTCTTGTCTCTTCATTCCACCTTAGTTTTAATCTTATTTTCTCCGTTCTTTAGTTCTGGAGCAAGGAATAAAGAACTAAGCCATTTCATTGTCTCTAGCCTAATGATTAATCTCCTGATTTTTGGGCTAGACTATGGCTTCAGTACTTTCTTCCTCCGTCTCCCCTTTCTCCATGAGTGAGTAGACTTCTATCGAGGCAAGGGGAATAACCCCTTAGCCATGGTTTTAACGACTTCTTCTTAAATGACTAGATGGTAATCAATTTTAATTAACGGTTGATCTTCGGATCGCATGTTAATCTGGATGGAAATGACCATGGAAATCCAGATTTAGAACAATAAAATCGATTACATAGACGTTTTGATATGACCGTAGATTTTAATCTTTTAGGATGATAAACTAGGAAGCATGAGCACCAAGACCAATGGGATCATGTGGAGTTTATCTCTTATGAGTTTTTTTTTTAAATTCGCAAACCTTCATCGAATCGTCGTTTAAGAATTAGTTGTTATCGCCTAGGCTAAGGTGGTGAAAACCCCTACGAGCCTCAATTTCCATCTCTTGATTTAATCACCACATCCTTTGTTTTCTTTAATTCTTAGTCTTTCATTCATATAGTTTTGCTTGTGTTAACAATCATCTTATTTTTTTCCTTGTGCATATTTATTCTTGTTGAGTGCATTTCATCTTGCATTAGTATAATCAATCAAACCCCTAATTTGATTTTTACTTTCTGCTTTAATCTAAAGAAAAATACCAAAAACAAATAACAAGTTCTTCAAACTTTGGGTTCTAAGAACAATCTCTATAAAGTTGTCCTGTGGGATCGACCCTTCTATACTACCCTTAAAACCAGAAGTAAAAAAGGTTTAAACTCTAGGATTAACCATCTTAGTGATTGATATTGCAAAGCGACGATTATCACGAACTATTTATATATCAATGATTTTCCTGATCTGTTCGTGCAATTAGAAGTAAGCACAAGTCAGTGCTATTTGGTTATTTGGGGGAGAATTTTGATAAGTTCGTTGGGTATTAAAATTGGATGAAATGGGGAGAAAGACATAGCATGAACCCAATTCCATGATCTCTCCTCTATTTGACTTTTGACCTTATTTGGGATTCAGTTATTTTATTTTTCTCTCCTCTATTTGACTCGAGACTTTTATTTGTTTATAGTTACATTGACTGTATGTGTTCTTTAGGCTCTTTGGCCTCTTTTATTCATGCCATGCATGTGGATAAAAATTGAGAAGAAGGAGTATTTATGGAAGGGATGCCACCCCAGACTTAGGGTTTGACTTATGGTGGGAACTTCATTTTTTGTGGACGGAGAAGGGGTAGGAGGTGATGGAAGAAGAATGGGATAAATAGGCTAACTTTTGATTCTCCCATTCATTACTACATTCAAATCAGATCATCATAGTATATCAGTTAATTTAGTTAATGTAGGATAAATGAATATTCAGGAATATTGTTGCAAGTCATGTTAGAGGTACATGTGGCTTGACCTTTCTGATTCCATATGCTTACCGTCACTTCCAAGGGAGAGGGATGCTTTAGTCATTGTCATCGAGGCCCAAAACTATTCAAAACATGTTTATTACTTAAAATTTATTTTTTCTCAATTAGCTCAAGAAAAAGAAAAGAGAACTATTCATTCATACATTTTCCATTTTAACATGCATCAAAGTGTCTGACTAGGTAAAGATCACAACTCAGACAAGAAAAAATGAAAAATAAAATGGAAAACAAGATATATGCAATAATAGATGGAGAAGAAAAAGAAAGAAGTGTTTGAGGATGATAAAGGGAAAGGGTAGAGTTGAGATGGTAGAGATGACTTACCATCCACACTCCATACCCAACTTCAAAATTCTACAGTCCTCAGGGAGAAAGAAGTTAAAGATGGAGGGGAATTGATATGGAGAGGCAGGGGAGGTGGAGATGGAGGAGTAGGGTGGTGATTCTTGTCCAAGAGAACATAATAAAACCCTAAAAGTGGGTTCTTCTTCTGTTATTTATGATCTCATCTCGGCACGATCATGGCCACCGGTTGCCATGATCTTCATTGGTTGGAGGCGATGGTGCCCTGGGCTGGGTGCCCCATTCTCTACAGTCTGCATCTAGCTAATGCTTTACTTCTAGGGTGATGGCTTGCTGATAATATAGCCAGTTGAACAACGGATCTGAGGCTGACGTTGGCATCCCTCGTTGATGTGCCAGGTGCCAAATTAGATATCCCATGGGACCTATGTGTCCTGGGAGTAATAGTAGAGTAGATCTTGATAGGAAGGGATCTTGTCAGTCGGTGGAGGGCCTCCGCCTCCTTGTCGGAATCCACCATTGGTTTTGATGCTATATGTTGTCTCCATTGGTGGTGACGATGCAGAAGAGATATGGAAACTTAGGTTGTTCTAGAGCATAGGAAATTTTTGGTGTTGCCAAACCCTATGCTTCATCCACTATATAGCTACGTCGAGGATATGTTACAAGTTCCCTTTAAAGGAATCAACGGTTGCACCATGCACACATTGTCCCTATCGAATAGGTTCTTCATGTTGATCATTTCTTGGAAAGTCTTGATCAAAATATGTCAGTGAATATTGTTAATTAGAGTGAGATAAAAATATCTACTATTCCCAAAGAATAATATTTCTTGTAAAGATAAGGCCAGATTATTTGCGAGAAAGAAGTAAAGTCATTTATGGAAAATATAGAGAGAAATCCCATCAGGCCACATATCCCACTCGCCGCATCACTTATCATTTTCAAGATTGTGAAATCTCCTCCCCTCAGTCGAGCAACTGGGTAGCAAGGGGTTTATGGAAAGAAGAAAGAATGTCATCATTAGGTTTTCTCATCACGCCGACTTATCAATTTATTAGGCTTGTCAAGAACATTGTACTCTTTCTTCTCATTCTCTCCTCGCCGTCTTTATATATCTTTTTTTTGAAAAAAATTGTCTGAGAAAATAAAGAGTAAAAAATGGCAAAAGAAAAATAAAGCAAAGTAAAGAAATGGGTTGGGTTTCCTCCTAGCAAGCGTCTCGATTTAGCACCGCAGATTCGAGCGATAGTAGCATTTTTCAAGTTGATCCAACAGACAGTGTATCCAAACCCTTATACTTCAAACCTGTGAACCCAGGATCATGGTTGGATGATGTGCATGGCTTGCCCGTGGGAAGATCCCTATTGTCTTGATTGGCATCTAGCAGGCATGATTGTTGCAATTCTAGGTTACCTTCTGCCTTAAAAGCTTTGATTGAATTGTGCACCCTCTTAAATTCCCCAAGAACTTGGTGTTCAATAGTCTTCTTACTTGGTCATACAATGAGTTTTCCGACTTAGACGTCCACTAGGGATCCTGTAGTAGCTAAGAATGTATTCCTAAAATGAGCGGGAATCAATTGGCTTCTTTTATATGCATGACCACAAAATTGCATGGTACGTAGGTGTCATGTCCTAGCTTCACCGGGACATCTTCGATAATTCCCAAGGGTTTAGTGATGGATGCATCAGCCAATTGG
Organism: Alisma plantago-aquatica; assembly: GCA_963693085.1. Classification (NCBI taxonomy): domain Eukaryota; kingdom Viridiplantae; phylum Streptophyta; class Magnoliopsida; order Alismatales; family Alismataceae; genus Alisma; species Alisma plantago-aquatica. The sequence continues at coordinate 714,285,675 of OY856414.1, read as the reverse complement.
ATGGTCATTTCCTTAGGTAAGATATCTGTGAACCCTAGGCACTAGTATATAGTGTAGGGCATAATGGATATGGTCGCGCCTAAGAAAACTAGTCCTTGCAACATATGTCATCTGTAATGACACACAGTTTTGAGTGTCTAAAAGACCGTAAAGTCACAGATCATTACTCATAAATTCCAGGATCAAATTCAAGATATTATATAGAATATTAAACAATTTCCATTAATGAACAAATACTTACATTTTTTCATAAAAAAACTCCTTTAAGGAGTTACATAAATTTTAGAAAGAGTTAACATTTGCATGAATGATGATATACCATTATATCTAAACCTTCATGAATAACTTTAGTGTCTTCAACATCTTTATCTATAAACTCATGTCCACAAATCATGTATACCTGATACCTAAAACGCCGACAAACAAATACACGGTCAATATATTTCTATATTTGTACGTGGGTTCATCCAATAATCACAAGTGCACATATAAACAATCATCTTTTCATTGATCATAAGAACATAAACTTGGTTTCATATTCTAACCCATATCTGGTCTACTACCTCATGTGTAATCACTGTCCCTGTTGGGCTCGTGTGCATTACCCTTAAGATCAGTCTAACCCAAGGTTCAAAATATTGTTATTTACTTTACAAGATACTCATATGAACTTTATAATTTGCAAGAAGTAAATAAATAAACAAGCAGTTTATCATTCGTTTAATCTCATCGAGAAACATCAGCAAACTTAGAATTCGGTACATGTATTCATAAGCATAACCACGTACCTTATGCTATTGTAGAAACTATGTAGAATAACTCATGTACTTTAAGAGTGCATCCAAACATCCAAGAAACAAATCATTCAATCAACATTATCTAAAACACACATAATACATATGTGTCACCATGCATTCTCATTCATTAATCATATCTAGATTCGCTCCTAAACTAGGGTTTAGGGTTGACTCATGTTTGGACTAGGAATAAGGGTCACACACTCTAATTCCCTCATATCATGATGTATAAGATTACCAAACCTAGTTATGCATATTAGGTGAAACCCTAATCATCCTGAGCATATTAGGTTATTCATGATACCTAGATCATATTATCAACATTAAGAGCATAGCAAGATACTCACATTGGTTTCAAAACCCTAAATCAGCATGTATAAGATTATTAATCTAGAAACATCAATTATTCATCATTATGAAGGATTTCCTCATTATACATGACAAGATCATGTATTAACTCAACATAAATGAATCTACTCAATTAAGCATCAATTTAAAGAAATCTAGGTTTTCCTTTCTATTAATAATATTAAAACTTGTACTGCATATACCTTTGGAATAGGAACCTTAATTAGATCTAATTATATTTTCTTTGGATTGCTCTCATTTTTCTGAGCAATTTGATATATAGTTTTTCTATCATCAGATTTACCATTAATTAGTTACATTTATTGCAAGATAATGCTATCCTAGCCAATCAAGGATCGCCACATCACCATTTCTATTATCCTAGTTATTATCCACGTAGTCGGGTCCAACATTTGGGCTTTTGCCATTCTGGAACCCCACACTCGCATCGTTCAGGCAAAAATAGGATGCCAAAAGTAAAAAACAACCCTTACCTTGTGAAGCCAACCCAGGGGCAAAGTGGTTCTTTCACCACTGGTCGTCTTCAACCCCTTCGCACGGTCCATCACCTTCCACTCCTATGGCCATGGTCAACTGCTTGGTTGACTCCTTGGCAACCCCCCCTCATGAGTCTAGGTCTGTGCAGCCTCGTATCCGCCTACCCCCTCCAGACTCATCGACGTCCCGAGTGTGGCTCGCGGTGGACATCAAAGACTGCCCCGTTGGTGTTCGTCCCAAGAATAGAGCATGAACAGAGGCTCATGGTCACAACCACTAGACACCCCCTTGTACGATGCTAAACACACAGATCTCCTTACCACATGTCGTAGATTCCAAAGGCCAGAGGAATTGGACGTGCACTCCTCTTCGGGACCTAGAGGGGTCAGAAACCACAGTCGATGAGCAGCTTGAAATCCAGGCATGACAGTGAGGAGGAGAAGAAGACTTTCGATCAATCTGATAACATCACGAGAGCTGCAATTCGGGGCGTGTCGCTCTTTGCCTCACTAAGTTATCCACAATCTTTTATAGGTCTGAAGCCACAAGATACATTGAGCCCCCAACTTCTTGGGAGATTAGGAAATTGGGCATTATCTGGATTCTCAATGATAATAGGGAAGGAAGGGTATATTGATTTCTCTATTATCTCCCAAAGTTAATGAAACCAAAAACATGCTCTAAGGGTAAGTACAGGTGAATAGAGAGTCTAAGGAGATCGGGACTCTGCTACCCGTGGAACTCAGTGAAGTTTGGGTGAGAGGGAAGACTCTCCTGCCCGCATTCCACCTGGATCGGAAGTCCAGGTTCGACTGGACTCTCATCCACCTATTTTCTTTTAACCCTTTATTTCTTTAATAAAACTCCTCATTCTAGTATTATTTATACCAGCTATATTTGAGCCCATTTTTATACCAAATTTTAGGATAATGCTAACATCACCCTTATCTCCCATTATAACAAGGATACATGCTCAATTTGGTCGTTAATCATCAGAAACTTGGTTTTAAAGTAATAAGAGAATAATCTTTTAACTAATTATCTAGGCCAGATATTATCTTGGAACATTCTAGAAATTCTCCCTTTATCTTATATTATGATTATCTATTAATAAAAAATATCTTGAATATCTATTATGATCGTGAGTATCAACCATATCCAAATTCATATCCCTAGGACTCATATGTAAACCCTAGGTAACCAATTTGGGATGGAACAAGTTCCTAAGGCCCACGAACCATCTATTGGGTCCTATAAAGGTTTCATGAGCTTAATTACATTCTTAATTACCAAACTTGAGGCTTTGGTAACCATTGCATCTTATATTAGCCTCATTTGAACACATATGTTTAAAAGCAAATTATTTCCTTAATTGAACATTTCATCTAAATCTAGGGTTTGGAATTATCAACCAAGATCCCTCAATTCGCTTCATGGTTATATGTTCCTTAATTTATCTAGGCTTGAAATCTACAAATTTCAAGGATGTAACATCATCTCCCAAGAAACAGTCTATCCCGAAGGAGCTATGATCATTCTGCTTCTGGGGCATTTGATTTTTAAACTATGTTAGAAACTTCATGTGCAAGTTTCATGGTCTCAAGGTCCTTGGATGTATATTTTCTGGAGAGTAGAGTCTTGAGGTATTTGCTCCAAGCTGGGATTTTGACTACTGCATCAAGGATTGGGATGTCAGGATGAAATTTGTTTATAGTTTCTTTAAATTTTATGAACTAACCGTCCAACTTGGTTTTCTTGAGGCGTCCTGCATAGGGTGTTCATGGAGTGTATATATGATTTGCAGGAGCTCTAGAGTTGACTGCTGGAGCTGCTTCTATCACAATCTCATTGGTGCTGGACTGTGTTGGAGTCACGAGAGATTCCATTATCTGGTTCTCTAGATGGCTGATGGGGTAGTTTGGAGCTTACATTGGGGTTCTCTCAATTTTGTTGTCAGGAGTAGAGGTGGGAGGTGCGGTGCAAACATTCCTTGATCTGGTCATTACAAGATTTAACTGCTCTGGCTGCTCTGGATGCTTGGGGTTGTTTTCTGGCTGGCCAACAATTTTCTCTGCTGGAGGTTGTTGACTAGCCACCAGTTGAGCAATTTGAGATTCCAATGCTTTTTGATTTGCTGTGGCATTGGAAAGTTGAGTATGGCATGATGCCATCATATCCTGAAGGGTATTCATTGGTTCCTACACCGGTACAACTTCAATCTGTAGTAGTGAGGCTTGATTTGGATTTTGGAATTTTTGCCACTACTGGTAATTCTGAGTGGGAAAATTGAACCTGGAATTTCCCTATTGCACGGGCCATTATAGTTCATTGGCTCTCTAGCCAGGGTGGATTGCATCAAAGTCTGATCTGGACCTTCAGCTCCCTCAGGGTTCCCATTTTGGAAACCATAATGACTTTGAGCTTGATTTGGATTATAGTGCCCTTGCCCTGGAATGTTGTAGATTGACTTCACATCTTTGGCTTGAGTAACAATGTACCGTTATACGACTTGATGCTCATGGAAAGAAGCATATAGTTGTTGGCAATGGACGGTGATGTGATCAACCAAATGGTGAAATTCACATGAGGGTGCAATGATTTGTACTTAGGGAGTTTGTCTCTTTTTCTCACACACACTGAAAGATTTCTCAAGATTGTCTTGCTGGAGGGAGAGATATTTCTATGCTTTAGAGATAGATTTGAGTTCCTAATAGTCTTCTACCATGAATACTTTAAGGACACTCTTGCCCGAGGGTTTGGTCCAGTGGGTCTGATTTCTCTGCCGCAAGGTTAATGATCTTGAGTGCATTATCAAAACCTATCGCATTAAATCCCCCTTGGAGGAGGAATCGAGGAATTTCTTCATCTCATCGTTGACTCTTTGATTGAAGAATTCAATGATATGATTTTTAGGGATGCCATGATGCAAACACTTTTGTAGGAGTTCATTGAATTGCTCCCATGCTTCATAAAAGGATTCCTCGGGAACTTGATTGAATCTTGTAATCTGTCATCAGATTGATTATGTCATTGAAGTTGGGTACATTTTTTCTAGGAATTTGTTCTCCAGGGCCTCCCATGTGTTATTCGGATCCCCTCTAAGAGTGTTATACCACGTTCTGGATATGTCTGTGAGAGAGTATTTGAAGAGTTGTAGTCACATGGCATCATCAGTGGCACTTGATGACTTCATCATCAAATAAAGGTTGATGAATTTGAGAAGATGTTCTCGACAATCATCTCTGATCCTTCCTATAATGGTAGAATTTTGTAGTAGGCTGACCCATTGGGATCTGATCTTGATCATGCCACCTAGAGATTGGAGTGGATGAGTCAAGTCTGTTCCGTTAGGGATGGACAAATCCGATAATTCTTTTGTGTGCTTTGTAGCTTGTTCGGCTTCTAGAATGGTCTTGAATTCAGCCTCCAAGTACACTCTAGCTTCTACAACGAGTAATTCTACTGGGCCACGATAACTACATCGATGCATGCTTGGATAGTTTCTTCTACATCTGCCGCACCCACCATGGCGCTCTCCTTATGAAGTTTCTTGAGAGCTCTCTCAATTTCGGGATCAAATAGTAATCTCGAGTCAAGACTTCTAGACTTCGCATAGGCTAGAAATGCCTAAAAAAAGAAAGAAATGATTGTGAGTGATTCACTTGATTCTAGAGGATTTTCAATATTATCAAGAAAAGTAAATAAACAAAAGGAAAGAAAAACCCTAATTACGATTATGCTTCTAGAAATATTTAACCACCATTATCCCCAAAAACAACGCCAATTTTTGATGGGGCTCAAATGTCGCACCAAGAAAAATCCTAAAAGAATAACTTATAGGCTTAACCAAAAGCACAATCCACTAATTCCCCACTCCACATGACTGGAAGCCTTCTTGCAGTATACTTAAGGACCGAACCCAAAGGATACTTTTTTAAGTAGTTATATAAATTCAGAAGTATTCAGAGTAATATTGATCACCAATTAGTTAAAAGATTGATTAAACTAAGATGTTTCCAGAAGCAATAAAGATTAAGTAAATAATAGATAATAAAGAATGCTAGGGCATGTGTTTTCTCTACGCGGGCCTGTGTAATTATCCTAGGAGGATTTGACTCTCCAATAGTCATTGCTAAATCAAGGCTTAGCTGCTGCACCCTCATGAGATACAAGTCATCACCAAGTATAAACCCCTTCAAACCGATCGTCCTCAACACCCAAGTTCCCTATCTATACCAACTGAACTCCCTTACTTGCAACCGACCATCCTCGACATGTAGAAGATCAAATTCCAATCACCTCACTATCCCTTGCTGACAGCTGAGTGGGACAATAAGATCATTCTGGTGTTCTAATCATGCTCACAACAATCTCCATATCCATGATTATAACATATATGCAAAACAAGTCATCAATTTCCAAAGCAAGGCATCAAGAAGAATGATACTTTATTTAGAAACTATATTGTAAAGTTTAGATACAAGCTAAGATATAATATGGGAAATTGGGGCTAGTCCCCATGCCCCAACACAAGGCATCTACTTGCTCATGGCGAGGGACAACAACAAAGATATAGTGGGAATGATGGAGTATGCCATGATGCCTAGTGCAAGAAGACCAATCTCTCCTCTATGAATGCTTCCTCCTGTCTCCTTACTAGGGTCTGTGCTGCATAATTTGGCTTCTAATCATGAATCAGAGACCCGTAGAATGGACAATAAGGATTTGCTTTTATAGATGCATTCCTCACCTCTGAAACCCTAAAGCTGAATACTTGTGTTCAAAGACATCTGATTCCATGGCCCATACTCAGTCCAACAGGACATGGGTTACTCAATTTGGACCTTGTATCTGGTTGTTTGGCCAGCCAACATGGGGTGAATCAGAATGGACTGGATGTTGAGACCTCACGTCAAGATGTAAAAATCTGGAAGACTCCAGGTGGAGAGTGGCCCGAGTCGGGCAATTGCAGAGCCACTCTCTTGAATAGGTGGTTGGAAGGTGACCAAAAGGAAAGCTTTTGTTCCTCCCTTCCATTGAGGCGTAGCATCATTGGGGTTTAATCATCCATCTAAGCATCATTACACAACATTGGATGATTCTACACAAAATGTAAGTGAAAATGCATTAAAGTTTGAAAAGGGGAATATAATTGCATTTGAATGAATTGGAAGCTTACCTTTATTAGTATTAATAAAATCATTTATGCTATTTTCCATGTCAATCATCACATGATATGCTCTATGGGCATACCTTGCCAATATTACATGCCTTGTGATGAGTATATTTATACATTATTCAGAATTTGTTTTACTTGCATTTTAGGGGTTGTTGTGTTTCCATTTCTTAATTTTAGCTTCATATTCATTCAAATACAATTATTTTCCCTTGTTCAAACTTTAATGCATTTCAAATACATTTTACATAGAATAATCCAATGTTGCGTAATGATGCTTAGATGGATGTTTAAACCCTAATGATGCTATGCCTCAATGGAAAGTATACAGACATATATATGTATATGTATATACATATATACATAGAATGTAGAATACATATAAGGTATACACACATACATATACATATATGTATGTATATGATTATGGGATTAAGAGAGAAAGATTTCTCCCCCCTCTCCCATGCCCGTGGCGGAGGCCGAACGCCCGAGAGGGTGGTAAATCAAGACAACAACTGCGATTCGAACCGGAGTCCCTCTGTTAGGGGACACCATGCTTGACCACTTGACCCACTCCTTGTCGGCAAAATGGGATTAAGAGAAAAAGATTTCTCCCCCCTCTCCCACACCCGTGGTAGAGGCCAAACGCCTGAGAGGGTGGTAAATCAAGGAAGAAACTGGGATTCGAACCCGGGTCAAGTAAAACAAATTCTACAAGAAGGTATAAATATACTCATCACAAGGCATATAATATTGGCAAGGTATGCCCATAGAGCATATCATGTGATGATTGACATGGAAAATAACATAAATGATTTTATTAATACTAATAAAGGTAAGCTTCCGATTCATTTTGTTTCACTCAATTATGAGATAATGAGGAAATATTATGAATGTCTAGAGAATAATAATACTCAATGACATATGTCTTCAAGTATTAACCCTGGGGAAATGAGATCATATGTGTGTTAAGGGTACATATAAATATTCTCATTATGTCCCTAGTCAGTTGTTACTATGGAAGGTTAGACACCACTAACACATAAGACTAGAGTGTGGGTTGGTTGATGAAAAAATCTCATTAGGCATGATATGGCAATATCAAACCAAGCACACATATACATGTTAGGGAATAGTGTATCAGACATACCCACCTTGAGAGTCACACATGGAAGCCATAATTGGTGGTCATAGTCATCTCTCATAGTGAAGGTGGTGATTGTGATTGTTAGACCTGAAATAAATGCACTCACCACATGTTGTTAAGGATGCTTTGTCATCATCAAATGCAATCCTAAAACATGGATTGTTATAAAGGTGATGACTATGTGACTTCCATACATGGGGATAGACTATGAGTGATAAATATGGGATTTGTCCCTCCTACCAGAGTATGATATCATGGCCACCTGATAAGTGAGACTGAGAAACACATGCACATGTGAATTAATATATGATATTGAGGTTACATTATCTCAAAAAGTCTACTCATGGTTCAAGTAACATGGATTGAATGTTGAGAGGATGACCTTTCATTTCTTGAGTTCATCTTGGATGTCAGAAACAAAGGAATTATACAATCACTACAACACCTTACATAGATTGTAGGTTGAAGTTGTTCTCCAACTTTCCATTCACTTGGATAGCACTAATGTGCGACTAAGCACCGCTCCTTGCTTGTGATGTCATAAGCTAGTTATGGACATTCACTGCCAACGTGATATGGGACCTATAGGGCCACACACATAGGAACTCATATAGAAGAAGAGGTTATATTGAATGATGATGGGATTGATTACTAAAGTATTTAGGTACTCAATTCACACAACAAATTAGCTGAATGTGATGTATGTACTGCCAGACGACCATCTGATAGAGTGAGATGTCCGTTTGGAGTACTAGATGACTGACTCAAAAGTTGAGACGATCGTTCAGGTCATCAGGCTGATTGGAAATGAAATTGGCTTAGGTCTGCCTTGTGAACCAACCAATTGAACTGATCGGTTTGGCTCAACTCACCAGAAGGGCATCTAGGTGAGCGAGACACGCATCTCTCCTGGGTGAGATGGCTTGGTTGGGGCCAAACTATGGTGTTGGATGTTTCCCAAACTTGTTTCGATTGCACATTACTTGTGGTTAAAGGAATTGATATGTGATATTAACTGGAATTGAAATTGCCAAATTTGTATGCAATTGGGAAGCTAGAAAACATTTTTTAGTCTGAGATGACCATCTCGTGTGACCAGAAGACCGTCTAGGTGACACAATGAAAGTTTTAGTGGTCGTAGGTTGTGAAAATTCAATATCTTCCAGTCCCTTCCACTCCCGCATAAATCCCGTACAGACTGGGAACCCTGTCCCAAACCCCACCTATAAATAGAGGGGTACTGGGGACTTCCTAGAACACAACATAGACAACTGAGAATCAATTACTCTAACAACTTTTGTCCTCTCTGGTTGTGGTAACCGAATGAACCCAAGAAATTCCTACCAACAAGGGAGGGATTGATACGAGAGAGAACACCTTAGGATCTTTGTTGTGGGAGAGCAAGTTGGTGAGTAGTACACCAACAGGAGGGACAACTCCATCATGTCTGTTCTAGTTGAATGATAAAGTTCTAGTTGGTTTGTGTGGACTACTCTAGAGGTAGGAGTCATTTGGATGCTACTGTTGGTAAGGTATGCCCATAGAGCCAATCATACAATGATTGAATGGTATAATTACCTAAAATAATTTGATTAATAATAACATATATAAAGGCTAGATTCCAATTCATCCATTTCACTCAGTTATGAGATAATGAGGACATAGAGTGAATGTCTAGAGAATCATATTACTTAATGGCATATGTTGTCAAGTTACTATCCTTGTGTATGAGATCATATAGATGTTAATAGTACATATACACATTCTCATTATGTCCCTGATCTATTGTTATTGTAGAAGGTTGATAGACAACAATAACACATAAGATGACTAAATCTCATTAGTCATGATATGGAAATGTCACACCAACCACACAAATACATGTTCGGGAACAATGTATTGGACATACCCACCTTGAGAGTGACACATGGTTATGCTCGTCACATTCATCTCTCATAGTGAAGGTGGTGATTGTGATTCTTAGACGTGAAATCACCACACTCATCACATATTGTTGGGTACACTTTGACATCATAAAATGCAGTCCTGAAACATGGCTTGTTATAACAGTGATGATTGGGTGACTTTGACACATGGGGATAGATTATGAGTGATATATATGGGATTTGTCCCTCCTACTGGAGTATGATATCCTAGCCACTTGATAAGTGAGACCAGGAAATGTATGTGCATGCACATGTGAATCAATATATGATATTGAGGTCACATTATCTCAGACAACCTACTATTGGTTCAATAAACATGGATTGAATGTTGAGAGTACGAACAACCATGCCTCAAGTTCATCCTGGATATCAGAGAGAAAGGAATTATACAATCACTGCAACACCTTACGTAGATTGTAGGTTGATGTTGTTCTAACTTTCCATTCAGTTGAGTAGCACTGATGTGCAACTAGGAACCACTCTTTGCTTGTGATGTCATAAGCTAGTTATTGACACTCATTGCCAATGTGATATGGGACCTATAGGGTTACAAACATAGGAACTCATCTAGAAGAGGAGTTTGATCTTCATTGAGAATTTGATTCATACTAAAGTGTTTAGGTATTCAATTCATGCAACTGGTCACTTGATTGGCTAACCTGGTCTGCCAAATGACCATTTCACTGAGTGAGACAACCATTTTAGGCTTCCAGATAGGTGTCTCAAGTGTTGAGACGGCCGTTTGGGTGGTCAGACAGATCAATGATCGAATTGGCTTAGTTCTGCCCTTAAACTGACCTGTTCAATATGATTGAACCGGATGGCTCATCTCAACTCACTAGATGACCATTTGGGTGAGTGAGACTGGTGTCTTGCTTATGTGAGACAGCCCACTTGGGGCCGAATGAAGGTTCAGGATGTTTCCCAAATAGTTTTGATTGCATATACTTGAAGAGTAGTAAAATTTAATTGTATATTAATTGGAACCAAAATTACCAAATTCGTGTGCGATTGGGAAACTACCAAATGGCCATTTGGTAGTGCGAGACAATCGTCTCGCACACCAAACGACCGTCTGGGTGTGTGAAATGACCATTTCGGCTGTTGCAAGTTGTGAAAGTTCAAGTTTTTCCAGTCCTTTCCACTCCCACACAATACTATACAAATTGGGAACCCTGACCTTAACCTCACCTATAAAAGGAGGGGTACTGGGGGATTCCCAAGACACAACATAGGCAACTGAGAATCATTTCCTCTGACAACTGTTGTTCTCTCTGGTTTTGGTAACCAAGAGAGTCCAGGAAAGTCCTACCGAATAGGGAGGGATAATCAAAGGGAGAGAATAACTTATACTTGTCGTTGTGGAAGAGTAGGTTGGTGACTAGTACACCAATGGGAGGGGAACCTCTTTCTTGTCCATTCTTAGTGAATGACAAGAGTTCTAGTTGGTCTATGTGCACTACTCTAGAGGCAGGAGTCCATTGGATGTTGCTAGGAGGACAACTACAACATGCAGTCCATTGATTCAGCCCTATTTTAGGGCTTCATCTTGTGTCATATTGCACTTCAATCACATCTATACCTGTTATATTACATGTTATTCATCTCAATATGCATATTGGTATAAAATCCACTTATGGACATTATTTGCATGTTTTTCAAGCATTTGGACCACACTTGATGAAAGAGAGAGAGAAGGAGTGATCCTAGGGTTTCTCTACCCTTTAAGAGGCCTAAAGTGAAGTCTGATGCTCCCTCAACCTACCCCTAGTGGCCAAAGATCTATTATAGAAAAGATGACCAAGAAAATCCAAAGAAACAAATCAAAGTGATGATCGAGTTACCATCACGGTCATGGTACCACAGAACGGCCATGCTAGCACACTTGCAATCGACATAGCCATCTCCAAGCAAAGCTAGAATCACCACAGTCATGCCACACAGAATGGTCATGGTGAACTGACCCAGAACGGTCGTGCCACCTTTCATGACCGTGCGATAGTAGAGGCAAAAAAGTTGTGGAGCCAGGAACAAGTTGTGCATTTTGAGCCACCACGACCGTGCTACCCTAGCCCCACCACGGCCGTGGTGACCACCATGGCCGTTCCACCTTCAGTAAAAAATCCACCAAGTCCCTATGATTTTTCACCATTTCTCACCATGTTCGTTCCCATCCACCATGACAGTTCCCACTGTTCCCCACCACAGCCATGCTGCCTACAAAACCCTAGCTAATTTTGCACTATTTTCCCATACTACCCCTACTTGACCTAGTGCTTCCCCCACACCTATATTGAAATGACCGCCACCAAACCGAGAGCCAAATCGTTACTAATTATGTGGAATAATCATAAGCAGTAGATTAACAAAATCACTAAAAATTAAAACCATTTTGCAAAGAGATCAATTTCCTGGAAAACTCTTAATGAAAGAACCAAAACTTTATATACATTAGGGTTCACATTGTACATACACTGTACCATTTCATCTCAAAGATAACATATAACAATTTCTTTGTCAAAACATATACTGAAGCAACATAAAACCTTGGGGCTATCAAGCCAAAATCTCAGATTGTTCATAAAATCATTACGTACTAATAATCCAAGGACCTGAGAGTACAGAGATGACACATATGACTTCTATCTACAAGACATGACAGACAGTACACTCAACCTCAGCTGTTACTGCTATCCCTGCTGTTGTTGTCCTTCCTCTGTAGAATGATCTCTACCTCCTTGTGCATGTGCACCTAAAAATTGTGGATCCCACGGGGTGAGACAATTGTACCAGCAAGAGATATAACTCTCCACCAACAATGTTATTATCACAGGTAAATAGTATTAAACAGATAAGAGGTTCTTTTATATTACTAAGCAAGGGTAATCACAGTGGATAAGCAAATTAGAACATTTCTCATCTTTTAAAGCATTGTAACTGTCTATGATAGAGCAGTAAATCATCTATTCACTTTATAAGGAATATGAAGAACATGTGTATCATTTACCATCATACTATACTAACATCTCAAGCTTATCATATGATAATATTGTCATGGTATGACATCCATGAATCATTCTCATTTCTATCTATCGGCCTCAGCCAATCTACAAGCCAGGTATTGAATTGTACCAATCATGTGAATATACATCATTATGTTCTATCCAGGTATTGGTTTATACCAATCCTATGAAATCATATCAAGGTATTGGACTATGCCAATCCTGAGAAATTAAAGCCAGGTATTAGACTATGCCAATCCTATGAAATTATATCCAAGTATTGGACTATGCCAATCCTGTGAAATTAAAGCCAGGTATTGGGTTATCCTAATCTTATGAGAGTTTAGCCAGGTATGGGATTGCACCAATCATTTAAATATACATCATTATGTTCTGTCCAGGTATTGGTTTCAAAATAATTAGGTTAGGGTTTTATTTTATTAACCAATTGTTGTTTCAAATCATATCATTACCCTTAATTAGGGTTAAGGTTTCGCTTTAACCTGATTAGGGTTTTCAAGTACATTCATCAAGAATCACAACCCTGATTCATACTCCACACATATTTGGAGTATCAATGTATACTCAGTACATGATTATTATACAATTATAGGTTCCTCTTTCATAATCAATAGGATATTGATTACATCATACTCCATTAAGTTGGCTCAATCCTTCTCTCAAGGTACATTGGCCCATAGTCATAAAAATGCATTAAACTCTTTATTTATTAATGTATCATTTGACATAACACACTACATGTGTCACTCAATAAAGTATATTGAATTGAGGTGCTTCCACCCTATTGGGCAAATAGGTGTGTTCTTGCTTCCATATTGGGTAAAGAGGTGTGTGTGTGCTCCACACCATAACAGGCAAATAGGTGTGTGTATGCTTCACACCATATCAGGCAAAGAGGTGTGTGTGTGCTTCACACCATATCGGACAAAGTGGTGTGTGTGCTTCACCCCATATCGGGCAAAGAGGTGTGTGTGCTTCAAACCATATCGGGAAAATAGGTGTGTGTGTGTTTCACACCATATCAAGCAAAGAGGTGTGTGTGTTCTTCACACCATATCAGGTACTCATCATCTAGGGTTTGTCATATCTGGTTTTGACCATATACTTGATTCCATGTCGTGAATAAGTTGTATGCTTGACCTCATATTGTGCACATGGTGTATTCTTGACACCATATCATGCACAAGATGTATACTTCATCATTATATCATGTATAAGGTGTATGTATCCTCATTGTATCATTTTTTAATGATATGTTCACTTCACCATATCGGGTTAGAGGTGCTTCAACCCAATATCGGGTTGAGCCATGTTGATGTCATCATCATAAACCTCTAGAATCTTGTTCTTACTGTTATAGTTCATGGAAAATAGTCCTAGGACACTAATAGATCTTATGGATTCATCAATTATGCAAGAAAATTCGTATTGAATGTATATCATCAACTATGGCAAGATTGATGGTAAATAATAACATAATTGAGTTCAAGTTATATAACCCACCTCAAGAGCAACTTCAAAGCTCCAAGATACAAAGATTCATGTTCCAATGGTTGAACATGAGCTTATGAAAGGTCCAAGACTTGAGTTCCTCAGCACCATGCACGATACTTCATCACTTAGCTTGTGGCCGATATCACCTCACTTGGCCGATATCACTTCACTTGGTCGATATCACTTTTCTATGGTCGATATCAAGGATCTATGCATGATACTCCTTCACCTATGCATGATATTGAGACTCTATGCATGATATCTAAGAGAAAGAGGGTGATAAATTTGAAAATTTCACTTATAGGTGAAAGGAAGGGTATATATAGTTGAAGCTCATGAAAGAGAGTGTATATGAGGTGTCATCATTTTAAAGATACTAGGTGCCACATGTCCATGCATGGTTGACACTTTTCCTTGCATGCACTCATATTTATATTGACATGCAAAACACTTGAGGATAATCTGGAGATGATATTTCGGCCATCACATATCTTGTTGGATAAGATATCTCTATTCAATCACCACTTTATTCACAACTCGATACAACTTTTCGAAGGAAGTTGTAAACCGATACACTTCACCTCCTTGAGGTTCTTTGCTCATCATGGACCATACCTAGAACTCACAAACCGATATGAGACTCCCCCTATGGCACCTTGGCTGATAGGCACTCTCTTATAAACTCTACAACCCGATACAAGCTCAAATTAGGGTTTCACATTCAACCCTTTCTTAGTCTTTTAATCACCAAGAATACCATCATTAAAATATGATTCAAACATGATGAATCCTTCTTTATATCTCCTCTAGATGATACTAGGAGGGATTAGGGACACTCTAGAGGTGGTAATTTGCATATCAACCCTACATTTTGGGTAAATTACAACTTGTACCAAAATCGGTACACAAGGCACTAACATTATTCAAACAAGTTCAAATGTGGAATTTAGGATTTCCACAAGCCACCACCTTGCATCATTCTCTCTCTTATGATGCTAAAACACATGAGGTATGTTCAACATATGACATATTTCAATATAACCCTCATCATAAGTAAATTGCATTTTGGTCCAAAATATGAGAACATTGCTCAAATATTATTCAAACAGGACCAAACTTGAAACATAAGTTTTTTTACCTGATAAAAAAACACTTTGCAGAATTATATTAAAGTTCTAAGAAACTTATTTAGGCTAATCAAACATGGTTATCCCTAAACCCAGGCCAGAGATGTTACAAGTTATAAACCCCTAACAAGGATTTTGTCCCCGAAATCCCAGATGAAGGCAGACAATTGTGATTCATGCATCATATCATCAAGTCTCCACATAACATCTTGATGTCATGGAGATGCCATAGAACTTTGACCAGAACAAGGTCCTTTCATTTAGGGTCATCATAGAATATGTCATACATGACACATATTCAACTGTCCTTTTCATTAATGATTGTAATGTCAATTTTGTGTCAGGTAACACTTTTCTTAGTCAGAGAAGCATTATACATACCTTATTTAATTTTAGTGTCAAACCTTACTGATTTGTCACCTTCTCAACTTAAAAATTATTTAATAATATTCTTGACCTTGGGATTTTTCCATACTCCTTACTTAGTTTAACATTTCACCTTCAAGGAAAGACCAGAGTCACGTTTTTTCACCTACTTGGAACTACAAGTCTTATCATACATCTACTGTGACACTTTAATCTGCTGACACAACACTAAACTTTATTATGACTTATACCAACTATCCTGCTAGCTATTTATTTTCTTGTAATAAGTAGAGGCTACTTGTCAAAGAAGAACTTATCTTGGAAGTATCTCTAGATGTTATGTATAAACTGCCTCAACAGATCTAGATAGGGATATTATAAGGAATTATTTTTAGCTTGATAAGCTTTTTCCCAAAACGATTCTACAATTGTTCCTTAAACTCATACATCCTTGCTGATGTCGTGTTTATGCAGAGCATAAACCCCTAACATATGGTATCCATACTATAGTATGTAACTAGACAAATCTCAAAGTTGGCCCTTCTAGGTAACCAAACATTATTCATCTTATTAGGAGTCATGTACTCACTATTTCATACCTTTAAAACCTCTTGGAAACTAGAATTCCTTACCTTGTTATTAGTTACATGTGTCAAATACACATCACATCCTTATCATTTCCATCCTCTGTTGTCATTACCAAAACCAAACATATAATAGGACCTTTCTTTCATCTCGGGGCATTACTTATCACATATAACTTTTTCTTTGAACCAAAAATCTAGGACTAACTGATACTTTTCAAAGTATCCATTTATAGATTACTTCTAATCCATGCATATCAAGTGTCATAAAGCTTACTTGATTGTCATGTCCCTGAAAGGAAAGAACACAAGGAAACATAGTCCTTCTTATCACCCCATCATTATCCAGGGTTGTTTATTAAAGAAAGGAGATTATCACCTTCCTTGATTATTGCATGAACTTTCAACGGTTTATGTATCACTCAATTTTATTTCCTCTGGGGTTCCTTGCCATTAACATAGGAATTATAAAGATGATTACATGTCATCATCCTTTAGCATCATCATCATCATGATTACTAGATCTGGGTATTCAAACCCTTAGTTCATCACTAAACATTATCACCTCTTACTAGGTAACTATTACCTTTAGGTCCTCAGACCAAGGTATACATTATACTAAACATCTTCTTTTGTTTATAAGTTGATCTATGATTAACTCAAATTCCTCCATATATCAATTAGGATGTGGTAGAAATATCCATGCCACATCTTCTACTTCATTATGCTCTTTAGATTGTCTCAAAATGACTATTTGATTAGAGTAATAAGAAAGATAGCAATCTAAGAGTGTCATACTTACCTTTCCTTCAATATATGAATACCTGGCCAGGGTATGCAAGAACTGAAGTTAGGTAGTATGCATTTTTTTAATATTATGTTTCTTACTTTTATCATCCCTTTAAATTTTACTACTTAATATCTCTGATTTTCTCTGGTATTTCTTTTACATCTCTTCCCTTTCTACATGAAGAGGGAAATTTCAAAACATATAAGAGGATATTGTACTGAATATAGGTTCTCATCCTTGTTATCTCTTCCTTGTGTCCTCATAGGACTAATTAAAGGAATCTCAACAACAATTACCTTTCTTATAACTAGTAGGCAGAGAGAAGTAAAGGAAAGATAATTCAGAATGAAAAGTTTTATCTGATATGCTACCTCTTATGGGTTATCTAGTGTCTCCGCTGACTTGACGTATGGAGTCTAGTTGTCACCTACTATTGCCTTTTTACACTATTGGGTTGTAACTTTCGTAAGACCTGCCGAGTCTGCCTCGGTTGTTGGATCATTTCCTCCCTTCTTCTGAACAAAAGGGTTCAGTATGCTCAACATGTCCATATTTATAACATATCTTGTCCTCGTACCATGGTCTTATCGGTCTTATTATCGATATAGAAGTTAAGTCAGGAGTTCTTACAGGTGGAAAGTTAGGACTTTTGCCTTTACTTAGTGACTACTGCCCTAGTGTACTAGGCATTTATTGCACTGGTGGTACAAAAAATGTTGGCTTTTTAGAGCAACTAGGCAAGTGTCTCTAGAATTATAGAGACCTTTCCTTAATTCTCAGCTTATTGCCCCTCCTTGGGTATTGCCATCACAGATGTACTATCTATCTATACTTATGGAAAAGTATATTTTCTTGCCATATGTTAATCCTTCCCACATTTTCCACTGTTCCAACATGACTATGTCATTCAGGAACCCTTTCAGAACTCAAAGTTTCTGCATTGAGGGCTGGTAACTTAGATTGTATTGTTAGCATCCAGTCCACTATATTCATCACTATTGTCCTAACCTACCCAACAAGAGCATAAAACCATGATTCTCTATCTTGATTGGGTCAAGATGGTAATTCTCAGGGACTTGTTATTTTCTTGCCTGATCCCTTGCACCTTCTCCTGGTGAAACGACATGGCTCTTAGCAACGTGTTCCTCATGTTCTCCAGTGATTTTTAAACTTCACCCTTTCTTCTGTATAAGCAGAAGTCACTATACGATATACTGGAGGACACTAGAACAAACTCAACACCTTAGTCCTATGTCTCTATAGACTCAATGATCCTTAAGCTCTGATACCAAACTTGTAACGACCGCCACCAAACTGAGAGCCAAATCATTCCTAATTATGCGGAATAGTCATAAGCAGCGGATAAACAAAATCACTAAAAATTAAAACCATTTTGCAAAGAGATCCATTTCCTGGAAAACTCTTAATTAAAGAATCAAAACTTTATATACGTGAGGGTTCACATTGTACATACACTGTACCATCTCATCTTGAGGATAACATATACTAATTGCTTTGTCAAAATATATACTGAAGCAACATAAAACCTCAGGGCCATCAAGCCAAAATATCAGATTGTTCATAAAATCATCACATACTAATAATCCAAGGACCTAAGAGTACAAAGACGACACATAGGGCTTCTATCTACAAGACACGACAGACAATACACTCAACCTGAGCTGTTATTGCTGTCCCTTCTATTGTTGTCCTTCCTCTGTAGAATGATCTCTACCTCCTCGTGCATGTCCACCTAAAAATTTTGGATCCCATGGGGTGAGACAATTGTCCCAACGAGAGATATAACTCTCCTCCAACAATGTTATTATCACAGGTAAATAGTATTAAATTGAGCATAGGTTCTTTTATATTACTAAGCAAGGTTAATAACTGTGGATAAGCAAATTAGAACATTTCTCATCTTTTAAAGCATTGTAAATGCCTATGATAGAGTAGTAAATCATGTATTCACTTTATCAGGAATATGAAGAACATGTGTATCATTTACCATCATACTATACCAACATCTCAAGTTTATCCTGTGATAATATTGTCATGGTATGACATCCATGAATCATTCTCATTTATATCTTTTGGCCTCAGCCAATCTTCTAGCCAGGTATTGGATTGTCCCAATCATGTGAATATACATCATTATGTTCTGTCCAGGTATTGGTTTATACCAATCTTGTGAAATCATATCTAGGTATTGGACTATGCCAATCCTGTGAAATTAAAGCCATGTATTGGACTATGCCAATCCTGTGAAATTAAAGCCAAGTATTGGGTTATCCCAATCCTGTGAGAGTTCATCTAGGTATTAGATTGTACCAATTATGTGAATATACATCATTATGTTTTGTCTAGGTATTGGTTTCAACATAATTAGGATTAGGGTTTCCGTTTATTAACCAATTGTGGTTTCAAATCATATCAAACCATTCATTAGGGTTAAGGTTTCCCTTTAAGTTGATTAGGATTTTGAAGTACATTCATCAAGAATCACAACCCTAATTCATACTCCACACATATTTGGAGTATCAATGTATACTAATTACATGATTATTATACAAGTATAGTTTCCTCTTTCACCCTCACTAGGATAGTGATTACATCATACTCCATTAGGTTGGCTCAATCCTTCTCTCAAGGTACATTGACCCATACTCATCAAAATGCATTAAACTCTTTATGTCTTAATGTATCATTTGACATAACACACTACATGTGTCACTCAATCAAGTATACTGAATTGAGGTGCTTCCACCCTATCAGGAAAAGAGGTGTGTGCTTGCTTCCATATCGGGTAAAGAGGTGTGTGTGTGTTTCACACCATATCGGGCAAAGAGGTGTGTGTATGCCTCACACCATATCGGCCAAAGAGGTGCGTGTGCGCTTCACACCATATCGGGAAAAGAGGTGTGTGTGTGTGCTTCACACCAGATCAGGAAAAGAGGTTTGTGTGTGTTTCACACCATATAGGGCAAAGAGGTGTGTGTGTGTTTCATACCATATTGGGTTACTCATCGTCTAGGGTTTTTCATATCGGGTTTTGAGTATATATTTGATTCCATGCCGTGCATAAGTTGTATGCTTGACCTCATATCATGCACATGGTGTATGCTTGACACCATATCATGCACAAGATGTATACTTCATCATCATATCGTGTATAAGGTGTATGTATCCTCCTTGTATCATTTTTTAATGATATGTTCACTTCACCATATCAGGTTAGAGGTGCTTCAACCCAATATCGGGTAGAGCCATGTTGATGTCATCATCATCAACCTTTAGACTCTTGTTCTTACTATTCTAGTTCATGTACCACAGTCCTAGGTCACTAATAGATCTTATGGATTCATCAATTATGCAAGAAAATTTTTATTGAAAGTAAATCATCAACTATGGCAAGATTGATGGTAAATAATAACATAATTGAGTTCAAGTTAAATAACCCACCTCAAGAGAAACTCCAAAGATCCAAGATCCAAAGATTCACATTACCAAGGCATAATATGATCTTATGAAAGGTCCAAGACTTGAGTTCCTCAACACCATGCACGATACTTCATCACTTGTGGCCGATATTACCTCACTTGACCGATATCACTTCACTTGGCCAATATCACTTTTCTATGGTCGATACCAAGGCTCTATGCATGATAATACTTCACCTATGAACGATACTAAGACTCTATGCATGATATCTAAGAGCAAGAGGGTGATAAATTTTGAAAAGTTCACTTATAGGTGAAAGGACGGGTATATATAGTTGAAGCTCATGAAAGAGAGTGTATATGAGGTGTCACATTTTCAAGCTACTAGGTTCCACATGTCCATGCATGGTTGACACTTGTCCTTGCATATAATGATATTTATATTTAAATTAAAAACACTTGAGGATAATCTATAGATGATATTTCGACCATCACATATCTTGTTGGATAAGATATCTCAACTCAATCACCACTTTATTCACAACCCGATACACCTTTTCCAAGGAAGTTGTAAACCGATACACTTCACCTCCTTGAGGTGCTTTGCTCGTCATGGACAAGACATAGAGCTCACAAACCGATATGAGACTCCCCATAGGGCTCCTTGGCCAATAGGCACTCTCATATGAACTCTACAACCCGATACAAGCTCAAATTAGGGTTTCACATTCAACCCTTTCTTGGTCTTTTCATCACCAAGAATACCATCATTCATATATGATTCAAACATGATGCCTCCTTCTTTATATCTCCTCTAGATGATACTAGGAGGGAGTAGGGAAACTCTAGAGGTGATAATTTTCATATCAACCCTACATTTTGGGTAAATTACAACTTGTACCAAAATTGGTACACAAGGCACTAACATTATTCAAACAAGTTCAATTTTGGAATTTAGGCTTTCCAAAAGCAACCACCTTACATCATTCTATCTCTTATGATGATAAAACACATGAGGTATGTTCAACATATGACATATTTCAATATAACCCCTCATCTTGGGTAAATTGCATTTTGGTCCAAAACATGAGAACATTGCTCAAACATTATTCAAACATGACCAAACTTGAAACATAAGTTTGTTACCTGATAACAAAACACTTTAGAGAATTATATTAAAGTTCTAAGAAACTTATTTAGGCTAATCAAACATGGTTAGCCCTAAACCCAGGTCAGGGATGTTACATATATATACCTAGGTGGTGGCTCCAACATGAGGTTAGCTACCTTCTACCACCTCTTAGCTCCCCATTTTCGCCCCTTATCCATTCCACTCCATTTTCACCTCCATTCCACTCCATTTCACCATTTCCACCACCAAAACCCTAGTTTCTTCTTGTTTCCACCCCTTTCCACCATCATCCCAGGCCATTTCACCTTGGAGGAGAGAGGAGGATGTCCAACAACAGCTAAAGTGGAGGATTTCTCCATCTACACCAAACTCCATGGCTTCTTCTATCTCCTTCTCCCTTCTTTATGTATGTTGCATTGCTATGAGTAGCCAGGCCCCTTAGGTGGTTGTTTGGGGTCAAAAATGTTACTTTGATACCATGTTGGGGGGAAATGATATGTAAACATTATAATTTCATTTGCTAATGATTATGTTCTATTTCTATCTCACTCTTCTTAAATTGCTTGTTGGTTTGTGCTTGAAATCAATTAGGAATTTAGGGAAATTTCTTATATGTGTGAATTTTGGGATTTTCTCCTAGGTCCAATTCTTGGATCCCTAACTAGCTACCCATCCTCTTACATGCTAATAAATTCTCCTAACCTTGGTTGAGAGATCTAAGTAGCTAGTTTAGAAGAATTTGGTTTATTTTGCATGGAGCTTTCTCAAGGTTAGAATGTGGGTGATGGGAGGCCTAAAACCTCACTTTTACTCCCATTGCTAATCTCAATCCCTAATCACCCTAATATCATCTAACCTAGAAACCCATGTTTGATTAGACTCTAATTTGATTGCATCCATGTCCCGAATACAAGAGCACTACAAAAGCTATCTTGTTCATTGTTCACGGTGAAGACCAGGAACTGCACAACCACCGTCCAAGAGAAACTTATCAATAGTTGCAAATAAGCGTGTTTTGTCACTGGACTTGCTCCAGGACCAGGTATAACTCACTAAAACCATCCTTCCTATTTCATAGAAGTTGACGCAATATTTCTATTATGGGAATACATATAGATAATTTTTTGTTTCCGCTTCTATACTCTGTGCCCATATTTCCCAACAGTATTATCAGAGCCACGCCAGTTTACTATGTTTTAGGATAATCGATATGATCAGATTTTGGTTTTACTATTTATTTATTACATACCATGCAAACATTTAAACTGCTCACATATGTGTATTCGATCAAAGATCACATAATCCTAAACCAATATATATACATATGTATATGATATGATATATATATGCAATTTACAAGCATCGACCTAAAAGTCATTTTGATGTTGGATGTGTAGTGTGGTTATGGCCAAAACCCTTTATGTGTGTGTAGTTGGATGGTTTGGTTCTTATTTATCTTAGTCTACATACTGAGCCTCTACCTTTCTCTTCCCAACATAAAGTTAATGATTTCCTACTTTTGCTCCCCTTAAATGTAACCTGAGGTTTCTGTTATTTAATGTAATAAAGTAGCAATATGATAGTTTATTCTCTTACAAAGATGTTGAATATGTTCATCACCGGTTGAGATGATAAGTTTGTGAGACAAGCCGACCATATGGAGGATCAAGGAGGACAAAGCGATAGAACCATACGACCACCTGGTGGACCCAACCGACCATCTAAAATGAGTCCAAACATTGGTTGGATAGGAGACTAGACGACCGTCCCTGGAGGCCCAACCGACAATTTGGAAGGAGTTCAAACATCAGTTGGATAGGAGTACCAACCGACTGGATAAGAGGTGAGATGACATATTCAAGGGTTGAACTGATCTACCCAGATTGGCAAGCATAGATCTACATCAACCGTAGGTTCATACATGTGATGTGATGACTGACCAAGGTGGTAGTAATTCCTTGTGGCTCCAAGTAATTACAAGTAGACTGGACATAACCATCTTTTTTTTATATTGCATGTTTATTGTGGGATATAACATGTATATGATACATACTATATCTGTGGTCATTGGATATAATATATGTATATATATGATATATATAAAACCCCTCAATCAAACATATTAAGTCTAATATATTTTCCAATAGAAATACACATGAAAAACTTGTTCAATCAAGCGTAGGTTACACCAAAGCTTGGTGTTCCGTCTACCTCATGGAAGTGTGATGGTATTAATGCAAGTTCCGGCCAAGCAGAGTACATTATTATCGTATTGGCTATTGGGTCAGGCTTAACTAGTGATTTTTAGAGAGTCTAAGCCCAGAAGCATATAGATGATTATGGCAAAGAGTTGCACATATCATCTATGTAAGAGTAGCATATGATGCAATTTACATGATTCCCTACCTTAATGGTTAATTATGGATACTGGTGTAGGTCAGGTAATAATTGAATCATTTTGGATCTTGGCTCATTAGAAAAATGTTTTCTACAATTTTCGAATTGATACTTGAGGGTTATCAATTTTAACAAAATAATGAAAACAATAATTAATTAAAGACCTAATTATTATCTCCTAAATTTAAATCAAATCAAATCAAAAGGTTGAGTTTTTGACAAAATTGCAAATTATTTGTAGAACCAAATTGCAACAACAAATAATCACTTTTCTATACGACCGGTCCTTGAGAAGGAAAAACTTACAAGGAAAAACTTCCAAGACTGGTTCAAGACGTTGAGAATTGTTCTCATGTAGGAGTGCAAGCTCAATGTCCTAGAAATGCTAGAATAAGAGGAACCAGTTCAAAATGCTCCAAAGGCTGACAAAGATGCTTATATGAAGCATGATGTTGTGGATATTAAGTGTCTTATGTTATGCTCCTTGAACCATGAGTTTAAAAGGCAACATGAGAACATGGGGGTGATTGAGATGGTCACACATCTTAAGAATATATACCAAGATTAGGAAAGACAAAAGAGAAATGATATCTCCATGGCAGTGTTCAAGTGCAACATGGCAGAAGGAGATCCAATAGGTCCTCATATACTCAAGCTCATTGGGTATGTGGAGAACCTAGATAGACTAGGATTCCCCTTGGGTTAAGAGTTGGCCACTTATGTGATTCTTCAATCCTTGCTAGAGTCATATGGTTAGTTTGTCATGAAGTATAACAAGAATGACTTTGACAATCCATTGAAAGAGTTTTTGGGTATGTTAAGAACAACAGAGATACAAATGAAGAAAGACAAACCAATGTCTGTGATGGTGATTAGCAAGGAAAAGGGGAAGTATAAAGGAAAAGAAAAAGCTAAGAAGAGTTCTAAAGCAAGCTAGAAGCCAAGTCTTCAGATCTCAAGGCAAAATGTGGAGTAAAGAAACTAAGAGGCGATTGTCACCATTGTCACCAACCTGAACATTGGAAGAGAAATTGTCCACTCTGGTTAGAGAAAGAAAATAAGAAGAAGGATGGCACTGAGGCCTCCATTTCAAGTATAAACAACATTATATAAATTTAATTACTTCTTAAATTTTGATATATGATACCAGATAAGAGATCTGACATACTAATGTGTAGGATCTGACAAAAAGTAAAAGCCCTCTTAGAAGGACAAAGATGGACAAGGTAGAACAAGTGTTGCAGAAGACATAGTCTACATTTAAATTTATCTTAGCCCAATGGGCATGTCATAGAGTTATTAGAACTACTATTTCATTATGCCATTATAATAGAAACATTTTCTTTATGCATCTTCTATGGACAAGGATTATTTTCAATAAAGAATTATTCGTGCTTCTAATTCAAAGATATGATCTTGCATGGCATTGGCCCTAAAACATCTTGTGATATTTATGTGAAATGATCCAAAGACGAATGTGTATACTAAAATATTATAATTGATAACTCATGACTATCATTAGAATTAGTCATCTTGTGTGAATATGAGAGGTGCATGCCTAGAACACATATTGATGTTGATCTAGATTT
Organism: Alisma plantago-aquatica; assembly: GCA_963693085.1. NCBI lineage: Eukaryota > Viridiplantae > Streptophyta > Magnoliopsida > Alismatales > Alismataceae > Alisma > Alisma plantago-aquatica. Next base: position 714,259,821 of record OY856414.1, on the reverse strand, counting down.
CCTTGGTTATTGAACTTAAGGAAACATGCAAGTAATATTTGCACACAATATTGCATGATGTCCTTCATTAAACATAGTGGGAGGATAAGCCTTCCATTAGACCTCATACATGTGATGCATGAAGATCTTATGGAATGAATGCTATAGATAAATGCTTACACTTCGTTGCATTTATTGGTAATCTAAGGATATATATGTACTCAGTAAAGAAGAAACACAAATCTATTGAAGTGTTCAAAGAGATTATGAATGAGGTATAACTTTGATGGTAGTATTAAAGAACTTTGATGAGATCAAATGTTGGAATACTTTACATCAATACTATGAGTAACTTCAGGATTGAACTGTGATATGGTATCACAAGTCAAATCCATATGAACATAATGATGTGTCAGATTGAAGGAATTGTACCATGATGAGTCATGATATAATTATCAATTAAACCTAATCTTCTTATATCCTCATAATTATATACCTAACACTAAATCATGTACCAAATGAATAATTTATAAAGACACCATATATGATATGATTTGGGAATGTCCCAATATGTCTAAAGGATTGAAACCTACATTAAGAAATTTGTTTCTTGAAGAAGGTTTATCCACAAACCATTATTGTTGAAGATTAATATTAATCCCAATCCAATAACAAAAGTGTTTTGTTGATAGGATAACTAGGTTCCTAAAAGAATCACTGGGAGTAAAAGTAGAACTCAAAATGTTCTAGGTCAATAGAAGGTACAATGATAACTAAGAGAATCACAAGTTGTTGTGGAATTTCAAGTTTGTCATGTGACACAAAACAAAATAGTTCTAGTAGAACACATGGGATTAGAGAATTGTGAATCCAATGATTCAGATGGGTTGGTCATATAGGATGAGCCAACTAATCAACTAGAAGCTATTAAATACGATAATATGAGTAATGAATCAAGGTCATTATGGGATCCATGTAAGCTAACAAGGTAGGACCTTGATAGAGCCACCCAAAGGGTGCAATAGGGTCTTATGGCAAAAGACCCACATGGATAACACAAAATGACAAATTGGTGGAATGGTTTTTGGATTTAGTTCAAGTTGTTGAACATGATAGAAATTCCATTGCCAACTGTCAAGCTAGTGGTTGTAGTTAAAATAGACTAAGAAATTTGGCATATGAAGATAAAAATAGATTCCTTAAAAGGAATATATAAACAAATGTGTATGTGACACAACCTAAAGGATTTTATAACTTCAAGGATGAAAATGAAGTCTATAAACTACAAAGTTAAATCTGGGATTGAAACAAGCAACACATAAATGGGATCTTTGGATTTGATAAATTAGTCAAAGAGTTTGACTTGAATCAAGAACAAGGATGAAATATGTGATTACAAAAGATTTAGTGGGAGCATATATGAATATTTCACATGTGATAAAGAATGGCATCTTAATATTGTGAATGTTGAGATCTGGCATGAAAAACACCTTCTACAATGAAGGATAAGGTGAAATATCTTATGAGATAAGGACCAAGACCTATGAGATAGTTCTTGAATGTTTCACAATGGAAGTTTGTGTGGAATAGCAATGTGTTGAAAGAGTTAAACATAGAAGGATTCAATGAGAGAGAATCCAAATTAGTCTCGCATGAACCTTATATTCCAATTCTTGTGAAGAATGGAAATTTCATGAATAAGATTCCATGGGCCAACCCAATAGTGGATCTATCATGTAAGCTATTAACATGCTTATCCTATATAATCTTGTATGTATAGGACTTGCCAAGATGATATAAACTCCAATAAGGGTTATTGGAAAGTCATTAAAAGATATCCATTAGTACTTATGAAGTACTTAAGGATAAGATTTCTATTCAATAAGGATAGTAATAAAAGGAAGAGTTGGATGTAAAGGGTTACATCGATGCAAGCTTAAATAATGACAAAAATGATCACAAATTAAAACATGTTTGGTTTAAAAAGAATAATTGATGATTAGTTGGAAAGCAACTGAATTAATAGCCATTAATTCCAATCTACAATAGAAGCTGAGTATACTTGTGTTGTGAACACATAGTGATACTATATGGATCTAAAAGTTCATATGATGAATTTATAGATGTTCCAACCATTGATGACTCAGAAGAGGTACTGTGACAACAATGGAGCTAAATGTTATGTAAGGAATATCAGATACCATATTACAACAGTTTCATCTCAGAGCAGAGAGATAAGAAACATGCATTATACCGACTATAAGAAAAGTGTTGCTGACCCGCTGAATAGGCACCAGCACAGAAGAAGCATGTTGGACATGTTTAGATCACTAAGAATATGATCCATGGGTTATTGGCTCTTTGTGCAAGTGGGAGTCTATTGGTAAGGTATGCCCATAGATCCAATAATATGATGATTGACATGGCATAATTACCTAAAAAAAATTGATTAATAATAACACATATAAAGACAAGCATCCAATTTATCTATTTCACGTAGTTATGAGATAATGAGGATACAAAGTGAATGTCTAGAGAATCATATTACTCAATGGTGTATGTTGTCAAGTTAATGTTACAACACCAAATTTTGGGTTCATTTGGTGAGAAATGTAATTTCTCATATTAAAGATATTTGAACGAACAATCTATTTTGAATAAATGGATTTAATTTACAATATCCTTGATGATTGGTCTGTGGGCTTTATTGGCTATTGGGCCCAATAACAAAGAAAGAACAAAAGAAACTCTACTATTGAGTAAATAAGAAAATAGAGGAAAGAATAGAGGTAGAAACCTCTAGAAGGCAAATCGATGGAGGGATTTTGTGCCTCTTGGGTTCCTTGGGTACCAAGGAGTCCAAAGTTGAATAAAGAAAGCAACAAGAAAAGAAGAGATCAATTAAGTATTTCTTTATTAAGAAAGAAATTGAAAATATTGATGAAATGTGGAAAATAAGTAAAAAAGAGAGGTATAATTAAGTGATCCTTGGTGGAATTTCGTATCCCAAGGATTTCTTATGATAAAAGGAATACCAATGAGGAAAATAAAAGGGAAATAAAGAGAAATCCTCAAAAAGAACTATTTTAATAAGAAATAAACAAGATAATAAGAAATAATGAAGAATAATGCATTTAGATGCATCTAGAAGGATAATGAGTATCCAATAAAAGGATTTCGAAATATTAGAGTTTCTTGGGGTCCAAGGAACCCCAATAAAGAGGAAATAAAGAGAAAATACTAAAATAGCAAAATAAGAAGATAATGTGAGTATACCATTAATGTATTACATGGTATTGCTGAAAAGAAAGAAACTGCTATTAAAGGAAAACTTAATTTCGTGCCTAAGAGTTAAAAGTCAAGCAATAAAGAGAGTAGGTGAGAGGAATTTTGAATTCCTAATAACTAATGGAAATATATACATGAAGAGAGATAAAGATACTTCAAAAGTTAGGAAACTCCCTTTCCTATAAGGAGAAACCTTGTTTGCTTTGTGGGTAAGCAATCTAAGGCATGGATACTATCCTATAAAAGGGGTAGACCCTTTGGGACGAGTTCCAGAGAGATTCTGCATCTCCCACTCTCTTCATCATCATCTTCTTGTTTCCTACACGCCAAACCCTAACTAAGAGGAACTATGAGAACCTGAAGCCACAAGGTAGAAAAAGAGAGTTGCATTGGTAGTTTGATACTTCGTGGTACCAGGGAGGAGCTTTGCCACCTTGACCGCGCACTGAACCAGGTGCAGCAAGCGGCTGCATGACTGCAACTCCGTCCATGGGTTGCGGATCTATGTAGCCCCAAACCAGCCGTGTTGAACGCATTGTGGATGGCGCCCAACGTCCGCGAGGTCGCGTCGGAGTTAGGGAAAGGTTTCCCGGCGAGGAGCACAACCAAGGGAGGAAGAACCGACCCGCGCACGGATGCAGGTCGGCCAAAAGTGGCGGAGTTTAGCAGGCTTGACACTACCACCTCAACCGCGACCAGAGGGCTCCCCGCGTGCACCGAGGCACGGCGGAGCCAGGGCAAGGGTTGGAGGCAAGAATCACGCTGTAGGAAGGAGGGGAAAAGCCGCCCATCACGGCTAGGGCTACAGGACGATGCGCCCAGCAACGTCGTGCGGAGGAAGATGGAGGCCCAGGGCCTTGGACCATTGTACCCTTCACGGGTTGAAGCAATGGCCGAACTAAAGGAGGGCAATATCATCTTTTGATTATGTTTCCAAAACTGATCGCATAGCATGAGAATCGGACGATGTGGCGACTTCTGGTTGGTCCAAAGTGAGTATTCTTACTAATTTCATAACTAATGATCTGTAGCTCGGATGACAAAAGTTTATACATGAATTTTGCTTAGAAAAATGAGGGGAATCCAATAAAAATATAATTGAAACCTGAATCCTTTTACAATTCGAAAAGTAATGGAAGTTATTAACTTTAATGTAATGATGATTAAGAAACCCTACTTTGATATGATTAATGTGATTAATAGGGTTTAATTGATGATTAAAGTTGATATTAGCCTGTTAATGATAAAAAGGAACATTAGGAAGAAAAAGGATGAACTTTGCATATAATTAGTTAATTTAGAGTTTCATATGCATGAATATACTTTAAAGGGCCTTGAAACCCTAATGATGGTAATTAAGACTTCTAATGGCTTTAATTGTGCAAATCCATGAATAAGGCTGAGATATGATGGTGCTAAGATATTTTGAGTATAAAAGTTCTTAATTGTGGATAAATACCCTTAATATAGTAATTAGGGTTTTCTCATGAATAAAAGGTGGAATTAATAAAAAATTGAGTTCATATGTGAATTGGACCATAATGAACTATGAATCGACGATAAATGCATATAATGATCTTGTCATGGATTAAAGAGATAAAAACAATAGCTTTAATGAAGTTAATTAATGGTTAATTATGCCTTTAATCTGAAATTGAGAATTAGATGTGGAAATAATTAGGGTTGGTGATCAATTACATTAAATTAGGGTTTAAAATAGTAAAAGATGAAGGGAAACCCTAATTGCAATAGAAACCCTAAAAGTGAATTAGAAACCCTAGGAAGCGAGCTAGGTTTAATGGATCTTGATGACATGAATAATAAAAAGAGAATTATGTGATTATTTCAAGATCTTGTTGAAAATGCTTATTTCCTTGGATTCTTATTTGCATGGATATTTTTGTTCAAATCGTTGGATCAGGTATGTGGTTAATTATGAATAACCGCTTTAGTTTCCCGAAGGATTCTCAGATGTTTCCTCACACTGAATACAATCTAAACTGTTTGGATGATCATACTGCAACTATAAAGTCACTATGGCTATCACAGTTATATAGACATGTGTATTCTCGCACCTACATGCCACCCTGATGAAATATGTCATCAAGGTCAGGCCCAGGAGGGTAGACCCATGGGCACCATGAGAGGTGACCCCAGACACCAAGCTCGGGAATGAGAAGGTGGTCTATGATGCATGACTATGGAGCACCATGAGAGGTGACTCCGAGGCACCAAGCTCGAAATTGAGAAGGTGGCCTTAAGTCAATGGCAAAAGAGAAACCCTAGAGGGGTATGCCAGGGTTAGGGCAAAAGCGGTGGAGAATGACACATTGAAAATGTAAATTGTCTTTTTATATAATTTGATTGTGATTATTAAATGGTTAGCCATATTTGCAAGTTTTTGGTTGTCCCCACATACCAGTATATTTTGATATACTGACTGACGTTTTGTTTATCGACGTTTTAGGTACAAATGAAAAGAACAAATGATAAAGTGGCAGATGTGGAATTAAATGAGAAATAACGTACACAGGAGGATTAGTTAGATTAGAAACTTCATGGATAGAAGTTTAGAATTTCCAATTTTTCTAAGGTAAGAAAAAGTTTTATTTTATACCAGTTTTCAGTTTAGTTGGTAAAGTTTATTAATTGTTATTGATTATTTGTCGAACCTTTGATCCTGTAATTGAATAACGGCTCTGTCCTTCGGGTCTCCCTTAATTGGGGGTTACCGGGAGGCAGGGTCATTACAATTGGTATCATAGCATAGGTTCCTCAAGTAATCTTTAATAATTATTAAATTTTAAAATTCTGTAGAACCCAAGGGAGTTATTAGAGGATTGTCCGAAAGACTGAGGTGTCTAGAAAAGGATCACGTCCGGGGGATGGCAATATTTTCCTCCGCACCGCTAGTCGGAATACGAGGACTCCCGGATGGTGTGACTGCCTGGCCAAAGTCATAGGGTATGAATCGAAATAAGATACCTTTAGGACTCTCTCATCTTGTTCATCCCTTCTCAACTCAAATTCTATTAAGGACCTTAAGGATTAAGGTTTTCTCTCTTTTCCTCACCCTCTTGAGGTATGGGTAAGGTTGATAAGGATTGAGGAATCCTCCATCAAATTAATAAAAAGCATGTAAATAAGATGTCATGGACATAAGCTTAATAGAGTAAGCATAAATGAATAGACACATGCTTAGGTCGTATGACACGAGTTGTCTTTGCCCTCAGGAGAGATCTGAGAATAGATCTCCTTGGCAGGAGGATGTGTAGAGAGAGTTAGGCTTGGAGGTAGAGACCTCCATTAAAGGTAGAGACCTAGCACATCCTTTGAGGATGATGTTAACCCTAACCCTAAGTGAAGAGAGAGAGAGATGTCATGATGTCATGGTTGACCAAGTGTTTGGTTGGACATGCCTTTGGGATGCCATAAGAGGTTAGAAGACCTAGTACCTTTGGCGACCCAACCCTGGAGAGGGTCGTGCATGCTAGAGCGAAGGATAGCTCCTTCATGGATGAGGATAGAAGAGAACCTATAGAAACCCTATGGGCTTATGCAGGTAGGGTATAGCTCGCACCCAGAGTGTGTCAGTAGTGTTGATAGTTGAATGAAACCCTAGACAAGGGATCATGATGGATGGCTTATGAGATAAGCATAAAGGGTTATGGATGAATATGGGCAAACATAAGTCTAAACATAGATTTCACCTATGTAGAGGTATGCTTGTGAGCTTATTCCTTCATGGAGAAAGGACCTCTAGTAGTAAAGCTGGATGTGGAGTCAGCTCTATAGAGAGAAAGCAGGACCCAAGCAAGAAGGTTGAAAGCCTAAAACCCTGAGATTTGAGGAACAGAGATGAGGATGATGATAGTGGTAGCCTCGTTCTTGATTCCTGGAGGCTGATGATATCTTGGTTGCCTTTAGAGGAACTAAACCCTAGAGAGAGGACGATGCTTCTAGTACCCATGGTATAAGTGGTTACCTGCTGAGATGAGACAAAATAGTTCCTTCGACCCTGAGGAGGTTCAAGTAACCAGTTGTGAGGCTTCATACCTAGTTGGTTGTCCTTGAGGAGGACTCAACTCTGAGGTGTTGCTCATATAGAAGGATCATGGGAGTACATGGCATACCTTGGGCATGCTTGAGTCGTGGTTAAGAGGTTGAGCATGTAGTTGGATATCCAAAAGTGAACCTAGGGTTCCTGGCCGAAGAGGGGAAGTGGTGTACCTAATGCTCATGATGAGAATTGACTCTCTATAGTTTCGAGCATGGTACTCTTCATGTATAAGGGAAAAGAAACCCCTAAGTTAAGGGTATGTTTGATGAACCCCTCACAACTAAGTGATCCAATATTGAGGAAAGAGAACAAGTACGACCTAGCATGGTTTAATAGGTGATCATCTTGTGCTTTAGTACCTGTTGGGTTGGACATGCTCATGCGAAGGTAAACCCTAAGGACGGTTGTGACCTTGTCTTCAAGAGTTTTCAAGAGTTGTAGTTTCCTCCCATCCTTGGAGGGGGACCCTTTGGTAGGGTGTATACCAGTTTTGTTGGTTTTGAGATGACCTAAAGAGGCTTCATAGGATCTTGAGAAGCTAAGTGAAGAGTACATGCAATGAGAATGAACCTATAGACCCATAGATAACCATCTATATGTGCATGTGTTACCATGGAGGTAACGAGTGTGGGGCTTGACCAAGGTAGGCAGGTTGCCATGATCCCTATGAAAGGATGAAAGTCAGCCCATGAATACAGGAAGAGAGATGATGAATGTTTGGGTAAGGTTCTAAGTTGAACATGTACTATAAGAGAATCCTAAGTCTATCCTAGGGTCAGGTAGGGATAAGACCGATGGAAGAAGGAGTTGCCTAATTCCCTAGTTGCACATGACCATAGGGTCGGGAGGTAATCGTTATCATTATCTGAGGGCCATGGGTTAGGAGATTGATCACCTTCATGAACTCATGGGACCCAAAGGGCAGATGAGTAGGGCACTCTCCGGATGCATAAGGGAAGAGGGATGACCCCAAAAGTGCCAACACCCTATAGACCTAGAGGAGATGACCTAGGATTATGCTTGGACCAAGTAAGTCCAAAACCAGTTTTCCCTGGAAGTAGTGTGGATATCATGATGTTTGTGATATAGAGACATAAGCTGCACATTTCAACTTGGATTTGAAAGTGTACAGGAAAGGTGGGCTGTACCATCTCTACTCTTGGAACAGGAAGAACTCTGTATTTGGACTGCAGCCAAATGCTTATTTCTTCTTGTTATGGGAGTGAGAGATAGGACAATACGCGTGCCTTACACCAAGGATAAAGATGATGTAAGTTGGAACATGGCTACAAGGTATGAGGATAGAGATGATAACATACCTTTGTGGAGAGAATAATACATGGATGGTTTACAAACACTAAGAGTATTAAGGAGATCATCTTATAAGGATGCTTTTATCATGAGCTATGAGTCAAACAAGGTTGAGTTTTATTACCATGAGGATGAGCTCAGAGTTTCTTGATGAAGATAGACATAGAGTTTGAGGTAAGACGATAAGTGAAATACATGAAAGTGCATGCCTTCAACATTACCTAACACCTAAGGATAAGGAGTGGTAATGAATGCTCTGGTTGAGATATAGCTACCTAGTTTAGCTGGAAGCTAGAAGAAGTTGAGGTTGTTTGATTAACCCTATGTTTGGAAATAAGATGTGTTTTGGCTAACACTCGGATGTAATAAGATATGTTGAACAAGTTAATGATTGTTTGGTTAGCCAGTTTGGTCCTTGATGTAGTGAAAGGATGGTGATGGAACCTCAGATACACTTCTTTGGATAGGAAGGTAATAAAACCCTTTTGAGAGTGGTTTAGGGTTACCAAGGTATCAAGCTTGAGGAATCATAATGGTACATGAGGACATGATATACCTTGGTACTACAAAGATAGTAAGTGATGGTAGCATTCTGGATGCTTAAAACAAAGTTGCATGTAGCGTGTGGCCATGCAATCCAGGAGGTGAAGGACAGACACCATTAACCCAGTGCATGGATATAAAGTATAAAGAGTTCCCGAGAGGGAATGGGAGTTCATCATTATGGATGTTGTGAGTTTCTCCTAAACCAAGAAGGTCAAGATACAATATGGGTTATGGTAGATCGCCTTACCTAGGTGACATGAGAAAGGAAGAGTTCTGTCAAGGGACAGATCTAGTTGAACTACATATGAAAAGAGATGGTTCAACTACACCATGATGCGAATTCAAAGGTTCTTGATGTGACCTAAAGGTTCACTTCCATGAGGTGGAAGTAGATACATGAAGAGCTCAGTGGTTGTACAGTTTATCACCCCATACTAATGGACAGTATGATCCAGACTAGAGGGTCTGATGAGAGCATGTGTGATCATTTAGGGTGATACATAGAAACAGTTCTTAAGATGTGATGTTAACCACCATGCCTTTATCGGGATGCAAGAAGTTCTATAGGGAGGTTGTGTCGGTCGCCACTTCATTATGATGATGTTGGTGAAGGAGGCCTCGCGAAGGTCAGAAAAGAACCACAAGTGTGTGCAGATGAATTTGCTTTGATCGTGCAATGGCTAAGAGAAATCCCAGTGGTGACATGAGTCACGAGCTGATGCAAAGCAGACTGATATGCAGTTTACTGTGGGAGAATATGTGATGTGAAAATCCGACCCCTCTAAGCAACAACTGAGTCCCCGATATATGGGTCCATTTAAGATGGATTGGTGGAGATGGTGGTGTTAACCTTACCCCTCAGGATAAAATGATGTGTTGCATGAGTCCGATCTAGAGCACTATGTGAGGTACCCAAGCCAGGTGCTGTGCCCTGAACCTATTCAGCTTTTGAAAGGCTAAAAAGTCCTGAGTCACCTATGAGGGTGCGATATACCAAGGTAAGAAAGAACTCAGATGGAAGAAAATGAGATAATGAAGGTTCTTGGGAAACACCATGGAAAGGGTGAAGCCACATGGGAGCCCTGATGGACATAAGAAGACTTATCCTGTTTGTTTGCTTGCTTGATGGAATTTTGAGGGCAAAATTCTCACAAGAGGGGAAGGATGTTACAACCCCAAATTTTGGGTTCATTTGGTGAGAAATGTAATTTCTCATATTAAAGATATTTGAACGAACAATCTATTTTGAATAAATGGATTTCATTTACAATAGCCTTGATGATTGTTTTGTGGGCTTTATTGGCTATTGGGCCCAATAACAAAGAAAGAACAAAAGAAACTCTACTATTGAGTAAATAAGAAAATAGAGGAAAGAATAGAGGTAGAAACCTCTAGAAGGCAAATCCATGGAGGGATTTCGTGCCTCTTGGGTTCCTTGGGTACCAAGGAATCCAAAGTTGCATAAAGAGAGCAACAAGAAAAGAAGAGATCAATTAAGTATTTCTTTATTAAGAAAGAAATTGAAAATATTGATGAAATGTGGAAAATAAGTAAAAAAAGGTATAATTAAGTGATCCTTGGTGAAATTTCGTATCCCAAGGATTTCTTATGATAAAAGGAATACCAATGAGGAAAATAAAAGGGAAATAAAGAGAAATCCTCAAAAAGAACTATTTTAATAAGAAATAATGAAGAATAATGCATTTAGATGCATCTAGAAGGATAATGAGTATCCAATAAAAGGATTTCGAAATATTAGAGTTTCTTGGGGTCCAAGGAACCCCAATAAAGAGGAAAGAAAGACAAAATACTAAAATAGAAAAATAAGAAGATAATGTGAGTATACCATTAATGTATTACATGGTATTGCTAAAAAGAAAGAAATTACTATTAAAGGAAAACTTAATTTCGTGCCTAAGAGTTAAAAGTCAAGCAATAAAGAGAGTAGGTGAGAGGAATTTCGAATTCCTAATACCTAATGGAAATATATACATGAAGAGAGAGAAAGATACTTCAAAAGTTAGGAAACTCCCTTTCCTATAAGGAGAAACCATGTTTGCTTTGTGGGCAAGCAATCTAAGGCATGGATACTCCCCTATAAAAGGGGTAGACCCTTTGGGACGAGTTCCAGAGAGATTCCACATCTCCCACTCTCTTCATCCTCATCTTCTTGTTTCCTACATGCCAAACCCTAACTAAGAGGAACTATGAGAACCTGAAGCCACGAGGTAGAAAAAGAGAGTTGCACTGGTAGTTTGATACTTCGTGGTACCAGGGAGGAGCTTTGCCACCATGACCGCGCACTGAACCAGGTGCAGCAAGCGGCTGCATCACTGCAACTCCTTCCATGGGTTGCGGATCTATGCAGCCCCAAACCAGCCGTGTTGAACGCGTTGTGGATGGCGCCCCATGTGCGCGAGGTCGCGTCGGAGTTAGGGAAAGGTTTCCCGGCGAGGAACACGACCAAGGGAGGAAGAACCGACCCGCGCATGGATGCAGGTCGGCCACAAGTGGCGGAGTTTAGCAGGCTTGACACTACCACCTCAACAGCGACCACCGGGCTCCCCGTGTGCACCGAGGCAGGACGGATCCAGGGCAAGGGTTGGCGGCAAGAATCGTGCAGTAGGAAGGAGGGGAGAAGCCGCCCATCGCGACTAGGGCTACAGGACGATGCACCCAGCAGCGTCGCGCGGAGGAAGATGGAGGCGCAGAGCCTTGGACCATTGTACCCTTCGCGGGCTGAAGCAACGACCGAACTAAAGGAGGGCAATATCATCTTTTGATTATGTTTCCAAAACTGATCGCATAGCATGAGAATCGGACGACGTGGCGGCTTCTGGTTGGTCCAAAGTGAGTATTCTTACTAATTTCATAACTAATGATCTGTAGCTCGGATGACAAAAGTTTATACATGAATTTTGCTTAAAAAAATGAGGGGAATCTAGTAAAAATATAATTGAAACCTGAATCCTTTCGCAATTCAAAAAGTAATGGAAGTTATTAACTTTAATGTAATGATGATTAAGAAACCCTACTTTGATATGATTAATGTGATTAATAGGGTTTAATTGATGATTAAAGTTGATATTAGCCTGTTAATGATAAAAAGGAACATTAGGAAGAAAAAGGATGAACTTTGCATATAATTAGTTAATTTAGAGTTTCATATGCATGAATATACTTTAAAGGGCCTTGAAACCCTAATGATGGTAATTAAGACTTCTAATGGCTTTAGTTGTGCAAATCCATGAATAAGGCTGAGATATGATGGTGCTAAGATATTTTGAGTATAAAAGTTTTTAATTGTGGATAAATACCCTTAATGTAGTAATTAGGGTTTTCTCATGAATAAAAGGTGGAATTAATAGAAAATCAAGTTCATATGTGAATTGGACCATAATGAACTATGAATCAACGATAAATGTGTGTAATGATCTTGTCATGGATTAAAGGGATAAAAATAATAGCTTTAATGAAGTTAATTAATGGTTAATTATGACTTTAATCTGAAATTGAGAATTAGATGTGGAAATAATTAGGGTTGGTGATCAATTACATTAAATTAGGGTTTAAAATAGTAAAAGATGAAGGGAAACCCTAATTGTAATAGAAACCCTAAAAGTGAATTAGAAACCCTAGGAAGCGAGCTAGGTTTAATGGATCTTGATGACATGAATAATAAAAAGAGAATTACGTGATTATTTCATGATCTTGTTGAAAATGCTTGCTTGCTTGGATTCTTATTTGCATGGATATTTTTGTTCAAATCGTTGGATCATGTATGTGGTTAATTATGAATAACCACTTTAGTTTCCTGAAGGATTCTCGGATGTTTCCTCGCACTGAATACAATCTAAACTGTTTGGATGATCATACTGCAACTATAAAGTCACTATGGCTATCACAGTTATATAGACATGTGTATTCTCGCACCTACATGCCACCCTGATGAAATATGTCATCAAGGTCAGGCCCAGGAGGGTAGACCCATGGGCACCATGAGAGGGGACCCCAGACACCAAGCTCGAGAATGAGAAGGTGGTCTATGATGCATGACTATGGAGCACCATGAGAGGTGACTCCCAGGCACCAAGCTCGGGATTGATAAGGTGGCCTTAAGTGAATGGAAAAAGAGAAACCCTAGAGGGGTATGCCAGGGTTAGGGCAAAAGCGGTGGAGAATGACACATTGAAAATGTAAATTGTCTTGTTAAATAATTTGATCGTGATTATTAAATGGTTAGCCATATTTGCAAGTTTTTGGTTGTCCCCACATACCAGTATATTTTGATATACTGACCGACATTTTGTTTGTCGGCGTTTTAGGTACAAATGAAAATAAGAAACAGTAAAGTGGAAGATGTGGAATTAAATGAGAAATAACGTACACAGGAGGATTAGTTAGATTAGCAACTTCATGGATAGAAGTTTAGAATTCCCAATTTTTCTAAGGTAAGAAAAAGTTTTATTTTATACCAGTTTTCAGTTTAGTTGGTAAAGTTTATTAATTGTTATTGATTATTTGTCGAACCTTTGATCTTGTAATTGAATAACGGCTCTGTCCTTCGGGTCTCCCTTAATTGGGGGTTATCGGGAGGCGGGGTCGTTATAGTTACTGTCCTTGTGGATGATATCATATAGATGTTAAGAGTACATATACATATTCTCATTATGTCTCCAATCGGTGGTATTGTGGAAGGTCGATAGACAAAAATAACACACAAGATCATAGTGTGAGTTGGTTGATGACTAAATATCATTAGTCATGATATGGCAATATCAAACCAAGCACACATATACATGTTAGGGAACATAGTATCAGACATGCCCACCTTTAGAGTGACACATGGTTATACTGGTCACAATCATCTCTCATAGTAAAGGTGGTGATTCTGACTCTTAGACCTGAAATCACTACACTTGTCACATGTCATTGGGTATGCTTTGACATCATCAAATGCAGTCCTAAAACATGGGTTGTTATAACAATGATGATTGAGCGACTTTAACACATAGGGATAGACTGTGAGTGATAAATATGGAATTTGTCCATCTGACTAGAGTATGATATCTTGGCCACTTGATAAGTGAAACTGAGAAATGCATGATCATGCACGTGTGAATCAATATATGATATTGAGGTCACATTATCTCATACAGTCTGTTCTTGGTTCAAGAAACATGGATTGAATGTTGAGATGATAACCAACCATGCCTCAAGTTCATCCTTCTTATTAGAGACAAAGGAATTATACAATCACTGCAACACCTTCCACAGATTGTAGATTGAATTTGTTCTCTAACTTTCCATTCACTTGGGTAGCACTGATGTGCGACTAGGCAACACTCTTTGTTTGTGATGTCATAAGCTAGTTATGAACACTCACAGCTAACGTGATATGGGACCTATAGGGTCACACACATAATAACTCATCTAGAAGAGGAGTTTGATCTTAAATAACAATTGGATTGATTACTAAAGTGTTTAGGTATTCAATTCACACAACTGCTGACTAGGTCTGCCAAACGACCATCTCACTAAGTGAGATGGCCATGTGGGCAGACAGATAGGTGTTTCAAGAGTTGAGATGACTATTTGGGTGGTTAGGTTGATCAAGGATTGAATTGGCTTAGTTCTGCCCTTGAACTGACTGGTTCAACATAATTGAACTGGCTGGCTCATCTCAACTCACTAGACTGCCGTCTAGGTGTGTGAGACGAGCATCTTTCTTGGGTGAGATGGCCCAGTTGGGGCCAAATGAAGGTTCATGATGTTTCCCAAATAGTTTCTATTGCATATACTTGGAGAGAAAGTAAAAGTAATATGTATATTAATTGGAATCAAAATTTCCAAATTCGTGAGTGATTGGCAAAATGCCAAACGACCGCTAGCAGTGTGAGACAATCGTATCGCACGCTAGAGGACCGTCTGGGTGTGTGAAAAGACTGTTTCAGTTGTCACAAATTGTGAAAGTTCAAGTTCTTCTGATCCTTTCCACTCCCACACAATCTCATACAGAGTGGGAACCTTGACCCTAACCTCACCTATAAAAGGAGGAGTAATGGATGCTTACCAAGATACACCACAGACAATTGAGAATGAGTTCCTCTAGTAAGTCCTCGTGTTGCACCCCTTTTTGAGGCCCTACCAAAAAAAGAGCGGGAGGTGTATCAACGTGACCCTAGGGCATCTTGATCTGCCACCGCCGGTGGCCGCCGACTGTTTCCCCCTCTAGTCAGGCACTCCGCCCTCCAGAGTCCACCCTCCCTTTTCCCATTGGAACGTCCTTTCTCAGGCAGAGGCCGGAACCCTTCGGGTTGATCGTTGTGGATCTGGGGGCCGCAGGAAATGTCGACTAGGGCTTTCCTCAACACTTGAGCATTGCTATTCGTTGAAGGTATTTTGCTGATCTGGTGGGTGGTGAGACGTACCATGAGACCTTCACCGCTCCTCCGATGGGTTACACGACAAAGTGTGCATGCTAGCTGTGCACAAGGGACTGTCGTAGAGCGATGGGAAGTTTTTGCTACCGCTTTCATGCCACTGTACGTCATTATACCCGACATCATGAACTTTATGCGATCACCTACACCTACCACACCGCACGATGCATCACCTCCCTTACCGCCAACATCATCACCAGCGGTACAACACAGACCAGAGGAGACGATTGGTGATTCGATTTCTTCATCGCTAGCCATACAGGACGTACCTATTGATCCAGTGTCGAGCCCAACACCGCCTACATCTGTACAAGCGAGGGGATAAGATGATGTCGATGACAGAGTTACGGGGGTGTCGGATAACCCTAGCCTTCAAAGTGGTGATATCCCCCTGAGAACGACGGAAAAAGAAGGAGATGAGCAGATTTGTCAAGATGGTGCGAAGACACAAAGCCAGTAGAGGAGGACTTCATTGTTCAACGTACCCCAGGATACCTACTTTCGATGTCTAGGGAAGGGACATTGGCAAGCCCAGTGTCAAAGACAAAAAGTATGCTATAGATGTCGCAGGACAGGACACGTTGCTAGAAGATGCATGTATAGTCAAAACCCGATGCCCCCAAACATTTTCTCTAGATCTGAGTTCCCACTGATGAATGGAGGAATACCTACGAGAGCAGCTCAGAAACATGCTCCGTGGAGGATTGCCATCGATCTAGGGCCCGACGATGAAGAATGTAGTAGCAAAGCTATGGCACTCTCCAGAGCGGTGGAAATATCATGGCCAGCTCATGTGTCCTGGGAGGAGCTCTGCCACTTCCTTAAACATAGATGGTCCGATGTCGTTGATCTCTATAGGTTTGTGAAAAGGAAAGCAATAGCCTTCTTCATACACAAAGAGGAGGCACAGGCTATATGCAGAGAAGGGAAGATCATTTTCCAGGGAGGTGATATCCTTATTTCTGGCATGGAAGAAGGAGAAAGATGTGCGAAGAAGGAAGCTTTGTGGCTGTGGATAGCTGACTTGCCTATCATATGACGTGATGATAAAATGATTGATAGCATTATCAATAGCTTTGGGAAGTTGGTTTTGGTGTCAGACTGGATGAGAAGCCCTGATGATGTATCGGGAATACTTGTGCTAGATGAAGCATTCAATGAAGACCTCCCGCAATTTGTATCGTTGACATATGGTGACCGTAGATTGAGTGTGCACATCCAAATGGTGGCCAGGGGGAAGATACATGCAGACAATTTCGCCTTGACTAAGGTAGGAAAGGATTTGGGAATCCCGTTGGATGCCTTATTAGTTGGCTGAACTAGCTATGTCTTGGAGAAGACATGTGCTACGGAGAATAGAAAGGAAGTACTAGATGATCAAAAAAATCTTCTTGCGGAGAAATAAGAGGAAGTGTCTACGAATAGTAATGACAACAGGGAAGAACCTCCTTCGCCGCCTGGTGCTCGGAGAAGAACTGTGTATGGTGAAGATGGTCACAGGAGGACATTGCAACAACGTAGCTTGGAAGATTTTTTACATTTTGAAGACTCGCAGATGAATGGTGGACGTAGTGATGATAGGAGGAGATCTAGAAATGGATTGTCATGAAGGCCTTATGATCAGAGATATGATAACCCCCGCCATTACAGTTTGAGATGATCTCAAAACCGAAGGAAGTTGTCTGAAGGCGAGATCCCATTTTATGATGAGGACGTGGAGGACAGAGATAGGGAGAGGAATATCTGAGTTGGTGGACCAAACTAGTAGAAGAGGAATATAGTTCTCGTTCTATATGGATCTAAGTTATATGTTCTGGAATATTAGGGGAGTGGCTAACAAAAAAATGAGGAAAGTCCTCGGGAGATTGTGTAGGAGGCATAAACCCGTGATGGTGTCCTTGTTTGAACCTTTCCTTCATGGGCATTTTGTGGAGGAACTGACTGATATTGTCCATCTGGACTGGGTGACCGACAATGAAGCCGAAGGGGGAAAATTGGGTGCTACATTGACATATCGTTGAAACCATTCATCGTCAAGACTCATCGGCAGCATATTACGGTGAAGCTACATGATAGAGATGGGAGTGAGTTCTTTGTGACTTCTATCTACGCCAGTTGTAACTACCTATGTATAAGATCGTTATGGAATGATCTGAATGAGTTGTCGGAGGTGATTGGGGACTCCTGTTGGATGATAGCAGGAGATTTTAACATTATTAGAAATAACAATGAGAAGAGAGGTGGTGCTGATCGCAACTATCAAGAGATCTTTGATTTCAACTCTCTTATTCAGGACATCAATGTGAAGGACATTCCCTATGAAGGCAGTAGATTTACATGTGTCAATAAGCAACACTACACCCCTACGATTTGGGAAAGGCTAGATAGAATCTTACTAAATGATTCATGGATTGATAAGAGACCAAACACGAAAACTGTACACCTTACTAGATATAGAGTGTCAGATCACTATCCGATTCTCTACCAACCAGGGGGCACTCGGTTTCATAGAAAGAAGAATTTCTTTACCTTTATGAGCACATGGCTGCAGAAAGGGGAATGCTTGAAGATGATAGAAAATGAATGGAAAGTATAGATGAGTGGACACCCTTCAAATATTTTCTACCACAAGATGTATAAGGTGAGATAAGTGCTCAAATCGTGGAGTAAACATACCTTTGGGGACATGATGCAATGTAAGAGAGACATGGAGGATATTATACACACCACACATATTTCGTTTGATGAGAACCCATCTCTTGACATTGAGACAGCTCTTCGGCTTGCAGAATCAGAACTAAAAGATATCCTTGACACTGAGGAGATGATGTGGAAGGAAAAAGCTAGAGTTGATTGGCTAAATGATGGTGAGTGGAACACTAAGTTCTACCATACTGTTGTTAAATTGAGGAGAAAGAATAGAGGGGTGAGATGCATTGAGTTGCTGGATGGTAGTTTAATAGAAGACCCTGTAGCCATAGCTGAAAAAGCGGCTGCCCATTTGCAAATTTTTTACTGTTAGAATGAGGTTACTGACGATGTCATTCTGGAGGAGATGTTACAGCATATCCCAGATACGATATCTATGGATGAAAATATGTCCCTGATTGGCGTCCCTGATGTAGATGAGGTGTTTGAGGTATTGCGGCAGATGGACCACCAAGCTGCTCCAGGCCCCGATGGACTCACCATACCATTTTATTTAGAGTCATGGGACATTATTAAGGAAGACTTTATGAAGCTAACTGAAGCTTTCTTACGAGGAGAGAACTGTCACAAATGTTTGTTTTGTTGTAGGATCATTATGATTCTAAAACATGATTCCCCTACCAACTTGGAAAAGGACTTTCGGCCCATATCAGTTGAGAATGTCTCTCTGAGAATCCTTGCTAGAGTTTTGAATAATAGACTGAAGAAGATCTTGCCCAACATTATATCTGAGGAGCAAGCAGCGTTCATTCAGGGACGAGACATAACCCACCACATTCGAATGGTGAAGGAGTTGATGCATGACATAAACCATGGAGGTAATAGGACAAATGTTATGGTTAGGTTTGATATGTCAAAGGCATACGATAGAGTTAATTGGGGGTTCTCAGGAAGATCCTCTTGAAATTCAGTTTCAATGATGAGTTTACAGAGTTATGTATTAGTTTTTCCTCTAATACGTGGGCTTCAGTAACCATTGGAGATGAATCAGCTGGTTTCTTTCCGTTTCTCAGAGGTCTGAAACAAGGGAACACTTTATCGCCTTTCTTGTTTATTCTTTATGAAGAAGTCCTTTGTAGACAGATTCGATACCTGGAGACACAGAGAAGCATTTCTAGGTTTTGCACCAGAGGACGAGGCAGAGCTCCTTTGTTTCTTTTTTATGCAGATGATATAATGTTTTTTGTGAATGCCAATCATGGTACCTTGGGGGAGATTACACAGATTTTTCATAAGTATGAGAGAGCTACGACATAGTGGATTAATGGAAATAAGTCTGTGTGTATCGTGGGTAGCAAGGACACAGCAGACAAAGCTTCTATAGCTGCCGATTTAGATATTGTTCAGGCAGTAGATTCAATATCCTACTTGGGTATCCCGATCAAGATGGGAAGGGAAACATTGAATGATTTTGACTTCCTTGTCCAGAAGATCAATAAGAGAATAGCATCTTGGAAGGCATGGCTATTATCATTTGTAGGAAGAAGGCTACTGATCTCAAGTGTTCTTTCTTCGACTACAGTGTACACTACTGCTATTGGCATTCCGGAAGGAATTTCCTGACGTATTGACTCGATGCTAGCTAAATTCTTATGGGCAGATCGAGAGCACAACAGTAGAAGACCTTGGGTGGCTTGGAGGAGGATCGCAAAGCCAATGGAGCTTGGTGGTCTTGGGTTGTCAAACACCCAAATGATAAATGAGGCGTTCATAACAAAGGCTAGTTGGGATCTTATTGAAGGCAAATCGTTTTGGGCAAAATTCTGCTTGGAGAAGTACACTAACAGAGCGAGCAGTAGATCAGCCACATATCTGCACAACATCAGATTATCCTCGACAGCCTCGCCATACTGGAAGAGGATCTGGAACGTTTTCCCGCAGGTGTTTCCGCTGTGCAGATGGATTGTAGGAAAAGGTAATATACCTTTCTCGGATGCGTTATGGTGTGAGGAGCGTCTTTTTGAGCATGCTATTCTCGTTAGTGATTGTAACCAACCATTACTTGTACAAGACTTTTGGATCCCTGAAGTTGGGTGGGATTGGGTGTCTTTGCGATAGATTCTGGATGATCAAGGGTTGGATCTGATTAAGAAGGTGGGACAATCGGTTTTCGAGATTGAGGACCGCATGATATGGACAAAGGAAATGAGGGGCTAGTTTTCTCTTCGATCTGTCAAGAAGATCTTGATGGACTCTAGATATGATGGACCTGTAGGCTTACATAAGATTTGGCACATTGATGCACCAAAAGCTACCTCGACGATATGGAAGATGATGAAGAACGCGATCCCTACGGATGAGAATGTGAATAGATGTTGCATTTCCCTTGCTTCTAGATGTGAGTGTTGTGAGGAACCAAGGCGAGAAGACTCATACCACCTATTTTTTCATAGTCAGATAGCCAAATTATTTTGGAGTAGATTGTTAGAGATCTCGGGGCAACCATAGCCGATGAACAAGAGGATGCTCCTAAACCTATGCTCGCATGGAACATCTGAGGTCTTGATGTAGTGTATAGTTGCGTGTATGGACACTCTCATACCGTAATGCATTTGGCGTCTTAGGTGTAAATCAAGGTTTGATGGGGGACGGATCGATATGCATAGAGAATGGGAATGGTTGATTTTCCAAATGAACAGCTTGATTAAGGATAAATCGTTCTCGCCTATGGTGGATGGTGATACGCAAACGAAGATGAGAAAATATGGGTTAATGGAGCCAAGGTATTATTGGCGCGAGATTTCCCTTGTAAGGTGGATGAATCCTTACATCAATAGCCTGAAAATGAATGTTACGGTTGGGCGAAATGAGGAGCCAAATGGACACAGAAGATGGTGGATGGCAGCAGTAGTCCGGAATCACAATGCCACCATATGTCTAGTTGTACGTGCGTGGCTTACTGCAGAAGATCATACCATGGCCATGTTACAAGCATGTATTGTAGCTCTCAAGTTCTCAGCAGATCAAGTCCTTAGAATCTCTGTAATTGAGATAGAGGACTGCATGACATATAACATGCTTTGGGGTAATGCCACCATTCCTTGGAGGGTGATCAGCGTGGTTAGGGAGCTAAAGGAGGAGTTGAACGTAGCAGGTATCATGGGATCACTGGTCCACAAAATAGCAAACTCGATTTCGAGAGATATTGGGAGATGGGGATGTGAGATGAACGACCCTTTGGTTTGATCTGACATGAGAAGAATTCCTCCTAGAATAAGAGGAATGGCGATCCTTGAGAAGAAAAGAGTTCCCTATATCGTTCTTAAGAGGAAGGGGATGTAGTTTGGTTCAGTTGTTGTCAGGTTGACGGGTGAGGGGTTTTGGTTTGCTATTTTTGTCTCTCTATGAGATTGGGGTGGCCATGATTGAGTTGGGGTAGGTTATATGTTACCTGCAATATGTAATACATGAGATGTATTTTTTTTGAGTGCCCACAAGAGGAGGGTGGGGTGAATAGAGTACCTCCTGGCTTCTTAAAAAAAGTTCCTCTAGTAAGTGTTATCCACTCTGGTTGTGGTAACTAAGAGAGCCCAAGAAGGTCCTACCCGACAGGGAGGGAAAACCAAGGGGAGAGAACAACTAATACTTGTTGTTGTGGGAGGGAAAATTGGTGAATAGTACACCAATTGGAGGGACAACTCCTTCCTATCTGTTCTTGGTGAACGAAAAGAGTTCTAGTTGGTCCGTGTGGGCTACTCTAGAGGCAGGATTCCATTGGCTGATATTAGGAGGACAACTACAACCTATAGTCCATGGCCCGACCATAGTAGTGTTGCAGAAGATGTCTTGTTTGTTGTTCATGGTGAAGACCAAGAGATGCTCAGCCTCCGTCCGAGAGCAACTTATTGACAATTGCAAAAAAGCAATTTGTGTCGTTGGACTTGCTCTAGGACTAGGTATAAGTCGCTAAAACCATCCTTCCTATTTCATAGTAGTTGACACAATGTTGTTGCTATTGGAATATGGATAAATAATTTTTTTGTTTCCACTGCTATACTTTGTGCCCATATTTCCCAACAACTACAAGGAGACCAACTGATGCCTACAGTATGTGGCCATACAATAGGAGGTGCTGCAGAAGTTGTCAAGTTTGTTGTTTATGGTGAAGACCAGGAGTTGCACAACCACCATCCAAGAGCAACTAGTTGATAGTTGCATTGATCGCATTTTTGTCGCTAGACTTGCTCTAGGACCAAGTATAACTCACTAAACCGTCCTTCCTATTTTATAGTAGTTGACTCAATCTTGGTGTTATGGGAATATGGATGGATAAATTTTTTTATTTCCACTTCTATACTCTATGCCCGTATTTTCCAACAGTGATATCAGAGTCACATCAATTTATTATGATTTAAGATAATTGATATGATCGGATTTATGGTTTAATTATTTATTTCTTGAATACAATGAAAATATATATATGTATCATATACATATCTGATCAAAGACCACATAAACCCAAACTAATATATGTATGATATGATATATATTCATATTACATGGGTCTCCCTAAAAATAGTTTTGATGGTGGATGTGTAGCGTAGTTATGGCCTAAATCTGTGTGTGGTTGGATGGATTGGTTTTTGTTCCTGTTTGTCTTGGTATGTGTATTGAAATTCTGCCTCTTTCAACCCAATGTAAAGTTAATTCTTTCCTACCTTTTATTCCCTTGAATGTAACTTGAAGTTTCTCTTTATCAATATAATAAAGTAGCAATGGAATAGTTTCTATTCTTGCAACAACGAGGAAGATGATTATCGTCGGGTGAGATGACTAGTTCGTGAGACCAGTCGATCATCTGGTGGACCATGGAGGATAGAACGATGGAGCCAGATGATTTCCCGGTGGACCCAACCGACCATTTGAAAGGAGTCCAAACATTAATAGGACTGGAGGGTAGACAACCGTCCATGATTACCAACTGACCGTCCAAGAGGTGAGACGACCAGATCAAGGGTTAAACCGATCTATCCATATTGGCAAGCACATGTCTACACCAACAATAGGTTCATACACGAGATGTGATGATTGACCTAGATGGTAGTAATTCCTTGTGGCTCAAAGGAATTATAATTAGACATGGCCATAACCATCACTTTTTGTTTTATATTGCATGTTTACTTTGTGGGATATATGATGTATATAATATGTAATATATATATGTGGTGGTTGGATACCATATATATAAAATCCCTCAAATCCAACATATTAATTCTAAGATGCTTTCCAAAAGAAATACACTTGTAAAAATTGTTCGACTAAGAGTAGGTTATGCCTCCGCGTGGTGATCCATCTACCTTGTGGAATTGTGATGGTAATAATGTAGGTTCTTCCTCTACGAGGTGCATTATTATCGTATTGGCTATTAAGTAAGGTTGAACTGGTAATTCTTAGAGCATCTGGGCCCCAAAGCATACATATAATTATGGAAAGGAGTTGCACATATTATCTATCAAGAATTGCATATGATGCAATTGACAAAAGTTTCCTATCTTGGTAATTAATTGTGTTTTGCGACGTTGGTCAGGCCATAGTTGAATTATCTTGAATCTTGATCATTAGAAAATTGTTCGCTGCAATTTTCCAAATTGATAATTGAGGGTTATCAATCTGAACAAAATAATGACAATGATAATGAGTTATAGACCTAATTATTGTCACCCAAATTTTAATCAAATCAAACTAAATCAAAATGAACTTTTGACAAAATTGCATATTATTTTATAGAATCAAATGGCAACGAGCAACAATCAATTTTCTCTACAACCGGTCCTTGAGAAGGACAAACTAAATGGGAACAACTTCTATGACTAGTTCAAGATGTCGAGAATTGTTCTCACACAAGAGCCAAATCTCTATGTCTCGGAAACACCTTAAAATGCAACAAGGGTTGACATGGATGCTTACGAGAAGCACATTGAGGATGTCGTGGATGTCAAATATCTGATGCTATGCTCCATGAACTATGAGTTGCAAAGGCAACATGAGAATATGGGTGTGATTGAGATGGTCACACATCTCAAGAACATGTACTAAGATTAGGAAAGACAAGAGAGATATGATATCTCTAAGGCGCTGTTCAAATGTAGCATGGTAGAAGGAGATCCATTAGGTCATCATGTACTCAGGATTATTGGGTATGTGGAGAACCTAGCTCGACTGGGATTCCCCTTGGGTCAAGAGTTGGCCACTGGCGTGATTCTACAGTCCCTACCAGAGTCATATAGTAAGTTTGTCATGAACTACAACATGAACGACTTTGACAAACCGTTGACAGAGTTGTTGGGCATGTTGGGAATGATTGAGACACAAATAAAAAAGGACAAGCCCAAGTCTTTGATGATGATCATAAAGACAAATGAGAAGTCTAAAGGAAAAAGCAAAGCTAAGAAGAGTTCTAAAGCTAGCCATAAGCCCAAGTCTTCAGATCTCAAAGAAAAGGGAGGTGTAAAGAAAGTAAGAAGCGATTTCCACCATTGTCACCAGTCTGGATATTAGAAAAGAAATTTTCCACTCTGGTTAGAGGAACTAAAGAATAAGAAGGAAGTCGCTGAGGCCTCCTCTTTAGGTATAAACATTATATGATAAATTTGATTACTTCTTAATTTTGGTATATGATACCAAATAGAGATCTAACAAACTGATGTACATGATCTGGCAAGAAGTAAAGCCCTTCATGGAAGGACAAAGATGGATAAAGCGGAGCAAGCATTGCAGAATCTTTATTCTACATTTAAATTTATCTGAGACCAATGGGAATGTAATAGAGTTAATAGAACTACTATTTCATTATACCAATAAATAGAAACATTTACTTTAAAGCATCTTGTATGAAAAGGATGATTATTCAATAAAGTGAGATATTAATGTTTCTATTTCAAAAGAAATGATCTTACATGGTAACACACAAACAACTAATGGTCTTTGAATGAAATATTTCAAGATGAATGTTTATAACGTTAATATCAGAGAAATATAATTGATAACCCTCAAGATTATCATTAGCAATAGTCATATTGGACGTACACATAACAGATGCATGTCTAGAATACATCTTGATGTTAATCTAGATTCCTTTGGTTATTGAACCTAAGGAAACATGAAAGCCTCATTTACGCAAAATGTGATATGTCATCCTTCACTAGATATAGTGGGAGGATAAGTTTTCCATCACACCTCATACATATGATGCATGAAGATCTTATGGAATAAATTCTATAGATAATTACTTATACTTCATTTCACTTACTGGTAATATGATGATATGTACCAAGCAAAGTAAAACATTAATCTCTTGTAGTGTTCAAGGAGATTATAAATGAAGTATGACTTTGATGAAAGTATTATGAAACCTTGATGAGATTAAGTGTTGAAATACTCTGCATGAATACCTTGAGTACCTTCAACAAAGAAATGTGATAGTGTATCACAAGTCAAATCCATCTAAACATGGTGATGTGTCAGAATGAAGGTATACCATATGAGGCAAGATATAATTATCAGTTAATCTAATCTTCTTATATCCTCATAAATATACACCTATTACCAAATCATGTACCATATGAATGGTTTATAAAGACATCATATATGATATGATTTGGGAATGTTCCAATACTCCTATCCATAAACCATGAATGTTACTATTAATCCCAATCCAATAACTAATTTTTTTAATAGGATAATGAGTTCCTAAAGAATCAGTGGGTGTAAGAGTAAAACTCGAAATGTTCAAGGTCAAAAAATGGGTACAGTGAGAAACTCTGAGAATCACATGTTGTTGTGGAATATTAGGTTCATCATGTAACAGAAAAAAAAATAGTTCCAGTAGCACACATATGAGATTGGAGGATTTTGAATCCAACAATTCAGATAGGTTGGTCATGATAGGATGATCCAACTAGTCAACTAGAAGCTATTTCTGAGTAATATGGAATTCAAGTAAGCTAACAAGGTAGGACCTTCATAGCACCACCTAAAAGTGTAATACCTATAGGATGCAGTAGGGTCTTGTGGCAAAGACCTACATGAATAACATAAAAGGACAAATTGGTTGAAAAGATTTTACAAGTCAGTTCAAGTTGTTGAACATGATAGTAATTCCTTTACCAATTGTCATGCTTATTGTTGTAGTTAGAATAGACTGTGAGATTTAGCATATGAAGATAAAAATTGGATTCCCTAAAGGAATACATTAGACAATGTGTATGTGACACAACCTAAAAGGTTTCATAACTTCAAGGAATGCAAATAAAGTCTACAAACTGTAAAGTTCAATCTGGGATTGAAACAAGCATCTTAGAAATGGTATCTTTTAAATTGACAAGATAGTCAAAGTGTTTGACTTGAATCAAGTTAAAAGATGAAATCTGTAATTACAAAAGATTTAGTGGGAGTGTAACGACCCCGCCTCCCAGTAACCCCCAATTAAGGAAGACCCGAAGGACAAAACCTTTATTCAATTACAGGATCAAAGGTTCGACAAATAATCAATAACAATTAATAAACTTTACCTACTAAACCGAAAACTGGTATAAAATAAAAGCTTTCTTACCTTGGAGAAACTGGGATTTCTAAGCTTCTATCCATGAATATGCTAAACTAACTAATCCTCCTGTGTACGTTATATCTCATTTAATTTCACATCTGCCACTTTACTGTTTGTTCTTTTCATTTGTACCTAAAACGCCGACAAACAAAACGTCGGTCAGCAAGAAGCTGGTATGTGGGGGAAACAATAATTGTGCAACTATGTTAACAATGTAGTCAACCAAATATCATTTAACATCTAAGATTATGTTTTAAGCAATACTACTCAATCCTTGCCTATCCCCTTTCTCTGTAACATCCCTACAGTGGACATGGGTATCACCTCTCTCATATGGTAGATCCTTACCCCCATGGCCCTACCACATAGGTAGCTAATACCTAGGGTTATGGAGTCGCATGGTCCTACCCAAAGGTAGACCAATCCCTGACTCATGATGACTTGATGGACCTACCCCATTGGTAGCCATTTACTAAGTCAATTAATGACCTGATGGACCTACCCCATTGGTAGCCATTTACTAGGTCAATCTATAAAGCTACAGAGGGGACTAGGATCTGAGCTAGTATGCACATATCTTAGGTGATAGTCATATTCACATTATAATTTGCAAGAATTAAATGCATCCAACAGTTTAATTCAAATCATCGATAAAACCTTGAAAATCCTCAGGAATCTAGTTCGAGATATTCATAGGCGTAACCACATACCTGATCTGACGATTTGAACAGAAATAACCAATCAACCAAGTCATCCACTCAAGCAAGTGCAAGAATCCTAAAATTACATTCAATTTCCTTTTTATCAAAATCTATCCAAATCATCTTACTACTTATGGTTCTATTCCTTTTTAGGGTTTCTTCCTCTTTTTAGGGTTTACTTGGCAATTAGGGTTTTTATTTCATCTTACTCTTTTAAACCCTAATTTTACGAAATCACTTACAAACCCTAACTATTTCATTTTTCTTTTACAAAAGATTCTAAATTCATCTTTTAGCAACAGGAAACCCTAATTTTAGATTATGAGCACTTTTCTTTTCTTTTCCTCTAATTTAAGGTTTCTAAACATATTAATCAACATATTGAGTTAAAAACCCTAAACCTTGTATTTCTATCATCAAAATAGGTTAAAAACCATCTTAATCATTAAACAAATTAACCATGCTCGAATTATCCTAATTGCAATATTAAATATATCTTTTATCAACAATTAGGGTTTCTAACCACAAATTAAAACCTTTTCTAATCAAAATATGCACTTTTGCAAAAATATATAGATTTAGGTGTCTAAACCATTGTTAATGCATTCCTCATATTTTTCGGATCATTTTTCATGTATTAACTTTTCCCATCCGAGTTTCCTATCTCAAGATACGATTTTTATAAGAAAAACCCTTCTTTAATGATTTACTTGCTATTTTTAGAAAACCAATAGGCGTCGGATCCGTGGTCCAGAGGATCACATGAAATCCAATGGTTCAGAGGAACCCGCCTAACTCACGATTAAAAGAATCAAAAGATGACTTTGTCCTGACCTCTTCATTGCGCACACAAGGGCACAAACATAATTGTGCCTGAGATTGTCTTCAACCTTGTGCGTTCCTTTCTCACGCAATCTAGCGGTCAACCGGGAAGTTGACCTCGAGCTTCAGAGCGCCTGTGCGCTATCCAAGACCACCGGTCGCTCTGTCTTCACCTTACAAACTCGACGGGACCCTCAATTATCCGTGGGCACCTTTCCTGCCACCGGGGCTAGTCCATGTTCCGCCGGCGACCTCTGCTTTTAGGCAGAAGTGCAGGTCACGGCCGGAGCTTCAATTGGATGTGCAAGCACGGTCGTTGGCTCCGTCCAGTTTTGTTAGAACGTTCGCTAGGTGTGCTGGT
Source organism: Alisma plantago-aquatica (assembly GCA_963693085.1). Classification (NCBI taxonomy): domain Eukaryota; kingdom Viridiplantae; phylum Streptophyta; class Magnoliopsida; order Alismatales; family Alismataceae; genus Alisma; species Alisma plantago-aquatica. Next base: position 714,231,056 of record OY856414.1, on the reverse strand, counting down.
TCCACGGATAACTCCCCCTATATATAGGGTCGACTACCTGTCAGCATTTTGGGAACTTCCCCGTGCGTGGATGAAACTACCCACAAACCGGGGTGGTTGTCTTCGGAACAGACTCCCGAAGGTGATGGACTCATCACCAAGTCTACCCATTGCTCTCAATTCGAGCAATCTCTGATCAAAGATCTCATAGTCTTCTCTGTGTGGCTTGTTCCTCGCGAGACTGGGACTCATCCCCAATCATAGGATCCCCAAATAACAGTTGCGCTTAATCTGAAAATCGGGATTTAATCCCAGATTCATCGTGACATTAATATTTTCCTTTACACATTAGGAAAACTTCCAAAAATCTTATATATCAAACCGCTTATGCGTTTGATCCCAAACTTTTAGGGAAACTTAATGAAGACTTAAACTACCTCTGTGCCAAAAATTGGGCTCATTATCTAAAAGAAAATGTGTCTTTTCTTTAGGTGCAAGTTATCTCTTAATTATATGTATATTTCACCTATTTTCTCTTTCCTTTGCTATTAAATTATTATTTTGAGTTCCTTGCACCTCAGGGAACCTTAATGGATCGAAATACCCTGTCTGGAATATTTCCTTAGCCTCTTTCCTTCTTTTTCATTCCTTTTCTTATTATGTTACTTCTTCTTTATTCAAAATATCTCTTTTTGAATATTTCTCTTTATTTCTATTTTATTTTCCTCTTTTGTATTCCTTTTAACATTAGGAATCCTTGGAATACGAAATTCCACAAAGGATAACTCAATTATACCACGTTTCACTTGTTTTCCACATATTACCATTATTTTCAATTTATTTCTCGATAAGGAAATATTAATTGATCTTTTCTTTTATTATTGTATTCTCTATATGCAACGTTGGACTCCTTGGAACCCAAGGAACCCAAGAGGCACAAAATCCCTCTTTGGATTTTCCTTCTAGAGGTTTCCACACTTTTCCTTTTCTCTATTTTCTTATTTACTCAATAATAGTGGAATTTCTTTTATCCTTTCCTTGTTATTGGGCCCAATAGCCAATAAAGCCCACAAATCAAACAACAAGGCTATTTAAACGAAATACATTTATTCACAACAAATTATATCATTATTTGTCAAAATATCTTTAATATGAGAAATTACATTTCTCACCAAAGGAACCCAAAATTTGGGGTTGTAACATCCTTCCCCTCTTATGAGAATTTTGCCCTCAAAATTCCATCAAGCAAGCAAACAAACATGATAAGTCTTCTTATGTCCATCAGTGCTCCCATGTGGCTTCACCCTTTCCATGCTATTTCCCAAGAACCTTCATCATCTCATATTCTTCCATCTGAGTTCTTTCTTACCTTGGTATATCATACCCTCATAGGTGACTCAGGATATTTCAGCCTCTCAAAAGCTGAATAGGTTCAGGGCCCAACACATGGCTTTGATACCTCACATAGTGCTCTAGATCGGACTCATGGAATACATTACACATCATGTTATCCTAAGGGGCAAGGCTAAACACAACCATCTCCACCAATCCATCTCAAATGGACCCATATATCAGGGACTCAGCTTCCTCAGTTGTAGCCTAGAGGGGTCGGATTTTCACATTTCCTACAGTGAATGACATGTCAGTATGCTTTGCATTATCTCACGACTCATGTCGTCTCTGGGCTCTCTCTCTCAGCCATTGCACAATCAAAGCGACTTCATCTGCACACACTGTGGTTCTTTTCTGACCTTTGTGAGGCCTCCTTCACCAACATCATCTTAATGAAGTGGTGACCGACACAACCTCTCTATAAGACTTCTTGCATCCCGATAAAGGTTATGGTGGTTAAGATCACATCTTAAGAACTGTCTCTATGCATCACCCTGATTGAGCATACCTTCTCTCATCAGACCCTCTAGTCTGGATCATACTTTCCATTAGTATGGGGTGATAAACTATACTATCATCGAGTTCTTCATGTATCTACTTCCACCTCATGGAAGTAATCCTTGGTCATACCCAAGAACTTTTGAACTCTCATCATGGTGTGGTTGAACCATCTTTCTCTCTTAAGTAGTTCAACTGAATCTATCCCGTGATAGTACTCTTTCTCTCTTGTGTCCTCTAGGTAAGGCGATCTACCATAACCCACATTGCATCTTGACCTTCTTTGGTCTAGGGAAGACTTATCACCTCATCTGTAGTGATGAATTCCCATTCCCTCTCGCAGACTCTCTATCTTCTATGTAAAAGTGCTGGGTTACTGGTGTTCGTCCTTCACCTACTATCATGCATGGCCACATACCACATGCATATTCATCTTAAGCATCCAAAGTGCTACTATATCTTACTATTTTTGTAGTACCAAGGCGTATCATGATCTCCTGTATTCTTATGATTCCTCAAGCTTGATACCTTGGAAACCCTAAACCACTCTCAAAAGGGTTTTATTACCTTCCTATCCAAAGAAGTGTATCTGAGGTTCTATCACCATCCTTTTACTACTGCCTACCCAAACAACCATTAACTTGTTCAACATATCTTATTACATCTGGATGTTAGCCAAAACACATCTTCTTTCCAAACTTAGGGTTAGCCAAACAACCTCAACTTCTTCTAGCTTCCAGCTAAACTAGGCAGCTATATCTCAACCAGAGTATTCATTACCCTTTCTTATCCTTAGGTGTTAAGTAATGTCAAAGACATACACCTCCATGTATTATGATTATCATCTCATCTCCAACTCTAAGTTTATCTTCATCAAGAAACTCTGAGCTTATCCTAATGGTGATCAAACTCAACCTTGTTTCACTTGTAAATTCCACATAGCTCATGCTAAAAACATCCTTATAAGATGACTACCTTATTTCTCTTGGTGTTTGTAATCCATCCATGTATCATTCACTCCACCAAGGTATGTTATCATCTCTATTCTCATACCTTGTAGATACGTTCCAACTTACATCATCTTTATCCTTGGTGTAAGGCATGCATACTGTCCTATCTCTCACTCCCATAACAAGAAGAAATAAGCATTTGGCGGCCGTCCAAATACAGAGTTCTTCCCATTCCAAGAGTAGAGATAGTACATCCCACCTTGCCAGTACACCTTCAAATCTAAGTTGAAACGTGCAACTCATGTCTTTACATCACAAACATCATGATATCAAAATTACTTCCATGGAAAACTGGTCTCGAACTTACTTGGCCCAAGCACAATCCTTAGTCATCTCCTCTAGGTCTATAGGGTGCCGACACTTTTGGGGTCATCCTTCTTCCCTTATGCATCCAGAGAGTGCCCTACTCATCTGCCCTTTGGGTCCCATGAGTTCATGAAGGTGATCAATCTCCTAACCCATGGCCCTCAGACAATGATAGCAGTTACCTCCCGAACCTATGGTCATGTGCAACTAGGGAATTAGGCAACTCCTTCTTCCATCGGTCTTATGCCTACCTGACCCTAGGATAGACTTAGGATTCTATTATTGTACATGTACAACATAGAACCTTACCCAAACATTCACCATCTCTCTTCTTACATTCGTGGGCTGACTTTCATCCTTTCATAAGGGTCATGGCGACTTGCCTACCTTGGTCGAGCCCCATATCGGTTACCTCCATGGTAACACATCCACATTCACATAGAGATGGTTATCTATGGATCTATAGGTTCATTCTCATGCCATGTACTCTTCACTTAGCTTCTCAAGATCCTACGAAACCTCCTTAGGTTACCTCAAAACCAACCAAACTGGTAAACTCCCTACCAAAGGGTCGCTCTCCCAAGATGGGAGGAAACTACACCTTTATAATAAAGGTCACAAGCATCCTTAGGGTTTACATCCATTTGAGCATGCTTAAACCAACAACCACTAAGGGACAAGCGTACCTACAAAACCATGCTAGGTCGCACTTGTTCATATCCTCAACATTACAACAACCTAGTTGTGAGGGGTTCATCAAACATACCCTTATCGTAAGGGATTTCCTTTACCTCTACATATGAGGAGTACCATGCTTGAAACTATAGAGACTCAAATCTCTTCATGAGTATCGGATACACTGCTTCCCCTCTTAGGCCTAGGAACCCTAAGTTCTCCTTTGGGTATCCCACTACATGCTCAACCTCTTAACCACGAATCAAGCATGTCCAAGGTATGTCATGTACTTCCATGATCTTTCTATTCGAGCAACACTTCGGAGTTGACTCCTCTTCCAGGGCAACCAACTAGGTATAAAGCCTCACAACTGGTTACTTAAACCTCCTCAAGGTCTAAAGCACTCTTTATCTCATCCAGTAGGTAACCACTTATACCATGGGTACTAGAAGCATCGTCCTCCCTCTAGGGTTTGGTTCCTCTAAAGGCAACCAAGATATAATTAGCTTCCAGGGGTCACGCATAAGGCAACCACTATCCTCCCCTTAGGTCGCATCATCCTCAACTCCCCACTATTCCTTAGGTTTCGGGGTTTTAGACTTCTAACCTCCTTGTTGGGGTCCTACTTCCTCTCTCTAGAGTTAAAACCACCTCCAACCATACCTACTAGAGGTCCCTTATCCAAGAAGGCTCATGTTCTCAAGAAACCCCTATGTGGTTGAAGCCTATGATCAACTCATGTTTGGCTCAAGATTATTCATATCTCTTTATGCTTATCTCATGAGCCATTCATCATGCCCTTCTGGCCAGGGTTTCAACCTACTACCGTACCACTGACGTACTCTGGGGGCATGCTATCCCTTACTTGCATAAGCCATAGGGTTTCTATAGGTCCTTCACTAACTTCATCCATGAAGGAGGTACCCTTTGCTTTAACATGCACGACCCTTTCCCAGGTTTCTAGGTCACCCAACCTCACATGGCTCGTATGACAACCAAACATCTGGTCAACCATGACATCTAACTCATCATGTCATCTCTCTCTCTCTAATGTTCACTTAGGGTTAGGCTTAACATCATCCTCAAAGGATGTGCTAGGTCTCTACTTTTAATGGAGGTCTCTACCTCCAAGACTAATTTTCTCTACTCATCCTCCAAACAAGGAGGTCTATCCTCAGGTCTCTCCTGAGGGCAAACACAACTTGTGTCATACGACGTAAGCATGTATCTATTCTTTAGTTTGCGCTTAATCCATGACATCTTATTTACATGCTTTTCATTAATTTGGTGGAGGATTCCTTAGACCTTATTAACTTTACCCATACCTCAAGAGGGTGAGGAGAAGAGAGAAAACCCTAATCCTTAAAGTCCTTAATAGAATTGAGTTGAGAAGGGATGAACAAGATGAGAGAGTCCTAAAGGTATCTTATTTCGAATCATACCCTAAGACTTTGGCCAGACAGTCACACAGATCTGAGAGTCCTCGTATTCCGACTAGCGGTGCGGAGGAAAATATTGCCAGCCCCCGGTTGTGATCCTTTTCTAGACACCTACGTCTTTCAGATAATCCTCTAATAACTCCCTTGGGTTCTATGGGGTTTGTAAAATTTAATAATTATTGAAGATTAAGTGAGGAACCTATGCTCTGATACCAATTGTAACGACCCCGCCTCTCGGTAACCCCCAATTAAGGAAGACCCGAAGGACAGAGCCGTTATTCAATTACAGGATCAAAGGTTCGACAAATAATCAATAACAATTAATAAACTTTACCTACTAAATCGAAAACTGGTATAAAATAAAACTTTTCTTACCTTGGAGAAATTGGGATTTCTAAGCTTCTATCCATGAATATGCTAAACTAACTAATCCTCCTGTGCACGTTATATCTCATTTAATTTCACATCTGCCACTTTACTGTTTGTTCTTTTCATTTGTACCTAAAACGCCGACAAACAAAACGTCGGTTAGCAAGAAGCTGGTATGTGGGGGAAACAATAATTGTGCAACTATGTTAACAATGTAGTCAACCAAATATCATTTAACATCCAAGATTACGTTTTAAGCAATACTACTCAATCCTTGCCTATCCCCTTTCTCTATAATGTCCCTGCAGTGGACATGGATACCACCTCTCTCATATGGTAGATCCTTACCCCCATGGCCCTACCACATAGGTAGCCAATACCTAGGGTTATGGAGTCACATGGTCCTACCCAAAGGTAGACCAATCCCTGACTCATGATGACTTGATGGACCTACCCCCATTGGTAGCCATTTACTAAGTCAATTTATGACCTGATGGACCTACCCCATTGGTAGCCATTTACTAGGTCAATCTATAAAGCTACATAGGGGACTAGGATCTGAGCTAGTATGCACATATCTTAGGTGATAGTCATATTCACAATATAATTTGCAAGAATTAAATGCATCCAACAATTTAATTCAAATCATCGATAAAACCTTGAAAATCCTCGGGAATCTAGTTCGAGATATTCATAGGCGTAACCACATACCTGATCTGACGATTTGAATAGAAATAACCAATCAACCAAGTCATCCACTCAAGCAAGTGCAAGAATCCTGAAATTACATTCAATTTCCTTTTTATCAAAATCTATCCAAATCATCTTGCTACTTATGGTTCTATTCCTTTTTAGGGTTTCTTCCTCTTTTTAGGGTTTACTTGGCAATTAGGGTTTTTATTTCATCTTACTCTTTTAAAACCTAATTTTACGAAATCACTTACAAACCCTAACTATTTCATTTTTCTTTTACAAAAGATTCTAAATTCATCTTTTAGCAACAGGAAACCCTAATTTTAGATTATGAGCACTTTTCTTTTCTTTTCCTCTAATTTAAGGTTTCTAAACATATTAATCAACATATTGAGCTAAAAACCCTAAACCTTGTAATTCTATCATCAAAATAGGTTAAAAACCATCTTAATCATTAAACAAATTAACCATGCTCAAATTATCCTAATTGCAAGATTAAATATATCTTTTATCAACAATTAGGGTTTCTAACCACAAATTAAAACCTTTTCTAATCAAAATATGCACTTTTGCAAAAATATACAGATTTAGGTGTCTATACCATTTTTAATGCATTCCTCATATTTTTCTGATCATTTTTCATGTATTAACTTTTTCCATCTGAGTTTCCTATCTCAAGATACAATTTTTATAGGAAAAACCCTTCTTTAATGGTTTACTTGCTATTTTTAGAAAAACAATAGGCGTCAGATCCGTGGTCCAGAGGATCACACGAAATCCAATGGTTCAGAGGAACCCGCCTAACTCATGATTAAAATAATCAAAAGATGACTTTGTCCTGACCTCTTCATTGCGCACACAAGGGCACAAACGTAATTGTGCCTAAGGTTGTCTTCAACCTCGCGCATTCCTTTCTCACGCAATCCAGCGGTCAACCGGGAAGTTGACCTCGAGCTTCAGAGCGCCTGTGCACGATCCAAGACCAACGGTCGCTCCATCTTCATCTTACGAACTCGACGGGACCCTCAATTAGCCGTGGGCGCCTTTCCCGCCGTCGGGGCTAGTCCATGTTCCGCCGACGACCTCTGCTTCTAGGAGGAATTGTAGGTCACGGCCAGAGCTTCAATTGGATGTGCAAGCACGGTCGTTGGCTCCGTACGGTGTCGTTAGAACGTTCGCTAGGTGTGCTGGTTCCACAGATAACTCCCCCTATATATAGGGTCGACTACATGTCAGCATTTTGGGAACTTCCTTGTGCGTGGATGAAACTGCCCACAAACCGGGGTGGTTGGCTTCAGATTAGACTCCCGAAGGTGATGGACTCATCACCAAGTCTGCCCATTGCTCTCAATTCGAGCAATATCTGATCAAAGATCTCATAGTCTTCTCTGTGTGGCCTATTCCTTGCGAGACTGGGACTCATCCCCAGCCGTAGGATCCCCAAATAATGGTTGCGCTTAATCCAAAAATCGGGATTTAATCCCAAATTCATCGTGACATTAATATTTTCCTTTACACATTAGGAAAACTTCCAAAAATTGTATCTCTCAAACCGCTTATGCGTTTGATCCCATACATTGAGGGAAACTTAATGAAGACTTAAGCTACCTCTGTGCCAAAACTGGGCTCATTGTCTAAAAGAAAGCGTGTCTTTTCTTTAGGTGCCAGTTATCTCTTAATTATATGTATTTTTCATCTATTTTCTCTTTCCTTTGCTATTAAATTATTATTTTGAGTTCCTTGCACCTCAGAAAACCTTAATGGCTCGAAATACCCTCTCTGGAATATTTCCTTAGCCTCTTTCCTTCTTTTTCATCCCTTTTCTTATTATCTTACTTCTTCTTTATTAAAATATCTCTTTTTGAATATTTCTCTTTATTTCTATTTTATTTTCCTCTTTGGTATTCCTTTTAACATTAGGAATCCTTGGAATACGAAATTCCACAAAGGATAACTCAATTATACCACGTTTCACTTGTTTTCCACATATTACCATTATTTTCAATTTATTTCTCGATAAGGAAATATTTAATTGATTATTTCTTTTATTATTGTATTCTCTATAGGAAACTTTGGACTCCTTGGAACCCAAGGAACCCAAGAGGCACGAAATCCCTCTTTGGATTTTCCTTCTAGAGGTTTCCACCCTTTTCCTTTTCTCTATTTTCTTATTTACTCGATAATAGTGGAGTTTCTTTTATCCTTTCCTTGTTATTGGGCCCAATAGCCAATAAAGCCCACAAATCAAACAACAAGGCTATTTAAACGAAATCCATTTATTCACAACAAATTATATCATTATTTGTCCAAATATCTTTAATATGAGAAATTACATTTCTCACCAAAGGAACCCAAAATTTGGAGTTGTAACAGGGAGCATATATGAATATTCCACACAGAATCAAGAAAAACATCCCAATATTGTGAATATTGAGATCTGGCATCGAAAACATCTTCAACAATGAAGGATTAAATGAATCATCTTATGAGATAAGGATAAAGACCTATGAGATAGTTCTTGAATGTTTCACAATGAATGTTTCAGTACATACTATAGCAATGTGTTGAAAGAGTTCAACACAAATGGATTTAATAAGTGAATCCAGATTAGTCTCTCATGAACCATATGTTCCAATTCTTGTGAAGAATGGAATGACATGATTAAGATGACATAGGATGTAGCAATGGATCTATCATGAGTGATATAAATGTACTTATCCCATATAAATCTTGTATGTACTGGACATGACAAGATGATAAGTGAATTCCAATAAGGGTTATTGGAAAGTCATTAAAAATTTCCATTAGTACTCAGAAGTGTTCAAGGATAAATTGCTAATCAATAAGGATATCAATAAAAGGAAGAGTTGGATATAAAGGGTTACATCGATTCAAGATTCCATAACGACAAAAGTGATTGCAAATTAAAATATGTTTGATTTTAATGGAGAAGTGTTGTTAGTTGGAAAAGTTTGAAACTAATAGCCATGAATTCTATTCTACAATAGAAGCTGAGTATACTTGTGTTATGAACACAGAGTGATGCTATATGGATCTAAAAGTTCATATGATGAACTTATAGATATTCCAACCATTGATGAATCATTAGTAATTGTGACAATAATGGAGCTAATTGTTAGGCAAGGAATATTAGATACCATATTACGACAGTTCTGTCTCATACAAAAATTGTACAATGAAGATATAAGGAAACTTGTAATATACCGACTATAAGAAAAGTGTTGCTAGCCCACTAGATTAAGCACTAGAGCAATAAAAACATGATGGACATGTTTACATCACTAAGAATATGATTCTTAGGTGATTGGATCTCAGTGCAAGTGGGAGTATGTTGGTAAGGTATGCTTATAGAGAAAATCATGTGATGACTGACATGGCATATAGCATAAAGGATTTGATTAATACTAATAAAGGTAAGCTTCCGATTCATTATGTTTCACTTAGTTATGAGATAATGAGGAAATATTATGAATGTCTAGATAATAATATTACTCAGTGATGTATGTTTTCAAGTATTAGCCTTGGGGAAATGAGATCATACGTGTGTTAAGAGTACATATACATATTCTCATTATGTCCCTAGTTAGTTATTACTATGGAAGGTAGATAGATACCATCAACACATAAGACTAGAGTGTGGGTTGGTTGATGACAAAATCTCATTAGTCATGATATGGCAATATCAAACTAAGTGCACATATACATGTTAGGGAACAATATATTAGACAAACCCACCTTAAGAGTGACACATGGAAACCATAATTGGTGGTCATAGTCATTTCTCATAGTGAAGGTGGTGAATGTGATTCTCAGACCTAAAATCATTGTACTCGTCACATGTCATTGGGTACGCTTTGACATCATCAAACACAATCCCAAACATAAGTTATTATAAAAGTGATGATTGGGTGACTTTAACACACGAGGACAAACTATAAGTGGTAGATATGGGATTTGTCTCTCCTACTGGATTATGATATCCCTCTACTTGATAAGTGAGACTGAGAAACGCATGCTCATGCACATGTACATGCGAATAAATATATGATATTTAGGTCACATTATCTCAGACAGTCTACTCCTGGTTCAAGGAACATGGATTGAACATTGAGAGGATGACCGTCCATGCCTTGAGTTCATCCTCGATATCAGAGACAAAGGAATTATACAATCACTATAACACCTTACATAGATTGCAGGTTGAAGTTGTTCTCCAACTTTCGATTCACTTGGGTAGCACAGATGTTTGAGTAGGCACCACACCTTGCTTGTGATGTCATAATATAGTTATAGACATTCACTGCCAATGTGATATGGGACCTATAGGGTCATACACAAAGGAACTCATCTAGAAGATGAGTTTATCTTGAATGATGATTGGATTGATCACTAAAGCATTTAGGTACTCAATTCACACAACAAATAATGTAAATGTGATGTCTGTACTGCCAGATGACTGTCACATAGAGTGAGATGATTGTAGGTGTACCGGATGACTGGCTTAAGAGTTGAGACAACCATTTGGGTCATCAGAATGATTGGAAATTAAATTGTCTTAGTTTTGCCTTGTGAATCGACCGGTTGAACCAATCGGTACAGATCGACTCACCAGAAGGACATCTGGGTGAGTGAGACAGGCGTCTCACATGGGTTAGTTGTCTCGGTTGGAACCGAATGAAGGTTTTGGATGTTTCCCAAACTTGTTATGATTGCACATTACTTATGGTGTAAGGAATTTATATATGATATTAATTGATATCAAAATTGCCAAATTCGTGTATGATTGGAAAACTGCCAAATGACCATTTAGTAGTCTGAGACAACTGTCTTGTGTGACTAGATGACTGTTTGGGTCACCAGATGACCATTTAAGTGGTCACAAGTTGCAAAAATTCAAGATCTTCCGGTCCCTTCCACTCCCGTACGAATCCCGTACAGACTGGGAACCCTGGCCCAAACCCCGCCTGTAAATGAGGGGTACTAGGGGCTTCCCAGAACACAATATAGACAACTGAGAATCAGTTCCTTTGACAACTGTTGTTCTCACTGGTTGTTGTAACTGAGAGAGCCCAAGAAAGTCCTACCCGACAAGGAGGGATAGCTACAGGAGAGGCTACGGGAGAGAACAATTGAGGATTGTTGTTATAGGAGACCAAGGTGGTGACTAGTACACCAATAGGAGGGACAACTCTTTCCTGCCCATTCTAGTTGAAAGAGAGGAGTTCAGGTTGGTCCGTGTGGACTACTCTAGAGGAAGGAATCCTTTAGCTACTGCTTGGTGGACAATTGTAGCATGCATTCCATAGAGAGACCACAGGAGGTGTTGTAGAAGCTATCAAGTTCGTTGTTCACAGTGAAGACCAGGTGCTGCACAACCACCATCTAGGAGCAACTAGTTGACAATTGCATTAAAGTGAGTTGTTTTTGCTGGACTTTCTCTAGGACTAAGTATAAGTCGCTAAACAATCCTTCCTATTTCATAGTAGTTGACACGGTCTTGATGTTATAAGAATGCAGATAGATAATTGTTTTCCACTGCTATACTTTGTCCCTATATTTACCAACATGTAAGAGTATCAATTTTGAGGTTACATATTTTGTTTGAACATAAAAGATCAACAATTCAACAAGGTTGGAGATTCTACATCAATGTATCCATATTCAACATGTTTCGTGGTTACATGCACATCATCAAGTAATAAAAGTACTACTATGAGTAAGTTCTATTCTTGTTTTGAGGCACATTTAATCATGATTAGGCATTAAAGAAGTTATCTTTTTCCTAAAACACCACATTAAGTAATATTAGTGTTATAACCTCATTTTTCTAAAGCATGTAATGAGATTTGTAAATCTCTTTTTTTTAAAAAAGATAAATGAAATCCATGGTTGATTTGGATGGTTTGATTTGATTGAATTTCTTGTCTAATAGCCTTGCATGCTTTCTTAATGGGCCTTATTGGCCATTAAGCCCAATTAAAAGAAAAAGAAAAAAAGAAATGAAAAAGGAATTCAATGGGATAATGGGATATATAAAAAATGAATAAAGGATGATTAAAAGGCAAAAATATATTTTCCCAAAAATATAATTTCGAGTTATAAAGGTTTCTTGGGGTTCAAGGAACTCAGGATAATAAATTAATGGTAAAAGAAATAGAAAAGATATGGAAAATATGAATAATGAGATGGTAACTTGCAATCAAAGAAAAGGGATTGCTTCCTTGAGATTATAATCCCAATTTTTGTAGGATGGAAGATAAACATATGACTAATGTTTCCTCAAAATTTGATTTAAAAAGGAAATCAGATTTGAGAGTTATTTCTTTTTCAAGATCTTCTCAAAATATGGTTTTAATTGGGAATTTAGGAAATTGTTTCCTTTAGTTGGTTGAACGCGAAGAAGGTGGGCCGTTGGATCTTAATCCAACAGGAGCCACTCATCGTCTAGGTCCCAAGCGGACTAGGACTCTGGCTATGTCATAGGGATTTTCCCTCTTAGTTTCCTCACGATCCAATGAGTGGGAAGGCTTGCTGAGTTGTCCTTTGAACTCAAGAGATGAAAACGAACGAAAGACCCCCCTGGTTCGACTAGGATTGGAGGAGGTTCTGGGAAATGCCCAAACCTCACAAGCGTGGCCCGATCCTATATATATGGGAGGTCTTTGGAGAGAACCAACATCGTTTCTTATTAGCCCAACCTCTGCGGAAGGGTGCGAGGGGCGTTTCTTTGCACTCAATTGAGCTTTCTACCCTGACCTTCATCAACAGCGCCTCGATGACCCTCGCCAGAGTCCGGCGAGTAGGGGGCGACAGTGGATAAGCATGAGCGAGGAATTAATCCATCCACCAACTTCGTCGAGGGGAGACGAAGCTCACTGGTTGATCGGTGTGAGCAAAAGGCGATGAGAGCTATGAGTCAACCTCCAGGTTGACCAGCGCGGAGCTACTGAGTTGGAGGAAGACGACGACTAGTCACCGTTGGATTGAGGTCCACGGTGGTCTCAGGATGAATCTAACGCTTAGGCGCGTGCGACCAAGATCGTTAGATCCAAGAGGCGGATCACCGTACCACTGATCGAGCGGCCCGTTCTTTTTGGTAATAAGTCATCTCTAATCGAATAATCAAGAAAAAGGGGTTTATTTGCAAAATTCATAGAAATTGATAGGATTGTCTAATGGAAAAACCTTATACATGAAAGTTGTGTAGAAAAATACAAGTAATCTAATAAATATACTTTGGGAACTTATTTCTGCTCCGTTTTACAAAAGTACTTTATTTTCCTAGTAAAATGTATTAAAAGTTGATGAGAAACCCTAATTGAAGATAAAGGGTGTATTTTGGTGAATTAATAGGTCAAATTGATAAGATTAACCCTATTAATGATAAAGGTGGTTTGTTTATACGTTTTGAATGCAAGGTTGCCTAATTTAGAGTTGTAATCCATAAATAAAGGATAATATTTATTGAAACCCTAATTTGGGGATAAAGGAAGAGAAAACCTTGATATTTCAGATTAAGAAAGTAAATTGCCAAATAATGATTCTAATACTATTGGGAATATTAAAATGAAAGGAATTGAGGGTTTTATGTAGTTTTGATAAATTAGAGATCATAATATTAATAATGGAGGCAAAACCCTAATTTCCAAGGAAACCCTAAAATTGGAATAGAAACCCTAAGAGATATGATGGAATTGGATAAATATTAATAAAAGTAAACTTGTACTTTTATTTCAGGGTTTCTATGTAATTTTCTTGATTGATTGGATTTTCTCTCTCTACAAATTAATTCTGTATCTGGATCTACAATACATGTATGTGGTTACGCTTATGAATAATCGCTCTAGTTTCACGACGATTCTCGAAGTTTTATCAGTTGCTTGAAAATAACTATTGGATGTCTATTTATTTCATGCAACTATAAAGTGACTATGATTATCACTATAAATGTGCATATATAACTGGCTAGATCTGGGTCCACCTCTATTGCTTTGAAAAGGCTAAAAAAAAGGGGTAATCCTAGAAGCAAGGTCTAGGTTACCGTGAGTTAGAAACTGGGCTACCTACGTGTAGTGCCATGAGACTCTTTAGCATACCCTGAGTTAAGGAGTGGTCTACCTATGAGTAGTTCCATGTGACTCAACCCTAGAAACTGGTTCACTTGATAGGTGGATCATGAGTGGTTTAATGGGGACAACACAGAGGATAGGGTACTCTTGGATCGCGGAGTTATATCTAAAATGTAATCTTGGTTGTTAAATGATTAATTGAATGATTACATTGTTAACATATTTGCATGATTATTGTTTCCCCCACATGCCAGCTTCTTGCTGACCGACGTTTTGTTTGTCGCCATTTTAGGTACAAATGAAAAGAACAAACAGTAAAGTGGCATATGCGGAATGAAATGAGAATTAACGTGCACAGAAGGATTAGTGAGATTGGTATCTTCATGGATAAAATTTTAGAAATCCCAGTTTTTAAAAAGGTAAGCAAAGTTTTATTTTATACCAGTTTTCAGCTTAGTTGGTAAAGTTTATTAATTGTTATTGATTATTTGTTGAACCTTTGATCCAGGTTATTGGTAATGGCTTTGACCTTTCCGTATCTCTTAATTGGGGGTTACCGGGAGGCGGGATCATTACAATTGGTATCAGAGCGTAGGTTCCTCACTTAATCTTTAATAATTATTAAATTTTACAAATTCTGTAGAACCCAAGGGAGTTATTAGAGGATTATCCGAAAGACGGTGGTGTCTAGAAAAGGATCATGAACGGGGGCTGGCAATATTTTCCTCCGCATCGCTAGTCGGAATACGAGGACTCCTGGATCCATGTGACTGCCTGGCCAAAGTCTTATGGTATGAATCAAAGTAAGATACCTTTAGGACTTTCTCATCTTATTCATCCTTTCTCATCACAATTCTGATAAGGACCTTAAGGATTAGGGTTTTCTCTCTTCTCCTCATCCTCTTGAGGTATGGGTAAGGTTAATAAGGTCTAAGGAATCCTCCATCAAATTAAAAGAAAGCATGTAAATAAGATGTCATGGATATAAGCTTAATAGATTAAGCACAAACTAAAGGATAGATACATGCTTAGGTCGTATGACATAAGTTGTCATGCCCTCAGGAGAGACCTGAGGCTAGACATTCTTGTCAGGAGGATAAATAAGGAGAGATTAGTCTTGGAGTTAGAAATCTCCATTACAGGTAGAGACCTGGCACATCCTCTGAGGATGATGTTAACCCTAACCCTAAGTGAAGGTTAGAGATAGAGACAACATGATGAGTTGGATGTCATGGTAAACTAGGTGTTTGGATGGACATACCTTTGGATTGCCATACAAGCCATGAGAGGTGGATGACCTAGCACCTTTGGAAACCCAACCCTGGGAAGGGTCGTGCATGTTTGAGTGAAGGATAGCTCATTCATTGATGAGGTTAGAAAAGAACCTATGGAAACCCCACAAGTTTATATGGGCATAATAGGCACCCAGAATGTACCACTAGTGTGAGCAATAGGTTGAAACCCTGGCCGGGAGAGTTTGATGGGTAGCTTATGTGACTAGAATAAGGGGCTATGGATAACCTTGAGCGAACATAACTTTATCATAGGCTTAATCATGTAGGGGTATGCTTGTGAGCTTGATCCCTCTTGGAGAGAGAGCCTCTCGTAGTAAGGTTGGTTATAGGGTTTGCTCTAGAGAGAAAGAATAGGACCC
Organism: Alisma plantago-aquatica; assembly: GCA_963693085.1. Lineage (NCBI taxonomy): Eukaryota > Viridiplantae > Streptophyta > Magnoliopsida > Alismatales > Alismataceae > Alisma > Alisma plantago-aquatica. The sequence goes on along the minus strand of OY856414.1, from coordinate 714,214,951 downwards.
ATGCAAGAAGGTTGGAAGCCTAGACTCCGAGATTTGAGGAACAATGGGGAGTTGAGGATGATGCGACCTAAGTGGATGATAGGGGTTGCCACATGCTTGATCCCTAGAGGTTGATGATGTCGCCATGGGAGAAACCAAACCCTAGAGAGAGGATGATGCTTCTGGAACCTATGTGCCTATGGTATAAGTGTTTACCTCATGAGAAAGGAAGAAGTTCTGTATACCCTGGAGAGGTTTAGTAACAGGTTATGAGGCCTTGTTCCTTGTTGTTTGTCCTTGAGGAGGACTCAACATTAAAGTGTTGATCAAGGAAAAGGTATGACAAGAAGTGTATGTCATACCCGTTACATGTTTGGTTTGTGGTTAAGAGGTTGCGCAGACAGCTAGACATCAAGAACATGCACCTATGGTTCCTAGGCCTAAGAGGGGAAGTGGTGTACCTAATGCTCATGACGAGAATTAAGTTGCTATAGTTTCGAGCATGATACTCCTGACGTATAGAGGAAAAAGGGGAAACTCCTTAAGTCAGAGGTATGATGAACCCCTCACAGCTAAGCTGATGATAAAGGAAGGTATGATCTTGATCTAATGATGAGGAATGAGAACCCATATGACCTAGCCTCGTTTAGTGGTCTGCTTGTGCCTTAATGTCTTACTAGGGTTAAGCATATGGATGTAAACCCTAGACCTAAGGGCGTTTGTGACCTTGTTGTCAAGAGATAGTTTTCCTCCCATCCTGGGAGAGGGGCCCTTTGGTAGGGTGTATATCAGTTTTGTTGGTTTAAGGTGACCTAAAAGGTCACATAGGATCTTGAGAAGCTAAGTGAAAAGTACATGGTATGAGAATGAACCTGTAGACCCATAGATAACCATATCTAAGTGCATATGGATGTGTTACCATGGAGGTAACCAGTTTGGGGCTTGACCAAGGTAGGCAGGTTGCCATGACCCCTATGAAAGGATGAAAGACATCCCATGAATGCAGAGAGAGAGATGATGGAGGCTTGGGTAAGGTTCTAAGTTGAACATGTATTATAAGGGAATCCTAAGTCTATCATAGGGTCAGGTAGGGATAAGACCGATGGAAGTAGGAGTTGCCTAATTCCCTAGTTGCACTTGACCATAGGGTCGGGAGGTAACAACTATCATTGTCTGAGGGCCATGGGTTAGGAGATTGATCACCTTCATGAGCTCATGGGACCCAAACGGCAGATGAGTAGGGCACTCTCTGATGCATGAGGGAAGAGGGATGACCCCAAAAGTGCCGGCACCCTATAGACCTAGAGGTGATGACTAAGGATTGTGTTTGGACCAGATAGGTTCGAGACCAGTTTTCCATGGAAGTACTTTGATATCGAGATGATGGCATGTTTCAACCTAGATTTGAAGGTGTATTGGAAAGGTGGGGTGTGTCATCTCTACTCTTCGAACAGGAAGAACTTTGTGTTTGGACGGCCGCCAAATGCTTATTTCTTCTTGTTATGGGAGTGAGAGATGGGACAGTACGCATGCCATACACCAAGGATAAAAGATGAGGTGGGTTAGAACGTTGCTGCGAGGAATGAGGACAAAGATGATAACATACCTTGGTGGAGTGAATGATACATGGACAGGTACAAAACGATAAGAGTATTAAGATAATCACCTTGTGAGAATATTTTATCATGAGCTATGTGGGATATGCATGTGATACAAGGTTGAGTTTGATAACCAAGAGGATGATCTTAGAGTTCGAGATGAGACTTAAGCAGAATACATGGAGGTAGTATGTCTTCAACATTACCTAATATCGAAGGATGTGAAGTGGTAATGGATGCTCTGGTAGAGATATAGCCGCCTAGTTTGGAAAGAAGATGTGTTTCGGCTAACACTCAGATGTAATGAGATATGTTGAACAAGTTAATGGTTGTTAGTTAGTCACTCTAGTCCTTGATGCAATGAAAGGATGGTTGTAAAATCTCAAATGCTTTTCTTTGGATAGGAAGGTAATGAAACCCTGATGAGAGTGGTTTAGGGTTTTGAGTAATCAATCTCGAGGAATCATGACATATAGGAAATCATGATTTTAAGATCACCATACACCATAGTACTACTTTGATAATGGGTGGTAGCAGTAGTATGGATGTTGGAGAGGAGGCTGCATGTAGTATAGCCATACAAGCTGAGGTGAAGGATGAACATCAAGTAACCCAGTGCATTAATATAGAGGATAAAGAGTTCCCGAGCGGGAATGGGAGTTCATCACTATGAATGTGGTGATAAGTCTCCCCTAGACAGCCGGGGGGGAGTGGTTCAGGCGGTTCGGGCACGAGCCCCCTCATGAAGGGACCTGGGTTCGATACCCAGCGACCGCCCCTGAAGTGTTTACCCGTCGTGCAGGCCGACAAACTGTGCACTTTAAATGGTTCCTGGGTTTGCGGGACGCCCAGGGACCCGAGAGTTTACGCTTCCTGGGGAGTCATGAATGTGGCACTTCTGCGGGGGTGGTTCTCTCGTAAATCTAAAAAAAGTCCCCCCTAGACCAAGGAAGGTCAAGATGCAATGTGGGTTATGGTAGATCGCTTTACCTAGATGATATAAGAAAGAAGGAGCTCTGTCAAGGGACATATTTGGTTGAACTACCCATGAGAGATATGGTTCAGTTACACCATGATGCGATTTCAAAGGTTCTTGAGTTTGACCTAAAGGTTCCCTTCCAAAAGGGTGGAAGTAGGTACATGAAGAACTTGATGTTAGTACAGTTGATCACCCCTAACTAATGGTTAGTATGATCCAGACTAAAAGGTCCGATGAGAGCATATGTGCTCGTTCAGGGTGATGGATAGGGACAGTTCTTGTCCTAGGAAAGATGTGATGATGACTACCGTAGCCAGTACCGGGATTTAAAGAAGCTCTGTAAGGGAGGTTGTGTCGGTCACCACTTCAGTAAGGTGATGTGGGTGAAAGGACCACAGTGTGTGTAGATGAAGTCACTTGAATCGTGCAATGGCTGAAAGGAGCCTAGAGACGATAAGAGTCATGAGCAGATGAAAAGTAGACTGACATGCAGTTCACTGTGGGAGAATATGCGACATGAAAAATCTGACCCCTCTAAGTTATAGCTAAGAGAGCTGAGTCCCCGATGCATGAGTTTTTTTTGACATGGTTTGGTGGAGAAGGTTAAGTTTGATCTTACCCCTCAAGATAAAGAAATGTGTGATGAGTTCCATGTGTTAAATTTAGAGCACCATGTGAGGTACCCCGACCATGTGCTGAGAAATGAACCTAGTGAGCCAAGGGAGGCTGAAATGACCTGAGTCACCTGTGCAGTTTATAGACGCCAAGATGAAAGAACTCAGAGAAAAGAATATGTGATGATAAAGGTTCTTTGGAAGCACCATGAGTACGGTAAAGCCACATAGGGGCCAATGATGGACATGGAAAAGTCTTATCCTAAATTGTTTGTTTCCTTGATTGAATTTTGAGGGCAAAATTCCTGTAAGGAGGGAAGGATGTTATAACCTCATTTTTCTAAAGCATGTAATGAGATTTGTAAATCTCTTTAAAAAAAGATAAATGAAATCCATGGTTGATTTGGATGGTTTGATTTGATTGAATTTCGTGTATAATAGCCTTGCATGCTTTCTTAATGGGCCTTATTGGCCATTAAGCCCAATTGAAAGAAAAAGAAAAAAAGAAATGAAAAAGGAATTCAATGGGATAATGGGATATATAAAAAATGAATAAAGGATGATTAAAAGGCTAAAATATATTTTCCCAAAAATAGAATTTTGAGTTATAAAGGTTCCTTGGGGTTTAAGGAACTCTGGATAATAAATTAATGGTAAAAGAAATAGAAAAGATACGAAAAATATGAATAATGAGATGGTAACTTGCAATCAAAGAAAAGGGATTGTTTCCTTGAGATTATAATCCCAATTTTTCAGGATGGAAGATAAAAGTATGAATAATGTTTCCTCAAAATTTGATTTAAAAAGGAAATCAGATTTGAGAGTTATTGCTTTTTCAAGATCTTCTCAAAATATGGCTTCAATTGGGAATTTAGGAAATTGTTTCCTTTAGTTGGTTGAACGCGAAGAAGGTGGGCCGTTGGATCTTAATCCAACAGGAGACACTCATCGTATAGGTCCCAAGCGGACTAGGACTCTAGCTATGTCAGAGGGATTTTCCCTCTTAGTTTCCTCATGATCCAATGAGTGGGAAGGCCTGCTGAGTTGTCCTTTGAACTCAGGAGATGAAAATGAACGGAAGACCCCCTGGTTCAACTAGGATTGGAGGAGTGATGTGCACAAATCATATCACCTTTTGGATCATGTTTGGTTGCATATCCATGTTGTTTTGACTCAATTATCACTCTCATTCATGCTAGATTCTATATTTTTAGCTATTCTTACTTGTCTCATGGTTTGGATTGTAGGTACCACATATTGCAATGAATTATGATGAATATATCATATTATCTCTTATTGGATCACTCCTAAAGTGTATACATGTTTTGGGGTTCGAAATTGCGCAAATACCACTTTTTACGGCATGTAAATCGGACCTACACACTGAAAGTTCTGATCAAAATACACAACAGCCCAGAACAGCAAAGTGCACACCGTACACCTAAAGTGCACGCCGTGCACCTGGAGCATCGAGCAGAATGAAAGTTTCTAGAAAGTTGCACGGCGTGCACCTGGGAGCTGAAAGTTTCTGGAAAGTTGCACGGCATGCATTTCTTCAGCGCACGCCGTGCACAATGCATTCTGGAGCAAACTGAAAGTTTCTGGAAAGTTGCACGGCGTGCACCTGATAGTTTCAGCATTTTGAAAAATACGAGTTTTGTTTAAAATGAAGTGGGAACTTAATGGTCAGTTATGCCCGGTCATTTGCGGAAGTTCTCTCGTCCTAGAGCAAGCCTAGAGCATAGGAGGGCGATTTGGAGGGGAAAGGAGGTGGTTTCTTACCAAAGAACCCCCATTCTTCCTCTCTTCTTCTCCAAGCTTCTTCTCCAAGGTGCAGCAGAGCTTCTTCACTCCACAAAGCTTCTCGAGAGGGAAGTTTGTCCGGTTTGGAGCAGCTGTAGAAGTGGGATTGCATCCTCAAGTCGGAATTCTACCTTCCTTTGGTTACACCTTGGGATTTCTTAGCTTTTCCTTCTCTAAACCATGCTAAACTCTGAAATTTCTGCACATTTTCTACTGTACATCATTATGGACGAGTAGACTCTTTTTCTTGGGCATGGGAGAGTAACTCGCATATCATAGATTGTATGGACATATGAATTTCGTACTAAATGTTAGTTTCTTGCATGTTGCAAGAGTTGTTTCAGATCTGAAATGCTTGTTTGTGTGATTGGCCATCATACTTGCATGTTTTATGCTTTCTTTTATAATCTGAGAAGAAGTGTTTGAGAGTATGGAGTTACTCTTTTGGAAACTTGTTCTTGACCGCGAGAGTGGCTGGGATTATGTTGAGGAGAAAGGTTTGTGATTTGAAATGAAATACATACACGAGAGTGATGTATGGAGTTAAAATCATCATCACTTCACCGGGAGGTGAGTGATGACTACAAACCTCCTTTACAAGTTAATTAACATTTTTAAATTCATATTTTAATATAAGCTATGATGTGATAGTGAAATCCCACGTCTAAGATCCTTCCAAATCTAAATCTTAACCTTTCTGAAGTGATAATGTACTTTTTTTTTAAATCTATAATTTAGTTGTTCTAATTCATGAGCATAAACATGTTGATCATGGTTGGTTTGGTCTTATACACATCTTTCATTTCATTTGATCTATTCATGAACTTGGCAATTCTTCATTTATGTTTCTATGCTCTTTTTGCTTGAGGACAAGGAATGGTTTAAGCTTAGGGGGATTTGATGTGAACAAATCATATCACCTTTTGGATCATGTTTGGTTGCATATCCATGTTGTTTTGACTCAATTATCACTCTCATTCATGCTAGATTCTATATTTTTAGCTATTCTTACTTGTCTCATGGTTTGGATTGTAGGTACCACATATTGCAATCAAATTATGAGGAATATATCATATTATCTCTTATTGGATCACTCTACAAGTATCTACATGTTTTGGGGTTCGAAATTACGCAAATACCACTTTTTACGGCATGTAAATCGGACCTACACACTGAAAGTTATGATCAAAATACACAACAGCCCAGAACAGCAAAGTGCACGCCGTGCACCTAAAGTGCACGTCGTGCACATGGAGCATCGAGCAGAATGAAAGTTTCTGGAAAGTTGCACGACGTGCACCTGGGAGCTGAAAGTTTCTGGAAAGTTGCACGGCGTGCATTGCTTCATCGCACGCCGTCCACAATGCATTCTGGAGCATACTGAAAGTTTCTGGAAAGTTGCACGGCGTGCACTTTAAAGTGCACGACGTGCACCTGACAGTTTCAGCATTTTGAAAAATACGAGTTTTTGTTTAAAACGAAGTGGGAACTTAATGGGCAGTTATGCCCGGTCATTTGCGGAAGTTCTCTCATCCTAGAGCAAGCCTAGAGCATAGGAGGGCGATTTGGAGGGGAAAGGAGGTGGTTTCTTGCCAAAGAACCCCCATTCTTCCTCTCTTCTTCTCCAAGCTTCTTCTCCAAGGTGCAGCAGAGCTTCTTCACTCCACAAAGCTTCTCGGGAGGGAAGTTTGTCCGGTTTGGAGCAGCTGTAGAAGTGGGATTTCGTCCTCAAGTCGGAATTCTACCTTCCTTTGGTTACACCTTGGGATTGCTTAGCTTTTCCTTCTCTAAACGATGCTAAACTCTGAAATTTCTGCACATTTTCTGCTGTACATCATTATGGACGAGTAGACTCTTTTTCTTGGGCATGGCAGAGTAACTCCCATATCATATCTTGTATGAACATATGAATTTCGTACTAAATGTTAGTTTCTTGCATGTTCCAAGAGTTGTTTTAGATCTGAAATGCTTGTTTGTGTGATTGGCCATCATACTTGCATGTTTTATGCTTTCTTTCATAATCTGAGAAGAAGTGTTTGAGAGTATGGAGTTACTCTTTTGGAAACTTGTTCTTGACCGTGAGAGTGGCTGGGATTATGTTGAGGAGCAAGGTTTGTGATTTGAAATGAAATACATACACAAGAGTGATGTATGGAGTTAAAATCGTCATCACTTCACCGGGAGGTGAGTGACGACTACAAACCTCCTTTACAAGTTAATTAACATGTTTAAATTCTTATTTTAATATAAGCTATGATGTGATAGTGAAATCCCAAGTCTAAGATCCTTCCAAATCTAAATCTTAACCTTTCTTAAGTGATAATGTACTGTTTTGTTTTAAATCTATAATTTAGTTGTTCTAATTCAATCATCTTGTGTACAACGATCTAGATTATTGAAAATCATAACTCATGCGCCTAACTAACCAACACTCCTTGTGTTCGACCTTGACTACAACTACTCTCGTATATTTGCGGGATATAGCTAGTTGAGTAAAAGATCATTCTTAATGATTGAAACTCGTTAGTGTAAATAACCAACAAGGAGGTTCTGGGAAACGCCCAAACCTCACAAGCGTGGCCCGATCCTATATATATGGGAGGTCTGTGGAGAGAACCAACATCGTTTCTTATTAGCCCAACCTCTGCGGAAGGGTGCGAGGGGCGTTTCTTTGCACTCAATTGAGCTTGCTACCCTGACCTTCATCAGCAGCGCCTCGATGACCCTCGTCAGAGTCCGGCGAGTAGGGGGCGACAGTGGAGAAGCACGAGTGAGGAATTGATCCATACACCAACTTTGTTGAGGGGAGACGAAACTCCCTGGTCGATCGGTGTGAGAAAAAGGTGATGAGAGCTCCGAGTCAACCTTCAGGTTGACCAGTGCGGAGCTATTGAGTTGGAGGAAGACGACGACCAGTCACCATTGGATCGAGGTCCACGGTGGTCTCAGAACGAATCTAACGCTCCAGGGCGGGAGCAACTTTTCTTAGGCACGTGCGACCAGGATCGTTAGATCCAAGAGGCGGATCACCAGACCACTGATCGAGCGGCCCGTTCTTTTTGGTAATAAGTCATCTCTAATCGAATAATCAAGAAAAAGGGTTTCATTTGCTAAATTTGTAGAAATTGATAGGATTGTCTAATGGAAAAACCTTATACATGAAAGTTGTGTAGAAAAATACAAGGAATCTAATAAAAATACTTTGGGAACTTATTTCTGCTCCGTTTTACAAAAGTACTTTATTTTGCTAGTAAAATGTATTAAAGTTGATGAGAAACCCTAATTGAAGATAAAGGGTGTATGTTGGTGAATTAATAGGTCAAATTGATAAGATTAACCCTGCTAATGATAAAGGTGGTTTGTTTATCCGTTTTGAATGCAAGGTTGCCTAATTTAGAGTTGTAATCCATAATTAAAGGATAATATTTATTGAAACCCTAATTTGGGGATAAAGGAAGAGAAAACCTTGATATTTCGGATTAAGAAAGTAAATTGCCAAATATTGATTCTAATACTATTGGGAATATTAAAATGAAAGGAATTGAGGGTTTTATGTAGTTTTAATAAATTAGAGATCATAATATTAATAATGGAGGAAAAACCCTAATTTCCAAGGAAACCCTAAAATTGGAATAGAAACCCTAAGAGATATGATGGAATTGGATAAATATTAATAAAAGTAAACTTGTACTTTTATTTTAGGGTTTCTGTGCAATTTTCTTGATTGATTGGATTTTCTCTCTCTATAAATTAATTCTATTTCTGTATCTACAATACAAGTATGTGGTTACGCTTATGAATAATCGCTCTAGTTTCACGGCGATTCTCGAAGTTTTATCAGTTGCTTGAAAATAACTGTTGGATGTCTATTTATTTCATGCAACTATAAAGTGACTATGATTATCACTATAAATGTGCATATATAACTGGCTAGATCTGGGTCCACCTCTGTTGCTTTGAAAAGGATAAAAAAAAGGGTAATCCTAGAGCAAGGTCTAGGTTACCGTGAGTTAGAAACAGGGCTACCTACGTGTAGTGCCATGAGACTCTTTAGCATACCTTGAGTTAAGGAGTGGTCTACCTATGAGTATTTCCATGTGACTCAACCCTAGAAACGGGTTCACTTGATAGGTGGATCATGAGGGGTTTAATGGGGACAACACAGAGGATAGGGTACTCTTGGATCGCAGAGTTATATCTAAAATGTAATCTTGGTTGTTAAATGATTAATTGAATGATTACATTGTTAACATATTTGCATGATTATTGTTTCCCCCACATGCCAGCTTCTTGCTGACTGACATTTTATTTGTCGGCGTTTTAAGTACAAATGAAAAAAACAAACAGTAAAGTGGCATATGCGGAATTAAATGAGAATTAACGTGCACAGAAGAATTAGTGAGATTGGTATATTCATGGATAAAAGTTTAGAAATCCCAATTTTTAAAAAGGTAAGCAAAGTTTTATTTTATACCAGTTTTCAGCTTAGTTGGTAAAGTTTATTAATTGTTATTTATTTATTTGTCGAACCTTTGATCTGGGTTATTGGTAATGGCTCTGACCTTTCGGTCTCTCTTAATTGGGGGTTACCGGGAGGCGGGGTCGTTACAATTAGAGTCAAAAGACACCACTTGGGGACCAAATATAACATCAAGTTAAAAATGATACATTTTCATCAAATGTTACTGATTAGAGGGATATCATCAAGTGGGGTTAATAATGTATTGGCATAAAATTGTATTAAGAACATCTAAAGATCAAAAGAGATCATATTAGGTGACACGAGTTACAAGTCCAAGCACGCTATGACACCAATTTTAATGGATAACATCATTTTTATGATCATAATACATATATTATATGCCCTATTTGGCAAAATGATGCATTTATCACAATTTTTGTAAGATTATGATATTTCGATGGATACTAGAGAGATATGGTAAGAAATGTACCAGTGGAGGAAAATCATGGGTTGTTTTATTGTGATTAAAGAACCAATCTATGTTGTGCCTCTTTGGTGGGATGGTCCATGTTCAGGCCAGCCCATGACTGATGACGAGAGAGGGGCAAGAGAAAGAGGGATTTCATAGGATTCTATGTCGTCAGATCAGGAGGGCATGGTAAACTGCTCCACATCTAAGGACCCACGATTGAGCTTCTCCACTAGTGCTGACCCGCATAAAGGTTTGGCCGAGCGGTAACGCTGTGACAGTTCATCTCACCATATCTAGGTGTTTCATAGAGGGAGAGGAGAGATGGTCTAGAATAAGGCCTATTGTCCTTGTGTTGTCCTCACAAATGTGATGAGGTTGTCCTCCAAGAGTTGGGTGAACTAGAGATAAGGGCTACACCTCTCGAGAATGTATGTGGTTGAAGGAAGATAAAGTAGGGAAGATCCCTAATGAGTGAAATCATGTGCAAAGTAGGTTAGAAGAGTGATAGGTATCGATGAACCCTTTGGGGGGTCTAACAGGGTGTGAAATGGCACATAGGGTGGTCGATCCACCTGCACAGGCCAGCTAGAAAGCCATTTCTGACCACATGATCCATCCTTACACAACTGGAGGAGGGTAGGAAATGCCTTGGCTGCTGGATTCAGGTGCACTGTGGATGCAAAGTTGATTGAAGAGTTGAGAAAGGACCACACCACTAAATAGAGAGGGAGAAAAAGGATCGGAACCCATCTAAATAGTCCCTCCCATTGGTTGGGAGGAGTGCCCACAAATGGCTAACATGGAAAAAGTCCATTTAATTTGTTTTTCTTTGTGAATATTGCAAAATTCATGTCTTCCAAACCGTAACTCCAATTGAGGTGAAATTTTTACGTTTAGTTCACAAAGTTCTTATAAAAATAATATATAAAGTTTGGGTCCAAGATGATAATGTTGAGGGCACCCAATGTTGGAAATTCATTTCGAAAGTCTAATAACACACCAAACTTTAGTCAATTAAGTACAACATGAAATTTAATCAAATATAATTCGTCAGTTGAGCATAATGTGACCAAAAGTCATCCAATACAGGGTGGGGGAAGGTTATTTAATATAAATGGTCATCTTATGAGTATATGTGTGCACTAATTTGATGAAAGATAAAACCAAGCTCATCAAGTCCTCACCACCTTAAAAGGAATTTTGTCCCCAAAATAAATCAAACCTTCAATCATGCATATTCACTATCACATTCATCTTGATATTTTAATAAGGGATCATTATCACTCTCAATCACAAACATGATTAAAATTTTTGGCAACCGAGCATCATAGTCCACACATAGTCACATAGATCATCAAATTGGGAAGATCATTACCTAGATCACAATTTGGATGAGGTCATCCTCTCCATCACAAATTTGGAGAGATCACATTTTTGGTCAAATGAATAGAGGTCTTTTAATCAAGAGTAATACATGACTTTCAATCCCAACAGTTAGGATTATAGATGCTACATTGTCCTAGGTAGGGTTATACATCCATGATTAATATTATATATTTCAATAATTTGGGGCAAACATCATATTTCATGTTCATCATCAATTGAAGGTCCCACCCTACTCCATGTGAGAGCTTATCCTTAAGTCATAAATATAAATATCAAAATAATAATAATTTTAATTTCTTTGAGATTTTGGTAACATGAATCATGAATCATATATTGAGTGTGATCTCAAAATCCAATAGGGTGATTGTAATAGCAGGATAAATATAAAGATAAATAATCATGATTCTAGATTTTCCAAATCAATATAAAGTGTCAAAGTTTTGATATCAAGGCAATAGGTCCAAAATTTTTTAATATAGACTCTAGTAATCCTTGATAGACCATAGGTCTGATCATTCACCCATATACAACAATCATGCAACATTCAATATATCAATAATCAATTTTGTTATCATGGTATCAAGGTTGATGAATGATCTAGACCTAGGCCTTTTTAGAAACTCAACCACAAGATATAATCAACATCAATATACTTCAAAATAATCATTTATTCAAGATTCAAGATTGAGTATCAATATTATTATTAGATCTGACCTACTACAAACTTGGGTCAAGAAATAAAAATCATAGGAAGGACTACCTTTCAAAGATCAAATTAATTGAGAGACAAAATTTAGAGAAATCCATAATAGGGATGTGACCTAGGTTAGGGATGTCATAAGTCAACTTCCACCTTAATATAACACATTTTACCTCATTGTCCATTATATAAAATATTAAGATCATAATAAGGCATCCAAGTTTCAAGATTTTGCAAGATCAAAGTCATAATTACATTTTGTTCCTTTCATGATCACGATAAAGGTACATTTGGAAATAAATAATTCAAATTATGTACACCAAGAGTCATAGAATAAATAGGGAAATATTGATATGCATATCCATCGTATTATTGTAGTTGAGTCTACAAAGAAGCATATAAATTGATAGGAAAAAATCTTCTTGTATCAAAGTCTTTCATCATGATATCAAGAGTCCAAAAGAATAGTTTTTTCATGGCATGATAATGGTACATATCAAAATATGGGAAAAGTTTATTAGTCTTGTTAGAGGTTTAATCAACAATAGGTAAGCATGAGATTAATCAAATAGGGACTTCGTCAACCATGAGGTCTAAGGTATAAATCCTCCTTATTTTATCATATATCCATATTAGTGTCATTTCACCTCAACCACATGAAGCATATAGTCTATATTTGGTGAAATCAAGTTTACATACTCTACGGGGTCGTACACGAGTGCCTAAAAGTAAGAGTACTTTCATTAGTCATAATAGAGTTTTAAAATTAAGGTTAGATCATGGTATTATTATATTAATCAAGTTTTACATAAAATTGAGACATCATGAGAGAACATTTTTCAATAGATTAAACTCACATTTGGAATCTAACTAATAATCATCTAATTTATGTGACTTGGGTTATTCCTTACAAAAGAGATGAGATGCTACAAGTCTTTCTAAGCTTTAAAGGAAGAAACCTAACCCAATTTTGGATATAACTTAGGTAGGTATGTGTGCAGAGGAACCTCAACTGCCCCAACTAGGTATATAGGAGATTATTACTACCAAAACTCCATGTTTAGTAGCATAAATGTAATGACCCATTTTCAAATTAGTCATCTGATTACGGTTTACTTGGATAATTGTATGCTTAATTAAGTTGATCATTGTTTAAAGATTGATTAGTGATGGTAGTTAAATTTTTGATATTTTAAATATAATGAGAAGTTTTAATCATACTTTGATCCACCTAATTAGGGTTAACATTTCAGAAACCCTAATCGGTCCAAATTAGGGTTTTGGTGATATATGAATACAGAATTTGATAAGTATAGTGTCTCACTAAATGATTTTTAGTATTTTTTGTGTAACTCTGATTTATATCAAATTTGGATATGATTTGGATATATAAAATGTGAACAATATTGGAAAATAGAAGAATTTTTGAAGAATTTTCTGACCTGTTTATCGGTTGAGTTTCAAACTCAACCGATCATATTTTCAGATTTATATAGCAGTGTGGTAATTGAAATTTATCTTTTTATTGGTATATCCAATTGATCTCAAATTTTAAAAGTAATTGGGAAACTCAATTATAGACACCCTGTTAAATTGGATAAATGTTTGGATGACTTTTGATCTCTGCATAGAGGGTGTCGGTTGAGTTCTGTGCAGGACAAACTGGACCAACCATGCTGCTGACTGCAGTATAGCAGTGTAGTATTTTATTTTTGATAATTTATTAGATTATCCAATTAAGATCAAATTTTAACTAAGGATTGATACTCATTTTAAACAACATATTAAATTTTTAGAATTTTTGGAAGAAGTTTTCTATCACAAAAGAACCTTGATCGGTCGATTTCTGAGAGAGACAAACTCGACCGACCAGATTTTTCTGGAAAAATAAAAAAGACTGGAAAATGTTTATAATTACTTATTCCAAGCACCTTAATGGGTATATAGGACTCTATTACGACCCAAACACCTCTCATTTCCGTACCACACTTCAGAGCTTCGTAATTCTTGAGAGAGGAGGGGATTTTAGGGTTTCGAGAATCTGAAGTGGAAATTTCAGATTTCTGGGTTTTCGCTTTCCAAGGTTGGTAAATTATGTATAGATCATAAATCTTTACTAGGTTTATTTGCTTCTATTCTCTCCTATGTATAGAACTCTTCACTTCCCTAATTTGGATCAAAAGAATCTAAATTGATCTCTTCTTTCATTCTTTCTTCTTCAATTCTTCTTCTTCTAGGTTCTTGAGTGAAGAGGAGCAGGAAGATTCTATTTTCTTGAAGCAAGGACTTGATTCAAGAATTAGCAGTAGTAGCTGGGCTACGAATTTCAGGTGTTTCACACCTGAGGTGAGTGTTTTTCTCCCTCCTAAGCTTTGTATCCATGTTGAAAGCCTAATTCAATTTGGCTAAAACAATCAGAAACCTTATTTGTATATGTATGCGATTGAATTTGATTTGGGAAAGATATTGGGGAATCAAACTTTACTCATTTTGATTATTTCTCATTGGTTGAAACTTTATTAGTTCCTGTTATATTGATTGAGGATGCATGGGTATTCCTATGGGTAGATGACTATGGTATTTCATGTGAATTTTGCCTAAAAATCAGCCCAATGGCTGATATGCTTGGAATTGAATTGACATGTATAAAGTCATATTTGAATTGTACTAGATTGTATACAAGTGTATTGTTGAATGTTAATTGAATTAAATGACCACATATCTTGATTAGGATTTTTATTGAGGAAGTGAATGAAATAAGTCAATTCATCAATGTATACTTATGATTGATGAATGAAATGTGTGAAAATGGAAACTAGGGTTTCCATGTTGTGAATAACCCTAATGAACCCTTGAGTCATGATTGGATTACTAAATGATATGATTCTTATAATATGTTGAACTAAGGAATGTGATCAAACCTAGAACTTGTATATGATGTTTGAAATGTGATCAAATGCTGAAGTTGAAAGTATTAAGACTTCAATTGAATATGATGAGTCTTACTATATCCTCTAAGTCTAATGCATTTTTTTTAGTATAATAAAGAATGATCATTGTTGATTATGGGAATGAAATTAGTAGTCAACATAAAGGTACACTTATCTGACTATAAGAGACAATATGAACATGATGTACGTAATGGTGATTGCAAGGTAAAGATGAAACTAATGAAGATAGTATGATGAAGTATTTTATCTTTTATTTAATTACATATGGATTAACCCAAATTAAATGAAATATACTAAGAATTGTACTTTGATAAATATTATATAGAAGAGAAGCATTGTATGTAAAATGAATCAAGAAAGATTGGTCTAGATAATGTAATGAACATGAAGTGAAAGAATTTGAGACTACTGAGTATAAAATGATGGAAAAAGATAGGAATTAATAAATGATTCTAAGAATGTAACTCTTACCCTTAAATGATGAGTTTGATGATGCTAGTGAATGATAATATCAAATGGGGAATTAAGAGATGCACATAACTGTAATTGAATTCATCTAAAAGATGAAAGTCAAGTATTTAAATTGATTTACAAGAATGTGTTCTTGAATTGTGAATTGTACTCTGAGAATGGACTAATATTACAAACTTCAATTGATAGTCAACATGTGTTGATTAGTAACCCCATATGAAGAATGTGAAATAAAAGAAGAAGAGAACTAAGTCTGTTATGCATGTATATGCATGAAATTATTGGCATCTATTCAGATTGGATGGAACATGCATATGTCATATGATAAATCTATTCTGAGTATGAGGAATGATACATGATATCTATATGATTTTACTATTGCTAGTTCTAATGCATTTGCTAATATTTGTTCAAAACTATGATATACAATGAACTGATAAGATTTATGTTGAAATGGAATTTAATATGCACTCCTTACATTGAGAAACCCTAATAAGGGTAAATGTTGCATAATGAGATTATGTCTAGGGCCGAAAGCCCACTGATGATGATAAAACCCTGATGGGGTAAATGATGGACAATAAGATTATGTCTCGGGCTGAAGGTCCACTATTGATGATTGCTATGAATTGATATAGAAGATAGAAATAATCATATTTGTTGCAATCTATAGAATTATTGTGTTTCTTACTTTGATCATTCTCCTTATTGATAAACTTAATCTGTTTCATGTTATTATAGTTACGCGAGAATACACATATATGATTTATGATGTTTTGAATTCTTTTAAGATGACTGAAAGAGATTAATAACAAATGAAATGATTGAACATCTAGTTAGGTGCCCTGAACACCGTGAGTTTCCCTCGAGGACCACACTGGGGAAACAAAATAGATCTCCTTATAGTAATCGATGAATTATGAGAAGGATTTCTGGAGTGTGGATCGAGACCTTAAAGGTTAGACCACCAGGATTTAGGAGTGAGTCATCTGGAGTGGCTCTGGCCCTAAATCCTTGCTGTGAAAGTCTATGTCCAGATGGAATAGACTCTATTGAAATGAAATATGTGAAATGTGAAATGAAAAATATGTGAAATACCGTGATATGTGATATACTGTTTTGTTGGTTCCTATCTTGTGTACCCGAGATGAGGATGTGAGCCTCTTTAGGAAACCCTGAGGTGGCCAGGGTCTGTTGTTGATATCTTAGGGTGGCCGGCTAAACCCTAAGATAGTGACGGTGAGTCGTTGACATGAGAATCAGGGATGGCGACTTCTACTTGGTGTGGAACAAGACATGTAGTTTCAGGGCAAATGAATAAAAGATGATAAGCCGTTTAGAACATGATTTGAATGGTTGTTACATTCTTTGTACTGCTACTTGATGATTTGTTATTGTTGATTATGCTTCTTGTTGAAGAAAGTAATCATGTTGATATGGATATTTTCTATTTCATATTATGATATGTGACATCGACAAGTTATAAATGATGGGATTTATATCCATTCTGAATATGAGTTGGATTGCTTGTTATTTGATAGTATTGTTTGGTCAAAATGTTTTATGTGTACTGCAGCCTCAGGACTACAGGATGTGTTCCTGGTCCGGCTAGTGGAGTGTCACAAAGATAATGTTATTGTTATGTATTGGTTCAAAATTCTTAGAACTTGACTTATTACACATGCATTAGGTTTCTTAATCTGAACTAAGATGTATCTGTTGATTTGTTCATAGACATGCTTTAAAAGATATTTCAAATTTATAATTGGTTTAAGTGATTACCTTATCTGTTGGATCAGATTATCATTGCAAGTTAGAAATGACTTATGATAGAACTATCTGCTAGACTTTTCAATATCTGCATGTTCTGTTAAGTTTATTATACTTAATCTGATGTTGATGCATGTACCTAGCTTGAGTGGGAGGTATCCACTCACTGGGGCTCTATAGGAGTCTCATAAGGTTGTTTCAAATGTTTTTAGGTATAATGCTATCCAGCGGAGAGGTCACAACATGGAAGATATAAATAGCATAATATATATAGATTAGAATGTCCCTCTACTCTCTCTTTCTCGGGATGGGTTGTAGATTAAGTTTGTTCATCAATGTACATGTATCTGATGTAAACTGAACCGCATATGAGAACATGATTTAATTCTAGATTTAATGGAGTTGAATATGATTGTGATATCTAAATATAATGTCCTTGATGTGACATTGATTTATGAGTTCGTGAACAAAGAAAAAGGAAAAAAAATTATCTGTGTTTTTCGTATAATGTTTAATCGCCTTTGTCGAGAATTCATTGTTTTATTTCATAATCTGGGTTTAGGTTTTGGGATTACCTCTAATGGTTGGTATTTGTGCTGATCAAAAGAGTGGGTCCTGACAGACATGGTATCAGAGCCTAGGTTAGATGAGTCTACAGGGACAATAGGATCTAGGACTAATTGATAATGTCAATGTTGAATATAACCTGAATGATGTGCATACTGACTGAACTCAGTATCCAGATATTCTGGTCAAGTATTTGGGTATTGATCTAAGATGGTATGGAACTACTGACTATACTTCTTCTGGATGCCTTGACCAAGTATCCAGATGCACATAGTTTGGTAGTATAATAAGATTCATGATGAAAAAGAGAAGAATGGCGATAAAATGGTGAAAGAGAAAAGGATTTTATAATTCAATATGGAACCTATGGAAAGCATGAAATTTCATATAAGAAAGATGAAATCTTAATGGATTATGAAGACAATCTCTAATGAGTTTGAATTTGATTATGATATGAAATTGTGAGAAAACGCTATGAACTAAGATGCACACTAGATGATCTCATTTATAAAGGAAATTGATGAATGCAGATGATAATATGTGAATGAGTCATAATCTTAATCCATGAGATACACAATCAAATAAAAAAAAAGATGTGAAATGTGATGTGAATCAAATCTTGATAAATGATGTATTACTAATATTTGTGAAGTGAGTGTTTGTAATACCCAAGGAGAGATATGATGATAACAAGGGATGGAATATCCATTAAAAAATGTCATATGAAAGAAAGGTAAAGTGAAAGTCTTTATAATTTGATGCTCAGAGAGGTGAACGATTAGATGATATGATATTTTTTTTCCATATCTTTTCTTGGATTTCGGGATGAAATCCTAAAAGGAGGGGAGAATTTGTAATGACCCGTTTTCAAATTAGTCATCTGATTACGGTTTACTTGGATAATTGTATGCTTAATTAAGTTGATCATTGTTTAAAGCTTGATTAGTGATGGTAGTTAAATTTTTGATATTTTAAATATAATGAGAAGTTTTAATCATACTTTGATCCACCTAATTAGGGTTAACATTTCAGAAACCCTAATCGGCCCAAATTAGGGTTTTGGTGATATATGAATACATAATTTGATAAGTATAGTGTCTCACTAAATGATTTTTAGTATTTTATGTATAACTATGATTTATATAAAATTTGGATATGATTTGGATATATAACATTTGAACAATATTGGAAAATATCAGAATTTTTGAAGAATATTCTGACTTTTTTATCAGTCGAGTTTCAAACTCAACCGATCATATTTTCAGATTTATATAGCAGTGTGGTAATTGAATTTTTTCTTTTGATTGGTATATACAATTGATCTAAAATTTTAAATTTAATTGGGAAACTCAATTATAGATACCCTTTTAAATTGGAGAAATTGTTGGATGACTTTTGATCTCTGCATAGCGGGTGTCGGTCGAGTGCTGTGCAGGACAAACTCGACCGACCATGCTGCTGACTGCAGTATAATAGTGTAGTATTTTATTTTTTATAATTTATTTGATTATCCAATTAAGCTCAAATTCTATCTGAAGGATTGATACTCAGTTTTAAACAACATATTAAATTTTAATAATTTTTGGAAGAAGTTTTGCATCACAAAAGAACCTTGATCGGTCGAGTTCTGAGAGAGACAAACTCGACTGACCAGATTTTTCTGGAAAAATAAAAAAGACTGGAAAATGTTTATAATTACTTATAGCTTAATGAGTATATAGGACTCTATTACGACCCAAGAACCTCTCATTTCCGTACCACACTTCATAGCTTCGTAATTCTTGAGAGATGAGGGGATTTTAGGGTTTGGAGAATCTGAAGTGGAA
The DNA here is from genome assembly GCA_963693085.1 of Alisma plantago-aquatica. NCBI lineage: Eukaryota > Viridiplantae > Streptophyta > Magnoliopsida > Alismatales > Alismataceae > Alisma > Alisma plantago-aquatica. Next base: position 714,195,373 of record OY856414.1, on the reverse strand, counting down.
ATTTCAGATTTCTGGGTTTTCTCTTTCCAAGGTTGGTAAATTATGTATAGATCATAAATCTTTACTAGGTTTATTTGCTTCTATTATCTCCTATGTATATAACTCGTCACTTCCCTGATTTGGATCAAAAGAATCTAAATTGATCTCTTCTTTCATTCTTTCTTCTTCAATTCTTCTTCTTCTAGGTTCTTGAGTGAAGAGGAGCAGGAAGATTCTGTTTTCTTGAAGCAAGGACTTGATTCAAGAATTAGCAGTAGTAGCTGGGCTACGAATTTCAGGTGTTTCACACCTGAGGTGAGTGTTTTTCTCCCTCCTAAGCTTTGTATCCATGTTGAAAGCCTAATTCAATCCGGCTAAAACAATCAGAAACCTTGTTTGTATATGTATGTGATTGGATTTGATTTGGGAAAGATATTGGGGAATCCAATTTTACTGATTTTGATTATTTCTCATTGGTTGAAACTTGATTAGTTCCTGTTATATTGATTGAGGATGCATGGGTATTCCTATGGGTAGATGACTATGGTATTTCATGTGAATTTTGCCTAAAAATTAGCCCAATGGCCGATATGCTTGGAATTGAATTGACATGTATAAAGTCATATTTGAATTGTACTAGATTGTATACAAGTGTATTGTTGAATATTAATTGAATTAAATGACCACATATCCTGATTAGGATTTTTGTTGAGGAAGTGAATGAAATAAGTCAATTAATCAATGTATACTTATGATTGATGAATGAAATGTGTGAAAATGGAAACTAGGGTTTCCATGTTGTGAATAACCCTAATGAACCCTTGAGTCATGATTGGATTACTAAATGATATGATTCTTATGATATGTTGAACTAAGGAATGACTTCTTGAAAATCCTAAAAGTTTATTACTAAGACAATTATAAGTGATAAACCTAGAACTTGTATATGATGTTTGAAATGTGATCAAATGCTGAAGTTGAATGTATTAAGACTTCAATTGAATATGATGAGTCTTACTATATCATCTAAGTCTAATGCATTTGTTTTAGTATAATAAAGAATGATCATTGTTGATTATGGGAATGACATTAGTAGTCAACATCAAGGTACACTTATCTGACTATAAGAGACAATATGAACATGATGTACGTAATGGTGATTGCAAGATAAAGATGAAACTAATGAAGATAGTATGATGAAGTATTTTATCTTTTATTTAATTACATATGGATTAACCCAAATTAAATGAAATATACTAAGAATTGTACTTTGATAAATATTATATAGAAGAGAAGCATTGTATGTAAAATGAATCAACAAAGATTGGTCTAGATAATGTAATGAACATGAAATGAAAGAAGTTGAGACTACTGAGTATAAAATGATGGAAAAAGATAGGAATTAATAGATGATTCTAAGAATGTAACTCTTACCCTAAACTGATGAGTTTGATGATGCTAGTGAATGATAATATCAAATGGGGAATTAAGAGATGCACATAACTGTAATTGAATTCAGCTAAAAGATGAAAGTCAAGTGTTTGAATTGATTTACAAGAATGTGTTCTTGAATTGTTAATTGTACTCTGAGAATGGACTAATAGTACAAACTTCAATTGATAGTCAACATGTGTTGATTAGTAACCCCATATGAAGAATGTGAAATAAAAGAAGAAGATAACTAAGTCTGTTATGCATGTATATGCATGAAATTATTGGCATCTATTCATATTGGATGGAACATGCATATGTCATATGATAAATCTATTCTGAGTATGAGGAATGATACATGATATCTATATGATTTTACTATTTCTAGTTCTAATGCATTTGCTAATATTTGTTCAAAACTATGATATACAATGAACTGATAAGATTTATGTTGAAATGGAATTTAATATGCACTCCTTACATTGAGAAAGCCTGATAAGGGTAAATGTTGCATAATGAGATTATGTCTAGGGCCGAAAGCCCACTGATGATGATAAAACCCTGATGGGGTAAATGATGGACAATAAGATTATGTCTCGGGCTGAAGGCCCACTATTGATGATTGCTATGAATTGATGTAGAAGATAAAAATAATCATATTTGTTGCAATCTATAGACTTATTGTACTTCTTGCTTTGATCATTGCCCTTATTGATAAACTTAATCTGTTTCATGTTATTATAGTTACGCGAGAATACATAGATATGATGTATTATGTTTTGAATTCTTTAAGATGACTGAAAGAGATTAATAACAAATGAAATGATTGAACATCTAGTTAGGTGCCCTGAACACTGTGAGTTTCCCCCGAGGACCACACTGGGGAAACAAAACGGATCTCCTTGTAGTAATCAATGAATTATGAGAAGGATTTCCAGAGTGTGGATCGAGACCTTAAAGGTTAGACCACCAGGATTTAGGAGTGAGTCATCTGGAGTTTCTCTGGCCCTAAATCCTTGCTGTAAAAGTCTATGTCCAGATGGAATAGATTCTGTTGAAATGAAATATGTGAAATGTGAAATGAAAAATATGTGAAATTCTGTGATATGTGATATACTGTTTTGCTGGTTCCTATCTCATGTACCCGAAATGAGGACGTGAGCCTCTCTAGGCAACCCGGAGGTGGCCAGGGTCTGTTGTTGATATCTTAGGGTGGCTGGCTAAACCCTAAGATAGTGACGGTGAGTCATTGAAATGAGAATCAGGCGTGGTGACTTCTACTTGGTGAGGTACAAGCCAAGTAGTTTTAGGGCAAATGAATAAAAGATGATAAGTCGTGTAGAACATGGTTTGAATGGTTGTTACATTCTTTGTACTGCTACTTGATGATTTGTTATTGTTGATTATGCTTCTTGTTGAAGAAAGTAATCATGTTGATATGGATATTTTCTATTTCATATTATGATATGTCACATTGACAAGTTATAAATGATGGGATTTATATCCATTCTGAATATGAGTTGGATTGCTTGTTATTTGATAGTATTGTTTGGTCAAAATGTTTTATGTGTACTGCAGCCTCAGGACTACAGGATGTGTTCCTGGTCTGGCTGGTGGAGTGTCACAAAGATAATGTTATTGTTATGTATTGGTTCAAAATGCTTAGAACTTGACTTATTACTCATGCATTAGGATTCTTAATCTGAACTAAGATGTATCTGTTGATTTTTTCATAGACATGCTTTAAAAGATATTTCAAATTTATAATTGGTTTAAGTGATTACCTTATCTGTTGGATCAGATTATCATTGCAAGTTAGAAATGACTTATGATAGAACTATCTGCTAGAATTTTCAATATCTGCATGTTTTGTTAAGTTTATTATACTTAATCTGATGCTGATGAATGTACCTAGCTTGAGTGGGAGGTGTCCACTCACTGGGGCTCTATATGAGTCTAATGAGGTTGTTTCAAATGTTTTTAGGTATAATGCTATCCAGCGGAGAGGTCACAACATGGAAGATATAAATAGCATAATCTATATAGATTAGAATGTCCCTGTACTCTCTCTTTCCCGGGATGGGTTGTAGATTAAGTTTGTTCATCAATGTACATGTATCTGATGTAAATTGAACCGCATATGAGAACATGATTTGATTCTAGATTTAATGGAATTGAATATGATTGTGATATCTGAATGTAATGTCCTTGATGTGACATTGATTTATGAGTTTGTGAACAAAGAAAAAGGAAAAAAAATTATCTATGTTATTCATATAATGTTTAATTGCCTTTGTCGAGAATTCATTATTTTATTTCATAATCTGGGTTTAGGTTTTGGGATTACCTCTAATGGTTGGTATTTGTACTGATCAAAAGAGTGGGTCTTGACAATACCCATTGCCTTAATTTCACCATTATGGATTTTAGTTCTTCCTAAGTCCATATGGAGTAACTGGATTATTGAACATGCATAGAAGATATGTGATTTCTCTAATACCATTTATGACAGAATTTTCATGACCAAAATCCAAGACCCTAATGTTTACATAGAAAAAGGAAAGAGGACTTGGAAGGACATTCCTATGACATATCACATAACATATACATGAATGAAACCACAATCAACAACATGGAAGAATTAAGGTATGAGACAACATGGTACATCAAAAGAAATGCTAAAATAGTACCTGGCTTAAGATTTTCATTACCATATATCAAACCATTTAAGTTCCATTTTCATTTCATTAGATGTCATCATGGAAAGAGTTGTAGATTATCTTATTAGAGCATAAGCATGATCATAGAGTGGTTCATAGTGTACCTATTACCTAAAACCATAAAATGGGTACATAGCAACACAACTGTGTTGAGTACAGTATAAAAGACATAACAATGTAGGTTTAAGAGAACATACATGCTTGGAAAAACTAAATATGATAACAAGAAAGAAGTCAACAACATTAAAGACTTTATTATTTAACAAGAAAGAGTGTTTAAAGTACATTTACATTATATTAAACAACATTATAAGCTCATCGACCAACTTCTCAAAGGAAGGATCCTTTTGAGGATCATTACAGGAAAAGATACTAATGACACATATCCAAGATGGGACTCCCCAGATGTGAGACCCTTGGTTTGTTACCAAGATGTCTCAAGTTCAAGCCCCAACAATGGTATGAATGTGGGGTACTACATGACTAAGTCAAGAGTTAATCCTTTTCATTAACATGGTCCATCCTTACTCATGTTTGATGCCTATCCTTTTGTCCTACCACAAGAATACATGCATGTGTAAAATGTTTGTATAATGGAATAATTTGATTATGTTTTAGGGTTTATCAACATTATCTAATCACACATGAAATTAGCATTCATAGGAACAATAGATCAAACAAGCAACTACGTAGACAAGCATTCATAAGTATACTTACACACAAGAAAGTCCAACACCACTAGTTTTCCCAGTAGAAGGATAAGTTGTACCTTGATATGGAGCACAAGATTAATCAATTGACTTAGAAACCATATATTGAAAGCTTGGCTATATTGTGGAAATTGAGTCAAAAAAGTGATCCTAAAAATATAAGTTTAATTGAATTAATATCAACAAGATTAGGTCTCATGAATCATTATCATGGGGGTTCTATGTGACACCTAAGTCTAGGTATCAAAACCTTCAATATTTATTTGGAATCTAAAACTAGGTCATGCATATTCAGTATCATGTTACATCACACAACATGCATTTGTTTCAATCTTAGGGTGACACATCACTACCAAATCAGAATATAACATTAGGGTTTCAGTATCTTTAATAGAGAAATCATCTATTCAAGTAAGATAAGTAACATAGGCATCAGTCATAGTCAAAACTAGTTATTTGTGTCATTTTCATACAAGGTAGTAATCATTAGAGAATAGATGAGATCCAATAGGATTAGGTGCCACAAACATCATTAATATGCTTATTTGTATGCATAAAGTAGCATGGGTCATGATAGGGTGAGATTCAAACAAGATTTGATCTCTAAAGACACATCATTGGTCACACTTCATGTCAAGATTAGGCTAGTTAGTCATAAAAGTGCACAAGAATGTTCCATAAGGAATTTAGGCATACTAGGCATGTAACATTACTGATTTTGAGGTTAGATATTTAGTTTGGACATTAAATATGAACAATTGTTGAAGGTTAGAGATTCGATATCAATGTATCCATATTAAACATGCTTCATGGTTCAAAGCACATCATTAAGTAAAACAAGGTACCATTATGAGCAAGTTCAGATCTTGACTCAAGATAAATAAACAACTACTAATTTAGATCAAGTTTAAGGATTAGGGGCACATTTAAAAAAGATTAGGCATTAAAGAAGTGATCTTGACATAAAAGACCACATTAAGTCATATTCTAGTCAAAAGACCCCATTTAGGACCAATGACAAGATCAAGGTAGAGACTTTGATAAAGTTTCATGAATTATTACTGATTAGAGGGATATCATCAAGCACACCCAAAAAGGTATGCTGAAGTGGGTGTAAAATTTTCAAATCTTATATAATGCTATACAAAAGACCAAATTGTATAGTAGTTTAATAAAAGAAATGACTATATCCAATTTTTCAACAAGATTACAGAAGTACATCATAATCTCCTACATAGGGTTTACATGTAAGATTAAATATATGGATCTAAGTAGATGTAAATATAAACCATAACAAGTTTGTCTCCAAGCTTTAACTCCTTAAGCAAAGTCCAAGACTGCATGCCATGTCCTACATATCCTTCACCTAGGGTTGGAAGCATACACCAACAATAGGAGAAACAAAACAAAGCTGGTATGTGCATACTAAAAGGAAAATTGAGCAATATATGGAATAAAAGGACTTCAAGTAAAGAATGCTTCTCATAGAAGAGTAAAGGGCCACCTAAATGGGTATCAAGAGAATTGATTCACAATAAAAGGGATATTTGCCACAAACCAATAAAATTGTGCCATACTAGCACATAAAAAGTATTAGGGCACACACCCCATAATCATCATCATCAACCTGCATGCATGTGAGGTACAAAAATCCCTAGAACAATATAAATAAAAATGCAGCCAAGTCTCACAAACTTGACACCTTGTAGAGAATGATGTATTCCCAAACTCCCAATATATAAAGTGTTCGATCAAGCCTCACAAACTAGGAACCGAGTATGGGACACCACCACCTCCATCCCAATCATAATAGGAACATACTCCCCAAAAACCAATACAATTACACTACTATAGTGCTACTGAATCACATAACATGCTAAATGTAGAGGCAAGTAGATTGTATAGTCAGATTATATAGAGTCATCATCATACTAATGGACAACATAAAAATCCACCATAAAAATGGGTAAAAGATATCACATATCACCATGTAGAAGTTCCAACATGAACCAAGCACAAGATAGAGTCCAAAAGAAAGTCCATCACAATAAGTTGATCACAAGATCAATAACAAATAAAACATATTCTCAAAGAGAAAAGAGTAAGGTGTAGGCTAATGCCCATAGGATCAAGATAAAGAAGAAAATAGATAAATTTCTCTAAAGGAATAATAGGAGATGAATAGATACCTTATTTCAAAGTCCTAGAAAACTCTTCACCAATCTAGTTATTTCTAAGATCACCTTTGCCTAATTACAAATTATTTACTTGTATTAGGGTTTCATATGTATATTTGTAAGAAACCGTAATTATAGACCTTTTTTGAAAACCTCACATTTTGGTTACAGAACCTAGACCAAACAATTCCTTATGTTTTTTTGATCAAGAAAACATATTTATATGTCAAATTTGGAGTTTATATAATAAAGTTACAATTTTTAGGACTTTTATATATGATTGATTAGATCCTCAAAATTCCATCCTCGAAAACATGGAAATCAGTATTTGAAACCATTTTTATTACAAATAACACAATTTTCTAATTTAAAACATATTTATTTGTTAATTTTGGATAAGTGATTAAAAGATATGATTTTTGCAATACCGACCAATCATGAATTTCAAAAAAGACAATTATGCAAGAAATTCTGAAAGAGAGAGGGGTCGAGCTCAACTGAGTTGATCCAATCAGGTGTGGCCAAATGATGATCAATGCTCTGGTCGAATTGTCCAAAATAAAGAAAAGTTGGGGAAAAAGTCTGAAAGTACCCCTGGCGAAAAACAAACCGAAATAGAAAATCAAGAGGGTAGAAACAAGATTGAACTGGGGAGATTCATTTCTCTCAAAGCAGTTGTGCCATGTCTGGGAAGAGAGCTTCTTTGATCTGACCAAGATTTGGGGAAAACCATATTGGTTGATTATTCATGATTACAAAAGTGAGAATTCATTGGTGAGGGGTCAATCTATCTTACTGGTGACTCAATTTGAGTCTAGGTGAGGCCGAGAGTAGGGGAGTAGAACCGTATGGTTGGAGAATAAAGCTTGATTGGAATCCAACAACACAACATCGAGGGGAAAAATTGCTAGATGAGAAAGATTGTTCAGAGCCTTGCGATGCCCTAGGGCACCTCAATTTATATACGGTTTGCTGACATGGTCTCTGTGCTACCAATGTGAGGAATCTTCGAACCAAAGAATTGGACATTTCACAAAAAAGGGAAAATAGGGCTAGAATTTTGGCTCATTAGATGTCATATCTCCCCCCCCATAACTATAGCACAAAAAATCTTAAAAAATGATTGAGAGTGATTGAGAAATAATTGTTGGAACAGACAAGGGGGAGGAAAACACTGTTCACAAATGTGAACATCTCCTACCTGAGGTAGGAGATGGGTCCCTTGTCATTGAATGGTCATCAAGCGGTCAACATTATGCATGTGCTGATCCAAAACAAAACTAGCGGGTGATAGAAAAATAATTGAAGAACCTTATTTAAATTGGATTACAATTGAAGTGATATATTGAATTATTTAACTTTTCTCTCTCTTCTTTTGAGGGTGAAAACAAACTCCAAATTAGTTAAAATTTGACACCTAAGCTAATTGGAGCATGTAGAACCCAAATATAGCATTAGTTTTCAATTATGGAGACTCTAAGTATTTTATTTGATTCTCTTAAAGTTTTTCATATTTTCTCTTTCTTAATGCATTAGAGACATCTAGAAACCATCAATTAATGTGAAACTTCACCCTAAAGCAAATCAAAACATATGGAACACAAATTGACCATTAATTTTATCTCTTGAAGCTATTTATCATATTATTTAACATTTTAGGCTTTATTTATATTTTCTCTATCCCAATGAACATTAAAGATTATCCAAATTATATGAAAATTTACTCAAAGGCTATATTTAATGTGTAGATCACGAATTTGTCATCAATTGTTACTTTTAAAGTCATTAAATATTTTATTTCATATTTTGGATGAAAAATCACCTTTTCTTTTCTAAATAAAATAGACATGGATATTATTATCTTAAATTTGTGAAACTTGTCATGTAATCCAAAAACTATCCAAAGGAAACGAATCTGAAATTATTCTTATCCAGTTAATCATCCTTTTATGAGTTTTTCATAATTAGTAATTGTGGCCCATAATTATTTTAGTTAACATACTATTTCATCAACATTATTATTATCTTCCTTCCAAAACCATAATATTACAACTAAAAGGTTATATGTCATATTTATGAATGAAATATTATATATTTATCTTTTGTCTCATTTAATTTATTAATTCTATATTTATTTGTATATTGTAACAATTTCTCTCAATTATTAGCACATAATTCTCATATACATATTATCTCTCTTATCATCATACCTTAATCTACATTATTTCATGTGACATATTTTATGTATCTAAAGATTAAGTCATATTTATTTTCATGCATATATGTAAGGGTGATTTATTCATTCATTATCATATTATGTTACAATTAGCTACTATTATGTATATTTTTATCCTTGTTTGGCTAAGAGAAATTAACTAAACTTTCAATCCTCCAAGGCATAAGATCTGGGTCTAGAGGCTAGGTTTTAGTTCATTACAACATTCCACCCCTAAAAAAGATTTCATCCTCAAAATATAATCATCCATACATCATCAACCAACTACTCTCCACTCCTGAAAAGGCTTTACCTAATTAGCCCATCGAAACGACATCTAGGTACTATGGTTACTTTTGCATGTTTTTAGTTGCGAACATTTTTAGGGGTTTAAGTTGTTCATGTATCCAACTAAAAGGTCATAACCAACTAGGGTTGATATTTAGGTCCTTGTGTATCTAACCTAACAACCCTAAAATTCATATTGTCAAACCAAAAAGTCATAGGTATAAAGGGTAGGTCTACTAAACCTTTAGATAAGACTTATCTTCCTAGTCATCATTCCATCATCATAACTAGGGTTTTATGATCACTAATTCTAGGGTTTATCTATCAAGGATTCATAACTCTCTTCATTGTGACTTAGTTCAAGAAAATCTCTATAAAATCCAGAAAACTTTCTTTTGTGCATATAATAGTATAATGGAATTTTTTTTTGGCGAAGAAATCTATTCGACAAAAAACAAAATGAGCTCAAAATAAATGTGAGAAACCAAGTCACAATCTTTCCATAATAAGATATCTTATCCTACCAATATCTCATCCTCATAACAAGACTCTATCCTCAATCCAATACCTGATAACATCCAAAGATATAAGCCACTGCTATGGTAGGTTAATATCACCTAAAACCTCATCACATTAGGGTTTGATCATCATTAAACTCATATCAACCATTCATCATCTCATGAATAACATGAATCAATGTTTGGGTGAACATCTCACCTAGAGGGCAACTATCTAAGGCAGAGGTTCTAATCTAGGAGACAAAATTGAAATAGTCAAATTCTGACTCATATCAACCTTTCATCATCTCATGAATAACATGGATCAATTTTCGGGTGAACATCTCACCTAGAGGGTAACTATCTAAGGCAGGGGTTCTAATTAAGGAAATAAAATTGAAATAGTCAAATTCTGACTATACCATGGGATCTGATACCATGTTGTAAGGAGTGGGACCCACGTTCACTCCCTACTAAAAATTTGAAGAATAGAACCTCCAGTCCAAACACACCCAAAAAGGTATATTGGAGTGGGTGTAAAGTTTTCAAATCTTATATAATGGTATAGAAAAGACCAAAGAGTATAGCAGTGGAATAAAAGTAATGAGTATATTCATTTTTTCAACAAGATTATAGAAGTACATCATAATCTCTGACATAGGGTTTACATGTAAGATACAATATATGGATCTAAGTAGAGGGAAATATAAACCATAACAAGTTTGTCTCCAAGCTTGAACTCCTTAAGATAGTCTAAGACTGCATGCCATGTCCTCCATATCCTTCACTTAGTGTTAGAAGAAAACCCCAACAAGAGGAGAAAATTAGATAACATCAACAAAACCTGGTATGTGCATACTAAAAGGAAAATTGAGCAATATATTGAATAAAAGGACTTCATGTAAAGAATGCTTCTCATAGAAGAGTAAAGGACCACCCAAATGGGTATCAAGAGAAATGATTCACAATAAATGGGATACATTCCATTAAAACAAAACAATAAAATTGTGTCATACTACCATATAAAAATTATTAGGGCACACACCCCATAATCATCATCATCAACCTGAAAGCATGTGAGGCAAACATATCCCTAGAACAATATAAAGACAAAGGTGACCAAGTCTCACAAACTTGAAACCTGATAGAGAATGATGTACTACCAAACTCCCAATATATAAAGTGTTGGGCCAAGCCTCAAAAACATCAAACACAGGTATGGGGCACCACGACCTCCATCCCAATAATAACATGGGCATATTACCCAAAAACTAATGCAATTACACTACTCTATTGCTATTGAATCACATAACATGCTTAATGTAGAGGTAGGGAGAAAGTATTGTCAGATTATACAGAGTTGCCATCATACTAACGAACAACATAAACATCCAACATATAAGTGGGCAAAAGATATCACATATCACCATGTAGAAGTTACAACACGAGCCTAGCACAATATGGAGTCCAAAATAAAGTCCATCACAATAAGTTGATGACAAGATCAGTAACAAATAAATTATTCCACAAGAAACACATTCTCAAAGGGAAAGGAGTAAGGTGTAGGCTAGTGTCCATAGGATCAATAGAATGAATAAAATAGGTGAATTGCTCAAAAGGAATAATAGGAGATGCATACATACCTTATTTTAGAGTCCTAGAAACACTCTTCACTAATCTAGTTGTTTCCAAGATCACCTTTTCCTAAGTCCTAATTATTCACATGTATTAGAGTTTTATAATGTATAAGTGTAAGAAACCCTAATTTTAGACCTTTTTGGAAAACCTCGAATTTTGGTTACAAAACTTAGACCTAATAATTCCTTATGTTTTTATGATTAAGAAAACATATTTATTTGTCAGATTTGGAGTTTATATAATAAAGTTACAATTTTAGGACTTTTATATATGATTTATTAGATCCTCAAAAATCCATCATTGAAAACTTGGAAATCAGGCTTTGGAACTATTTTTATTAGAAAGAACACATTTTTTCATTTCCAAAACATACTTATTTGTAATTTTTGGATAAGTGGTTAAAAGATATGATTTTTGCAATACTTAACAATCATGAAATTTGAAAAAGCCAACTAAGAAAGAAATTTTGAGAGAGAGATAGGGGTCAGGGTCATCTGACTTGGCCCAATCGGGTGCGGCCAAGTCACTGGTTAATGCTCTGGTCGACTCGTCCAACACAAAGAAAAGTTACGGAAAAAGTATTAAAGTATCCATGTTGAAAAAAAATGCAATAGAAAATCGAGAGGGTAGAAATAAGATTGAACTGGGGAGATCCATCCCTCTCAATGAAGCCACACCATGGCTGGGCAGAGAGCTTCTCTACTCTGACCAAGATTTGGTGAAAACCACATTGGTAGATTATTCATGATTTCAAAAGTGAGAATTTGTTGGTGAGGGGTCATGGTATCTTACCGGTGGCTCAATTTGAGTCTAGGTGAGGCCAAAAGTAGGGAAGTAAAATCTCAAGGTTGGAGAATAAAGCTTGATCAATGGGCAACAAAACAACATCTAGGAGTGAAATTTCTAGAGGAGAATGTTTGTTCAGAGCCTTACGAATCCCAAGGGCGCCTCAGTTTATATATAGTTGTTAACATGATCTCTGTGTTACCAACATGGGGAAGCTTGGACCCAAAGAATTGGGCATTTCATGAAAAAGGGAAAATATGGATAGCATTTTGGCTCATTGGATGTAGAATCTTCTTCCAGAACTATAGCCAAAAAAAAATCTCATAAAATGATTGAGATATGATCGAGAAATAAATGTCAGAACAAACAAAGGGGCGGAGAATACTATTCACGAACGCAGACCTCTTCTACCTGAGGTACGAGATGGGTCCCTTTCCATCACATGGCAATCAAGAGGTCAACTTTATGTGTGTGCTAATCCACAAAACCAACGGGTGACAAAAAAATAATCAAAGAACTTTATTCAAATCAGATTCCAATAAAGTGATATATTGAATTATCTAACTTTTCTCTCTCCTCTTTTGAGTGTGCAAACAAACTCTAAATTAATTGAGATTTGACATCTAATATAAAATGTAGAATCTGAATATATCATTATTTTTTAGTTTTAGAGACTTTAAGTATTTTATTTAATTCTTATAAAGTTATTCATATTTTCTCTTTCTTAATGCATTAGAGATTAGAAACCATCAATTAATATGAAACTTCACCCTCTAGAAAACTAAAACATATGGAACATGAATTGGCTATTTATTTTATCCTTTGAAGTTATTTATCACATTATTTAACATTTTAGGCTTTATTTACATTTTCTCCCTCCTAATAACATGAAAGATTATCTAGATTACATGAAAATTTACTTAAAGGCTATCTTTAATGTGTAGATCACGAATTTGGCATCAGTTGTTACTTTTAGAGTCGTTAGATATTTTATTTCATATTTTAGGGGAAAATTACCTTTTCTTTTATAAATAAAATAGATATAGATATTATTATCCTAAATTTGTGAAACTTGGCCTTCAAGCCAAAACTTATCCAAAGAAAACAAATCTGAAATTAATTTTTATCCAATTAGTCTTCTTTTTATGAGTTTTGAATTATTAGTATTTATAGCCCATCATTATTTTAGTTAACATATTATTTCATCATCATTATGATTATCTTCCTTCCAAAACCATCATATTACAACCAAAAGGTTATATGTCATATTTATGCACGGAATATTATATATTTGTCTTTTATCTCATTTAATTTATTAATTGTATATTTATTTTGATAATGTAATGTTTTCTCTCAATTATGAAAACATAGTTATCATATGCATATTATTTCTCTTATCATCATACCTTAATCAACATTATCTCATGTGACATATTTCATGTATCTAAAGATTAAGTCATATTTGTTTTCATGCATATATGTGAGGGTGATTTGTTCATTCATTATCATATTATGGTTACAATTAGCTACTATATTGTATATCTTTATCCTTGTTTGGCTAAGCCCAAAGAATTAAACTTTTAATCCTCTATGGGATAAGAAGTGGGTCTAGAGTCTATGTTTCAGTTCATTACAAAAGTGCATTAAGTACATGAGCATATTAGGCCAAACATGAGACTTACAAGTAGAAACAGGCATAAAACCTGATTTTAATGGATAGAGCTCATTTTTGGATCAAAATACATATATTATATCATGTATTTGACCAAACAATGCATTTATTATGATTTTGTAAGATTAGGGTACCAACATGGACTACTAGAGAGATAGAGTAAGAGATGTACCATTGGAAAAAATTATGAGTTGTTGGATTGTGATCAAAGAACTGACCCGTGCCACACCTCTTTGGTGGGATGGGTTGTGGTTGGGTCATCCAATGACTGATGGCAAGAAAGAGATGAGAGAGAGAGTGAGGGAGAGGTTTTACATGCTTCTAATTTATCGGATTGGACAATCATATTAACCCACCCCACATCCAAGGGCCTACATTTCATCTTCTCTATTGTCATCAACCTACATGAAGGGTTGGCTCAGTGTGGTGACATTGTGAGGGCCCAACTTGCTAGAGTTAGGTGTTTCATATAGGAATAGGGGAGCACGTATAGAAAGAAGGCTAGTTGGCCCCATGTTTTCCTCTTTGAACTTTACAAGGTCATCATCTAGGAGCTGTGTGATCTAGAGGCAGGGATACACCTCGGTGGAGTGTAGGCGGGTGAAGGAAGATGAAGGAAAAGAGGAAAGTGCCCAAACACATGAAATCATGCACAAAGAGGAGGAAAAAGTGAACGAGGTTCATAAGGGCGTGAAATGGCACATAGGTTTGTTAAGCCACCTACATCGGTGAGTTGGAAAGCCATGGCCAGTCACCTTGTCTATCCTTGGACAGCTAGAAGGGCGAGAAACACCTTGTTTGCTGGATTTGAGTCCATTGTGGACCCTAAGTTGATAAAAGGGATGAGAAAGGTCCATATCTAATCAGAGAAGAAAAAAATAAGGGATATGATCCCATCAAAACATAACCCTCCCATTGGTTGGGAGGAGTGCACACAGATGGATGGCATGGCAAAAGTCCACTTGAGTTGTGTTTTGTTGTGAATATTCCAAAATTCATATCTGCAAAACATTATCTCCCGTTGAGATGAAATTTGCACCATTATATGATAAATTACTTCTATTACTTATACTAAAAGTTTGGATCCTAGATTATAATTTTTATGTAAATAAATTTCAAAAGTCGAATAGTGCACTCGACTTTATTCAATTAAGTTCAACATGACCTTTAATCAAATTTCATAAATGAATTTAGCATAATGTGACTAAAAGTCATCTAATTGTCTGTGAAGGAGGCTATTGTATATAATTGAGCATCTTACGTGTTTAGATGTGCATTAATTTGAATAAAGAGAAAATCCAATTTATGAATATCCCTTAACCCCTTATTGTTCTCAATGTGCATAACTGCTTGCATGGAGATAAGAGAACATTTCTATTGATCCCAGAGTCCTTGGTCCTTCCTAATCATTAGAAAATCCAAAATTCCATGAGCTCTTATTACCCACTTCTACCCTTACTAAAACCTTGGTAACCCTAATGAGTAAAGTCTACTTTAACATCTACCAAAATTAAATGAATAAGACCATGTTCAAAATAAACCTTAAAACTACATTTCATCAAATTTTGATATTCCTATCCCAGTATTTTGCATATATCTCATTATTACACATATATACTTCCACAAAATCTTACATATGATCAATAGTTAAATATCCTAGATTTAAAATTTTATATTAAAATCTAGTCATTAACACCTTTACATAGATATAGTACATGACTGAATCAGATATAGGGACCTCAATATATAAATTTCACAACAAAACACCTTTCCAAAAGTTCTAGGTTGTTGGTTTCTAAGTCTCTCTCAGACATGAAACCCATATCTTAACCATTTCCTCACTTTTATATACTTCCTTTTTCTTTTTTCTTGCAAGTGTAGATGTTGCACTAGATACATATGCTCATTGACCCACACTAAACAACCATCTTTATGGTTTCTCTTCACTTTTGGCTTGTACGTCCATGTGTGCATTGTTTTGCATAGCTGGTTGCACATCATCATGGAAGTCAGCCTGTTTCCAAGATGGACGAGGACTACAACTCTACCCAAGTAGCTTGTTGCCTCCTCCACCCCAGTGCCTGCTTTCCCAGTTTTTTCTTACAGCATTGCACCTGTGCTATGTTAGCTTCTTCTTTGTTTTCTCAAAGTGAGATTGATTTTCCCTTGGGCATGCCTACACCTCCATCTACAACCTCTTTCAGATCCTATGTGGTTCATATCATGATATCCTATTTTATCATTATTGGCTAGCATGGGGTTTGTGTTGGTATGTATGCATAGAGAGACAATCATGTGATGATTGTAATGGCATAAATGTAAATGATTTGATTATCAATAAAAGGCAAGGTTCCAATTTATTGTTTTTTATTTTAGTTATGAGATTATGAAGTAACATAATGAATGCCTAGAGAATGATATTACTCAATGACGTATGTCTTCGAGTTGATGACCTAAAAAATGAGATCATACAAATCTTAAGAGAGTAAATTCTTATTATATCCATGGTCGGTAGTTATTGTGGATGGTTAATATATGATAATAACACTTAAGATTAGAGTGTGAGTTGGGAAATGATAGAATCTCATTAGTCATAATATGGCAATATCAAACCAAGCACATAGATACATGTTAGAGAATAGTGTATCAAACATACCCACTGTGAGCCTGACACTTGGAAACCATTACTATGGTAGTCATAGTCATGTCTCATAGTGATGGTGGCGTTTGTGGCTCTTAGACCTGAAATCACTGCACTCATTGCATGTCATTCAGTATGCTTTGAGATCATCAAACACAATCCTAAAACATGGATTGTTATAACAGTGATGATTGGTTGAATGTGACACATAGGGATTGACTGTGAGTGATAGAGATGAGCTTTATCCCTCCTTTAGGAGTATGATATCCTAGGACTCTTGATTAGAGAGACTGAGAAATGCATGGCCATGCACATGTGAGTCAATATGTGATATTGGTCTTACATATATCTCAGACAGTCTGCTCTGGTTCAAGAAACAAATTGAATGTTGAAGAGGATGAATGCTCCATGCCTCAAGTTCAATATGGATATTAGTGACAAAGGAATTATACAAACACTACAACACCATATATAGATTGTAGGTTTTTGTTCCCAACCTTTCCCTTCACTAGGGTAGCATTGATGTGCGACTTGGCACTACTTTTTACTTGTGATGTCATAAGTTAGTTATGGGCATTCACTACCAATGTGATATGGGACCTATAGGGTCACACACAAAGGTCTTGACCTAGAATAGGAGTTTGACCAAGAATAATGATTGGATTGATTACTAAAGTGTTTAGGTATTAAATTAATGAAACAAATCAGTTGTATGGACTGCCAAATGATCAATTCAAGTGTCGAGACAATCATTTGGAGTGTCAAGATGATTGTATTATACATTGAATAGAATTATGCTTGACTCAGGCTGCAAGATGCCCATCTCACTATGACCATCTCATGTGGTGGGAGACAGCCATCTAGTCTTCACCAAATGGCTAGTTTGGGGATGCAATTCGATGGCATCTAGGATTGGTGCTGTTGTCATGTCATGTCATGCATTTATTGGAATTGAATTGCCAACATATGCAAAAAATTGGGAAAGTTCCAGACGACCGTCTGGACTGAGCCAGACGACCGTATGGCGTGCAATCTAACCATATGGAAATCCAGGCGACTGGTTCAGCTACCGCAGGCTGCAAAATTTCCAAAATTTCTACAAAAAATTGAGATCTTCTGGTCCCTTCCAATCCCACACAGTCTGGGAACCTTGGCCCAAACCCCACCTATAAATAGAGGGGTACTAGGGGATTCCCAGAGCACATCATAGACAATTGAGAATTAGTTTCTCTGGAAATTATTATGCTATTTGGTTGTGGTAACTAAGAGAGCCCAAGAAAGTCCTACCCAACTAGGGAGGGATAACTACGGGAGAGAAAAATTGAGGACAATTATTGTAGGAGAGCAAGTTGGTGACTAGTACACCAAAAAGAGGGACAACTCATTCCTGTCCATCTAGCAAGATGACAAGAGTTCTAGGCGGTCTGTGTGGAATTCTCTAGAGGTGGGAGGTCAGTGTCTACTGCTAGGAGAGAAATGTCAACCAGTAGTCTGTGACGAGAGGAGCTACTGCAGATGATGCCATTTGAGGCTGTAGTCCGTGGTGCAGACTAGAGGGCACAATAGTCAAATGAGTCCTAGTGAAACTAGAAGATGGTTGCACATCTACGACGATGAGGAGATGTTGCTAGACTTGCCCCAGGACTAGGTATATCCTCAAATTTATCCTTTCTGTCTTATAGTAATTGACGCGAGCTACTGGTTTATGGGAATATGATAGAATTTTTGTTTCCACTGCATATTCTATAGCCATATTTCCCTTTAGTTTTATAGGAGCCAACGTCAATTTACATATTATGAGATAAATAATATTATCATATTTTGATTTTTTTATTGCATGTGATCCAGATAAATATTTCCAATCAAATACCACCCAAAATCCTAATATATATATATATATATATATATATATATATATATATATATATATATGTGTGTGTGTGTGTGTGTGTTTTTGTGATATGCAATTTACAACATCACCCTAAAATAGTTTTGATGGTGGATGTGTAGCATGGTTATGGTCAATAACCCCTATTATATGTGCATGGTTGTGTGGTTGGTTAATCCTATTTATCTCGGTTTGTGCACTGAGCCTCTATCTTATCTTCCCAATGTAAATTTAATTCTCTCCTACCTTTGCTCCCCTCGAATGTAACTCAAGATTTCCCAATAATAATGTAATAGTATGATAGTTTAGTTTCCTATTTTAACGAAGAAGAAAGATACCAATTGATTGCTTGGAGGAGTCGAGGCAACGGGCTGGCATGACCAAGATGACCATCTGGCGAGGCCGAGATGACCATCTGAGTGGCTGAGATGGCCAGTTGGTTATCCAACTAGGAGCCTGAAGGACCAGACAAGATTACTATTTAGAGGAGCCAAGCGATCATTTATAAGACAACCAATCAGTCATTTGGTGGAGGCAGATGACCGGCTGGAGGTGACCAACCGACCAACCAAAAGGTGAGCCAACTGTTCGAAGGTTGAACCATTTAACCTAGACTGGAAAGCATATATTTTCATCAACAATAGGTTTCGACATGTGAGGTATAGCTAGATTGTAGTAGTTCCTTGTGGCTCCAAGGAATTACATTAGGCTGGCCATAACCATCGCTTTTGTTTATTGCATTATTAAAGCATGTATATGATACATACTATATGTGATGATTAGATTACATATATGTATTTATAGATACAAACTCCCTCAATTAAATACTAAGTCTTAGATGCTTTCCAATAGCAACACGCATGAAAAGCTTCATTGACCAAGTGTAGGATACACAAAAGCGTAATGTGCCATCTATTTTGTGGAAGTGTGCTGGTAGTAATGTAGTATCCACAAAAGTGGGATTCATTATTATCGTGTTGGTATTTGGGTTAGGCTTAACTGGTGATGCCTTAGTGAAATTAAGTACCAAAAGCATGTAGATGATTATGGAAAAGAGTTTCTCATCTCATCTATCCAAGAGTTGCATATGATGCAATTGGCATGATGGCCTACCTAAATAGTCAAGTTGTGGGCGATCGACAAAAGCTGACTCATGACTTGATGAAATAAGGATCTTGGCCCACTAGAATATTGTACGCTGCAATATTCCAAATTAATATGTGAGCACAATTAGTTTGAAATAAAATAGTGGGAGCATTAATAATTAAAGGGCTAACTAATATCATCAAAATTTTCAAATCAAATCAAAAGTTTTTGAAAAATGCAAATTTTTTCTTGTAGAATCAAATGAAGAACAAATCTGTATTGAGATCAGTCCTTAAGAAGGATAAACTTGACAGAACAAATTCTCATGACTGGTTTTGGACTTTGAGAAGGGTTCTTAATGAAGAGTACAAGCTCTACGTCATTGAAAAACCAAGGCTAGAAATACCTGCTCCTGATGCACCTAGGGCACAAGTGGATGCTTACTAGAAGCATGTTAATGATTCCTTGGAGATAAAGTACCTTATGCTTAGTTAAATGAACTATGAGTCACATGAAAAGTGTAAGAACATGAGTGTTCTTGAGATAGTGACACATCTTAAGAAAGTGACACTTGATCTTGCATAGCAAGAAAGGGACGATATCATAAAGGTGCTACTTGAGTCTAAGCTTACAGAGGGAACTTCAGTAGAAGAACATGTGCTCAATATGATTGGACATGTGTCTCATCTTGAAGAACTAGGATTAACCTTGAGCTAAGAGTTGGCCATTGATATGATTCTAAAGACAATTTTGGAATCATACATCTGCTTTATTGCATGTTATCATGTGAATAATATGGATGGAGAGATTTAAGACTTGCTAGCCATGTTGATTCATGCTGAAGAAAAATTGAAGGACAAGTCAATGATGATGATCAACATACATGAGTCAAAGGATCAAGGCATGACTGAGAAGAGTTCTGAGGTCAACCCTAAATCCAAATATTCAATGCTTAAGATGAGGAGAAAGAAAAGTACAACATGAACTCGTCCTTTGTACTTGAAGGCATTCAGGAAGAAGAAGATGGGGATGGTGATCTCCACTTCTGGTATATACATTATTGAGATAAGAATATGTACTTCACCATCATGGGTACTTGATACCATATGTGGATCTCACATATGTTTTCATATGTAGGATCTGAAAGGAAGTAGGCCTTTACAAAAAGGCAAGGTGGAACTGTGAGTTGCAAATGGAACAAGAGTTATGGCCAGAACAATTGGAACCTATAGTTTATATCAGCCCATAAGACTTGTAATAGAGTTAAAGAACTTCTATTATGTACCTGCTATATATAGAAACATCATTTCTATATCTTGTATGAAAAATGATGAATTTGAATTGCATATTAAAAATGGTCGATGTTCTATTTCAAAAGATGGGATCTTTTATGACAGTGCCCCAATGTCTTATTGTCTTTATTTGTTAGATATAAAGATGTATGTTTATAGAATAAATACCGAAAGACTAAAACTCAACAAATCAAACAAAAAACATACTTTGGGCATTGTCTTCTAGGGTATGTAAGTGAGAATCACATATCTAGACTCCATAAAGATGGTTATTTGGACTCTTTTAATTTTGAATCATTAGAGACATGTGAATCTTGTTTGTTGGACAAGATGGTAAGACCCCTTTCATTGATAACAATGAGAGGGATTGTGATGTATTAGGACTCATACATATTGATGTGTGCAGACCATTTAGAACAACTACTAGAGGTGGGTATCCGTACTTCATTACCTTCACTGATGACTTCAGTAGGTATGGCTATGTTTATTTAATGAAACATAAGTCAAAAACTCTTAAAAAGTTCAAGAATTTTTTTGAATGAAGTATAGAACCAACTTGGTAAAAGTATTAAGGGACTTCATTCTGACCAGGGTAGAGAATACTTAAACCAAGACTTTGAGAACCTTCTTAAAGCCCATGGGATTGTATCCCAATGGACTCCACCTGGAACACCTCAACATAATGGTGTATCAGAAAGAAGGAATCACACATTGATAGATATGGTGCAGTCAAGGATGAGTTTAGATGAGCTTCCGACTTCCTTGTGGGGGTATGATCTAGAAATTCCCATGTTTCCACTAAATTGAGTACCATCTAAGTTGGTTCAAAATACACCATATGATATATGGATTGGGAAGCATACCAAAATATATTTTATGAGGATTTGGGGGTGGGAAGCTTATGTCCAAAAAATGTTTCCGTAAAATCTTGGCCCTAGATCTAATAAATGTTAATTTGGTTGATATCCCAAAGAAACCATGGGATACTTCTGGTATAATCTATCTAACAAAAAAGTGTTTGTTGGCAGAGAAGTTGTATTCCTAGAAAAGGAATTTATTTCTAAAGGAATTAGTGGGAGACAAGTGTAACTCAAAGAGATTCAAGACCAACAAGAAAACATTGAACCCATAGATGAATAAGAGGAACCAAGAGAATCACAAAATGTTGTGGCGTCTCAAATTCCATAAGTAACACAGGAACCTCATAGGTCTAATAGGACATGCCTTGAGACTAATACATTTGGATATCTTGTGACTCAGGAAGGAAGTGAATTGGTCATAGATGGTGAGCCAAAAAACTATCAAGATTCTATTGAGAGTCCAGAGTCTAAGAAATGGCTTGAGGCCATGAGACCTGAGATGGAATCCATGTATACCAACAAAGTATGGACCTCGGTGGATCCACCTAAAGGGGTAAACCCCATAGGGTGCAAGTGGGTCTTCAAGAAGAAGACCGACATGGATGGTAAAATACGAACCTATAGGGGTAGATTGGTTGTAAAGGATTTCAAACAAGTTCAAGGTGTTGAATATGATGAAACCTTTTCTCCAGTGGCCATGGTTAAGTCCATCAGGATCATGCTTGCTATTACATCTTATCATGACTATGAGATTTGGAAAATGGATGTTAAAACCACATTCCTTGATGGGAATCTTGTTGATGACATGTATATGACACAACCCGAGGGTTTTATAAATCCAAAGTTTGCAAATAAAGTATGTAAGCTACAAAGGTCAATCTATGGATTGACGCAAACATCTCAGAGCTGGAATCTTCATTTTGACGAGACAATCAAAGATTCTAGCTTTATTCAAAATGAAGATGAACCTTATGTGTACAAGAAGGTTAGTGGGAGCATAGTGACATTCCTCATATTGTATGTAAATGACATACTATTGATGGGAATTATATCCCTACCTTATAAAAGTTAAAGACATGTCTTGGAAATAAATTCTCTATGAAAGACTTGGGAGAAGAATACTACATCTTGGGGATAAAATCTATAGAGATGGATCAAGAAGTCTTCTTGAACTAAGTTAGGGCACATACATTGACAAAGTATTGAAGCCGCTCAACATGGAGAACTCAAAGAGAGGAAACCTGCATATGCATCATGGTGTCCCCATCTATAGAGTTTATTGTCCTAGTTCTTGCAAAGAAAGGAAATGCATGAGTTTGATTCCATATGCCTCAACAATTGGATCAATCATGTATGCAATGTTGTGTACCTATGTAGATGTCTCATATGCCTTGAGCATGACGAGTAGATATTAGTTAGATCCAGGTGATTCTCACTGGATGTTGTGAAGAACATCTCAAGTACTTGAGAAGGACTAAGGATCAGTTCTTGGCTTATGACGGAGAGGAAGAGTTGGTGGTAAAAGGTTACACCGATGCAAGCTTCCAAACTGACTAAAATGATTACAAATTGCAATCAGGATCTGTGTTTTGCCTAAACAACAGAGCTGTAAGCTAGAAGAGTTCCAAGCGAGAGATAGTTTTCGATTATACAATAGAGGTTGAGTATATTGTTGCATCAAATGCAACAAAGGAGGCTATATGGATCAAGAAGTTCATCTCTAAACTTGGGGTTGTTCCAAGCATCAGTGATGTAATTGATCTACATTGTGACAATAATGGAGCTATTCTACAAACTAAGGAACCCAGATCACATTAACACTCAAAGCATATACAAAGGTGATATTATCTCATGCATGAGATTGTACAATGAGGAGATGTAAATATTTGCAGAGTTCCAACTGAGAATAGTGTTGTTGACCCCTTGACAAAGGAACTTTTGCAATAGAAGCATGATGGTCATATTATTCAGAATGAGATTCATGGGTGATTGGCTCTAAGTGCAAGTAGGAGTCAGTTGGTATGTATGCCCAGAGAGCCAATCATGTGATGATTGTAATGGCATAAATGTTTATTATTTGATTATTAATAAGAGGCAAGCTTCTAATTTATTTTGTTTATTTCAATTATGAGATAATGAAGTAACATAATGAATGTCTAGAGAATGATATTACTCAATGATGTATGTCTTCATGTTGAGGACCTAAATAATGAGATCATACATTTGTAAGAGTGTAATTCTCATTATGTCCCTAATCCATTGTTATTGTGGAAGGTTAATAAACAACGATTACACATAAGATAAGAGTGTGAGTTGGTTGATGCTAGAATCTCATTAGTCATCATATGGCAATATCACACCAAGAACACATATACATGTTAGATAATAGTGTATTAGACAAATCCGCTGTGAGACTGACACATGGAAACCATTACTATGGTAGTCATAGACATGTCATATAGTGATGGTAGTGTTTATGGTTCTTAGACATAAAATCATAGCACTCATAACATGTTGTTCGGTATGGTTTGACATCATCAAATGTTGTCCTGAAACATGAATTGTTATAACAATGATGATTGGGTGACTATGACACATGAAGACTGATTGTGAGTGATAGAGATGAGATTTGTCCTTCCTACGCGAGTATGATATCCTAGGCCTCTTAATTAGTGTGATTGATAATGCATGGCCATTCACATGTGAGTCAATATGTGATATTGAGCTTACATATGTCTGAGATAGTCTGCTCTAGTTTAAGAAACATATTGAATGTTGAAGAGGATGACTATTCCATGCCTTGAGTTCAATCTAGATATTAGTGACAAAGGAATTTTACAAACACTACAACACCATACACAAATTGTAAGTTGAAGTTGTTCCCCAACTTTCCATTCACTTGGGTAGCATTGATGTGTGATTGGGCACCACAGTTTGCTTGTGATGTCATAAGTTAGTTATGAACATTCACTGCCAATGTGATATGGTACCTATAGGGTCACACACAAAGGTCTTAATGCATAAGAGGAGTTTGATCATGAATAATGATTGGAGTGATTACTAAAGTGTTTAGGTATTTCGTTCACGCTACAAACAAACTAACTGGAATGCCAAACGATCAGTTCAAGTGTTGAGACAGCCATTTGGAGTCTCAGGTTGATTATATTGTTCATTGGCTAGAATTCTTCCTAATCTGAGCTGCAAGATGACCGTTTCGTGTGATGCGAGATGACCATCTCGTCTGCACCAAATGGCTAGTTTGAGATTTAATTCGATTGCATAAAGGATTGGTGTTGATGTCATGTCATGCATTAATTGGAATTTAATTACCAACATATGCACAGAAATGGGAAAGTCCCATACAACCATCTATACTAAGCCAGACGACTATCTAGAGTGCAAGATGATCAGTTCTACTATCGTAGGCTATGAACTTTCTAGAATTGTTGCAAAAATTCAAGATCTTTCTGGTCACTTCCACTCCCTCATAGACTGGGAACCCTGGCCCAAACCATGCCTATAAATAGAGGGGTACTGAGGGATTACTAGAACACAACTTAGACAATTGACAATCAATTACTATGACAATTGTTGTCCTATCTGGTTATGGTAACCAAGCGAGATCAAGAAAGTCCTACCTGACTAGGGAGGGATAGCTACAGGTGAGAACAACTGAGGATCATTGTTATGGGTGAGCAAGTTGGTGACTAGTACTCCAAAAATAGGGACAACTCCTTCCTGTCTATTCTAGTAGGATGATAGGAGTTCTAGGAAGTCTGTGTGGAGTTCTATAGAGGTGGGAGGCCGTTGTATTCCATTAGGAGAGCAACGCCAACCAGTAGTCTTTGAGGAGAGGAGCTGTTGTAGATGATGATGTTCGAGGCTACAGTCTATGGTGTAGATCAGAGGGTGCAACAACCATACAAGTCCTAGTGCAACTAGAAAATGATTTCACATCTATGACAAGGAGGATATGTCGATGGACTTGATGTAGAATAAGGTATATCCTCGAAACCATTCTTCCTATCTTATAGTAATTGACACAATCTACTGGTTTATGGGAATATGGTAGTTGAAATTTTTGTTTCCGTTGCCTATTCTGTAGCTATATTTCCCTATAGTTTGACTCTGGTTCTTTCTCCCATCATCATTCTCTAGCATGCATTTGGGCTATTCTATATGTATGAGAATTAATCTCCATGGTATATGTATGGATAACTCCATCTAGATTTCTCTCTCTTATTGCTGCTAACAAAAACCATGAGAATGCCACCTTTATTGTGTCAATTCTATCCAAATCAACCTATTTCTCTGGCCATATATGTCTAGATGACCAAAAGTGACATTTGTATGATGCTTCTTATGCAAGGAGAGGGAAATGGTTTGATAATTCTCCATATCTTGACTTGAAATCCTTTGTTTTGTAAGAAAACAAATCTTTTTTTGTGGTTACTCATAGCCTTTTGTATTCTTGTGGGGAAAGGATCTCAGTTAGGAACAAAGTTAGATCCTTTTTTTGATTGGATCTGGACAAGATTAACATAGTTGTCCCAAATTAATGCATAAAACCAAGGAGTCCAAACACACATAGAATCAATCTTTGATTATGCTTCTTGAACTAGGATCAACAACACCTCTTCCTGCTCCTTATCCTTTATTCATTTTATTTTATTCTCATCATTATTTCATTTCCTTATCCTTGCAAATGTTTTGGTTCCTCTAGAACAACCTTCTCTATTTATATAAAATTGAACCTGAATAACGTCTGTATTTGCCAAATATTTATTGATTGTATAGAAGTCAAGTTTAAATTTGACTAGCACAATTAAATAATCATAATATGATTAAATCACATATTCATCCTTAGAGTCACTAAAACTTAAATGGGATCAAATCCATGTGAAATCTATCATACTTGGATCCACGAGTCTCAATCTCCTCACTTAATTAATCTCTTAAGATTATGATCTGACAACAGTACCCACCTTATAGGGAATTTTGTAGCCTAAAATTTAGCTAAAGTACTGAAGGCTACACCACCTTAGGGTATAACTCTACCTTTATGTCTATTTTTTTCATCTAAATGAGGTATCTGATCTTGAAATGTATTCTAGGATTATAGTAAGTATCCAATTAGGCTTAGGTAAACAACTACATCAAACTTTCCATGTCAATTTTTTTGTCACCATCTGGTACATGTCGGTTGGTCATATATATGAAGATGAGACGTCTTGTCATACTTATCTTAACACATCACTAGTTTGTATGTCCCATAACACATACACTTTTAAGGGTAATACAAGCATCATATGTATATTTGTTATGCACATTACTGAAAAAACACTAGAGGGGGGGGGGAGTGAATAGGGTTTTATGATATTTTAATAATAATTCAACCAAATTAAGAAACCACAAAAAGATTGGACAAGGGGACAAGGATTTGGAGTGGTTCCAACCTTAGAAAATACTAAGGCAGTCAATCCACTACCCGGTTGCTTACCCAATCGGGATTTTGAAAGAATCAAATTTTATTACCTCGCAAGGACTTTACATAAAATTACAATTCTTTCACCAAACCCTTCGAACAGCCTTCACCTAGAAGTAGTTGCACCAACTTTGAAGCAGCCTTCTTGAAGTAACTTCAAGCTCCCCCTTGAAGTAGCCTTCCTCTTGAAGTAGCTTCCTGTTGCAACAGCCTTCTTGAAGTAGTCCGAAGTCCACCTTCTCCACCGAGAAGAACCTTCTCCAATCCGCAGCCTCCAACCCTAGGAGTAGCAAGGAGAATACAAAAGATACAAAGGAACAAGAAGGAAAAATAGAAATTACAATACCACTTTGTAGCTCAAGGCTTGATTTCCTATATCAAGCATTTTGATCTCTTAACCAATGTATATAGAAGTGTAATTGCTGTGGATAGGAGATGCTAGCCTATAGGACACGAAATTGGAGCAAGGAGAAGAATAGCCAATGCAAGTGTTGCTCAATTTCTCAAAACAGATTGCCAATTGCAAGTGTAAGCTCAAGTATAGCACAAGTGTATATGAGTGAGTTTAGGTGTCCTAAGGCATGTCCTATTTATAGGAATGACCTACAAGTGCTTAAGGACGTTCTAGACACTTTCTAGGGGGTTCTTAGTGCTCAACTAGCCGTTATGTGTCCACTAATTGCATTTGCAACGGCTAGTTAATTGACCCTGAAAAGTGCAGACAGAACTCTTCTCGGTCGAAGATTTGTCGACTGAGAGTCCTTCTCGGTCGAAGATTTGTCGACCGAGGGACTTCCTGGAGCAAGTGTTTACAACGTTCATTTCCAACTCCCAACCACCTTGTCTGCTGGGTCTAACGGCTAGTAGGGTCTATTCTCGATCGAAGATTTTTTCGACCGAGAGTTTCTCGGTCGAAGTTTTTGTCGACCGTTATTTTCTCGATCGACGATTTGTCGATCGAGAATATTACTGACTCAATGTATTCATTTACTAAGTGTGTGTATCAATGTGCAATTGTGATACTATCTTGGGGAAAGACCTATATAAGTGTTGTGAGTGGATAGGGAAGATCTAAACGCTTGATTTACATGATATCTAATTACTTGTACATTATATACTTGTACAAGCTTTTACATTTGATTACAATCATGAAAATAAAGCGATTGTATCAAATTATTCTTCCAAGTCTTTGTTATCCACCACGTTATATACTTGTTCCTGAAATACTCAAATAGCACGTTAAAACCACAAGAATGAAATGTTTGTCATTATCAAAACAAAGGGATTAACATAATGTCCAATTTAGCCAACAATCTCCCCCTTTTTGAAGATGACAAACATTTCCTAAATATAAAATAAGGAAATATAAATCATATGAGTTTCATACCTGAAGTTTACCTTTTGTAGCCATTCTTGTGTTTTGCAAGTGGGTGCTGGCTGAGATATTATGAAACTCATTTTATTTTATGTTTTTGATTTTATATTATTTCTCCCCCTTTGTCATTTCAAAAAGATATCCAAGTTTACTTTGTATTTCTCCCCCTTAATTTTATGCTATGCTCCCCCTTAAAGAGATATTCAATTTAAAGTCAAGGGATTAATATAAATGTAAGCCATTTATTGTCGAATTTAGCCATAATGTATCTCTAACCAAATACACGGGATGTTAAGCCCAAATTTGTTTAGAGAATTCCATTAAGAACAAGATATATGTCATATTCATGAATTTTGTAGATTTCTTTGTTTTCATAACAAAAATTACTTTCAAGAATATTAAGGTCATAACAAGCTTCAAAGTTTTGTAAACTTATTTATCTTATAATCAATTTTTTTTTGAGCTCCCCTTAATCTTATAATTAAGACAATTTAAGGATTCTAAGGTCACAAATGATTTTTAAGATTTGATTTTGACCTTTTATTAAAGCTCCATGTTTTCAATACGATAAACTCATCTTGAGTCAAGATACTAAGATTAAATGCATTAAAATGATGTACAAATAAGCATTTTGTCAAGCTTATTTTAGGTCGACCTTGACTTCGACCATAATGCCCCTTGGTCAAATTTAATTTCAACCAAGAGGCAAATTCTGCAGATTTTCAATTTAAACATTCATATGCAAAGTATAATTTCTGTAGATAGCTTTAAATAAATATCAATTTGAAGCATGTTAAGAGATACCTATTATGAAGACTTAATATGGGCATCATAGTGAAGTCTTTGACCTTGATTTTTCTGAAATGTATGTTTTACATTCATTGTGAATGATGTTTCATAAGCTTTGCTATGGGTACATAAATATCAAATCCCATTTCTTCTTGTACCCTTATTTTCAGATTAATCATAAGATTCTTTAGAAATATATATCTTGAAGGCAAGATTAATATCTTAAAGTCAAGATTTTTGCTTTTGATTTCTTAGAACAAACAAATAGATAAAAACATTTATATTTTTGTTCTAAGAGACACCGTTTGGCTGGTCATAGCATCATCATTCATTTATTTCAAGCCATTCTCACAACAATCATTATCTATTATGTCAAGATGCATTTATGCCATAGAGTTTTACTGTTATACAAAAGGGCACTTTCAATGATAGCATCATCTATATTTGTAATGTGTTGAATCACAATGATCATCCATTTATGGTTTGTATATATAGATCAAGATTATTTTAGACAAACCAAGTAAAACTGAAACGCAATGATCATGGTACAATGATTTTGATAGAACAATAGAAGCATATAATTTTAATGATTATAATCATTTGTATCAAAACACATGATTCTTATATGGATAGACCAAGAATTACTTTAGGAAAACCATGTGGATAATGATAAAATAGTAATTTCTTTTAAACTAATCATGATTTTTATTTTTAAACTATTTAGAGGATAAATCAAAATAATCTACATTTAGGTTCATAAGTTTTTAATTTTAAGATAAGCTATATAACTGATCATACCTAATAAACTTTTTCAATCAGTCTTCATATGTTACTTTTCAGTTTTCATATGTTACTTTTGCAATATGTTTAAGGATTTTCATATTCATAATATTTATCTTAAAAAATATTTTGTTTCAAGAATGGTCTTCAGCATTTATTCTTGTTTTGCATGTAAAATCAGTCATTAATAATAAATTGATAGCAAATAGATTACTTGAAAACATATTCAGCAGATTTATTGTAGACTTGACAACAGAAACCTGCTCGGTCGACGATTTCTCGACCGATAGTGTTCTCGGTCGAACAGTTTCTCGACCGAGAATGTTTCTGTACTGTTTCAGAATTGTGTTAAGTAATTGTATACAAGTAAATCATAGATTGTTTTCAATTCAATTATGCAATTTGAAACTCAGTTTAGTTGAGATAGAACATATGAGTATCAAAGGAACATTTAGATCAAATCTCAACTAATTATATACAAATCTTTATGTTTTGAAGACCCTAATTAAAACAGATTTGTAAAGATGTGTCTTTGCAGATTTATTTAAAATGTGTAGTTTCAATTTTAGAAGTTTTAATTACTTGAATCAATTTGTTATCTCATTATGTTTAAGTTGAGATAGACATATAGATTTACAACTAGAGTCTTTGGTCATATCTCAACTTTATCTTATTCATTTAGTTTGGGGGTTTTGGAACCCATACTAACTCAACATCCTTTTTCTTGTAAGGACATGAAAAGGAATAATGTCCAAGACGCAAACAGTAATGACAACATATAGAATCAACCTCATGTCTCTTTCTATGATTTTGTTCTAGGTTGTTCTTGGGTACATATGTATATTTGCCTTTAGGTATATACATAGATTGATTTTCATGTGCTTGTGTCTTTCTCCAACTAGGTTTTTGATAAGCTTTTCCTTTAGGATTATAACCTAGTCCTCTCCTTCCAATTTGATGATAAGAATTATTTAAAATTTTATCAAGAGTATCATTGTTATTCAAACTACTAATCTTTTGTTGCAGCTTGACAATCTCATCCATTCTCTTATTGATGTCTAGCTTTGCTTGATCTAGATTAGATAATAAGGAATCTCTTTCTTTCACAATAGTATCATAATCTAGATGTGTACACAAAACATGTTGTTTTTGAAGATCATTTACTTGGGTTTGCAAATTTATCTTATCTAGGGATAGAAGATTGCAATCTGCTTCTACTGATTTTAGCTTAATATTATGATATTCAATAACCTTTTTGAGATCTTCATTTTCAGATGTGAGAGCAAGAATTTTAGCATGTAGCTCATCATTTGCTTTATTTTATTTCTTTAATTTCTTCTTACACTCAATATATTTTTCATGTGTTTCTTGAAGACTAGCAATTAAATCTTCTTTAGGTAAATCAAAAAGGCTTACCTCTTCTTCTTCTTCTTCACTTATTGTAGCAATAAAGCATCCTTTATGCACATCTTCCTTCTTTTTCCTCCAAGGACAACTGAGTGTTGTGTGGCTTGTTCCTAAGCACCATGTGCAGCTTGTAGAAAATTTGTCCATTCTTTTTCTTTGCTTGCAATTGTAGACACCACCGCCCTTCATTCTTCAAGACTCGATTAGAGCTCCTTGAAGCCTGCTCTGATACCAATTGAAAAAACACTAGAGGGGGGGTGAATAGGGTTTTATGATATTTTAATAATAATTCAACCAAATTAAGCAACCACAAAAAGATTGGACAAGGGGACAAGGATTTAGAGTGGTTCCAACCTTAGCAAATACTAAGGAAGTCAATCCACTACCCGGTTTCTTACCCAACCGGGATTTTGAAAGAATCAAATTTTATTACCTCGCAAGGACTTTACATAAAATTACAATTCTTTCACCAAACCCTTCGAACAGCCTTCACCTAGAAGTAGTTGCACCAACTTTGAAGCAGCCTTCTTGAAGTAACTTCAAGCTCCCCCTTGAAGTAGCCTTCCTCTTGAAGTAGCTTCCCGTTGCAACAACCTTCTTGAAGTAGTACGAAGTCCACCTTATCCACCGAGAAGAACCTTCTCCAATCCGGTGCCTCCAACCCTAGGAGTAGCAAGGAGAATACAAAAGATACAAAGGAACAAGAAGGAAAAATAGAAATTACAATACCACTTTGTAGCTCAAGGCTTGATTTCCTATATCAAGCGTTTTGATCTCCTAACCAATGTATATAGAAGTGTAATTGCTGTGGATAGGAGATGCTAGCCTATAGGACACGAAATTGGAGCAAGGAGAAGAATAGCCAATGCAAGTGTTGCTCAATTTCTTAAAACAGATTGCCAATTGCAAGTGTAAGCTCAAGTATAGCACAAGTGTATATGAGTGAGTTTAGGTGTCCTAAGGCATGTCCTATTTATAGGAATGACCTACAAGTGCTTAAGGACGTTCTAGACACTTTCTAGGGGGTTCTTAGTGCTCAACAAGCCGTTATGTGTCCACTAATTGCATTTGCAACGGCTAGTTAATTGACCCTGAAAAGTGCAGACAGAACTCTTCTCGGTCGAAGATTTGTCGACCGAGAGTCCTTCTTGAAAAACACTAGAGGGGGGTGAATAGAGTTTTTAAATAATTTTAACAATTTATTTTAACTCAAACAATCACAATTAAAAATTAGAAGAAGGAGACAGGTGTTTAGAGTGGTTCCAACTTTAGCAACTACTAAAGTTGTCAGTCCACTACCCGGTTGCTTACCCAACCGGGATTTTGAAAGTATTTATTTTATTACTTTCCCAAGGATTTATACAAAATACAATACTTTCCTTTACACCCTTTGAACAGCCTTCACTTGAAGTAGGTGCACCAACTTTGAGGTAGCCTTCTTGAAGTAACTCCAAGCTCCCCCTTGAAGTAGCCTTCCTCTCTAGAAGTAACCTCCCGTTGCACCAGCCTTCTGAAGTAGCTCAAAGTCACCTTCTTCACCAAGAAGAACTCCACCCTCTCCAATCAGTAGCCTCCAACCTAGGAGTAGCAAGGAGAGTACAAACGGTAATAGAGAACAAGAAAGAAAAAGGAAATTACAACTTATCCTTTGTAGCCCAAGGCTTGATTTGCCTAGATCAAGCGTATAGATCTCCTAACCAAGTGTGTGGACTTGTGATTGCAGTGGGTAGGAGATACTAGCCTATAGGACACAAATTATGAGCTAAGGAATGAAATGGCCAATTGTCACAATGCTCAAATTACTCACAAACAGATTGCTCAAAGTATGCTCAAGGATTTCTCAAGTGTAGCAAGTGTATTTGAGTGTCCTATGGCTTGTTCTATTTATAGGAATGGCCTAAGGATGCTTAAGGACGTTCTAGACATCTTCTAGGGGTTTCTAAGTGCTTAACTAGCCGTTAGGTACAAAGTTGTTGCTTCAACAACGACTAATTAATTAATTCTGTAGTTGCTGTCAGAGACCGTCTCGGTCGAGGAATGGTCGACCGAGACACCTACTCGGTCGAACTTTTGTCGACCGACAGGCACTCTGGAACAAGTTATTTGCAACGTCTTTCTCCAACTGCCAACTAACTTGTCTGTTGTGTCTAACGGCTACTTTGGATCTTTCTCGGTCGAGAAGATTGTCGACCGAGAGTGTCTCGGTCGAGGAGTTTGTCGACAGAGATTGATCCTGTTTCAATGTTTCAATTTAGGCACTAACTATATGTATGAGTGTGCAAATGTGATCCTATTTGAAGGGAATGACTTAACTAAATGTGGTGTTTAGCTAGGGAGAATCTAACGCTTGATTTACATGCAATCTAAGTACTTGTACATTATATATTTGTACAAGTTTTTACAAAGAGATTATATTGCATGAAAACATAAACATGTAAGCATATGGATTTCCCTAGTTGCTTTGTCATCCACCTTAATCCTGCACACTCAAGTAGCTCGTTAGATCAATAAGAATAAAATGTTTGTCATAATCAAAACAAAGGGATTTATAGATGTCCATTTAGCCAACAATCTCCCCCTTTTTGACGATGACAAACATTTCCTAAATATAAAAATAAAGGAAATATAAACCATATGAGTTTCATACCTTTAGATTACCTTTTGTAGCTTTTCCTCTTGTTTATAAAATGTGTGCTTATTATTCCCCTTGAATTATGGAACATGAAATCCAATTCACTAGGGAATATAGCAACTTTCAATGTAAAGCCAAGAGTTTATTTATGAAACTCATTGATTGAGTTTTTATAAGTTTTAGTTTTATATTTATTTCTCCCCCTTTGTCATTTCAAAAAGATAACCATTTAGAAATAAAAAATCCCCCTTAATTAGATGTCCCATCAAATCTAAAGAAAAAGATGTCCATTTAAAAACCAAAATATCATGATGCAAATAAGAGTTTTTTTGTTTAAGTAGCACAAATATCATTTTTATGAAATTCATAGATTTCTTCATAACCAAGAGTAAAAATACTGAGGTCGTAACAAGCTCCAAATGATGTTTGCAATGTTTTTGTAAGCTTCTCAATCAAATAATCAAATTTGTTTCTATGAGCTCCCCCTTAATCTTATACTATGCTCCCCCAAGGTATAAGTGTTTTGCAATAGATGTCATTTTAGCCATAACTTTAACTTTTAGGTATTTGCAAAGATTTTCATCCTTTTTGATTTACTTGTATTTATTACTCCCCTTATTTTGTATGCTCTACAATAGTCTTATAATCCAAATTCAAATGATGCCAAAAAAAAATCCATTATAAAGATAACCAATGTCATTACAAGCATGAAAAGATAGCCAAAACATGTGACAATAACCCATTTATTACAATTTTGCAAAGATTCCATTACAACTAATACAACTCCACATCTCACTGGAAAGACTTAAGAATTACATCAACATCAGGGTCTTTCCCAAGAAAAGGCTCAGCTCCATAATACTGAACTAATGTTTGCCACTCGAGAGCACCTGTCTTGGTTAAGGCATATGCCTCCAAGAAGGTTGGAACACGATCATATAGAAAATGAGCAGCAATATCTTGTAGTTGCATTGATGAAAACTGAGTATGCGACAGATCAGTAGATGGTGGAGGTGGAGGTTGATAATAGTTGTAAGATGGGTTATATGGATTGAGCATGCCAGGATTTAAAGAGTAGGGATATTCATCTGGTTGGTTTGGAGAAAGAGTTTGCATTCTTTGGTTTAGATAAGTCATGGCATGATGGTTATAATCTAATTGTTTACTAAGATGATATTGTGACCCAACAACATAGGTTAGAGTGTTTTGGATGGGGTCATAGGGTAGGCTGGTAGGAGGAGGTGGAGGTGGTATATCTTGTGTAGATGTTTCTCCTTCTACCCTAGCCCTCTTATGAACGAAATCAATCCCCATTTTTTCTACAGTATTCTTACTTATTTTTTGTGGTCTACGCTCCCATGTATATCCCATATCCTCAAGTTGAGTCTTAAGGAAATGTTGAGTAATTTGGCATACAAAATCAGCATATGGAGGATTGCCAGAAAACTGAAGCATGTTTTTAAGAATGATGCGGATAAAATTTGTGGGAATACGTTGGATAATGGCATATAATAGACACATACGAAAAATAGGAACTTCATATTTATTGGCTCTAGGATGTATGTTTGTTGAAACAATAAGGTTTACAATCCTAGCAGCTGGTTTGAGATTTATAGCATAGTATGTGCCTCTTTCTTCGTGACAGGTTGTATTGGATTGAAAAATGGTCCTTTTGATGTCACTAAGACTAACGGTATGGTCATCTTGGGAAAATTGATTAAGTGGGTTTCCAGAAGTAAGGTCAACGGTGTCTTGATATTCATCTATGTCAATATCTAGCATGTCAAGAATATCCCCTTCAGTAAATTAGAAGCTATGCCCGTTGACCATAGTATAGAAGAAGATGATTTCATTTTCAGAGTGGGAGATGAGGTTAGCATAGAATTCATTCACTACCTTGATGGAATAGGAAGGAAAAGAAGGGTTGATGAATTCTTTTAACTTTTGCACCTCGAAAAGGTCCTCCAAGTCGACGATGTTGAGGAAGTCCATAACTTCAACTGGTCGTCGTGGGAGAGGAGCTTTGGAGGAAAGTCGTAGATAACGATCACCAGCATCTCCGTCGACGAAGGCAATGTCGTTAATGATCGTCAATGGTGGAGTAGCCTCCCTTTGTTTCCTGCCAACAACCTTCTTCTTTCCACGAGCAGAGGATGATGCCATTGTGTTGCTTGAAGGTGGAGAAGAAACAAGGAATTCTTGGGGATGAGGATGCTAAAGATTTGCACAGGAATTCACTAGAGAGAGCCTATGGAAACAAGAATAAGAAGGTGTGAAGAAATGACCCGTTTTTGCTCCTTTTATAGAAATCCAGTGACCGGGTCGGTCGACAATTTGTCGACCGAGCGTCCGCAACGGTCATATTCCAGACGCACCACTTGGCCGTCCAACGGTCGACTTGTAACGGTCGGCCGTTAACGGTAACAGTCGGATTGCAACGGTCATTTTCCAACGGCTCTTTCTCGGTCGAGCAATCGTCGACCGACACTGTCTCGGTCGAACAATTGTTGACCGGAAGTGTGTCCGATGCTAGGTCTGTCTAGATTCTGTCGGTCGAGAGAGGTGGGCAGACCGAGAGGTTTTCGGTCAAAGATTTTTCGACCGACAGACTTACTGGGTACGGATTTTTAAGCTTTATTTTTAAATGCAAATGATAGACTAAATTTGTAGAGCATATATATTTTCTAAGGGAGTAATATTTTGTTTTATTATTGACAATATTGGGACAATCAATTTTTGTGATCATAAATTGATTTTGCTTTTAATAAAATGATATTCAATTAATTATTGTGTCAAAACTTATTTTAGGTCGATTTTGACTACGACCATAGCGCCCCTTGGTCAAATTTTATTTTAACCAAGAGGCAGATTTGCAGAATTTTCAATTTGAACATTATGAAGTATAATATCTGCATAAAATTTGATTTGAGTATCAAGTTGAAGCATAATACTTAATATGAAAACATTTGTCCTTTTCTTAAAATATAGGCTTTGCTGTAGTAATATGAATATCAAATTTCACGTCGTTTAGTATCCTCATAAAATTCTTTACTGAGGGCACACTAAATATCAATTGAAAAACACTAAATATCTCAATTGAAAAGCACTAAATATCTCATGTCTTTTTGAGAGATTTTATCTTATGTGTTGCAAGCATAACATATTACCAATAAAGCATTTGCTTGCCTATCATGGATCAAGTAGACAATTATCTATCAAGCTAATCTCAGTACCAAATGGTGAAAGCATATCCATGATGTAATAATAACAGTAAATAATCGCATGATTTTAATCACATGATTTCTATATGGATAGACCAGAAAATAAGGAAATCATGTGAAATTTTCTAAGCATAATTTGATTTTAAATCATTTAGGGAATAAACTAATATTAATTTAAATTTGTATGGATGATTTCCAAAATAAATATCCAATCATTAATCATGAATAGATAGCAATTTCATCAATTTCAAAGAAATTTAGCAATTTTTACAACAGACTGGAAATCAGTAACATGCTCGGTCCACTATTTCTCGACCGACAGTGTCTCGGTCGACAGTCTCTCGACCGAAAATATTTCTGAAACTGTTAATTGCTTCCAAATAAAATATATGCAAGTTAAATATTTAGATACTTAAATTTATTGATTATCCCATTATGTTGAATTGAGATAGACGTAGAAATATGCAACTAAGGTCCTTCGTCATATCTCAACTTGATTCTGTTCATTTAGTTTGGAGGTTTTGGAACCCAAACTAACTCGACATCTTTTCTCTTGTAAGGGCATGAAAAAGAATAGTGACCAAGGCGCAAACAATAATGACAGCATATCGAGTCAACCTCATATCTTTTTCTATGATTGTGTTCTGTGTTGTCCTTGGGTGAAAATGTTCCTTTAGGTACATATATAGATTGATGGGTTTGTGACTTTCTCCAACTAGGTTGTTGATAGGATTTCCCTTTAGGCTTGTAACCTAGTCCTCTTCTCCCAATTTGATGATAGGAATTATCTAAGATTTGATCAAGAATGCCATTA
Organism: Alisma plantago-aquatica; assembly: GCA_963693085.1. NCBI lineage: Eukaryota > Viridiplantae > Streptophyta > Magnoliopsida > Alismatales > Alismataceae > Alisma > Alisma plantago-aquatica. Next base: position 714,156,990 of record OY856414.1, on the reverse strand, counting down.
TTATTTAAATTACTAACTTTTTGTTGTAACTTGGCAATCTCTTCCATTCTCTTCTTGATATCTAGTTTTGCTTGATCTAGATTAGATGATAATGAATTTCTTTCTTTGACAATAGAATCATAATCTAGATGGTTGCATAAAATGGGTTGTTTTTGAAGATCATTCACTTGACTTTGCAAATTATTCTTCTCTAAAGAATGTAGATTACAATTTGCCTCTATAGATTTTATCTCAATATCATGATCTTCAATGATCTTTTTAAGATCTTCGTTTTCAGATGTAATAGCAAGAAGCTTAGCATGTAATTCATCATTTGCTTTATTTGATTTCTTTAATTTCTTCTTGCATTCAACATACTTAATATGTGTTTCTTCAAGGCTAGCAACTAATTCTTCTTTGGATAAATCAAAAAGACTTACCTCTTCTTCTTCTTCCTCGCTAGTTGTAGCAATGAGACAATCTTTGTTCTCATCTTCCTTCTTTGATCTCCATGGGCATCTAGTTGTTGTGTGGCTTGTTCCTAGGCACCAATTGGAACATGTTGTAGTTTTGTCCAAGCAACACTTTTTGTTGTGATTGTAATCACCATTACCCTCCATTCTTCAAGACCTGATTAGGGTTCCTTGAAGCCCGCTCTGATACCAATTGAAAAACACTAGAGGGGGGGGGGTGAATAGAGTTTTTAAAAAAATGTAACAATTTATTTTAACTCAAACAATCACAATTAAAAATTAGAAGAAGGAGACAGGTGTTTAGAGTGGTTCCAACTTTAGCAACTACTAAAGTTGTCAGTCCACTACCCGATTGCTTACCCAACCGGGATTTTGAAAGTATTTATTTTATTACCTTCCCAAGGATTTATACAAAATACAATACTTTCCTTTACACCCTTTGAACAGCCTTCACTTGAAGTAGGTGCACCAACTTTGAGGTAGCCTTCTTGAAGTAACTCCAAGCTCCCCCTTGAAGTAGCCTTCCTCTCTAGAAGTAACCTCCCGTTGCACCAGCCTTCTGAAGTAGCTCAAAGTCACCTTCTTCACCAAGAAGAACTCCACCCTCTCCAATCAGCAGCCTCCAACCTAGGAGTAGCAAGGAGAGTACAAACGGTAATAGAGAACAAGAAAGAAAAAGGAATTTACAACTTATCCTTTGTAGCCCAAGGCTTGATTTGCCTAGATCAAGCGTATAGATCTCCTAACCAAGTGTGTGGACTTCTGATTGCAGTGGGTAGGAGATACTAGCCTATAGGACACGAATTATGAGCTAAGGAATGAAATGGCCAATTGTCACAATGCTCAAATTACTGACAAACAGATTGCTCAAAGTATGCTCAAGGATTTCTCAAGTGTAGCAAGTGTATTTGAGTGTCCTATGGCTTGTTCTATTTATAGGAATGGCCTAAGGATGCTTAAGGACGTTCTAGACAACTTATAGGGGTTTCTAAGTGCTTAACTAGTCGTTAGGTACAAAGTTGTTGCTTTAACAACGGCTAATTAATTAATTCTGCAGTTGCTGTCAGAGACCGTCTCGGTCGAGGAATGGTCGACCGAGACACCTACTCAGTCGAACTTTTGTCGATCGACAGGCACTCTGGAACAAGTTATTTGCAACGTCTTTCTCCAACTGCCAACTAACTTGTCTGTTGTGTCTAACGGCTACTTTGGATCTTTCTCGGTCGAGAAGATTGTCGACCGAGAGTGTCTCGGTCGAGGAGTTTGTCGACCGAGATTGATCCTGTTTCAATGTTTCAATTTAGGCACTAACTATATGTATGAGTGTGCAAATGTGATCCTATTTGAAGGGAATGACTTAACTAAATGTGGTGTTTAGATAGGGAGAATCTAACGCTTGATTTACATGCAATCTAAGTACTTGTACATTATATATTTGTACAAGTTTTTACAAAGTGATTATATTGCATGAAAACATAAACATGTAAGCATATGGATTTCCCTAGTTGCTTTGTCATCCATCTTAATCCTGCACACTCAAGTAGCTCGTTAGATCAATAAGAATGAAATGTTTGTCATAATCAAAACAAAGGGATTTATAGATGTCCATTTAGCCAACACTTCTCGGTCGAAGATTTGTCGACCGAGGGACTTCCTGGAGCAAGTGTTTACAACGTTCATTTCCAACTCCCAACCACCTTGTCTGCTGGGTCTAACGGCTAGTAGGGTCTATTCTCGATCGAAGATTTTGTCGACCGAGAGTTTCTCGGTCGAAGTTTTTGTCGACCGATATTTTCTCGATCGACGATTTGTCGACCGAGAATATTACTGACTGAATGTATTCATTTACTAAGTGTGTGTATCAATGTGCAATTGTGATACTATCTTGGGGAAAGACCTATATAAGTGTTGTGAGTGGATAGGGAAGATCTAAATGCTTGATTTACATGATATCTAATTACTTGTACATTATATACTTGTACAAGCTTTTACATTTGATTACAATCATGAAAATAAAGCGATTTTATCAAATTATTCTTCCAAGTCTTTGTTATCCACCACCTTATATACTTGTTCCTGAAATACTCAAATAGCACGTTAAAACCACAAGAATGAAATGTTTGTCATTATCAAAACAAAGGGATTAACATAATGTCCAATTTAGCCAACAATTACATCCCCTCTACAATCCCCCATAAGCACGAGTACCATACCAAACATGAAAAAAAGAGAGGTAACACTACAAGAAAATATATAGTTAGAGTATAAAGTTTAAAAGTAGATAGACACATAAGTCTCATACATATTTTAGGTTTTCATCCTAAGGAGAAAACTAAACATCTATAATCTTTCCATATATGTTGTATTTATAAGAAAGATGAGAATCATGAGAAGTTCTAGTGACCAATTATCTTGTTGCATTAATACCAAGTTGTAACACAACCATTTTTGGAACCACATATATAAGAGCTGAAGATTGGTCCATGCACACAATACATGTGATGGAAAATTCATTAGAAACATTGCAATAATATAGTTAATTTGAAACCTACATCTGAGAAAAAAAATTCATTTGTCAAAATGGTTTGTACATAGAGGAAACCAATATCAATCCTTGATACATGTTTGTCACCATTAAAAGATGACTAAAAATGAAAATTCTATACATAATCTTATTGATAGAAAGTACCTTACCAAGAATACAAGTCTTTCTTTTGAGGCTTGAGTCTTCTTGATCCTACTCCACCTTGAGCTCCTTTTCTATCAACATCATGACCATAGCCATGCAAAACAACTCAAAGAAAATATTAGTAAGAGGTATCAAATAATAATATTAGATGCAAAATATAATTGGTAAAAATTTGAAATAGCATGAACTTGAAATAAAGATTATTAACAATTTATTGAACACAAAAGAATTTAGCTCTTAATTGAATTGAAATTAATGTCATATGTGCCTCCCTATCTGATTTCCCTCTTAACATCATACAATTTTATGAATGCCCTTGATTCCTAGGAAAGTTCTTATATTACATGATCAAAACGTAATAAGTATTATTTTAGTTCTCTTTATTAACCATAGTATTATCTTAGCTTAACCTTATCTCGTAAACATGGTGGGATTTCTCCCTATTGAACATATGGGATTTCTCGCTCTTAAACATGAAGATGATTCTTAAAATAATATGTAACTTCTTATTAGTAGTCATTAGCATGAATCATAATATATAATTTCCTTGAAACATAAACTTTTAAAGCGAGAAGATGTAATTAAACTTCAAGATAATCAAATGAATTATTCTAAGGAAGAATCAATTAGTTATACTTTCACATGAATCATATACTTACATTAAGAAAATAAACAATCCATAACCCATTATTATTATCACTATGCATAAATGCTTACCTTAAGAAAGTTAAGGTCATTTCTATGAGATCCTTGGATCCTTGGTCAAACCTAATCACCTAAAAAACCATTGCTCGATCATTTCCATGTACCCATGTCTACCCTTCATAAAATCTTAGTGACCCAAATGAGTAAATTCAAAACTAATATCTATATAAATTAAATAAGTAATATGAAACTCTATATATGATGTGTATACCTAAAAAAACCTTGACAAATTATTTCACCAAATTTTGATATTTCTATCTCAAGCTATTGCACAAAGCTAATTATTGTACATACATCCTTACACAAAATCTTACACCTTATAAAATCTAAATATATTATCATAAGAAATTTATTTAAATATACTCTTCAATACCTTTCCAAATATATCTTATATTACTAAATATATAAGGGAATCTAAGATATAAATTTTACAAGAAAATACCATTCCATAAGTTTTGTTCTATTGGTTTCTAAGTCCAAAAGTTTAATTACATTGGTTTCTAAGTCTCTCTTAGATGTGAAAACCAGATCAACTAGTATATTTTTGACCTCTAACGTCACTTCTCTTAACATCAATATTTATGGAAAAATGACACTACAAGCCTATAGGGTCAGTTGGTATAACACAAACTTCACTATTGGTCAAGTCTTGCCGATAAAAAAAATATGAGTACCACTTTTATAATAATGTTAGTTTCTTTGTGCAGAACTGACGTCTCAGATAGCCCAAAAATTCCTTTTTTTAGAGGAAACAATTGTTATAGGCCAATAACATCAGTTGCAGAAAAATAAATGACAAAGCCCTTCCTATGAAATAAATTTTTCCTCCAAAAATACTCTATCTTCAGTTATATCCATAAAGAATCAACTTCATAGGACACACCCACCGCAAAAGTTTTTACCTCCAAAAACCATTTGGTGTTGGTTTTTTCTAAAAGAACATATGATAAAGGGTTCTGTCCACGTGCCCCGTGAAAGATATTTCCCCCAAATTGGGTTATGTCATCAATTTTTGCTAGAATCCAGTGACACATGTCTTAGCGAGGTTGTCATTTTTTAAATGGATAAGTACATGTGGTTTTGATTTTTTGGTGGAAAATTGATGATATTGAGTGAACTATTTCTTCGATTTTACCAGGAAACTGACAACACATGTCTTAGCAAGGTTGATATTTTTTGTTTGGGATAAGTACATATATCAATGAGTTTTTGGTGGATACCTGATGATAGAGGTTGAACTATGGCATTAGTTTTACTAGACAACTAATGACACATGTCCTAGTGAGGTTGCATTTTAATTTGGATAAGTACATGTGACATTTGTTTTTTGGTGGATAACTGATGATAGAGTTTGAACTATGGTGTCAGTTATTTTGACAACCGAAGAGTAAGGTATACTTAATGGAACATATATAATTTCTTTAGCCCATTCTTTATTTCTTTGCATGCCCCTTGATCCCTAACTCCTCTCTAGTGACTCCTTCACCTCGACCATCCCTCTCTATTGTTGCCTCCTCTACCGCCTCCGTTGTTGCTACCACTACTCATCTTCCTCTACCTCCACCATTGAGGCTCTTTTTCTCCTCTTCTGCTGCTGCTCCTCCTCCATCATTGCTTCTCTCTACTGCTCTACCTTCTTCAAAGCTCCTGTGCTGCTCAACCTACTCTCTACCTCTATAAGATATCCACCTCTCCTCCACCTACTCTTTATTTATCCCCTTCACTGGACTAGTGAACACTGGTCCCCCGCCACTGCTACTACTGCACCACCACTGCCACTGTTCTGGTGAAGTGAGCCTCTTCCCCCCCTTCTTCTCATTTCTAGAAACCCATACTAGGGTTTATATTATCTTGATTGCTTATTTATCCATGCCTAATGAATTTAATTTCTAATGCCTAGTTGCTTAATAGCTCTAGTCTCTAAGGTGAGTATGTTTCTAGTAACATTAGTTGACTACATTGTTACTGAATATGTTGAATAATTTCTTAATTGCTCTAGAGTCATGGAGGCTACTGGCAGAAAGTTAGTCAATGCTTCTTCCTCACATCATTGCTTCTTCTCTGAGAAAAGAAGTTCACAACCCCTGTCGCAATGTTAAATTTGTTGTTAGTGAATGGTACCCTACATGAAAGTTGATTATGTTATTAACTAGTGAAATGTAGCCTACATGAATATTCTAAATCATGGTGTTGGCCTAGAAACCCATTTGAGATATACTCATTAGGAGTAAATTTTGGACAGTCTCCAGTTTTAGACTATTGTTGAACACTTAACCTCAGTTAGGATGTAAGTGTATAATGTGTATTTAGTTTTCAAGATGTTTCCACTTTCCTATTTGTTCTCTAAGTACATATGTAGGCAGATATTTGCCCATCTACATTAGTTTACTTGGAGATCTATAGAGAAATGCTGCTGAAATATTCTTGAAAATTGAATACACTTTATACAATTACTAGTGAGATTATGTGTTTGAGAATGGAATAGGTGGTGTACATTCATCACTAAACCTTAATCCCTAATTTGTAAACCCTAAACCTTAAACCTTAAATTTGTAAACCCTAAACCCTAAATGTTTATCCCTAATCTTTAAACCTTAATCTCTAAACCCTAATCTCTAAATACCTGATTCGATACTCATTTTTAGTGATTATAGAATGGTTCAATCATGGATGTCCATTTCAAATTGTTGCACTCTAGAGTTTATTACTGGTCTTAATTAGTTTATATGATTTGCAGAGGAGTATAGGAAACAACTAGGAGATTAGGTTCTATTATCCATGTAGGAATTGTAGTAACAACTTGAAAGAAGATATTGCTGATGAAATCAAAAGTCATGTCATGTGCAACGGGATTGTAAATGGATACAGAAAATGGTACTGGTATGTAGAGATTCCTATGATGAGATTAGTAGATGTCGATAGCAATACTTGTGTTGTAGTAGAAATTTTTGACGATGATGTAGATGTGAACGAACCAATTCTGATAGAAATTGTTGATACAATGCTAGATAGTTGTGGGGTAAATCTTCAATTGTTGGCAATGGAAAAATAGTCTCAAGCAAAGGGGTGTTTTAAAGAAGGCAGTGAAGTTCAATATTGGCATTGGGTCGAGTCTTCTTCTCTGGTGTGACCCTTGGGTGGAGGATGGTAAAACTCTTTGAGACCTCTTTGCAACCAATTGATGTTCAAAAAAAGGTATTAAGTGCAAATTAAGTTCCAATATGTATGGAACCAAGTGGTCCTTCCCTCAGCTTAGAGGTTTGAAGCATATCAGGAATTTTTTGGGGAGTTATCTGATCCTACAGAGGGGGATGATGTTATTAGTTTTAATGGCTTGTTTGAGCCGAAACTAAAGGAATTTTGAATGAATACAGAGTTAAAGAAGAAGAAAATCCCGGGGAAATGGATTTTGTACAAATATATATCAAGGAGAAACTCTATTTTGCTTTGGAAATTCTTCTTGGAAAGAGTTACTAGTGATGAGTTTCTGAAAAAATGGGACTTCCAACTCGCCTCTATGTGCCATTTATTTAAGGAGGATGAGGAATCATTAACCCATCTATTCTTTGCTTGTGTTCAAACAAATAACCTATGGAATAATTCTGAGTAGGATTTTGATTCCCGTCCCTATTCCTTTGAGGATTTACTAAGCTATAGGGGGAGAGCCAAGTGTTTGACTACTTTAATTGTTTATCATTACTGGACAGAAAGATGCAATAGAAGATACTCATGTATAGACAAGGATTTTTCTTGTATTTGGTCCAATTGCACATATGAGATTGATTCTTTGTATATCATAGGATAGTTTCCTTTCTCTCTGCCTCCCCCTCTCCCCCCATGTACATTCTTTCTTCTTCTTGTACATTCCTCCAACAAATATCAATCAAAAGGAGACCCATGCTTATTGCAGCAAAAAAATGTTGTGGGGTAAATCTTATTTATCCACCTCCATTATTTAAAAACATTGTGCATGATGCTAAGGGGATATTATACTTAGATTGTATTATGTTTATGAATTTCAGCATTATGTTGAGATTGTATACTTAGAAGGCTAGCAATAGATACATCGACAAAAACTATATGTCTCTACTGTTTTTGTTGATAGAAATTCATCCTGAAGATAGCAAGCTTCCAATTTTGGCATAAAAATTAAAAGTATTGTTCCCAATGGTAATGGAGGCCAAGAAGATACATGCATGTCTAAATCACTATGTATTACTTCAAAAGGACTATATCAATTTGAAAGATTATCCAAAATTTGGGGCGTCAAGGTACAAAATGATGATTTTAGGTAAGTCCAAAATTGGATCTCCTGCCAAGCTGATGTGGTATCTACCTATAAGATCACAATTTCAATGCTTATTTTCCAGTATAATGTATGCATACTATTAATCCTGACATGCAATGACAAAGAAAAACAATTATGGGACCCTAGACATGAGTCTGATTCCCCACAATGGAAGAAAATTTATTTATTATACCCTAAATTGATATGAGACATTTAGTAGCCAACATATAATTTGTCCTATTATGATTGTTCTATAAAATATTCCTCCCAGTTGTGTATGCAAAATAAGTACTTCATGTTGTCCTTATGGATATCGTTCCCCAAATAACTTAGCAATGATATTGATATTTTTCTTGAACCTCTGATTGATGACTTAAAGAAACTCTAGGGAGAAGGTGTGATGACCTAGTGATGCTTCATGTAGAGAGACTTTTCATTTGCATGCTATGTTGTTTTTCACTATTAATGACTTTCTATCATATGGAAATTTATCTGAATATAGCATAAAAGGATCCAAAACATGCCCTATATGTGAGGAGAACACTGATTTAATGCGACTAAAACATGGTGGAAAGGTTGTATATATTGGTCACTGGAGGTTTCTTATAAAAGCACTTCATTAAATTAAATGGATCAAATGAGGAAAGGAGTTCCCCTAAACCTATATCACGGGAGGTTGTTTATGAACAAGTGAAAGACTTTGTCAATACATTTGGTAAGATGTCACAATGTACTATTCCCAGAAAGAGTGACAAATATTTATTAAAATAATGGTCAATATTCCTAGGATCTTCCCTATTGGAGTTTGTTATCTCTTAGCCATTGTATCAGTGTCATGCATGTTGAGAAAAATGTTTGTGATAGCAGAATTGGTACTATTTTTGAATATACTAGGTAAGACTAAAGATGACATCAAATTCAGAATGGACCTATGTGAAATAGGTATAAGGAATGAATTGACAATAGTGGGTTCACCATTCATGCATCTATATTGATATTCTAGTGCAAAGGATAAGAGCCCACATGAAGCTAAAATGTCTTATTATAGTGTCATTGAGACATATGGGAGTTTGACTACATAGATGTCAGATTTCCTATATTTTGGGGTAATTGGATTCATAACACTAATGGATTTGTAGTGGATGAATTGGTTATACATTAGTGAATTTTGAAAAGTTTGGAGAGAAGGGTGAACCATTCATAATGGCATCACATGCAAAGAAAGTATTATAAATTGATGATCCTAAAATGAAAAATGCTTTGTCATTCTTCTTGGGAAAAGGAGGTTCATTGCAGATCCTATAGATGAGGAAGATTACTATGACAAGTATGATGACTCTAGTCCATTCTCTGTTGGCTTGCCAACACCAAATGTTTAAGTTAACACAGAACTTATATATGCATGAATAATATAAACATATGGCACCTCAGTTCTATGTTGTCCCTAAGTGCTTTGGAGATTAGGGTTTCATGGTGTCTGCTAACCTAACCCACTTGGGAACCTTTTCTCTTGTAGGTTCAATGAAGGCAAATGGTTACTCTGGTCCTGGCTCGGGATGGTGGAAAAACTAGCAGAAAGATGCATAAGGATCCAACTAACAGAGGAAGAAGAAGAGGTGATACTAATTCAAGAGGAAGAAATGACCGAGGGAGAAGATCATGTCTTGCTAGAAATGATTGTAAGACTCTTAACAAATCATAGCTATAACTATTGGGCAATGAAGAGGACACTAACACATGTGTGGGATTTATGGAAGAAGGTACTCTTCAAGCAATTGGAGGGAGCTCTTTTTGTTATCTCATTTTCCACTAGCAAGACGAAATGAAAGTGATTGAAGGAGTTCCATGGAGTGTTAAGAACTAGGTTATTATTTTTAAAGAGATCGAAGAGGATGAGCAACTAACAAAGATTGAGTTGCGGCAAAGCCCGTTCTAGGTTAGACTGTAAGGGTTGACACTATGGTTTCAGTAGGAAGTAGTCATAAAGACTATTGCTAACAAGGTGGGGGAAGTCTTGCAGACAGATCATGATGACTTAGGGTGGGATGACTCCTTGAGAATTTGCGTACTACTAGATGTCACCAAGACATTGAAAAATTTTGAAGGCACAAAGCAAGGATAGGTGAACGGTTGATGTTAGAAGTGAAATACAAATGATTCTAGTTATTTTTTTATATATGCAGGCTGCTAGGGCATCTAGATAGAGATTTCTAGGGGCTAGATGCAGAGGAATAGCATAATTTGCAATGGGGACCGTGGTTGAAGGCTTGACCTAGGAAGCCAAGGGTATCAGTGGCTGAAGAACTCAATGGGTAAGGTAACTTTATGAAAAAGATCATGTTCCATAACAAAGATAGGATAACAAGGAAAGATGATAATAGTGAAGGGGAAGGAATGGCAGACAGAAGGACATCAAGCATATATCATACCGATAAAGAAATTTAAACAAAGGAACTAGAAAGGATGGCGGGGTTAGTGTCAACACCATAACAGAGGGGGAACACACATGGTAGGATAATGTTGGAAAACAAAAAAATGGTAAGAGTAAAGTGGTGGACCAGTACCATGAAGGAGATGTCAACTCTCAGAATAGTGTTTATACCATCAACGGGACTACCATCAGGGAATTGGTAGAGCGAATTGATCACTCAGATAGAAGGATCTTAGTGAAGGAAAGGGGAAGATAGTTGCTTATACAACCGTAGAGCTGTTAGACATTTTCCAAGAGATAAAATCTTATAAAGAATACTATATGAAGAGGAGGGTGACTCAGTAGAGGTGGTTGGTGAGGAGGATTGCCCTAAATATTTGAAGAGAAAAGTAGGTGACATTGCCCAACAAATAACGAGGGAAAGAAAAAATAGAATAGAACACACATATTGTCACATGAGCTTAGAAGAAAAAAAGGGCTAAAGGAAGGGTATGAACAAAATAGGAGTGGAGGGGGACAAATGAAGAGGGAAAAATGCCCAATTTGGGTGTACAAAATGAGTTAGGCATCCAGACTTGGGATACTAGAGAAGGAGGTCATATGGAATACAATAGCTGGAAAAAGATACATAGAAGGGGATATTCTTGATATGAAGGTGGATGGACCAACCCAACAAGAGGGTGAAGGAAAGAAACACTGGACAATGGTTTTCATGGGGTAATGCAACCTATGGATGCAAGGCAGTCAAGTAGAAGTGATTGGCAATGGTCAGACCTGTGAAAAATAATGAAAATAATAAGTTGCAACTGTCAGGGTACAGGCCGCCCTGACATATTACAAGATCTTAAATCAAGGTGTTAGAGAGAGAGCCCACATTTGATTTTCTTAATGGAAATCATGGTTCTGGAAATAAAGTTAAAAGAAATGAAAAGGACTTGTGGTTTTATTAATAGGATTTGTCTATCTAGTGTGGGGAGAGAAGGTGGGACTGGCTTCTAGTGGAATAACGTCGAGGTGGACATTACTGAGTATTCACAACAACATGTGGAATGATAGCGGAAGGTGGGAGGAAAATAGGAAAATAGAGAGCAATGGGAATTTATGGGTGGGTAGATCAAGCACATAAATTCAAGACCTGGGAGCTAATGCGAAGATTGTCTTGTGCTTCTAAATTTCTGACTATCTTATTTGGAGACTTTAATGAGATTCGATCACTTGCAAAAAACTGGAGGACTTATCAAGCCAGAAAGTTACCTATAACAATTCTAGGATACTATTGATGACTATGAGTTGATGGAGCTGGGGTATGTAGGGAACTTATATACATGGGATAGAGGCAACACTCCTGAGACACTAGTTCAGGAGAGGTTTGACAGAGCACTAGCAAATGCTAATTGGCATAACATTTTTTTGTTTGGCAAGGTTATCCATCTCGTAGGGTATGCACCAGATCATGCACCTATTGTAGATACTACAACAACCAAGAGAGAAGGAGATGCTAAAATAATCATTTTTTCTATTTTGAGCCAATGTGTGGTAATGAGCCATAGTGTGCAACCATTATAAAAAGGAGTTAGGTGGAAAGTAGGACTCTCAATGTGCAAGAGAAAAATACTATATGCAAGGAAAGACTGCAAAAATGGGTAGAGGAACACTTCAGGAATATTGAAAGGAAAATAAAGGAAGCTGAGGAGACACTACATCAATACCAACAACTCCCTCCAGATGATTTCATGTTGGAAAAATGTACAAACGTGGCAAAAGAGTTGCATTACTGGAATAGAAAGAACAAAGTGTACTGGTGCACAAGTGATCGAGTTAATGAAATGAAACAAGGAGATAAAAACACATCACATTTTCACCACAAAGCGTCTGCTAGTACGAAAATGAACAAAATCTCAGGTTTGAAAAATAGGAAGGGAATATGGAAGGATAAGGAGGAAGATATCAAAGATATAGTTCGGGACTTCTTTGAAGACCTTTTCAAGGCTAGTAACCCGATGGGGTTTGAAGAAGTAGCAGTGGGGATAAAAAAATTGGTTGATAATTCTATGAAGGGGAGTCTAGAGGTTGATATCCCAAATAGAGAAATATGGGAGGTAGTGAACTTGATGCACTCTAATAAAGTACCAGGTCTTGATGGCATGAAAACCATATTCTTCCAAAAATATTAGCATGTGGTGAGGAAGGACGTTGCTAACTATATAAAAGGGTGGTGGAAGGAGGAGTGGGACATAGGAGAGGTAAAATCTACCTTAGTGGTCATGATACCAAATAAAAAAGACCCAAAAGAGCTCACAAAATATAGGCCTATCATCCTGTGTAATGTTATCCACAAAATTGCATCAAAGGTGGCAGTTAACAAATTGAAGCCCATGATGAATGATATTGTTTCTGAGAACCAGACTACATTCATACTTGGTAGATTGATCACATAAAATTTTGTTGGTTAGTATGCCTAGAAAGTCAATCATGTGATGATTGTAATGGCATAACTTGTAATTGATTTGATTAATAAATAAAGGAAATCTTCTGATTTATTCTATTTAATTCAATTATGAGATAATGATGTAACATTATAAATGTCTAGTGAATAATATTACTCAATGAGGTTTGTCTTCAAGTATAGGAGTTAGGGAAATGAGATCATAAGGATGTTAAGAGTACATATACATATTATCATTATGTAATTGATCGGTTGTGATTGTGGAAGGTTGATAGACAACATTGACACATAAGATCAGAGTGTGACTTGGTTGATGACAAAATCTCATTAGTCATGATATGGCTATATCAAACCAAGCACATAGATAAATGTTAGAGAACAATGTATCAGATACACACAACGTGAGATTGACACATAGAAGCCATCATAATGGAAGTCATAGTCAGCTCTCACAGTGATTGTGGTGGTTGTGGTTCTTAGACCTGAAATTACTGCACTCATCACATATGTTTGGGTATGCTTTAACATCATCCAATGCAGTACTAGAACATGGTTATTATAAAGGTGATGATTGGGTGACTTTGACACATGGGGATATACTGTGAGTGATAGAAATGAGATTTATCCATCCTAAATGAGTTTGATGTTCTAGGCCTCTTGATTAATGAGACTGAGAAATGCATGTCCATGCACATGTGATTCAATATGTGATATTGAGATTACATATATCTTAGACAGACTGCTCTAGTTCAAGAAACAAGATTGAATGATGAATAGGATGACTACTCGATGACTCGAGTCCAATCTGGACAACAACAACAAAACAAGTATGCAAACACTGCAACACCATAAACAGATTGTAGGTTGAAGTTGTTCTCCAACTTCCCATTTACTTAGGTAGCATTGATGTGCGACTGGGCACATCTCATTGGTTGTGATGTCACAAGTTGTTATGGGCATTCACTACCAACGTAATATGGGACCTATAGGGTCATACACATATGTATCGACCTAGAAGAGGAGCTTAATCTTGAATGACAATTGAATTAATTAGTAAAACATTTAGGTAATTGTTTCACAAAATAAATTTGTCTAATTGCATTTACAAATGTACATATCACAGAGTGAGACCACCCTCTAGAGTGCCGAATAGTTGTCTCAAGGGTTTATATGGGCATTTGAAGTGTTAGACTAATTCGAGTTGAAATTGGATAAGGTGTGAACCAAAGAACTGACCGACTCGGTTAGGATCACTAATGACCATCTAGGTGACAGATATGGTCGTCTCGCATGGGCGAGATCACTCAGTTTAGCTGAAGGACGGTTCTAGATACTTTTTGTATTCGTTTGGATTGCACATTACTAGTTGTGTAAGGAATTGATGTTTGGCATTAATGGGAAATGAATTGCCAATTTTGTATGAGATTGAAAAATTGTAAAACGATCTTCTCACATGCTAGATGACCGTGTGGTGTGCCATACAGACGTTTTGATGGTCACATGTTGTGAAAATTCAAGATCTTTTGGTCCCTTCCAATCCTGCACAGACTAGGAAGCCTGGCCCAAACCCCACCTATAAAAAGAGGGGTATTGGGGGTTCCCAAAGGACAACACAAATAATTGAGAATTAGTTGTTCTGGCAATTGTTGTCCTCTATGGTTTTGGTAACCAAGAGAGCCCAAACAAGTCTTACCAGACTAGAGAGGGACAACTATGGGAGAGAACAACTAAGATCATTATTGTTGAAGAGAAAGTTGGTGACTAGTATGCCAATAGGAGGACAACTCCTTCTTGTCTGTTGTAGTAGGATGACAAGAGTTCTAGGCAGTCCATGTGGACTTCTCTAGAGGCAAGGTGACCTTTTCCCATCACCAAGGAGGACATCATTAACCAACAGTCTGTGATAGAGGAGCTTCTATAGAAGACGAAGTCTGAGTTTTCTATCCATGGAGGAGCAGTCAGACAGTTCCCAGTGCAACTAGGAGTTAGAGTTGCACATTGACAATGATGAGAAGATGTCGTTGAACTTTCTATAAGATGAGGTATATACTCAGAAAAATCCATTCCATATTATATTCATTGTATTATTGACACGATCTGCTGGTTATGGGAATATGATCGATACATTTTTTTATTTCCGTTGCCTGCTGTGTTGCCATATTTCCCAACAATGGTATTAGAGCCAATGTCAAGCTACTATATTATGAAATCATTTTTATGATCAGATTTTAGTGTTGTCATTTATTATTGCATGCAATGTGAATAATATCCTATCCAATGAAATACCACAATAATTCCAAACTTATATAAATATACACACATCTCCCTAAAAGAAGTTTTGATGGTGGATGTGTAGAATGGTTACGACCAACAACCCCTATTAATTGTGCAGTTGTGTGGTTGGTTTATCCTTTTATCTCAATCTGCGTACCAAGCCTCTATCTTATCTTCCCAATGTTAAATTATTCTTTCCTACCTTTGTTCCCCCTAAATATAACTTAAGGTTTTTCTATAATCATGTAAAAGTAGGATAGTTTACTTTCCTATTATGATGAATAAGATGTCCATAAGATGAGAAAATTGACTGAAGGACCATGAAGGAACTTGAGGATGATCCATACCAATCAGATGGAGGAGCTAGTACATGGTGGACATGAGAACCAAACGACCGACTAAGAGGCGAGCCGATTGGGTCAAGGGTTGAACTGATCAACCTAGATTGGAAAGCATAGATCTTCATCAACAAAAGGTTTATGCATGTGATGTAGATATAGGATCTAGTAATTCCTTATGGCTCCAAGGAATCATATTAGGATGCTCATAGCCATCCCTTTCATTTATTACATGTTTTCATTGTGGGTTATAGCATGTATATGATATGTACTATATATGTGGTTATTGGATAAACTATATGTATTTAGAAATATACACTTCCTCAAATAAAATATCAAAGTCTTAGATGCTTTTCCACAAGAGGCACACATGAAAAGTTTGATTGACCAAGAATAGGTTACGCCTTCACGTGGTGTGTTTCCTATCTCGTAGAAGTGTGTGATGGTTATAATTTTGGTTCCTCCTTTATGGGGTGCATTATTATCGTGTCATCTTTTGGGTCATCCTAGACTGATGATTCTCAAAGCGTCTGGGCCTAGAAGCATGTAGATGTTTATGGAAAGGGGTTGCACATATCATCTATCCACAATTGCATATGATGCAATTGGCAAGAGTTTCCTACCTTGATGGTTGACTGTGCTTTGTAGTGTATATCTGGCCACAGTCGAACTATCTTAGATCTGGCCCATTAGAATATTGTACATTGCAATATTCAAAATTAATATTGAGGGCTATCAATTTGAATAAAATAGTAGGAAAGGTAATAATTAAAGACCGAATTAGTATCATCAAAATTTTTAAATCAAATCAAAAGTTTTTGATAAATGCAAATTTTCTCTTGTAGAATCAAATGATGAGCAAATCTGTATTGTGATTGGTCCTGAAGAAGGAAAAACTTGACGGGACAACTTTCCATGACTGGTTTTGGACTTTGAAAAGGGTTCTCAATGAAGAATGCAAGCTCTATGTCCTAGAGAAACCAGTTCCAGAAATACCTGCTCCTAACGCACCTAGGGAACAAGTGGATGCTTACTAGAATCATGTCAATGATGCCTTGGAGATAAAGTACCTTATGCTTAGCTACATGAACTATGAGTTGTATGAGCAATGTGAGGATATGAGTGTTCTTGAGATAGTAAAACATCTCAAGAAAGTGACACTTGGTCTTGCAAAGCAAAAAAGGGACAGTATCCTAAAGGTGCTACTTGAGTCTAAGCTGACAGAAGGAATCTTAGTAGAAAAACATGTGCTTAATATGATTGTACATGTGTATCATCTTGAAGAACTGGGATTCACCTTGAGCCAAGAGTTGGCCATTTATATGATTCCAAAGATAATGCCACTTTATTACATGTTATCATTTGAATAATATGGTTGGATAAATGTTAGACTTGCTTGCCATGTTGATTCATGTGGAAGAAAAATTGAAGAAGGACAAGCCTATAATGGTAATCAGTGGAGCTGAGTCCAAGGATCAAATTAAGACTAAGATGAGTTTTGAGGTCAAGCCTAAATCTAAATCTTCAACACTCAAGATAAGGAGAAAAAAAAGTACAAGAGGATCTCATCCTTTGTACTTGAAGGCATTCGGGAAGAAGAAGATGGGGATGGTGATCTCCACTATAGGTATATACATTATTGAGATAAACCTATCTACTTCATCATTATGGGTACTAGATACCAGATGTGGATTTCACATATGTTCTCATATGCATGATCTAAAAGGAAGTAGACCTTTAGCAAAAGACGAGGTGGAACCGTGAATTGCTAATGGTGAAAGATTTACGACCGGTACAGTTGGAACCTATAGTATGTCTCTATTCATAGGGATTGTAATAGAGTTAAAGAACAAATTTTATGTACCTACTATTATAGAAACATCATTTATGTATCTTGTATGGACAAGGATGCATTTGAATTCCATATTAAAAATGGTCAATGCTCTATTTCAAAAGATGGGATTTCTTATGGTAGTGCCCCAATGTCTTATGGTCTTTATTTGTTTGATCTAAAGACAGATGTCTATAATGTAAATACCAAAAGACTAAACCTCAACAAATCAAACAAGACATACCTTTTCCATTGTCGTCTAGGGATCATAAATGAGAACCACATATCTAGACTCCATAAAGATGGTTATCTAGACTCTTTTAATTTTGAATCATTAAAGACATGTGAATCTTGTTTGTTGGGCAAAATGGATAAGACCCCTTTCACTTATAACAATGAGAGGGCTATTAGGACTCATACATACGGATGTGTGCAAACCTTTTAGAAACATTTCTAGAGGTGGGTATCAATACTTCATTACCTTCACTGATGACTTCATAGGTATGGCTATGTTTATTTAATGAAACATAAGCTAGAAAATCTTAAAAAGTTTAAGGAGTTTATGAATGAAATGCATAACCAACTTGGTAAAAGTATTAAGGCACTTTGTTATGATCAAGGTGGATAATACTTAAACCAAGAGTTTGATAACCTTCTTAGAGCACATGGAATTATAATCCAATGGACTACACCTGGAACACATCAATATAATGTTGTGTCAAAAATAAGGAATTACACATTACTGGACATGGTATGATCATTGATGAGTTTAATCGAGCTTCTGACTACCTTCTAGGGGTATGCTCTAGAAATCGACGCATTTTCTCTAAATCGAGTACCATATAAATCGGTTCAAAAGACACCATATGAGATATGGACTAGGAAGCGTCCCAATATGTATTTTATGTGGATTTGGGGATGTGAAGCTTATGTTAGTAAAATGATTTCTGAGAATCTTGGTCCTAAACCTGATAAATGTTATTTTGTTGGATATCCTAAGGAGACCAAAGGATATTACTTTTATTCCATATCTGATAGCATAGTGCTTGTTTCTAGAGATGTTGTATTTCTTGAAAAGGAATTTATTTCTAAAGGAATCAGTGGTTGAAAAGTGGAACTTGAAGAGGTTCGAGACCAACAAGAAAATGTTGAACCAATAGATGTATAAGAGGAACAAAGAGAATCACAAAGTGTTGTTGAATCTCAAATTCCTCAAGTAACACAAGGACCTCATATATTTATTAGGACCCGCCTTGAACATGAAAGATTTGGATATCATATTTGTTTTCTATGAAAGACTTGGGAGAAGCATCCTACATCTTGGGGATAAAGATCTATAGTGATAGATCAAGAAGGCTTCTTGGAATAAGTCAGAGCACATACATTGACAAAGTGTTGAAGTGATTCAACATGGAGAACTTAAAGAGGGGAAACCTTCCTATGTGTTATAGTGTACCTATCTCTAGAGCTCAATGTCCTAGTTCTTGTGAAGAAAGGAAATACATGAGTTTGATTCCATATGCCTCAATGATTGTATGAATGATGTATGCAATGTTGTGTACCTGTCCAGACATCTTGTATGCTTTGAGCATGATGAGAAAATATCAGCCAAATCCAGGTGATGCTCACTGGATAGCCATGAAGAACATCCTCAAATACTTGAGAAGGACTAAGGATCAATATTGGTCTGCAGAAGAGAGGAAGAGTTGGTGGTAAAAGGTTACACTAATGCATTCTTCTAGACTGGTCAAGATGATTACAAATCACAATCAACATTTTCGTTTTGCCTAAATAACGAGCTGTAAGTCGGAGGAGTTCCAAGCAAGAGACAGTTGCCAATTCTACAATAGAGGCTGAGTATATTGCTACATCAAATGTAGAAAAGGATGTTGTATGGATCAAAAAGTTCATTACATAACTTGGGGTCATTCCAAGCATAAGCAACACAATCAAGCTATATTGTGAGAACAATGGAGCTATTGTACAAGCTAGGAACCCAGATCGCATAAACTCTCAAAGCATATACAAATACAGTTCCATCTCATACGAGATATTGTACAATGAGGAGATGTAAAGATTTGTAAAGTAACAATTAAGAACAATGTTGTTAAGGGGCACAATGCTTTGTACCCAAAGTTTTTGGTAATATTATATCAACATGATTTTTGACCGACCAAAAAAAAGAACAATGTTGTTGATGCCTTGACAATGACACTTTCATAACAGAAGAATGATGGACATGTTAGATCACTTGGAATATGATTTGTAGGTGATTGGCTCTAAGTGCAAGTGGGAGTCAGTTGGTATGTACACCCAAAGAGGCAATCATGTGCTGGTTTTAATGGCATAACTTTTAATTGATTTGATTAATAAATAAAGGGAAGCATCCAATTTATTCTATTTAATTCAATTATGAGATAATGATGTAACATTATAAATGTCTAGAGAATAATATTACTCAATGACATTTGTCTTCAAATGTAGGACTTGGGGAAATGAGATCATACATATGTTAAGAGTACATATACATATTCTCATTATTCCCCTGATCGATTGTCATTGTGGAAGATTGATAGGCAACAATAACACATAAGATTAGAGTGTGAGTTGGCTGATGATAGAATCTCATTAGTCATGATATGGCTATCAAACCAAGCACACAGATACATGTTAGAGAACACTATATCTGACATACCCACCATGAGACCGACACTTGGAAGTCATCATTATGAAAGTTTGAGTCAACTCTTGGAGTGATGGTGGTGGTTGTGGTTCTTAGACATAAAATCACTACACTCATCGCATGTCGTTGGGTATGCTTTGACATCATCAAACACAATCCTAAAACATGGGTTGTTATAAAGGTGATGATTGGGTGATTTTAACACATGGGGATAGACTGTGAGTGATAGAAATAGTATTTGTCCCTCCTACAAGAGTTTGATGTTCTAGGCCTCTTGATTAGAAAGAGTGAGAAATGGATGGTCATTCACATGTGAGTGAATAGGTGATATTGACCTTACATATATCTTAGACTGTCTGCTATGGTTCAAAAAACATGATCAAATGATGAATAGGATGATAGCTCCATGCCTCGAGTTCAATCTGGACACCATTGACAAAAGAACTATACAAACACTACAACACCACACACAGATTGTAGGTTGAAGTTGTTCTCCAACTTTCCATTTACTTGGGTAGCATTGATGTTTGACTGGTCACCACTCGGTGCTTGTGATTTCATAAGTTGTTATGGAAATTGACTAGCAACATTATATGGGACCTATAGGGTCACACATATAGGTTTCGACCTAGAAGAGGAGTTTAATGTTGAATGCCAATTGAATTAATTACTAAAATGTTTAGGTAATTGATTCACACAACAAATCAGGATGATTGCACTACCAAACTAAATTAGTTACTAAAATATTTAGGTAATTGATTCACACATCAAATTAGGATGACTGCACTGCCAAACGCCCATCTCACAGAGTGAGATGTCTTCCTGGAGTGCCAAACGATCATCTCAAGGGTTGAGATAGGTGTTTGAAGTGTCAGGATGATTTGAGTCGATATTGGCTAAGATGAGAACTGACCAAACCGATCGGCTTGGATCGTGTCACTGGACGAAAGTCTGGGTGACCAAGACGGCTATCTCACATGGGCGATATTGGTCAGTTTAATCGAAGGAAGGTTCTGGATAATTTATGTACTCATTTCGATTGTACATTACTTGTTGTGCATGGAATTGATGCTTGGAATTAATGGGAAACAAATTGCCAATTTGGTATGTGACTGATAAACTGTGAAACAACCATCTCGCATGCCAGACAACTGTATGGTGTGCCAGACGGCCATTTCACTGGTCGTAGGTTGTGAAAATTCAAGATCTTCCGGTCCCTTCCACTCTCGCACACATTGGGAATCCTGACCCAAACCCAACCTATAAATAGAGGGATATTAGGGGCTTCCCAAAGCATAAAACAAACACTTGAGAATCAATTGTTCTGAAAATTGTTGTCCTCTTTGGTTTTAATAACCAAGAGAGCCCAAGCAAGTTCTACCCGACTAGGTAGGGACACTACGAGAGAGAACAAATGATATCATTGTTGTGGGAGAGCAAGTTGGTGACTAGTACTCCAATAGGAGGGACAACTCCTTCCTATCTATTCTAGAAGGATGACATACATTATAGGTGGTCCATGTAGACTTCTCTAGAGGTGAGGAGGACTTTATCCATCGCTAAGGAGGACATTGTCAAGAAACAGTCTGTGACAAGAGGAGTTGTTGTAGAAGATGATGTTTGAGTCTGCTGTCCGTGGAGGAGCAGTCAGATGAGTCCCAGTGCAACTAGGAGTCAGAGTTGTTCATTGACAATGAGGAGGAGATGTCACTGGACTTGCTCTGAGACTACGTATATCCTTGAAACTATCCTGTCTGTATTATAGTCATTGACACGATCTGTTGGTTATGGGAATATGGTAGATAATTTTTTTTGTTTCCACTGGCTGCTCTATTTCCATATTTACCACAAAAATCCATCATTATATATGATCTAATCCATAAAATGATAGGATGTAAAGGAAAAAATAAGGGACACATTGCACTTCAGATTGATATGTCCAAGGCCTATGACTGAGTAAAATGGAGCTTCCTAGATTTTGTACTACAAAAGATGGAGTTTGGAGATATACAGCGAAAGAAAGTTCAACAATGCATCTCGTCAGTTAGCCATGCCTTTTTCATCCATAGGGATAGGAACAAAGTGATCAAAACATCCCGATGCCTACGTCAGGGTGACCCTCTCCCTCCCTACCTTTCTATTATATGTGTTGAAGCTTTTTCCATGGCTATTAATTGTGATGTTACTAATAACCTCATACATAGAGCTCGAGCGAGTTGGCGTGCTCCATGCATTTCTCATTTGTTCTTTGCATATGGCAGCATCCTTTTTTCCAGAGCCACAACTGTATAATGTTTGAAGGTATCTGAAATTATCAACCAAGATGAACAACATTTGGGCAAAGGGGTGGTGCACTCCCGATGAGAGGAAATAAAAGACTTGCTGAATATAACAGAGGTGGATAGACATGCCACATACAATGATAGGTATATCAAAGAAACAAGTGTTCATCTTTATCTGATAAGGCATCATGAAGAAGTTACATGGATGGAAGGAAACACTACTGTACAAGCCATGGAAAGAGACTCTTATCAAGGTAATGGCTCAAGCAATCCCCAATTACATTATGAGTATTCTCCAACTTTCAATTGGCATTCTAGGCACAATCAATAGTGCCATTGCTAGATTCTGTTGGGGTGATAAGGAAGGAAAAAGGAAGATGTCATGGATCAGTTGGAAACAATGGTGTTGTGCCAAGCAACAAGAAGGATTGGGATTTACAGATATTAGTAATTTCAACTAGGCATTTGCTTTCCAAACATATTTTGAGACTCTACCAGCGTACTGACATCGTGGTCTATAGAGTTTTGAAAGCCAGATACTTTCCTAGCTCATCCATTCTTGAAGCTTCATGAGGCAATAATCCAATCTGCATATGGAAGAGTATATGGAATGCTAAACCAGTTATCTTGCAAAAATTATAGTGGGTAGTGGAAAATGGGGACAACATTGATATCTAGCTGATAGGTGGCTGCTGCAAGAGGTGGGCACTTTGGAATCCTACAAGAGCATGGAGGTTGTGCAACTCGGTAGGGTGGCAGAGCTAATGCATGGTGAGGGACATAATTGGAACACAAGCCTTGTTCAACAAATAATTTATGTCTCATATAGCGAATAAAGTGTTGAAGATCCCTCTTGGGTTACATGACACCGATGACACCCTCTTCTGATGGCTATGCCAAGATGGGGAATATTCAATGAGGATAGGTTGTTGGTTGGGAATGTTGAATCTGGGGGAGGTGGAGGCTTACCAACAACTGCTAGTGAATGAAACTTAGTGGCTAGTTTGGAAGAGGGGTTGGCTAGCTGAGGTGGCTCATTTTCTATGGAGAGTGTGCTCAAGAATTATGGGACCCTTGGTATATTTTACTACATGTATTGTCACCCAGATGGTAGGTGCTTGATATGTCCAATAGATAAAGAGACAATCACTCACATGCTTCTGGAGTGCAACCACACATGGGACCCTATGACAGTATAATTTGAGGGAGATACAACATATAGTCTGCTCACTAATTATGGAGAACCTGACATTGACAATTGAGGAGTTGATCAATAGCATAGAGGAATAACAAGTAGATGATTTGGTGGCAAATTTATGGTCTATTTGGACTCATAGGGACAAAAGGATATTTGAAGACACATAGCAAGATATCATATATATATATATATATATATATAAGTCTCTTCTTGTCTTGATGTAGCGACATCAAAGACATACCAAGAGGACTATCGTGGCCATGGATCATTAGGGGACACATTAGCCAAAATGGTGGCCACCTGAATAGGGGACTATAAAACTAAACATGGATGGGCCAGGAAGAAAGGTGAGCAGACAAGAATCAACTTGGTGTGGTGTGACCAGAATGGTTTGCAGATTGTGATCAAATGTACCAACATGGAGGATGTGGGGATGCAACAATAGTAGAAGCCTTGGCGGTGCAGGAGGGCTTGGTAATAAGCAAGTGGTTGGGATACAACATTATTACCATGGCAAAAGACTCCATGAAGGTTTGGAAACTCTTCCATTTGGCAATAAGGAGACGTGATCAACTAGGAATCATCTTAAATTATATTCTAATTCTTATCTAGTCATTCTCAATTTTCAGTTTATCTATAGTGATTCAAAAGTTAAACAAGATAGCACATGAGGTTGCCTCAAATGATAAGCATTGTAGTAGTAGTTTTTACTTTTTGCAAGATTTCCCTTTGTACTTTTGTAATGTAGATTTGGCCGATTTGATAGTTTAATATAGATGGTTTTTGGGGTTGTCAAAAAAATATATTAATGCAGATCACATAGTTTATCAAGGATCTAACCAAAACTAGAGGCATGTATTTTATTTTCTAAATACTAGATGTACATTTTACATTCTTTATTACACTTATATATGTTGCATATGATACATGTACATTTTACATTCCTTATTATTTATATTTCTTTCTTTGATTATTTGTAGTTTGAAATTTTCTAGATGGTGCATGACCATGAGAATGAGCACCATGACAATGTAAGTTGTATTGTTTTAATACAAACATCTGCATTTTATATTCTCTATCACAATCACATAGATGTGGATTTTGTATTCTCTATCACTTATATGTGTTTCTTGACAATTTTAGGATAAGCATCCTGAGGATGTGCACCCTAGGGATATTGTTGGCTTTGTAGAGGAACAAATGATCATGCACGTAAAAGGGGCATCACTTTTATGAACATGTTAATAGTGAAAATGGGTAAAGGACCTAAGATGGCTATTGAATTTGATGATGCAAGAAATCCTATTGGGAAAAATCACAATACTTTCACAGACCATCTAGGGTTTATTACTCATAGTAAAGTGAAGATAACAATAGAACATTGGCAAAGTTGATCCTTACACAAAATACTACGTATGGAAGGACGTTTTTGTGAGATGTTATGATTTTTAACGATATTTACAATTCTATTTTTATAAATATGCCATTAAGTATATGAAATTTTGTAGAGTACCATTGATCTTGATGAAAAAATGCATCTTAAAAAGGTGATGCAACATTGTGGGAGGCTATTAAGCAATTATAGGATGAGTCTAACAAGAGAATACATAGTGAGAAACAAGAAGAAGAAGTCTGCTAGTGAGTAATGGGCCTATCTTAAACCGATGTTGTGGGAAGCATGTTTTTCTTCAAGATAAATGGATGAGATCAAGGTATTAAGCCTCCTTTATTTGTACATATATTTTTGTCATTAATTAGATGAATTCAAAGTATTATGTAATGTATAATGTATTTAAAATACAATCATATGATTTTAATATATGACATATGTAAAATATGGTTTATATTAACCAAGCTTTACACGTTGCTTAAAAGAATGGCTTGAAAAGAATGTACACAAACACAACTTGGGTCTAGGTGCCTACGCAATGTTGAGGAAAAAGAGGCTAGAAGCATCTTATTCTGAGCAACCTAATCTTGGGTTTGATGAATCTTCAATTACTCCTAAATCTTTACTTCACCAAAAAGAGTGGATAGATGTGAGAACCAACTGATATGGAGAAATACTTAACCTCACAACTGCTGAGATGGCTGCAAAAATGGTAAAATTCAAATCCAAAGTGCATGTTCCATTTTTACCTTGATTACTATATTAGACTGATAAATTACTAGTGATGATGATTAGAGGGAGCTCTACAAAAAAGAAAAGAATGCAAGTTCATCATTGAGGAAAAAATGCATGAATTGAAGGTTGCTCTAGGTACTCTGAAGGATCCTAGCGGTGTTAGGGCCTCAAGGGCTGGTATTGGTATAAAATCTTTTTTGGGATCATCAATGAATCACAAATCTATCAAGAAAGGAGGATTGTCACAAGATATGTTGCAAGTCATGATTCTAAAGGGAATAGAGGATTTAGTGAGATAATATTAGGCTTCTTCATCTTAACATCATTGGACAATACCTATGTGATCCTACTCTTCATATGAGGTGAACCCCTCTACGATAGAGATGGTTGGGAGTAATCCTATGGACCCACCAGCTGACACCCCAAGTGTAAGTCTTTTTGTGATATAATAGATTTTTAGGAGCATTTCTAATATGTTTGTGATCATGTGTCTATAACACTATATACAAATTTGTAGGGGTTTTGGCCATGTCCTCTTTTAGTAGAAGAATATGTCATTGCATTGGCCGAGGCTTACCCACTCCTTCTAGATGACATGATTCATGGTGTTCCAATGCCCACTAATGTGGTTCTTGTGTTTATCTGGCTTGTCTATGGTGCTTAGAACAAACACCACATCCCACCTCAACCATTAGACAATAGATGATGTAGAAGGTGACATGTCTTAAAGAGGGAGTTATCTATACTGATGTATGCCAAATTTTCATTGTGTTTGTATTTATGATTCTTTTCTACTTGTGTATATAATTGGCAATTGATATGAGTATATATATGTATGTGTGTATATATTCATATATATATATATATATATATATATATATATATATATATATATATATATATATATATATATATATATATATATATATATATATATATATATATATAATACACTCGAGTGTATCCGGAGCGGAATACACTCAAGTAGTTTTTCATGATGCAATATTTTTTTTGAAAATCTAATAAGTTGATCTTCTTAAACATCTCATGAACAACTCATATGCAAAATTTGAGCACATTTGGATATGTATAGCTCAAGTTATGAAGACCGCAAAAATTATACATTTCAAATTAGTTTCGCGCGTCGATTTTGTTGCCCCTGGATGAGTGACTTACACTCATCCAAATGGGCTCAAAATTTGTATGTAGCCTAGTTATAGTATGACGGTGAAGATCAATGGTTTACATTTTGCAAAAAATAGTCTTGATATGCAAACACACTTGAGTGTATTCGTGCGATCCATACACTCGAGTGTATTCTAGCCTGACTCTCTCTCTCTCTCTCTCTCTCTCTCTCTCTCTCTCTATATATATATATATATATATATATATATATATATATATATATATATATATATATATATATATATATATATATATATATATATATATGCAGATCACAACACCTATGAAATCCCTAATAGTTCATCGTCCACTTCCTCCTCCAGGTATTTAATTACCTACTTGGATTGCAAAGGACCTACTCGACTTGCTAGGTCCTAAGTTTAGGGGGTTCACACTATCGCTAAGCGACTTAGAAAGACGATTTGACTATAATGGTCAATGTTAAGGAGGACACTGGAGGTCAAGCTCATGATACTAATGTACTTTTTACAAGATGTTGTGGAGCTATTTACTTATGCTTGGTTGAATACAATTATGATAAAACTTTGGATATGGTGATATTTTATGGATAAATACCTCATTACATATATGTTGATCTATTTTCTTATATATTAATGCATACATATATGTTTTTTAAATAGAGTGTGTAGAGAGTTCACACTAAACAATGTGGCATTTCTAGTTCCACCACTGATTAGCCATGTAATCAAATGCGCACAATCTCTTAGTGATTAATACTCTATCACACTTAAATATTTTGGTAATATGAGAAAGAGCGTGATTATGACATTTTCAATGTTGGGTAAGTTTCAAATACTTTGGTTATAATTTTGACTTATGAATTACATTTCACTCAATAATAATCATTGATTGTTGTTGTTAATTGTCTCTGAGATGCTAACTTCATATAATCTAGATCCTTTGGGTGATAAAATAGATAGTGGGGGACACATAATGAAGAAGGCATATGTACATGAGTGAATTTTTATATCTGTCAACATATATTAATGGTCGCATCATTCATTACATGGATATTTACTAATTCAATTAAGTGTGTTACCTAAACTTATAGGGGCATAACAGAATTCAAAAAGGCCAGAGAGAAAGTAGACAAGTAAAAGAAATTACTAAGTTGGAATAATGTTGAAGTAGGTTTCTGACTCCAATGCATATATATGGTAACTATACTTATTTTCTTTATTAATATTTCATATAACTGTCAATTTATAGTGCCCAATACAAGAAAATGGTTGGGCATGTAGATACTACACGGTGTTAGATGGACCTAATTGTCAAACAAGTGACACACACATTCATTGTATGCAAATGCATAATCTATATAGTCTTAATCATCATAAGTAAATAGTCTCATTTCATAATATGAAAAAATCAAATCAAACTCTTTGATTATGTCATTGTCTCAATAGTTGTTTGACATGACAGTGCCCTATACGAAAGAAGAGGTAGATGAAATAAGAGAAATATGAGCACACATTTTCGTTAAAGAAGTCAATTTTGAATCCATTTGGGATAAATTATGAGTATTATAAACATTGATGTCATTATTTCTATATATATGTTGTCATTATGACTTTTTTCAACATTAAAATTGTACAAGTGAATTGTTGGTGCATATGTGAATGAATGTGAAAATGAATGCATACAATGAGAATTGCATTTATACATGTCATGAGAATGGAATTAAAGAATGGATCTTGTATGTGTTTTTTGAAATGTGTATGTTTATGGGAATGTACTTAAGTTTTGAAGAGAATGGAATTGAAGAATTGAAATGCATGTGTGTCGATGAGTTGTGTATGTGTTTGTTATTGCAAGTTTTGTAGGTATGTTGGCACGTGTTAAGATGAACACAATATGGATCATGAAATTCTAATATATTGTAGGTTTTGCATCCCACTAAATAGTTGGATAATAGGTCTGTAGAGATTCTATAAAATCCATACCTATAGCGTTAGTTGTTACAAAAATATCAACATTGTAGATCTCTATCATCAGTTTCTTTAGAAAATTGACACTATAGACCATGTGTGTTGTTAGTTTTATATCTAAACCAACGGCAAAGGTGTTTAAAATGGTTATGTTGTTTAACAAGACCATTCTACCAATTGGCTTATAGTGTCGGCTTTCTAAAGAAATGTTGACATAGATTTGGAGCTTTTAAAATGAAAAAGTACATATTTCATCTGTTCTGATTAGGGAAACCGATGAAAGAGGTTTGATTTTAGTGGTTGGTCCTTGTTTGAAACTGATGGCATAGAATGATACCATGACACCGATATTGTTATGAGTCGTCTGTTTAAGTTTTGATAGAAACAGAAGTCGGACCTATGTCATTGGTTTTTCCTTTCCTTAAACACCCATATTGAAGGGCATTAGCTATAGTGTCTCCTAGTTAAGTGTCAGTAGAAAACCAACATTATAGAGATATTATAACAATCACTAAATATGGTATCTATACTAATATAAACTATTTCTTCTTGTTTTCTTTCACTTCCATTTTTTTCTCTAAGAAAGCATATCTTGCATGGGATCTACATATTCCTTGACCCACACTTGGCTGTCCTCTTTCCCCTTTTAGTTCAATTTCATCTTGCACGCCTGAGCATGCAATCCATCGCATCAAGGTTACACCTCAGGATGGAAGTCGACTTGCCACCGACTCAACGAGGACCACGGTTCTACCCAAGTATCTTGTTTCCTCCTTAAGCAAAGTGCTTGATTCCATGGCTAGCCTATAACCTTGTGCTACTTCTATGTTAGCTTATCCCTTGTTCTCTTCAAGTGAACACCATTCAACCTCCGATAAACCATTCCCATCCATGTAGGCCACCTTCTTGATGTTTGATTGGTTCATATCATGGTAT
The DNA here is from genome assembly GCA_963693085.1 of Alisma plantago-aquatica. NCBI lineage: Eukaryota > Viridiplantae > Streptophyta > Magnoliopsida > Alismatales > Alismataceae > Alisma > Alisma plantago-aquatica. The sequence continues at coordinate 714,127,178 of OY856414.1, read as the reverse complement.
CCACCCAGCATGTCATGGAAGGAAGTAAGGGGATTTGACTATTGTTCTGTCTCCCCTTAGTATTTTCTCCTGTGTGCATTTGGTCTATTCTGCATGCTTGAGAAGAAAACTCTTATGCATTTTCATGGCACTATGAATGTATATCTCTCTCTTACTTAGGCTGAAAACCACCATGAGAATGCCACTTCTATTGCTCAAGTTCTAAACAACTGGGTCTCTCTCTGGCCATATATGCCTATATGAATTCAATTGGTATCTAGATGATGTTTCTTATGTAAGGAGAGGGAAAGAGTTCCATAAGTCTCAATAGTTTACCTTCAGATTGTCTCATGGTACATAAGGCTTACACTAACCCTGATTGGTCATCCTATGCCACTTCCATAGGCAAGAAACCTCTAATTTCATGGATATGCATTCCCCTTTGGTGTCTTACTTGGAAAGGACTGTCTCTAGGGACAATCCAATGTCCCTGATTTTGTTTGGACATGATTCATGTAGGTGCCCAAATCAACACATATAACCAAGGATTCCAAACACACACATAATTGTTCTTCTATTATCCTTACTAAACTAGGTTCATTGACACCTCTTCCAACTACTTATGCTTTATTCAACTGCTTTCTTTGTTATCATTATTTGACATAATATTAGGAAGATATAAATTCTACTATGTTAAAGATTACTAATCAGTCTGACCAGAGTAGCCAGAGTGGTAAGAGCTTGATAAGTCCTAATGAAGGAGCTGAGTTCAAACCACATGGAAGACACTCTTGAGGACGACAATCCATGATGATTTGATGCGAGAGGAGTGACCGAACCACACCCTCGCATACTTGGAGAGTCCATACTACGCTCACCTATGGTGCGTTTAGCTATCCAAAGTATTTTTGGAATATTTCAAAATGATTCATATACACAAGAACTTCTAAAATGCCCAATCTATTCATTTATCAATAGGTAATTGTACATCATTCATTATATGTGACCACAATTACATCTTGTCTATAGAAGATGTCAGACCTACTAATAAATACACCATAAGCATCATGTAGAAGGCATATAGTAAAAACAAGTCACATATACATCAACGCATAAAATGCCATGTACATGTCAGAGTGTATAAGGAAGGCTCTAGAAACCACATAGGACCAAATCTCCACCTTCCTCTAAGTAACTCCTAGGTGAAGGGGATTTGTCACTAGATAACCCCTGAGATATGTGATGTGAACCTAAAAAGGTTGTAAAAACCAATAGAGATAGACCAAATTTCCTATGAGAGATGAAGCAAATGTATAGTATTCAGAGTGTCTAATTTCTACTATATATGTTTATTTCAGAATTTATATGATAAAAAGAAATGTTTACAAAACATATTAGAGTAGTACAGAAAATATAAAATAAAGGCATTGAATTGAGATATAAGTAATGATACATGCCTAATTATATATTTTATTATTAATACCTGGGTACTTAGGTTATACCAATCAAACTACTAACTAGTGAGATTGAAGTCCCCTACCCAATTGTAGATGATATTCATGTTATCATGTCACCATAAGATCCCTCCATGCCTTATTTGTTTTGAGTAAAATAATAGGAATTGTCATTTCATTACATACATAAGGAATTTGTCCCATATGGGTAACTTTGGTCATAGAACCTATCATATAACATAGGAAGTACTTCCTTTTAATCTTTATATTATATATTTCTCAATCATATCAGAAAAACTACCATATATCAACAAGAAATGTTGCATCTACCTCACTCATATACATTGGCGACTTCAGAGCATAGAGAGACTCATATGGGTTCTAGGTGACCTACATATATTCAATAATATATGAATCTGAGTACCTTCTTATAATATCAAGATATCTACAAGGATATAAGTTTTACTTCTCAACTTCCTAAAATTAGGAAAGTTATATGGTCATGGGGAAACTACACGAATTATGTCTTGTCTTAGTTTATACGTCTGATTACTTATCCATGTAGTAAAAGGGTAGAATTCAAAACATCTTCCTAAGATTAAAAAAAATAAATCATTGTACATCAGAAAACCCTAGTTTGTATCCAACATGCACAAGCACAACTAGAATTTTCTCAAATTTGGTCACACATAGGCCATAGATACAACAGGATGAAAACTCACATTCATCCAATTATATCATATTTCAACATTAAGGAATCATCATCGAAATTTCTCTTAAGAAATTCCATCATACGAGAAAAATATGGAGAATGCAGTAAAAAGTGCATAAATTAGTCTTCTAGGGCAAGATGCATGCAAAAAACATAGTTGCATACAACAACATCATAAAATTTTTATCTTTTTTATTATATAATAGCAAGTTGTATTAAAGAGGGTGAAAATCTCTATGTTCCCAAAGTTATAGCTAAAAAAAATCATAAACCCCCCATGTTTGGCCAACAAATCGTGTGTTTAGTGAGGTTCTAGTAAGCTCCAATAATTATATGTAGGAATTTCATCAGGGAAATTACTAAAAGAGGTTAAATCACTCAAATTAGGAGAATGCAACAATCCTAGTAGGTGCATGCACAAAACTCTAACTACATGCTTCTCCAAACAACCCAAAATGTTTACTCTTGCTAGATCTAGCTCCAACTAGGCAAACAAAAGTACAAAGTAGATAATTTACGATAAATGGACTAGTTTTCACCGTATATTTCCTACAAAGGGTAGACATGAGAAAAACAATAGAAAAGGTGAGAATAAATGTAAGAACTTTCTAGATTCTATTTTTAAAAGGCTAAATTACCCACATTAGGAACTGACTGCAAGTGCTAGTCTTGGTGACTCAGCACAAGCTCCTCTATTAAAGGGACCCCAATTCAAATTCCCAAACAATCCTTAGTGTGTAAGCTAGTATGATTCCCATGGTTCTTACCTTACTAAGATAGGTCCATCAACTCACATGTTTGAGAGGGATTCCCTCTCTATTAAAAAGAGGTAGTAACTTACATAAATTTGAGATAAACAAGGTTAGTGATGTGGTTCAATATTTGATCTTCAAGAATCTTAATAAAACATCAACTTGCATGAGCTAAACCATTGAAAACATCCACCTCTAGCTCCACAAACTTTTCTTCATTTCCAAAAAGCTCCAACTAGGATGTTGGGTCTAATGGATCTCATATATAAAGGCATGGATTAGGAGAAGATTACCTAACAACCCAGAAAAGGCTACTTTGGCTGCCACATCATTCTGAAGGCCTTCATCAACCTTAAAAACCATGTTCAAGCACTCACAACCACTTTCTTTGAGCTTTAAAAGCACACAAAGACCCATAGTTATGGACATCGACCTCAAATCTGGGTCAATGTAGCCCAAAACACCTTCTTCAACCACGCCTCAACACACTTTAACCCATGCCAAGGAACATTGAGCCAACTAAAGACACATCATCTGCATAGAGCAATTGAAGTGGTCAACCTAGACCAATTTAACCTCCTAAAGGGGTCAAAGTTGGCACATTTTCAAAGTTTAGAACTTACAAATATTTAATTTAGTCAAAATTTGAACATAACTTTTCTTTATATTTCAAAAGATATATGGGCATTAATTCATAACATGATTTTAATATATATTTCATTTTAAAAAATCCATAATAAATCATGCAAGTATGAAAAATAAAGGTGGAATCAAAGAAAAAAAGGGTTTCAATATCACACCTCCTCCTAATAATATTTTGCCCCCAAAATCCTAAAACAAGATGGATAAATCTGATGCATATCCTTCCCAAACTTGTAGTGGCCTCATCAACACCGTGGTGATATCAAAATACCTTCACTAATGGTATATCCTTCCTACTAAACTGATGAATTTTCCAATATATGTCTGAATTGATCCTTACTCATAGGTAACATTGTCTTCCAAGTGAAATTCAACTAGCTGCAACATCTACACAAATATCAGGATGACACTTTCTTAGTATAAAAAGATGAAAACATTGTTTAATCCATTGGACTATTGTGGAACCTCAAACATGTAGACCACTTCATCAGGAAACTGTTAGCAAGCTTACCCTTCTTACGAGACCTTAAATGACCCTTTGTAACAACCTCACTTTTAGAATCCCAAATGAAGTAAAGACCTTCAAGTTGAGAGTCATTACCTATATTCCCAAGGATTAAGACTTAACAAATAATAAATAACAACAAATAATTTCATTTATTCCAAATATTATTTACGAATTGTACTATGATATTTCTCATGAAAATATTATCTGTTGAGAAGAAATAACTTGCTATTTAATCTTCATTTAAGTCATCTTTAATACATTTAGGTAATTTCCATCTGGTTTATCACATGTTGACGTCTTCATAATTAGCATGTACCTAAAATGCCCACAAACAAAATGTGGATCAGGATAACAAATTATACTGTGTACATGGGGTGCAGCCATAATGTGTGTAACTGAGATAATCACATATAAGCATCAAGTATTGCACATAAGAACTGACATATTCTTTACATATTCTAACCCTTATTGGATATGTTATTTTGGACATGATCATTGTCCCCTCCAAGGCTCGTGTGTATCATTCCTTGATACATGTCAGCCTAGGGTTTAGAATATTAACATTTACTTATGTGATACTCATATTTCCATTATAGTTGAACATGAATTAAATAAACAACCAGTAGTTTATTCATCGACTCAGTCCTCAGAAATCATTCTGAAAACATCAACAAACTATATTCCAAGTAGTCATAATCATAACCATGTACCGTTGCCATGCTGAATATTTTAGGTGTACTTTACACAATACAATCATCAAGTATAGTTAGAAATTAAGTGTATCCAATCAATCAACATTATCTATGATTGTATACAACCCTAAAGTGTCACCATGCAATCATAACATACTAAAGGGACCTAACCTATGTCTTAGACATGGGTTTAGGGTTATATCAGGTTTATGTTAGGAATAAGGTTATGAAACCCTAATCCCACAACATCATGATTCTTAAGGGTTATAAACCCTATTTGAACCTTAGGTAAAACCTAAATATCACTATAGGCTGAATATCACATTATGATTCCAATAAATCAAATCGTCTGGTTTTAAGATCTATACATATCAAGATGTATCATCATTTGATGCTAATCATCTTTATTAATGACTTAAAAAGCATAAGAGATCATCATTATGAATGATATCCTATTTAAAACCTAGATCAACTTCATATCTCACAATATAATATTAGGTCAGGAAATAACAATATTCAAAGTACTTAGCATATTATCTCTTAGTTCTAGGGTTTCCATAAGATAACCACATTAGATCCATGTATTAATTACACTTTTAGAACAAGGAGCATATTTAGGCCACAAACTAATTTATGTGGATTTTTTGTGTTCTCCTGATCAATTTTCATATAAAGTTTGTTTCCATGAGAGCTACCAATCATTTTTTATGATTTTTGTAAGTTAAATATATATAAGATAATTAGATGTTGACATGTCAGGGAGAATACATTTGATTTAATTTCCAGTGGCTTGACTTGCGGCCCGGCCCGACCTTGAGCCATCCGGTTTGGCAAAAACGGGACCACGTCCCCTTCATTTTTACAAAGAGCCCCATTTTCCCTGCACAGATGCAGCCGATCACAACACTGTCGCTGCGACAAGATCTTCTTCATTGCCTATGCCCTTAGTTATTCGGGCGTCAACTTCTGGGCTATTCCCTCATTGCGATTGTTCGATATCTCTCTTTGCCATCCTTCTCTCTTTCTGTAGGACTTCCTTATTTCCTCGCCTGCAGACACACTGCTCTACTCCTATGATTATCAGCGAGGGTCGACTACCCACCCTCCTTTTAGGTACACAAAGCCTTCATCTACCAGCTTTATTCCCTACTAGTCGTGAAGGAATCACCTTGTCATCCCTCCTTCCAGTCTGCGGTTGTGTTGTGCATCCGCATGGCTTTCCTCCCTAGCCCTTACTGCTAGTCGTAGGGAGTAGTGGCTTGCCTTGTTGTCATTCTACTCAACCTTTCTAGCATGTACATGTAGGCAGTGGGTTGATGATCTCTGAAATAGCAAGGAAAAGCATGCAAATCTCCCGTCTGTGTAACAACAACTATAGAACAGGTTCTCAGTAGAGAAGAAGCCTCGTTTATGCCTCATGTAGACTAGAGGTGAAACTCTAGGGGTAGGGAGAGGAAGATGGTGAGGGAGAAGATGTAGCAAAGGGAGAAGGTGAGAAGGAGCAGAAGACTAGGTTTCATCCCTTTCTTGGTTGTAAGGAAATGGTTGATCATGATTGACCCACATATATAGTGTTCCTAAAACCCTTCCCACTGGTCATGCCTCTTCGAGGTCTTTTTTCCTAGCATAGACAATAATCACTTGCCAATTCTATTGTCTACTTTCCTACCATAGATCACCCTCTGTCATGGTTATGGAAAAGAATTCTTGGAAAGTATGTATATTTGTCAAAAGGAACACATTTAAAAGATTCTCAATATGGATACACATATGTCGACAATTAATTTCCAACTTCTACACCAAAAATCCATAAAGGAAGGAATATGATTTTATGGTACATATTGGACAACTTATTTTGTTAAATTTATTTCAAATCCTCCTATTGTTTTATTCCTTAAGTTACTTATAAGGACTCATTGATCTTTTCCCAACATATGCATAGTGGGGGTTTTGTTGAGATATATACTCAAAAATTGCTCCATTAGTCAACTCATTGAAACAACGCCAATATCTCATGGAATCTCCTTTTTCTCTCAAAATTTGGAATTCTCTTTCTTTCCTCACTATTTTGAAGTATAACAATAGTTAAATCAAATTAATATCAATTTTTGCCTCCACCATTGTGTTCTGGATAATGGCTAGATACTTATTCCTTTAATTATGTCAATATACCATGTATATTATTTTCCCTTGGAAACTTGACAATGATTTCATTTATCATATCAAAAGTCATTATTATTTACTCACATATGAATTCCTTTTATTTAACTTGTGTTACTAACAGCCATGCCACAATGGTGATAACATTAATATTCCACCAATAATATCATTGGGGAATTTACAAATCAATTTTACATAATTCAATTTTTATCAAATTTGAGGATATTACACCCTTACTAGGAGAAACCTTGATATAAACTTAGCCTCCATCCTAAACTCTAGTGGCCACCAAAAATGGTCAGAATAAAACTTTTCTCCATCATAAACTCATTCATTGCAATACAATTATGGACCAAAAAGAAGATATCCACCATCTTATACAAAAGTATATATGTATTGAAATTCCTACTATAGCAAACTTCATATGATTCCATGTCAATATTCATCCGATAGTTGTTATTTTAGTGAAGCCCTATGAATCTTGGGTGGATATCCCAACTACTAAGGAATTGAATCACACAAGATTTGAAAAGATCTTGACATGTATGAATGTCGTCTCTGACTAACTATCTATATGTGGGTGAAAGGTTGTCATAAACTTCAATTGTGTACCACAAGCTTCATGCATGCATACGAAAACATGCTTATGAATTTTGGTCCTCTGTCACTATACTTGCTAGTATCCCATGCAAACATACCATCTCATCACTATGTAAATCTAATTAAACTTCTCCAGTGAATTGGTAGTTTCACCAATATAAAGTGTGTTGGCTTAGTCAGATAGTCAACAACTACCCAAATTTGAATTATATCCTTTTGTTTTCTTGGGAATACCAACTATAAAATCCATGGTAACATGACCATGTTTCCACTCATAAATTGAAAATAGCTATAACAGCCCTATATGTTTCCATTGCTCTACTTTTACTTGCTAACAAATAGGACACTTGGAAACAAACTCTGCCACATCATGCTTTATCCCTATATACCAATATTAATATTTTAAATTATAATACATCTTGAAATTTCCATGATGCATAGCATAATGTCTATTCCAACACTATATCCCTTAGTCCTCCTTCCACATAAATACAACCTTCCATGGAATCAAACTAAAATTTTATCTAACTCAAGAAAACCTTCACGCTTCACATCACCAATATTTTATAGCATATTGTGTATTGTTATATATATTCTCTAGAAATCTATGATCTATTATGTCGAGGTCGTATTTATTTACCGTTGTTCCAACAAACCTCCACACAAAGAAACTTCCATATGTACATTCATTTGTTTGATTGTAATAATATATTTATTTTTCTACAAGCCATGGAGTGCAACTATAGATTGTGTGTTGTTGAAGAGGAAGATGACGTCCTTCCCAAAGCATCATATATAACATTCAACTTTTCTAGATGGTATTATATGGTACATTAGTAGTCCTTTCTAAGATTCAATCATCTATTATGCTTCATGTCCATCTCCTTATACATAGAGACATACTTAAGGCTCTTCTGAACTGTAAAGGTCTGAAACTTCTCTATATAAATGTAGTGTACTACACTTTATAACTCCAAATCATGGATTGGTATTTCTCCTCATGGTTCTTGATATGTTCAGAGTCATAAGATATCACATTCTTATAATGCATCAAAACACAACCTAAACCTCTCATGGAATAATCACAGAAGATGATGTATCCTTTCTTATCTGAGGCAAAAATAACCATGGAGATGAGGTCAACTTCTCCTCCAAAATTTGAAAAATAACATTGACACTCCTCACTATAAATGAAAGGTACGTCCTTCTTGATTATCATGGCCAAAGAAAAGATATAAACTAACATTATTTATGAATCATATGTACTAACCATATAAAACATTGAAAATCTAGACTTCTTTTGGTGGCTTATGGTGCTCCCATTCCAATATAGACTTTGTCTTCTCATAATGTACACAAATCCTCTTCCCATATATGACATGACCAACGAAAGCTGCTTCACTCAGCCAAAACTCACAATTACTAAACTCAGGCCAATGTTTCCTTAAAAAATACAAATCTAGGCCAAGATGAAGCTCATGCTAATCTCTATCCAATAAGATTGTCAATATATTCATCTATAATCATGACTACAAACTGATTTAGATTTTTTAGAACACTAAGGTCATCAGTTCCATGAAAACCTAGGAACATTGGTTTGCCTTAATGTCATAACCAAAAGTGCATAGTGTGCATGCCTAGTCTTGTAAGATGTATCAGATATTTAATATTCCTTGATGCTCAGCTAATGATATCATAATATCAAGTCTATCCTAGGAAAGATTGTATCTCCCTAAAACCAATTGAAAAACAAATCATTTATCCTTAACAAAGGACACTTGTTAAATTTCACTCTATTCAACTATGAATGATCTATACACAACCTCGTAGTATCCATCCTTGTTCTTCACAAAAAATACAAGAAATTCAAGATGATGTACTCAGTTGTATAAATCCCTTGTCCAACAAATCTTGAAGTTGAATCTTCAAATCCCTCCTCTCTATTAGAGCCATCATATACAACCCTTGAGCCATACATTTAGTATTGGGCCCCATATTAATCTCAAAGTCAATCTCTATAGGTGATGGAAGACCTGGAAACTCTTTGGGAAACATGTGGTCAAACAAACACCACATGAACATTCTCTACATTAGGACTCTTTACCTTAGTATCCTGAACATGTGTTAGAAAGGTTGCAAATCCCTGCCTCAACATATTTTTTTTTATATAGGAAGACACTACACATAGGAAAGCTATTACTATCTGCATGGAAATACAAAATGATAACATCTTGATACTCCTCCAAATTGGACCAATAGTCTGAAACCACATTTTACTTCTCAAGGTTTTCCATCTAGGACTGCATTGAACCCTTGCATGTAAAGTGGTAGCAAATACACTCAAATGATATACCCTAAAAAACAAAGGACACAAGATGGGGACATCATCATCAAACTATTGAATCCATTAATGGAGTCTCAAGAAAAAACTAATTAGACATACTACTAATAATAAAACTATATATAGATAACACCTCTCTGGTGTTTGAAGAGTGTGTCACTCTTGGGTGATAACACAAAAATTTAGGAACTAAAGTTGAGTATTTGACTATAGCTTCATGTGTTTAATAACATTGATAGCTTTTGATAATTTGTCCGCTTCTTGAATATATAGTTTCTCTACTAGAATATTCTTAGGCTTGTAGGCCCCGATGCAACCCTAATTTAGGGCTCCATCTTGTACTTTATTCACATATAAACATAGTAGAATGCAAGTTTAATTCGCCAACATGAGTATTATTATCAACTGCACTTATGGACGTTCTTTGGATTATATTTAGGTACTTGGACCATGCTTTGGATGGATGAGAGAGAAGGAAGGAGTTCTAGGGTTCCTCCACTCATGGAGGGGTCCAAAGAAGGCCCCAAAGCTCCCTCAACTTCCCCTAAAGGCCAAGATTCAACATCAAGCAAAGAATTCAATTTTGCTATTGAAGACCCCAGCATGGTCGTGGTGCCAAGGAACGGACGTGTTGGCTAATGCACAAGTTACAAGGAAATTCCTAAGATTTGCAAGCTACAAAAACATATCCACGATGGTCGTGCTACCCAGCATGGCTTTGCCATGAAGCCCCCAAAATGACCGTGCTACCCAGCACAACCATGCTAGCTGAAGACAGAATGGGTGTGTTAGAAGAAACGACCTCCTCTCCAAATCCACCACCACGGTCATGCCACCCAGCACGACCATTCTACCTAGCCTCCAGCATGGCCGTTCTACCAGCCTCCGTTTCACCACTTCTACCTATGATTTTTCATCTTTCATGGAGCGATTGTTCCCCACCACCACAGTTGTTACCACCTGTACCCACCACGACCATGATACCACCTAAAACCTACAATTTTTACACTGTTTTTCCAAAAATGCCCTACTTACCCTAGTGCTTCCACCGCCACCTATATATACATGGGTGGTGGTATGTTACGCGCCGTCCAAACAAAACATTATTAACTAAGCAGAAGCGATCATTAATAGTGGATTACTGAAAATCACTAAAAATTAAAACCTTTTTCAAAGAGATCCAATTCCAGAAAACTCTTATAACAAGAGCCAAAGTTATTACATATACATTCTGGTTCACAAGTACATACCATGTACCATCTCTTCTCGAGGATTACATACAACAGTTGTTTTGCCAGAACTGTACATAAGAAACATAAAACCTCGAGGCGTCAAGCCAAAATCTCAGATCTATGCAATAAAAGTACTAACTACTAACTCCAAGGACATGAGAGTACATAGACGACACATATGACTTTCTATACAAAACTTGACATCCGGAGTCTCCACCTGGAGTTTTACAGTTGTCCATGTTGTTTCTACTGTTCTCCCCCTACTATAGGGTTTCTGCCTCTTCTTCTGCATCTACATAAAAAGTTGGATCCCACGGGGATGAAACAATTGAAAATTGTCCCAGCGAGAGATATAACTCACTTCCAGAAACATTACTATTGCAGATTAATAGAATAAAACTGAGCAGGAGTTCTATTATATTAACAACAATACTAATCATTGTATGAACAGAATAGGATAATCTCCCTTCTTAAGGAGAACATTGCATCTACCCATGATAGAATTATACATCATTTATCTGCTTTGCAAGGAATGCAAGGAATCATAAACATATCATTTATCAACTAAAGATGCCTAAAGAAATGTAACATCAACCAATGATTTCCGTATTCAATCCTTAAGAAAACATGTTATCCGGCTGATTACATTTTACAATCCCACTTATGCCCTGAGGAGATGAGGTATATTTCTCATACTCCAACCGACCATTACGAAGTCGAAATCGGTGCCATACAAAGTCAATGGAAGAGTCGACTACCATGACCTCCCTTATCTCAGCCAATATGACATTTAATGCAGGACATCTTGTGTCTCTACTAAATAGCTTTCCAGGGTATACTGGTAACTTTGCTATAGAGTTACAGTGGTGGTTGTACTCTCTTCGCAATCGAGAGGTTTCATGTTTATCTCACATCGATGCAACATTAATATTATCGGGAGATTCGTGATACATCCATCCCGTTATCGGGGGATTAGTGATACATCCACCCTGAAATATATAATGAAGGATTGAGAGATTTAATGTTTATCTCGCATCAATTCCTGCATTAGGGCGTAAGGATACTTTCGCCCATCACCCCAGCATATTCAAAAATATGTATTTCGGGTTATGCCGCGGAGCAACCCATTTCACCATCCAACAAATTTTGACACTGGTGGTTATATGGCCAAGGCACTACATGATAAGATTCCACTTGATTAATTATGTGCATTACTATATTCTTTTACCATCAGTCAAGTTCTCAAACATTATTATGACAAATGCTACAAAGAATAGTATAATTCATCCATCAAGTACTTTTCAAAACTTTATAGAACATTTGGATCTTAATCCCTTGTCACATCATGTCATTCTCATCCCTTAACACCTCATCATCATGATTATAGAATATGGGTATTCAAACCCTCAGTTCATCAAAGAACATTTATTACCACTTATCAGGTAACTAATACCTTCAAGTCATCTGACCAAGGTAAACATGATACTTGCTACACAAGCGTCTCCCATGTCTCTCACATCCCATTTAGTCTCTTGTTGCCACTTACCAGGCAACAAAACATATAATGGCTCACAAGACCATAAAGCATTTAAATAATTAACATATCATAGCTCATACCTGTCTATGCTCATCATCTCATGATTACCTGCATGATCATGACATGATAACAGTTATATCAATTATATATCAGCACTATGCAATGTAATAGTAACATCACTATTCCCTTATATAGGGTTAGGATTTCTCTTACATATCATCACCATTCATCAGACTTAGGGTTTTCCATAATTAATCATTTAGGTTCTCAAGATCATATCATTAATGATCAAACCCTAATTCATTGATCCACTTAGCTAGGAGTTAACATTGATAACATAAGTATTCAATCATGCTTATTCATTCTCATCATTTATCATTAAATGAATGATCAATACAAATATGAGTTTCTCCCTAAACTCTACCATATCATACTTTATTAACTTGTCTTAACCTTTTCTTAAGGTATGTTAGTCTACACTTATCAAAGTGCAATACACCTCAATGTAACAATTGACATGACACACTTCATGTGTTACTCATCCAAGTATATTGGATTTAGGATACATCAAGGTGTATCAGTCTTGAGGCGCTGGAAGTGATATATATCATGTCTTGATGTATCACTTCCCTCATCACCTTTATCGTAAATTCATCAACTTATCTCATATTAGGGTATCTCCCATCCTAATATTTTATGCACCAGTTCATCACATTTATCATATAATGTATTGGTCATAAGTCACTTATTTGAAATATGCAACAATTATCAATGATATGGACTCGTGTCGAGTTAAGGAACTATTGATATAAAGATATCCATTATCAACCTCTTTAGGTGTTTCACTTATCAATATATTAATCACTATTCCATTATTAGGAATAGAGTTTTCCATTTTTATAAATTAGGGTTCACATAACATCTCCCCATATATGGGTTTCACATAGAATTACCTAAAATTAGGGTTTCCGAACTCACCCCAAAGTTAGGGTTATGGTTTATCATCATATTGCCCAATATTAGGGTTTCATACTCTATAACCCAAAATTAGGGCTTCACATACCTTTACCCTATATCAGGGTTAGGATTTCATATTATGGTTTCATATAGCATTATACAGCATTACCCCGGGTTTAGAGTTCACATCACATCTTTGTATTAGGGTTTCACTTGACATCACCCTTAATTAGGGTTTCGCATGACTTCACCCTTAATTAGGGTTTCACATGACTTCACCCTTAATTAGGGTTTTACATAACTTCGCCCTTAATTTAGGGTTTCACATGACTTCACCCTTAATTAGGGTTTCACATTATATTCTTACCTTAAATTAAGGTTTCTCATAACATTTCCCCTAAACTTAGGGTTTCATGTGGCTTTACCCAAAAGTAGGGTTTTCATGAAGCATTCCCTTAAATTAGGGTTTTTCACTAAATATACCCTGAATTAGGGTTTCTCATAACATTTCCCCTAAAATTAGGGTTTCATATCACATCACCCTGTATCAGGGTTATACCTAACATTGCTCTAAATTAGGGTTAGGACTCATCACCCTTCTCAATTAAAGTTCCATGATCTCTCTATCAAGGATCATACCCTAATTGTATTCATATTGAGAGAGTTGATGTTTAATCACTACATGATTATCACTCATGTATAAGTTTATCTCTCTCATCCTCTCTAGGAGTTAAATTACATCAGACGTGATTAGATTAGGTTAACCCTTTATTCACATGCATACGTTTACGGTTAGCATACTGTATTGAGTCATTGCTTCCATAAGCATCAAAGGTTAACCACTCAAAAGGTACTAATCACCTAAGTACCTTGAAGGTACAACCATTGTAATTACCTTTTATAACCATCATCAACAATCATAGGGTTAATTATACTTACATGGTTTAAGTCAATTAGACCTTCAAAATGGTCTTGAAGTCCCTTGACCTTCAAACGGTCTTGAAGTACTTTAACCTTCAAACAGTCTTGAAGACCGTTACACCTTAAACGGTCTTGGTCTCAAACCTTCAATCGGTCTTAAGACCGTTAGACCCTCAAACGGTCTTAATCTCAAGTCCTTAAATGGTTTGAGACCATTTGAATAAAATATAATATTAACTCCAAATGGTTTGAAACCGAATGAGCAACTTAACATTGAAACTGAATGAACATCAAACGATTTGAGATCGTTTGCTCTCCAAACGGTCTGAGGACTTTTTGATCCCAAATGGTCTCAAGACCATTTGGACTCAAATGGTATCAAGACCATTTGGTCCAAACTACCTTGAAACCGAATGGACCAATTAGGGTTCCGCCAATCAAATTGATTTAGGGTTTGTACTCATTGAATCATCAATCGATTGAACTATTGAAGGTACATAAGATTGTATCCCTTGGATCTCCAACCATCCACCATAATCAACCATTGACCTCCAAATGGTCTTGACACCATTTGGTCCCAAATAGTCTTGAGACTGTTTGACATCCAAATGGTCTTGAGACCGTTTGAGTCAAACCACCTCAAAATTGATTCCCTCAACTAGGGTTTCAATCCATCCAATCGGTTAAAGGTTGCAATTAAAAGACCCTTCAATATTGAAACCATCAAATTGAGACCATTGGATCATCATCCAACATATGATATCACCTGACCTCAAATAGTCTTGAGTCCTCTTGACCTCAAATGGTCTTCAGACCGTTTTCCCTTAAACGGTCTTGGGACCGTTTGGTGTCAAACGGTCTTGAGACCGTTTGATCACCAAAATCAAACGGTTTGCACATGTTCTATGTTGAGGTGTGTGCTTACGATGACATCATCATATTCAATCTTCTAACATTTGAAATTAGTTACGATTCTTATGATAGTTTCATCAACTAATAAAAATGAAATTGAGAAAGAAGAAAGGTTCAACACATGATGAACAAATTGCAAGCAATAATGACATTTAAGGGTTCAAGTTATATAACCCACCTTCAAAATTGAATCCAAGCTTCAAGCTTCATGTCCTGAATGGTGAATGAAGCTTTCTCAAGTGTCCAAGTCTTGTCCTCAAGTCTTTGAGTGAAATGAATGGCTAAGGTTGAAGATTGAATGAAGAAAAGAAGAAACCAAGCATTAATTTTCAATTTCCACCATGGAATCAAGGTTGAAGATGATTAAGGAGATTACATACAGGTTCGGGCACGTCCTCCTATTGCTCCTAAGCTCCCTTGTGCACAGCCAATGCAAGGAAAGAAAAAGGGATCAAAAAAGCATTTCATTTGAGTTGGAAATGGGATGTTTATAAGGAAATTCAATGAGAGAGAAAGTCTTATAATAATCCTTTAATTTCCAAAATTGGTGCCAAATACTCTACTCCATCCCTTGCATACAAATACATCTCCCACACCTTGCAATTCTTATTCATTATCCATGAATTAAAAGAAAACAAATTAAGCATCTTAACCATTATAATAATAATATCCAAAATTGAGTGGATATTACTTTTCCTTTTTCTAATGTGAGTGGGCTCTCCACTCAATTAGGACATTTTCGTGGCCTTTCCAAGGTACAAGGAAGTCCACTATTATCCAAATTCAACCTTCACATATTTGGTGGAAGGGCACTCCCATGAGTATATTTGTTTTTGCATTAAATTGAATTACAGTTTCAATTATGCTTAAATCTTGATTATTTTAATATCAAGATTCTCTCTCTTCCAAAGTGATTCAATGAGACGCCCCTCTCATTTTATTTTCTCTAAATGATGCCAAGAAACATTAGGGACTCCTTAGAAGTGGTATTTTGCATATTGAACCATAGGTTTTGGGTAAATTGTACATTACACCAAAACTGGGTTTTAATGCACAAACATTGCTTAATAAGCTCTTTCTTGGTATTCAAGCTTCCACAAGCCATACCTCTACATGATTCTCATTATTATGATCCTTTAAAACTTTTGGAACATTTTATCATGTAACATTTGCAGGTTAACCCCTCAACTTGGGTAATTTGCACTTTAGTCCAAAACAAGCAAAATAGTATTTCAACATTATTCAAAAAGGACTAAAATTGAAACACAAGTTCCTCTTGGGCCTGAATTACTTTTCAATAAATAAGAGAAAGCATATAATTAACTTTATTAAGCAAAACATATAGGGTTAAAGCATAACCCAGGTCAGGGATGTTACAAATTATAAACCCCTAACAAGGATTTCGTCCCCAAAATCCCAGGTAAAGGAAGACATATATTATTTATTCATCATAGCATCATGTCTCGACATAACATGGGGATTCCATAGAACTTTGATCTACATAAGGTTCTTCAATACATGGTTATCATAGAACTTGTCTCATAGGACACATACTCCATTGTCCTTTTCATTATTGACTATAGAGTCAACTCTATGTCTGATAATGCTTTTCTTAGTCAGAGAAATATTATACATGCCTCATTCTATTCAAGTGTCAAACCTCTCTGACTTATTACCTTTCACAACTTATAACTTTATGGTACATGATTCTTGATTTTAGGGAGCCTCCTATACTCCTCATTTAGTTTTGCATTTCACTTCCAAGGAAAGACCAAAGTAACATTTTTGTCACCCACTTGTGACTACAAGTATTATCATACATCTGTTGTGCCATCCAGTCTGTTGACACAACACTAAAGTCTCATACTACTTGTACCAACTATCTCATTAGTTTTACATACTCTTGTCATAATGGGAGGTCACTTACCAATTAAGAACTTTTCTTAGAGGTATCCTTAGAATTATTTTTAACTTGATAATCTCTTTTCCACCATGATTTTACAATTGTTCCTTTAATTAGTACATCCTTGTCGATGTTATGTTTATGCAGAGCATAAACCCCTAACATGTGATGTCCATACTATTTTATGTAATTATACTGATTTCACAGTTGGCCATTCCATGTGACCAACATAAGTCACTTAATTAGGAGTTATGCTTTTACTTTTCCATACCACCTGATATTTCTTAGATACCAGAATTTCTTACCTTGGTATCCATCACATGTATCAAAAACACATCGCATCCTCATCATTTCCATTTCTCTATTGTTCTTACCAAAGTCACACATATAAGAAGATCTTTCTTTCATCTTTGGAACAGTATTTGTTACATATATCTTTATCTTGGAACCAAAGTCCAAGATGAACTAATACTTTTCTAAGTATCCATCATTAGATTATTTCTAATCCATGCACATCAAGTGTCACAACACTCACTTGATTTCTATGTTCCAAAAAGAAGTGAACACAAAGAAACACATTTCTCTTATCACCCCCATTATCCCCCAGGGTTGTTTATCAAAGAGAAAGGAGTTATCATCTCCTCTAATTACAACATGAGCTTTCAACTATTCATGAATCATTTATTCTTATTTCATCCTAGGTTCCTTTCTATCAGCATAGGAAGTATAAGGGTGATTACATGTCATTACTCATTCCTTTGTTATTGTCTAACATATTTATGACATTTTGTGATTTCATCACATTTCCCATTTCTACATCATGGAAAAAGAATATTTACTATTCACACAGGCTTTATCAGACAGGGATCATCTCCCTTGTCTAATTTTCTTTATCATGAGGATTATACTTTTACTTCCTCATACACACAGATTGATCTGAAATCATTTCAGATTCCATCTTATTGTACTAAGGATGTGATAAATATATCCATGCCATATTTCTAGTTTCTTTATGCTCACTAGATTGTTTCAGAATGACTACTTGATCAGAGTAATTAGAAAGATAACAATCTAAGAGTTCCTTACTTGCCTTATCTCCAATAATTATATACCTGGCAAGGGTATACAAGTACTGAGATTAGGTAGTATGCACTTTATTTACTACCATGTTCCTCACTTTTCATATCATTATAAACATAGGATTTCACATTCTTGGATTTTCTTCAGGCATCACTTCTATATCTTATCCTTTTTCACACAGATAAGAGAAATTATAAAACATTTAAAGAAATACAGAGTAAAATATAAGTCCTCATCTTTTGTGTTCTCATATGACTAGTCAAAGAAAGCTTAAGAGCAACTGCTTTCTTAAATTTAACATGTGAAGTCATGAAATAATATATTAGAATAAAACTATTTCATCTAACCTGTCTCACCTCATGGTTTGTTTACTGCCTCAGGATGATTCCTTTCATATAATCTTACCATTGCCTGATGTTGACTTTGTGCTTTGTTATTTAATGCAGTGGATCCTGCCTAGGACGTCTATCCACTTCCTCGAACGCCACCAGAAAACTATTTCCTCTAATGACCTTGATGTCTCTGCCTCGGTGGTTGGGTTACCATTGTGTTTCCAACTAGACAATCCTTTACTAGATGTCCTACCTGTCTACACCAATGACAGGTTCTAGTCTCTTGATATGGTCTACAAGGTCCTTTACCCTTTCCGGATAGCCCTTTCCCTAGTACACTAGACCCTGGTTGTATCGGGGGTACCAAAAACTTCCCCTTTTTGGAACTACTAGGCCTCTGATCCCAAGTTTGGATAGGCCTTTTCTTAATTCTTTTCTCATTATCCTTTCCTAGACAGTCATTCCTGATATGTCCAGGCTGCCTACACCTATGGAATCTTGGTTTCAGGTTGTAACCTATTCCTTTCATCATTATTCATTGCTCCAACACGCTGATGTTGAGCAAGAATCCTATTGGAATCCAAAACTTCATCATTGGGGGCTTGTAATCTAGGTTGTATTGCTAATACATGGTCCACCATATGCATTATTTCAGTCCTAACCTGCCCAACAGTGATATCAAAAGAAATATTCCTTATCATAGTTGGTTCATCTTGGGGATTCTCAGGTAGTCATTCTTCTCTCGTCTAGTCCCTCGCACCTTTTGTTGGTGCAACATTGCTGCTCTCAGCAGCATGTTCTTCGTGTGATCCAAACATCTTTAAGCTCTTCTTCTCCTATATAAGTAGAAGACACTATTAGATAAACTGGAAGACACTAGAACAGACTCAACTTCCTTAACCCTATGTCTCTGTAGACTCAGCGAACCTAGAGCTTTGATACCACTAAATTGTTATGCGCCGTCCGAACAAAACGTTATTAACTAAGCAGAAGCGATCATTAATAGTGGATTACTGAAAATCACTAAAAATTAAAACCTTTTTCAAAGAGATCCAATTCCAGAAAACTCTTATAACAAGAGCCAAAGTTATTACATATACATTCTAGTTCACAAGTACATACCATGTACCATCTCTTCTCAAGGATTACATACAACAGTTGCTTTGCCAAAATTGTACATAAGCAACATAAAACCTCAAGGCGTCAAGCCAAAATCTCAGATCGATGCATTAAAAGTACTAACTACTAACTCCAAGGACATGAGAGTACAGAGACAACACATATGACTTTCTATACAAAACTTGACATCCAGAGTCTCCACCTGGAGTTTTACAGCTGTCCCTGTTGTTGATTCTGCTCTCCCCCTGCTATAGGGTTTATGCCTCTTCTTCTGTGTCTACCAAAAAAGTTGGATCCCACGGGGGTGAGACAATTGAAAATTGTCCCAGCGAGAGATATAACTCTCCGCCAGAAACATTATTATTGCAGATTAATAGAATAAAACTGAGCAGGAGTTCTTTTATATTAACAATGGTATTAATCATTGTATGAACATAATAGGATAATCTCCCTTCTTAAGGAGAACACTGTATCTACCCATGATAGAATTATACATCATTTATCTGCTTTGCAAGGAATGCAAGGAAACATAAACATATCATTTATCAACTAAAGATGCGTAAAGAAATGTAACATCAACCAATGATTTTCATATTCAATCCTTAAGCAAACATGCTATCCGGCTGATTACATTTTTCAATCACACTTATGCCCTGAGGAGATGAGGTATACCACTCATACTCCAACCGACCATTGCGAAGTCAAAATCAGTGCCATACAAGGTCAATGGAAGAGTCAGTTGCCATGACCTCCCTTATCTCAGTCAGTACGAGATTTAATGCAGGACATCTTGTGTTTATACTAAATATATTTCTAGGGTATACTGGTAACATCGCTATAGAGTTATAGTGGCGGATGTACTCTCTTCGCAATCGAGAGATTTCATGTTTATCTCACATCGATCCAGCATTAATATTATCAGGAGATTCATGATACATCCATCCTGTTATCGGGGGATTAGTGATACATCCACCCCGACATAAATAATAAAAGATTGAGAAATTTAATGTTTATCTCACATCAATTCCTCCATTTGGGCATAAGGATATTTTCGCCCATCACCCCCGCATATTAAAAAATATGCATTCTGAGTTATGCCGCAGAGCAACCCGTTTCACCATCCAGCAAATTCTGACACTGATGGTTATATGGCCAGGGCACTACATGATAAGATTCCACTTGATTAATTATGTGCATTATTGTATTCTTTTAGCATCAGTCAAGTTCTCAAACATTATTATGACAAATGCTACAAAGAAGAGTATAATTCATCTATCAAGTACTTTTCAAAACTTTATAGAACATTGGGATCTTAATCCCTTGTCACATCATGGCATTCTCATCCCTTAACACCTCATCATCATGATTATAGAATATGGGTATTCAAACCCTCAATTCATCAAAGAACACTTATTACCACTTATCAGGTAATGAACACCTTCAGGTCATCTGACCAAGGTAAACATGATACTTGCTACACAAGCATCTCACATGGCTCTCAAAGCCCATTTAGTCTCTTATTGCCTCTTACTAGGCAACATAACATATAATGGCTCACAAGGCCATAAAGCATTTAAATATTTAACATATCATAGCTCATACCTGGCTATGCTCATCATCTCATGATTACCTGCATGATCATGACATGATAACAATTATATCAATTATATATCAACACTATGCAATGTAAGAGTAGCATCGCTATTCCCTTATTTAGGGTTAGGATTTCTCTTACATATCATCACCATTCATCAGACTTAGGGTTTTCCATAATTAATCATTTAGGTTCTCAAGATCATATCATTAATGATCAAACCTTAATTCATTGCTCCACTCAGCTAGGAGTCAACATTGATAACATAAGTATTCAATCATACTTATTCATTCTCATCATTTATCATTAAATGAATCATCAATACAAATATGAGTTTCTCCCTAAACTCTACCATATCATACTTTATTAACTTGGCTTAACCTTTTCTTAAGGTATGTTAGTCTACACTTATCAAAGTGCAATACACCTCAATGTAACAATTAACATGACACACTTCATGTGTTACTCATCCAAGTATATTGGATTTAGGATACATCAAGGTGTATCAGTCTTGAGGTGCTGGAAGTGATATCTATCATGTCTTGATGTATCACTTCCCTCATCACCTTTATCTTAAATTCATCAACTTATCTTATATTGGGGTATCTCCCATCCTAATATTTGATGCACCAGTTCATCACATTTATCATGTAATGTATTGGTCATAAGTCACTTATTTGAAATATGCAACTATTATCAATGATATGGACTCATGTCGAGTTAAGGAACTATTGATATAAAGATATCCATTATCAACCTCTTTAGGTGTTTCACTTATCAATATATTAATCACTATTCCATTATTAGGAATAGGGTTTTCCATTTTTATAAATTAGGGTTCACATAACATCTCCCCATATATGGGTTTCACATAGCATTACCTGAAATTAGGGTTTCTTAACTCAACCCAAAGTTAGGGTTATGGTTTATCATCATATTGCCCAAGATTAGGGTTTCATGCTTTATAACCCAACATTAGGGCTTCACATACCTTTACCCTATATCAGGGTTAGGATTTCATATTAGGGTTTCATATAGCATTATACAACATTACCCTGGGTTTAGAGTTCACATCACATCTCTGTATCAGGGTTTCACTTGACATCACCCTTAATTAGGGTTTCACATGACTTCACCCTTAATTAGGGTTTCACATGACTTCACCCTTAATTAGGGTTTCACATGACTTCACCCTTAATTTAGGGTTTCACATGACTTCACCCTTAATTAGGGTTTCACATTATATTCTTACCTTAAATTAAGGTTTCTCGTAACATTTCCCCTTAAATTAGGGTTTCATGTGGCTTTACCCAAAAGTATGGTTTTCGTGAAGCATTACCTTAAATTAGGGTTTTTCACTAAATATACCCTGAATTAGGGTTTCTCATAACATTTCCCCTAAAATTAGGGTTTCATATCAAATCACCCTATATCAGGGTTATACCTAACATTGCTCTAAATTAGGGTTAGGACTCATCACCCTTCTCAATTAAAGTTCCATGATCTCTCTATCAAGGAACATACCCTAATTGTATTCATATTGAGAGTTTTGATGTTTAATCACTACATGATTATCACTCATGTATAAGTTTCTCTCTCACATCCTCTCTAGGAGTTTAATTACATCAGACTTGATTAGATTAGGTTAACCCTTTATTCACATGCATATGTTTAGGGTTAGCATAGTGTATTCAGTCATTGCTTCCATAAGCATCAAAGGTTAACCACTCAAAAGGTACTAATCACCTAAGTAACTTGAAGGTACAACCATTGTGATTACCTTTGATAACCATCATCAAAAAGCATAGGGTTAATTATACTAACATGGTTTAAGTCAGTTAGACCTTCAAAAGGGTCTTGAAGTACCTTGACCTTCAAACGATCTTGAAGTACTTTAACCTTCAAACGGTCTTGAAGACCGTTAGACCTTAAAAGGTCTTGGTCTCAAACCTTGAATCGGTCTTAAGACTGTTAGAGCCTCAAACGGTCTTGACCTCAATTCCTTAAATAGTTTGAGACCATTTCAATAAAATATAATATTAACTCCAAACGGTTTGAAACCGATTGAGCAACTTAACATTGAAACTGAATGAATATCAAACGGTTTGAGATCGTTTGCTCTCCAAATGGTCTGAGGACTGTTTGATCCCAAATGGTCTCAAGACCATTTGGACTCAAATGGTCTCAAGACCATTTGGTCCAAACTACCTTGAAACTGAATGGACCAAGTAGGGTTCCTCCAATCAAATTGATTTAGGGTTTGTACTCATTGAATCATCAATCGATTGAACTATTGAAGGTACATCAGATTGTAGCCCTTGGATCTCCAACCATCCACCACAATCAACCATTGACCTCCAAACAGTCTTGAGATCATTTGGTCTCAAACAGTCTTGAGATTGTTTGACCTCCAAATGGTCTTGAGACCGTTTGAGTCAAACCACCTCTAAACCGATTCCTTCAACTAGGGTTCCAATCCATCCAATTGATTAAGGCTTGCAATTAAAAGACCCTTCAATATTGAAACCATCAAATTGAGACCATTGGATCATCATCCAAGATATGATATCACCTTACCTCAATCGGTCTTGAGTCCTCTTGACCTTAAACGGTCTTGAGACCATTTGCCCTTAAATGGTCTTGGGACCGTTTGGTGTCAAATGGTCTTGAGACCGTTTGATCACCAAAAGAAAACCATTTGCACATGTTCTATGTTGAGGTGTGTGCTTAAGATGACATCATCATCTTCAAGCCTGAAACCATCAAAATGAGTTATGATTCTTATGATATTTTCATCAACTAATAAAAAGGAAATCGAGAAGGAAGAAATGTTCAACAGATGATGAACAAATTGCAATCAATAATGACATTTAAGGGTTCAAGTTATATAACCCGCCTTCAAAATTGAATCCAAGCTTCAAGCTTCATGTCCTCAATGGTGAATGAATCTTTCTCAAGTGTCCAAGGCTCATCCTCAAGTCTTTGAGTGAAATGAATGGCCAAGGTTGAAGATTGAATGAAGAAAAGAAGAAACCAAGCATTGATTTTTGATTTCCACCATGGAATCAAGGTTGAAGATGATTAAGGAGCATACCTACAGGTTGGGGCACGTCCTCCTATTTCTCCTAAGCTCCCTTGTGCATGGCCAATGAAAGGAAAGAAAAAGGGATCGCAAAAGCATTTCATTTGAGTTGGAAATGGGATGTTTATAAGGAAATTCAATGAGAGAGAAAGTCTTATAATAATCATTTAATTTCCAAAATTGGTGCCACATACTCTCCTCCATCCATTAAATACGAAGCCAGCTCCCCCACCTTGCAATTTTTCTTCATTATCCATGAATTAAAAGAAAACAAATTAAGCACCTTAACCATTATAATAATCATATCCAAAATTGAGTGGATATTACTTTTTCTTTTTCTAATGTGAGTGGGCTCTCCACTCACTTAGGATATTTTCTTGGCCTTTGCAAGGTAAAAGGACGTCCACTCTTGTCCAAATTCAACCTTCACATATTTGGTTGAAGGGCACTCCCATTAATATATTTATTTTTGCATTAAATTGAATTAGGGTTTCAATTATGCTTAAATCTTGATTATTTTAATATCAAGATTCTCTCTCTTCCAAAGTGATTCAAATGAGACGCCCCTCTCATTTTATTTTCTCTACATGATGCCAAGAAACATTAGGGACTCTTTATAAGTGGTATTTTGCATATTGAAACCTAGGTTTTGGGTAAATTGCACATTACACCAAAATTGGGTTTTAATGCACAAACATTGCTTAATAAGTTCTTTCTTGGTATTTAGGCTTCCACAAGCCATACCTCTGCATCATTCTCATTCTTATGATGTTTAAACACTTGATGAACAATTTAGCATGTAACATTTGCAGGTTAACCCATCAACTTGGGTAATTTGCACTTTAGTCCAAAATAAGAAAAACAATATTTGAACATTATTCAAAAAGGACTAAAATTGAAACATAAGTTCCTCTTGGGCCTGAATTACTTTTCAATAAATAAGAGCAAGCATATAATTAACTTTATTAAGCAAAACATCTAGGGTTAAAGCATAACCCAGGTCAGGGATGTTACATGGTCACAACACTAGGTTAGCTGCAATTACTCCTCTCCACCCACTCTTGAGCATGCATTGCACTTCCCTTGCATTTATGCTCTCCACCCACCATTTCCACCATAGAAACCTAGATTTCTAGGTTTTCTACCATAAACCCCTCCATTTTCATGCCCATTAGCTACCTTGGAGGAAGGAGGTCACCCTAAAACACCTAGGAGGTGAAGAAGGAAGATCTACTTCAAGCTCCAAGGAGTCATATCCCCTTCTTCCCCTTTCTTTTATCTTTTCTTTGATTATGTCTAGCTAAGCCCCTAGTGGTGGGCTGTTTGGGGCTAAAATGTGACTTTGATACCATGTTGGGGATAATAATTTGTAATGAACATAATTTCATTCTATGATCATTGCCTTTGCTTCTATCTTATTTCCCATTATCTTCCATGTGCCCTTTAACATAAATTACTTGCTTTGTGATGTTTTATGACACTTAGCTTCGAGGAGGAATTTGAGTGTATGTAGAAATCTTAGGAATGGATCCTAGGACCAATTCATGGATCCCTATCTAGTCCCCTTTGTTCCTACATACATATCCCCCATTCTACAAGTGAGTTTGAGAGCTAAGTAGCTAGCGTAAGTGTGATTAGTGAAATTTCCTAAGACTTTCTAAAGGCTAGATGGCTAGTAGAATGAGGTGAAAAAACCTCATCTCTACTCCCATTCCTACCCTTGGTTCTCAATTTCCCTAATACCACTTACCCTAGAAACCTAGACTTGACAATTCATACTAGAATTACACCTAACCCTAGTTCTCCACCTAGTAGTATAGGGTACATTCTAATAGCACTTTCCTTGTTGTTTGGTTTGGTAATCTAGAATGAATTGTGATTCTTGCATGCCATGTTGACACCCCCCACTAATATCAAATAACATTCCCAAATGCCCCACCTACCTAATCCATTGCTAGAAACCCACTTTAGCCTTCTTACTTGTTAATGCTAGTGTATCTTAATTGTCTTTGTTTATTCTATTTAATTGCTTAGTCTTGCTAGTTAGGGTTAATATTTATCTTTGATTTCTTTAATGTTTAACTTTGTTCTTAGTTGCTAATTTCCTTGCTAGAGTAGTGTAGCTCATATTGCTCTTGCTTAGTTTATTACTTAATCTAGCCCCTTAGATCTAACTTGCTTAGGATAACCTAGTTTTTGGTAATCTAGTTTTCATATTTCCTTTACTTTTTTGCTTGTATAGTGTAATCCAACCAAAAC
The DNA here is from genome assembly GCA_963693085.1 of Alisma plantago-aquatica. NCBI lineage: Eukaryota > Viridiplantae > Streptophyta > Magnoliopsida > Alismatales > Alismataceae > Alisma > Alisma plantago-aquatica. The sequence goes on along the minus strand of OY856414.1, from coordinate 714,100,410 downwards.
CCCTTTTAAACCCTTCAACCCCAGTCTCCACTTTAGGAACATAGACAACATCAACTAAGCTCTAGTTCCCCCTCTATCCTTGTGGTTTGACCCCCTTTACTTGCCTCTCACCTGTACTATAACATGACCTCGTGCTCTTATGGGAGCACATTTTAGTGTTGTGAGTGAGCCTAGTTAGCAGAAATTTATAAATATCGAAAGCCCACACGTGCATGCAAAACTACACCAAGATTTCTGGCGTCATTGCAGGGGAAAGAGGCACTCAGCCTAGCTAGTTAGTGTAGCTTAGCTTTTCCTAATACCCTCACCATTGCTATTCTATATTTTTTGTGTTACTTTTGCATCTTGATTTGATAACTTGTCTACTTTTATTTGGTTGTGCCTTCTGCTTGTGACAAGCAACCCTTTGAAGTCAAGATGGTAGAGTGAGATGCACGAGCCCCTTCAATCCCTCAACCACCCTACATGATGAAGATTTTGGAAGACATCATGATTCTCATGAAGATTCATGTGGGAGGTTCTTCTTAACACTTTGTCAACTCCATAGAGGCTAATTGTGAATATGTGCAAGTTGTACAATCCTATGGCATTCTAGACAACCAAGGCTCCATGTCAAGCATTAATAGTTGAGAATGGAGAAATCCTCCAAACTTTTCATGGGAGGAATAAGGGGACCAAGAGCAAGGAGATAGCTACATGCTTGAAGAAGAAGTTCTTGCAAGGTTAAAAAGCCTTGATGAAGTGTAGAGAGAGGTGTTCTTTCATGGGCACACCATTGATCAGCTTGAGCAAACGTTGGATGAGATTTCCCTTTCACTTTCCCTTTGTGAGGAGGGAAGACCCCTTTCCCAACCCATGTCCAACCCCAACAATGCTAGTGGAACCATTGATGCTCCTCAAGGTGTGTATGTCCCACCACATGGCCAATAACCCACTCTCCAACAATACCATGGGCCCCCTAACCCCTATGCTCCTCCACCACCACAACCACCATTCAACTTCCAACACACATCACAACCACCACCACAATATCAACTACAAAAACCACCTCCCTGCCAACCACCTCTGCAACAACCAACCTACATCCATCAAAATCCTAATCCACTACACCAAAAACCACCACCACAACCATCACATGCTCCCCCTCCTCCCTATGACCAAGTGAAGAAAGTTTCAGTGTTGAGGTATGCCAAGGTTGTTGAGGAGCTCAAAAAGGGAGGGAAGCAATTAGACAAAGATCATAATGGAGAACCCCTATCACAAAGTCCTTGTGAGAGTGCTAAGTGCACTAAAAATTCTACATTCCTTCCATATTTTGAGAAGATAATATGTTGTGTCCCACCTTCCTTTGAGATGACACCACCAAGTTCCCCCATTGCTGATCCAAGACATCCCAATGTGATATTTTTAGGTTTTCAAGTGTCCAACAGGATGAAAACCCCTCTATTTGATGCCTATGAAGACCCATTCCTCAAGGGAAGGAAAAACTATGGCATGAAAATTCTGAAGGTCTTAAGATTGACTAAGGAAAACACCTCATTACTTGCCATCATCAAGCAAAGCCCAACTTATGTAAGGTTCCGTAACGGTGTTTTCACCTTCAAGAAGAAGATGGGAGGGAAGATTCCCAATGAGGTCATCTGAAGATGAGCTAAAAAGTTTTGTTGATGAGGATTCTTACTTTGATACCTATGATGATGACCCTGGAGGAGAGACAAATGAAGAAATACACTTGGGAAACTCACATAACCCTTGGGAGGAAGATCAAACAATGAAGGCATTTGAGAGGATTGCCTATGATGAGGATGAAAACATTTTACTTTTGGACAATGGTTGATTGACGGAGGAACAACAAGCATAGCTGAAGGCTCTAAACTTAGTGCTAGTGGGAGGCAACCCACATTGGTTTGAGACTCTTTCTCTCAAAAACTTTCTTTTTCTTGATTACACTTTCATTTTTTCCAAGAAACACACACACACACTATACTTGATAGTTTTTCTATTTGTGAATCATGTTAGTACAGGTATAAGGAAGAAACGCTGATGCACAAAAGATTTATCCAAGGAGAAGATCAAAGTTGAAGTGAACATTGCAAAATAGTAGAAAATCTATAGGAAGGAGTCCATAATGGTCATTCCACACAGCACAGTCATGTGACGGGCAAGACAGAATGGCCTTGTTGCTTAGCATGGTTGTGGTGGTCCTGCCCTGCTCACCTAGTGCTACATTGATCACTCCATCTCTTGGTGGTTGTCTTTCGTGACTCCATGCCCTTTACCCTACTATTCTAAACTTCTATTTCATGTCAAGGATCACATGATTTAAAAGTTTGAGGTGGTAGGGAGATAAGCCCTTCTTTCATTACATTTTTATCTATGTACATTGTGCTAAATTGTTGCAAGATGATCAAATAGTTTGATTGATTTTTCACTTGTCTATCTTAACTTTGTGTGCTTTTCTTGCATCTACGAATACATGTATGTTCAATTTCATGCATTTTTTGTGTAATTTTAATTTTTTTGCTCTTTTTTATCTTCCATCCTATGCATTGCATTTCCATGTTGATTTTGGTATTTTTTGTGTGTTTTAACTAGGATTTGTTGCTTTATGTTTTAATTTTCCCTAAATGTAGGTTTAGATGTGGTTGAATGCAAATTGTCATCATTTTGGCCAATTTTTCCCAAACTTGAATGTTCATGACTAAAAGCATGTTTTAACTTAAAGACAAGCCTTAAATGTGGGTGCAATAATAGAGAGATACCTAGGTCATCGGACTTTTGAAATTTATAATACTCAAATGTTTAAGACTTCTACAACTAGCACATGGTCGAAGTAGTTCGGGGTTGAACACAGGGATAAGAAGAATGGCACTTCAGAACTCGTGTTTTACTTGTCCAAGCACGTTGAAAATGTCAAAGGATAAGGTTTTGATGTAACAAGAAAGAATCATAAAGAATCAAATAAAAAGCCTATCTCCAAGGGGAGTTACTAGAAGAAGTAAGGTTTTTGGGTTTAACAATTTTTGTAGAGGTTTTGTATATTGGAAAACGAGGAGATAAAACTATCGTCGGAGTAAAGAACGAAGGAAGAAAACTTAAACATAACAAGCGGCAGCAGACTACATCTTGCACCCTCTTCTCTCAAAGAGGGTGCCTCTAACCATGCACCAATTCTCTCTCTCAAGGGTATTGGGCATAGACTAGAGGGGAAAGATATGCCAGGGAAACCCTGATCCTAGGTACTCTTGTATACCCAAATTAGACCAAACTCTAGAGTTTACAACATCCTTCTCTCAAAGGAGTCAAAACGAGAAACACGATTCGATAGCTAGTCGAAAGTATGATTCAAACAGAAGAGACTAGAGCTCAGATGCTATAAAGAAATCATCCAACAAAAAGGAACCATACACAGAAAAACATGGGATAAACTCCACAGATTCCATAAGTAAAAAGAGGCAAAAAAGTTTAGTTACAATGTAATAGTAAATGAAAGTAAATTGCTAAAATAGGGAAGATAGGTATCGACCTCTTTGATGTAGGAGGTCGATATACATAGCAGTGGACCCCTAAGATAAGCGCTAACCCAGTACGGGGCAGGAGCCCTATCGGGATATGAGTGTGTCGGGTTCTTAACTGTGTCGAGTCATGAACTGTAACGGGTAAGGGTCATATCAAGAAAGGACTCCCTACCCGATATGGCCGTGTCGGGCTGCTGGCCCTGTCGGGAAGCAACCGTGACGGGAAAGACATATCAGGTTCGATATCATGTCGTGTTAGGACATGTGTCGGGTTAGATTTATCTTAGTATCTCAGTTCCTCATGTTAGGTATAGATGGGCAGGCTGTCTTGGGTTGAATCCCAGCTGGATACTTGACATTTTTGAAGTAGCCTTGAAGGTCGTGTTGCGTTGTTGCTACTACCAGGTCAAGTTCTAAGTGAACTCCTCCCGTCCCTCTTAGGTTGGGGGTTTGCTCACCTAGTATCGCCTGGTAGGCCTGGGAACTCAACTCACTAGATGCATTTGCTCTAAGAGTTAGCTTTCATAGGGTTCTGACCTGTACCATCGTAGGCCTACAACTGCTATTGATAGGCAGTGGGCTGGTGGGAGTTGCGGCTCTCGTTGGGCCACGTGTCCTCTGTCTGCTCCGTTCACATGGCTTCAGGAGAGGGTCGATACGTCTGTCGCCCGACACGGCTGGCGGGGGCCGTCGCGTGCCGAGTTGCGAGTAAATCATGCATGATCATGTCAGTTAAAGACTCTGGTTGGCTGTTGCACTGAGGGTGGCCATGTCACACGATCGACCCCATTGGCTGACGGACTGTGGTGGGAAAGGCTCCTTTTCAGGTAATAGCTTGTAGCCTATCAGGGCTCCCGTGCGACACACTCGTGTCGGGTTATTGCCATATCGGGCAACGACCGTGACCGGTAAGGTGGGCATGTCGCGTCGTGTGCCTATTGGGCCGAGATGGGTAAGTCGTTGCTGATGGGCCGAGATGAGGCTATTAACATTCTTTTAATGGAAAAATAAGAGGATTTTTGCAAAAGATAGGAAATGTTATCAGGAGCATAGTGGGCATTATTTTTATTCAACAAATAAGATAAAACAGTGAGGAAGTCAGGTTTGGAGGCAGTTTTGATAGTAAAATATAAGCTCTAGCAGCCATAAAATGGGTGTTATCAACTTCCCCAAACTTAGCATTTTAATTGTCCTCAATCAATCTATACTTATTTTAAAACTCTGTTTGTGGTACTTTTCAAAACCAGACGTAGTCTTCGGACAAGGGGTTAAGTAAATTTTTGAGATGTCCTGAGGAAAATTACGTCTGAATACGAACAATGGACTTTATTTTTCCTACCTTATTTAAGCAAAAAAATTCTCTTCAACTTTTGTGAGACTTCAGTGAATGATTTTGAAGTTAGCTTTCACACCAAACTGCTTGGGGGTAGAAAGTGGAGTTTTTGGGAAGGCTTAAGGCTTTTTGGGTTTTTCTTGCTTCCCCTTGGTCCATCCAGGTATGGATCTGTTAACAGCCAAGTGGTCCCTACAGTCCAAGTCAGTTGGGTTTAGAGCAATGATTTCACATCCTACGTACCACTGCCCCAGATCTACCATGCCTAAAGATGGGTACTTTTGGGAGGGGCAAGTGTGTTTTTTTGGCACAACTCTCATGCTTTTATTCACTCTCACAAGGCTTTTCTCTCTTTTTGGGATTTTGATGGGTAGGTAAAAGGGGAGTTTGTTGTTTGGGCAGCTTTTTCCTTCGCATGCACGTCTCTTAGCTGTTGCGGGATTATTTTTCAAAGTTGACATAGAAAAGTTATAGCCTTTGTCGTTTAAGACTATGTTTTCAAAAGAGTGTAATAGAAATGTGCACCGCCTTAGATACGGAGAGAACAAACTAGAAGAAGTTGTACCAAATTTTTACTATAAAGTGTTTTGTATAGTTTTTAAGAAACAAGCAGTTGTGTATGTATTGCTTTCCATCAATCATTTATATACATGTATATATAGAGTATGGTAAGAAAAGAAAAAGGGCAAAAAGGGAAAATTTTTTAGTACCTCCCTCACTGATACCCTGGAGTACCCCCCAAACTTACCCCACACTATGTCCCAGAGTTGTGAGATAAGTAGGAAAGGATAGGCATAGACCAGTGAGGGTTCAGCAGATGGGCATGCCCTCAGCAGATAAGAGCTTTGTCACATATTCTCCATGATGGTTGTGGTAGCTGAGGTTGTGGAGCTTATCCGGCGTCTGTTTGAGGGCTACCGCGCAATAGATCCAGTGCAGCACGTAGACACCGCAACCATTTGAAAATGGAATTTGTTGTGGATTGCGGTGGCAGTATTGGAGTTAGTGCCACTTGGCCGCCGGGTCCTCAAGATACAACTGGATCAAAGACACCACCTCGATATAATATTTCCTTGTTAATCGCTTGAGGGATATTGCCGGTGTGGATGTACACTCTGTCAGATGGTCATTGTTGGCGTCGGAGCTGTTGTAGAAGAAATTGGTGTGTGGACGGGTGTACATCAGTAGGAGCGTCTAGTGGTTGTCGTGCAGCATAGGTAGGAAGATGATGCGCGACAAACACTTCTTTACTTTGAGCTAAAATAGCTGGCATGCTCCTATTTCATCAGTAAGGCACAAGTCATTGAACAACATCGGATGGGCGATGTAAGGCTATCCAATCTTCTTTTTTGTAAGATGGGGATGTAAGATGACACCACCATCATTCCCAGACACTCTCCTACCTTAACTAAGTCCAGCAGATCGTCAAGGAGGACCACTACACTATCTTTTTCATATATGACATCTACAGTGTTAGAATCAGCTAGTCGAAGAAGAATTTCATTGACTTGTTCCTGAAATAGGGAAATGCACGCAGAACAGTCGAAATTGCTTATAGGTGATTCAGAGACGGCAGGCGAGGCAGAATTGCCTTCAATGGTGTCGCCTTCAGTGGCGAGTATGGTTCATAGAGTTTCTATCTGCTTGCCAGTCCTATAGATTTTTGTCAGCAGAGTCCCGGACTTCATTCCTTAGAGAACTATTGGGTTGAGTAGAATGGGAGTCAACATCCATGTCTATCTCCATTAGCTCCTATGGAAGCTCTATGTCTTGGAAATAATGCTTGTCCTTGATCAAAAACAATGTGTATATACTTCTCAATCGATAGAAGTCCTGTTCCTGGAATTGACTTACGTATCTGAAGATGTTTAGCAGCTCCATGGCACGGAGGATGATGAAGGTGCTATTTCCACTCCCTGGGTCTTCTTGAGCTAGGAAGTCTCTGATGGCGTAGAAGTTCCAAACGTCGCTATGGCGTTGGACTCCTTGCTTGATGGTCTGGTGAAGGCATAGAGGAATAAGTCTGATGTGCTTGTCTTCAAGGCGTACAAAGATGTGCCCTCTATGCAGGACCTCTGTGGTGCAGCAGCTGAGTAGCGTGACGTCTTGGTTGCAGAGGTCCGCCACACATAGGAACCAATGCTTTCTGAGCTTGTAGGGGGCTAGCACCAGGCTGGGGTTATGCTCTTTGATGTGTTGCAGCATATTAACCACCTGCCTTGAATCGTATGCCCTTACCAGTAGTCTTCGTTCCAAGGATGGGGTGGCATTGTAGATTGGCTTTCGGCCTATCTTGATGGCAATATTCTCAAGCATTGCGCCTTCGAGAACCCTAAATAGTATCTTCCCTATGACGGCTTCTAAGAAGAACATGCCTTGGAGTGCTCTGTGTTGTACTAAGAAGTACTCGTCACTCCATATGACAACTTCTTCTTCTGCCTGTGGCCTCAAGACCATGTTCAGCAGTTGTTGGTCCTGAATCGTCAGGTAGCCGATGGCGCGCCTGTCAAAATCAGTCATATGAAAAGAAGGGATCTTTGACGGTGTAGAAAATGTGTCTGCCGATGAAGTCCTCACTCTAGGGGGTTGCTCAGCAACTGAGCTATAAAGATCTCTCCCTTCTCCCTCAGATTCTTCAGATGAACCTTCCACTAGGCCTTTAGATATCTCTTCTTCGACTTCGGTTGGCTCTAGCGGCTGAGGGGTTGTAGATATGTCGATGCTGCGAATGCTCTCCTATCCTATGGGAGGCCCGTCAGTGGTTTTGTTTGTCGTCTCTTCCTCAGGCATTGTGGAGGGCCCATTGGAGGTGGATGAGGATGACAAACTGGATGAAGAGGATGATGATGATGGTGGAGAGCCAGAGGGTGGTGGTGATGGTGATCTCCTGGGACGCCTTGAGCGGTAGTGGCCATCTCTCTCATCGAGCCTCTTCTCGATGGCATCGAGGTGTTGGAGCGCCGCTTGCATCATGTTATTTAGTGACTCTAGTTGGCCAGGGAGACCAACTAGAGTTAGCAAATGACGCTCCTACTCATTCAACCTATGCTGGAAGACTTGAAACTTGTAGATCAGGGAAGTAAATGTAGTAGTGTGGTTTCTTGTTAGCTCCCACAAGTTGTTGAATTTGAAGCTGAAATTATGTCCTAGTGAGGAGGGGACTGCCACTGATCGACTTCGGCTTTGCATCACGCTCCTCGCATTGGCGGCGCGGCCCAATGAATAGGCATCATCTATCAGTGTCGAGTCCACCTGGATAGTACGCGAGGGCGTGACCTCCAAATGGGGTGTTGGCACCCTTGTGGTCACCTCTGTCTCCTCAGCCTGGGGTCATGGAAAAGGTTGCAAAGTAGGTAGATGTTGATCAACCATATGGCTCTAAGCTTCCTCCTCCACGACGATCACCAGTGTATATGGTGGCAGTGTCAGTGTCAACTGTACGAACCTGAGCTCCACCTCCAAGAGCTTAGCGAACACCCTATCCCTACCGCGATCAGGTTGACGACCCCTCCCATGTTGTACTCCTTAGTGGCATCCTTTATAGGGTGAAATCGGTTTAGTAGGAAATGCCCCAAGTTTATCGGCTTGCCCTCCATCATATACCAGATAAGATGGAGCTCTTCAGTTTATAAGTTGCTTGTCTCGTACTTACTGAACAGGAGACTCGCCATGATCTTATGCATGATTCTCTAGAAGTATGGGTGGACCGCTGCCACTTTGCTCCTCGGCTTGAAGGAGAATTCACTAGTTACCTTCTTCCAGAGTGTGACTGGGTCAAAGCCATCACCTTTGGTGATTTGGGCACCGTTATTCAGTAGCTCTCTCTCTCAGCCTCGCTGGATGATAATATCTTGTTGAGCAGCCTCTCCGAGATGTCGTACTCGGTGTTGTAGAGGCATCCTTGTAGTCTGTCTGCTCTACTGAACCTTTTGGTCTATTCTAGGGTATTTGAAATTCGGAGGAAGGAGGAGATGAACTCCTTAGTGAGCTTGGTGTAGGAGGCGAAGTAGTTGAAGCATATCTTCTACAGTCTGACAACTTCTAAGATGTTCTCAAGTCTATCAAATATGCTAATCTGGCTGAAGGATGCTTGATGGCAGAACCGGGTTGAGCGGTAGACTTTTGCTGCCAAATCCATGTAATGTCGTTGGTGTTCCTCGTCTCTGGGCACGAACCGGCCCAGTGAGTGAGCCAAGACTTCTGGTTCTACCGTCATTATCGGGGCTAGGGTTGCTTCTATTCTGGGCCGCTTCTCGGACTCAGAGGACCCAACCACCTCAGGGTTTGGGCATTTTTTCCCGGTGGTGGCTTCATTTTTGGCCTCAGGGTTGATCCTCCGGCCTTGCGCGTCAACTTGGACAACAGTTTGCTTGGTGCGTGCCATTTCCTGTAACAATTAAATAAAGAAGTTAAGTCAAAAGGAGTTATTCGCTCAAACTTGTATTTACCCAACATCAAGTAGAGGACAGAGGTAAGAGTGTCGCCCGATATGGTTGGGCGATACACTTAAAATCGGTATTGGGTCGGGCACTTAAGAAAATCTGGCACGCGATATATGAATGTCAGGTACCAGAAACTCAATACGTTTTTCACATGGTAGTTGGCACAAGCTGATATCAGGCATAAGGAAAAAATATCACACATGTGAGGTCAGCATCAGGGAAGCGATGAGGTCTGGGTGATATGATTTAAGCAAAAAACCCAGTATCGGGTGACTCCTCAAAACCGATCTTACGTGGTATAAATGCTCGATAGGGTGTCACACGACAAAGGTGAAAACACAATAACATCTTTATGCGATAAAGGAGATGTGCGACGCACCGTGTCAGGCAATATTTGTGTCGTGCAGAACGGATTAAATCATTGCAAAATAGACTAAGCAATAAAGTCATTGTCGCGAGCCCAAGGTATCTACCCGATAGGATGTGTTGGTCATCGTGTAGCGTGATATGGGTGTCGCGTGACACAGGCAAAAGACCGATGTAAAATGAAGCGGTAGGAAATTCGACACACTTATCAGAAACTCGATACGCATTGAAAAGGATCTACCCGACATGAGCCAGAACGTGACAAGGTGGTGCGCAATAGGGTTTGGCTGATACAGACTATGCGACACAGAGTCACGTGATATGAAAGGTGCCACAGGTTTTACCTTTGTCAGGTAGGGGAAACTTGAATGCGACACGTCGGTAGGCAAAGGATATCATGGGAGCTTGGAGAGGGGAAGAGAGTGCGCGATACGGGAGCAAAAACAGGTAACTTGGTAACCCAACACGATAAATCTCAGGCTACTATATATAGCCGGTCGTGAGCGGGGTGAAAGGGGTAAAAATTGGCACACGTGTCGGGCATGCACGAGAATCGTCTTCTAAAGCATAGTAAATCAGTCTAATCACATCATGTCATGAAGATTTCGAGAAGACTTGTGCATCGTGTGGCTGGCGTGTCGGGCGGTAAGGGTGTGTCACCCGATATACATCACCCTTCACACTCCTTACGTGACATGGTTTTGTGCGACACACGCATCGTGTGGTGCGCAATGCATTGGGCGATAGGCCTACCCAGTACCCTTATCGCACGGTATGGCTGGGCACGTTTTCTTGCCTGGCACGCCTCTGCAAAACCGTGCAAAACTAAAACCAAGGGGTCACCCAATACTCATCAAGGTGAGTTGGGTGACATGGTTATCACATAACTTGGCACACTGAGAAAAACAAAGAAGGAGGGCATCGTGCATGCCCGATATGTCATCAAAGGGCTTAAAGGGAAAGCAAAAATAAGGACAGAAAAACTAAAAATCAAAAGGCACTTGATGGGTAAAACATCATTGGCCTAAGATTAAACTTTGGCCTCAGATAATATTACTCACCAAGATGACACAACTAAGTCGGTGGCCCATGAAACGAGAGAATCTATGCATGTGGCGCGGGCATAGACTCAGGCCTTATTACAATGCGATTGTTCATAATGTTCTTTGTAGGAAAAGGAAATAACATCTTATTATAAGAAAGTAAAAGCTTGGGCTGCCTCCCGAGGAGCACTTTAGTTTGTGTTGTCAACTCGACATCTTCAAATCCTGCTATGCTTCTTTGGTAAGTGCAACTTCGACATCGTCCAGGGGCATCTCAGATCTCCTCACAAAGGGGTCATCTTCATAGAACCTCTTCACTCGGTGTCCATTGACTGGAAAATGTATTGTTGGATCATCATTATCATATAGCTCCATCATGCCAGACGGATATATCTTTGCCACAACAAATGGTCCGGACCACCTAGTCTGTAGTTTTCCTAGAAAAAGTCAAATGGAAGATTTGAACAATAAAACTTTATCACCTTCATCGACGTCTTTCATCCGCAGGTGGGAATCATGCCAAACTTTGGTTCTCATCTTGTATATTTTTGCATTTTTATAGGCATGAAGCCTTAGTTCTTCAAGTTCTTGGAGCTGAAGAAACCTCTTCTTTCCAGCTAGCGACAGGTCCATGTTGAGATGTTTGATGGACCAGAATGCCTTGTGCTCTAACTCAAAAGGTAGGTGGTAATCTTTCCCATATATCAGGTGATACGGTTTGGTACCCAACAACGTCTTATAGGCAGTCCTGTATGCCGAGAGAGCATCATCTAACTTGGTTGACCAATCCTTGCGAGGCTTGCCGACCATTTTTTATAAAATTTGCTTGATCTTCCAGTTGGAAACTTCAACTTGTCCTGACGTCTGCGGATGGTATGGCATGGTGACTTTGTGACGAACACCATATCTGCATAAAAGTGATTCAAACTGCCTATCTACAAAATGAGATCCACCATCACAGATGACGGTTCTCGGCACTGCAAACCTTGGAAAGATTATCTTAGTAAAGAGCTTTATCACTGCCTTAGCTTCACATGTGGTGGTGGCTATGGCTTCTACCCATTTGGAGATGTAATCTACTGCAACAAGGATGTACTTGAAACCGTAGGAGGAGGGGAAGGGTCCCGTATAGTCAATCCCACACACATCAAAGATTTCTACTTCAATCCATTGTGATAGCGGCATCTCATTTTGACGGGAAATATTCCCGGTTCTCTGACATTCATTGCAAGCTTTGACATAGGTGTGTGCATCTTTGAAGAGAGAGGGATAATAAAAGCCTAACTGGAGTACCTTGGTTGCGGTCCTTTCACCTCCTAGATGCCATCCATAGGGGGAGGAGTGACACTCAAACAGGATCTTTAGGGCTTCCTCCTCAGGTATACACCTCCTGTACAAGCCATCGGTGCAACGCCTGAATAATAGAGGGTCATCCTAGTAATAGTTCTTCAAATCAAAGAAGAATTTCTTCTTCTGATTGTAGGACTTTTCTGGGGGTAGTTGTTTGCAGGCCAGGTAATTACAAAAGTTTGCATACCATGGCCCTTCAGGGTTGGCCATCTGGGAAACGTAGATAGCTTCATCTGCATAACTTTTGTTGATTAGCAGTGGGTGGTCGTCCTCCACTCAGATCCTCGAAAGGTGGTTGGCAACCACATTTTCAGAACCTTTCTTATCTATTATTTCATGATCAAACTCTTGTAACAGTAACGCACAATGCAACAGCCTGGGCTTCACGTCTTTCTTCTACATTAGATACTTGATAGCCCTGTGGTCAGTGTGAACAATCACCTTAGAGCCCATGAGGTAGGATCGAAACTTATCAAAAGCATATACAACCTCCAACATCTCTTTCTCAGTGGTAGTGTAATTCAACTATGCTTCATCTAGCATTTTACTTGCATAAAAGATCACGTGGTGCTTTTTATCTTTCTTCTGGCTAAGAACTGTGCCTATGGAAAAATCACTGGCATCATACATGAGCTCGAAAGGAAGATTCTAGTCGGGGGACTGGAGGATGGGTGCGGAGACCAAAGCATTCATCAGAGTGGAGAATGCTTTCAGGCACTTATCTGTGAAATCAAATTTCACATCTTTCATCAATAGATTTGACAGGCACTTTGCGATCTTTGAAAAGTCTTTAATGAACCATCAATAGTAGCCAGCATGACCTAAGAAGCTTCTATCACCTGTTATAGATGAGGGTGGAGGAAGCTTGGCTATCACCTCTACCTTGGATCGGTCAACCTCAATGCCTCAGCTAGATACCTTGTGTCCCAGGACTATTCCTTCTTGCACCATGAAGTGGCACTTCTCCCAATTAAGGGTAAGACTCTACTCTTCACATCTCTTCATCACGAGAGACATGTTATTCAGGCAATCATCGAAGGAGAAGCCATAAACACTGAAGTTATCCATAAAGACTTCCATTTTATCCTCTAGAAAATCTACAAAGATGGCATTCATGCACCGCTAAAAGGTTACAAGTGCATTGCATAGCCCAAAGGGCATTCTTTTGAAAGCAAAAGTTTTGTAGATGCATGTAAAGGTGGTCTTTTCTTGATCGTCGGGGTGAATAGGGATCTGATAGAACCCCAAATACCCATCCATCTAGCAAAAGTAAGAGTGATGGGCCAGGTGCTCAAGCATCTGGTCGATAAATGGGAGAGGGAAATGGTCCTTGTGAGTGGCGATGTTGAGCTTTTAGTAATCAATGCACATACGCCAACCGGTGACCGTCTTGGTAGTGACTTCAACTCCATTATCGTCCTTGATCAACGTTATGCCTCCCTTCTTTAGAACCACTTGAATGGGACTCACCCATGTGTTGTCACAGATGGCATAAATTATTCCTGCATCTTGGAGTTTGACAACCTCCTTGATGACCACTTCTCTAAGCTTTTCATTCAACTTACGTTGTAGTTGGGCATACGGCTTGGAGTTTTCCTCCAAGTGGATCATGCGCAGACACATAGAAGGACTGATCCCCCTTAGGTCTCTAATCGAGTAACCTAGGGCCTTTCTTTGTAGCCTCAGCTCCTCAAGCAACTATTCTTTCTGGCTGTCAGTCAACTCTGAGCTAATGATTACCGGATTCATCTTTTCCTCATCTGGAAAATGGTATTCCAAACCTTTCAGCAAGACTTTCAACTTGGGTGGGGTCTCTTTCTCTTGTTCTTCGACAGGATCCTTATGGAGGGTAGCGTACATCTCTGTCTCCACTGGGTCTTCTTCTTCAGATAAATCCTCGACTTCCAAAAACGCTAGCAATTCCTCAACTTCTGGGTCCTCAACATCTCGTGCCTCGCTAGATAAGGCGTGCATCAGTGGGTCTACAATGGCCTTTTCCTCCCTTCATTGCAAAGCCACTTATAGCTTTCAACAAAATAAGATGACTCAAAGAACGAAGGGGATTTCATACAATCACTGATGTTGAAGTCAATCTGCTCTCCTCCAACCCTGATTGTAATCATACCACCTCTACGTCAATGAGTGCCCTACCAGTTGCAAGGAAGGGTCGCCCGAAGATAATTGGGCAGCTAGGGTCTTCCACGGTGTCAATCAAAATGATATCACACGGTATAAATAACCACCCTACTCTAATGGGCACATCCTCAACTACTCCAACTGGCCTGGTAAAGGTGTGATCTGCTAGCTGAATTCTCATATTGGTGCTTACCATATCAGTGAGTCCAATCCTCTTTTCAAGGGACAAGGGCATCAGGCCGATACTTGCCCCCATGTCTGCCAGACCTTTGTGGGTTATGTTATCCCCAATTTGAAAGTGAATGACAAAATCCCCAGGGTCTTTCTTCTTAGTAGGCATATGTGTCTTGATAAAAGAACTAGATATCTGACCTAGCTTTACTATTTCAACATCTTCGCCTCTTTTCTTTCTCGAAATCAAGTCTTTCAGAAACTTTGCATAGGTGGGCATCTCGTCTATGGCATCCAAGAATGGGATGTTGAGGTTCATCTTCTTTACTACAACCATAAACTTCTCGTATTTCTTTTTCAACTGGGCCTTCACCAACTTATGCGGGAAAGGTACGCGGGGTGCGTACTTATTCGGACGCTCCTCAGAAGGAACTTCGTTGACTCTTCTTTGGTCACTTTCCTTGACTTTGCGGGGACTTCTTCTTCAACTTACTCGGGGCTAACATATTTATCTGGTGCTGTCGCTGATGTTGCTCTCTTCTCAACGGCTGGTTGTACCATTGTTCTTGACCTGAAGACGACCATCTTAGCAGTCTTGTTTCCACATAGATTCGCCTTGGTATTGGAGGGAAACACCCCACTTGGTGGTTGATACTCTGGGCCAAGCTTGCCAGCTACTAGTCGATCTATTTGTTATGCTGTTAGAGCTCTCCTATCTGAGCTGAGAAGCCTCCCATATGTTGTTGCATCAATTTGAGCAAGGTTGTGCTGTCCACGGAGCTCTTATGCATCTTTTCATTCAGGTCATTCTACTTCTTGGCAAAAGACATCAACTCTGCAATCATCGATGGTCGCTGTGGCTGGTTCTACTGGAAATTCCTCTGCTGTTGGAACCCTGTTTGGCATTGCAAATTCGGTGGTCCTCCCGAAAAAGTTCTGCCCACCAGCTGATGAGAATTCTCAGCTGCGTTGGTGTTCCCGTAAGAGAAACCAGGATGATCGGGGCACCGATACTGAACGTAGCTCACATTTTCTGTGCTATCTTCATCCTGCTCGCCATGTGTGGTTGTGTGTGGGCAGAAGTCAGCCAGGTGGTCTGGCTCTCCACAAGTGACACAACTTCTCACTACCTCCTACTGAACTTTTCCTTTATACCCATGATCCTTCAGGGTTTGGACGTCGGTCAATATCTTATCCAACTTGGTGGCTAATTCCTCCATTGCCTTGGATTCCCCCAGAGTGGTGTGGCTCATAGACTCTCTGTCGTACTCACTATCTTGCTGATTCATGGCCATGTTGTCTATAATTTCTCTGGCCCTCTAAGCATTGAGTCCTAAGAAATCGCTGCTAGCTTCAGCATTTAGGGATTTCCTTTCTGTGGGACACACCCCATTATAGAATGTAATGATCAACTTAGGTTCAGAAAAATCGTGGTGCGGGCACTCCCTCTGATAACTTTGAAACCTCTCCCAGGTCTCATGTAGGTTCTCTAAGGGTTTTTGCGAGTACCTTGTTATCTTGTTTTGGCACTTGATCATTCTTTCTATGGGGAAGAATTTGTCGATAAACGTGTTGTCTAGGTGTTCCCAATCAGGAAGGTTCCCATCTTGCAGACTTGTGTACCACTCCAACACTTTGTCTCTCAGAGAGAAAGGGAAGCATTGGATGTAGATGTGGGATATTAGAACTCTTTTGATCTTGTAGGTATTGCAAGTCCTCTTGAACGTTGTGAGGTGGTTGTACGGGATCTCCTCAATTGTGTTCTTGCCAAACTGGTTGTGCTGCAACAACTGAAGGAAAGGAGGCTTCAACTCAAAGTTGGCGACATTGAGGGGTTGTACAACTATTGGATTCCTCTCATCGTTTTCCCTGACTTGGACAAAAGAGTGTAGGGATCGAGCTTCGAGAGGTTGCTCAACCATGACTTGTCAGATAAAAGGATGGCTACAAAAGGTGAAGGAGTACTTGGGAAAAAAGAAAAGTGTAAAAGTATTAGTATGTTGTATAAACTATATATTGTAAATATTTGTAGTCTTGTATGCATATGTACAAGGTTTTTGGCAAATTGCAAGTAAAGCTCGAGTTCATAGAAAGGTATTTGTTGCCTATCCCCAGCAACGACGCCAAAAAGTTGACAAGCCTTAAATGTGGGTCCAATAATGGAGACATGCCTAGGTCATCGGTCTTTTGAAATGTATAATACTCGAATGTTTAAGACTCCTGCAACTAGCACAGGGTTGAAGTAGTTTGGGGTCGAACATAGGGATAGGAAGAATGGAGCTTTAGAACTCGAGTTTTACTTGTCTAAGCATGTCAAAAAGGTCGAAGGATAAGGTTTTGATGTAACGAGAAAGAATCATAAAGAATCAAACAAAAAGCCTATCTCCAAGGGGAGTTACCAGAAGAAGTAAGGTTTTTGGCTTTAGCAATTTTTATAGAGGTTTTGTATATTGGAAACCAAGGAGATAAAACTATCGTCGGAGTAAAGAATGAAGGAAGAAAACTTGATCCTGGGTACTTTCGTACACCCGAATTAGACCAAACTCTAGAGTTTATGACATCCTTCTCTCAAAGGAGTCAAAATGAGAAATATGATTCGATAGCTAGTCAAAAGTGTGATTCAAATAGAAGAGACTAGAGATCAGATGCTATAAAGAAATCATCCAACAAAAAGGAACCATACACAGAACAACATGGGATAAAGTCCACAAATTCCATAAGAAAAAAGAGGTAAAAAGGTTTAGTTACAATGGAATAGTAAATGAAAGTAAATTGCTAAAATAGGAGAGATAGGTATCGACCTCCTTGATGTAGGAGGTCGATATACATAGCAGTGGACCCCTAAGATAAATTCTAACCCAGTACCGGGTAGGAGCCCTATCAGGATACGACCATGTCGGGTTCTTGACCATGTCAGGTCGTGAACCGTAACGGGTAAGGTGTGTATCAGGAAAGGACTCCCTGCCCGATATGGCCGTGTCGGGCTACTAGCCCTGTCAGACAACAGCGGTGATAGGTAAGACATATCGGGTTCGGTATCGTGTCATATTAGGACATGTGTCAGGTTAGCTTTATCTTAGATTCTCAGTTCCTCATGTCAGGTATAGATGGGTGAGCCATCTGGGGTTGAAGCCTAGCTATAGACCCAACATGTTTGAAGTAGCCTTGAAGGTTGTGTCATGCTACTGCTTCTATCGGGTCGAGTTCTAAGTGAACTCCTCCTATCCCTCTCGGGTTGGGGGTGTGATCACCTAGTATCACCTGGTAGGCCTGGGAACTCGACGCACTATCTCCTTTTGCTATAAGAGTTAGCTCTCGTAGGGTTCCGACCCATCCCATCGTAGGCCCGTGGCTGCTATTTATAGGCAGTGGGCTGGTGGGAGTTGTGACTCTCATTGGGCAATGTGTCCTCTGTCTCCTCCGTTCACATGGCTTCAGGAGAGGTTCGACACGTCTTTCGCCTAGCATGGCTGGAGGGGGTCGTCGTGTGCTGGGTTGCGAGTAAATCGTACATGATCGTGTTGGATAAAGATTCTAGCGGGCCGCTGCACTAAGGGTGGTCGTGTCGTGCGATCGACCCTGTCGGCTAACGGACTGTGGCGGGCAAGGCTCCTTGTCAGGTAATAGCTTGCAGCCTGTCAGGGCTCCCGCGAGACACACCCGTGTTGGGTTGTTACCATATCGGCCAACGATCGTGACAGGTAAGTTGGGCGTGTCACATCACGTGCCTATTGGGCCGGGATGGGTAAGTCGTTGCTGATGGGCCAGGACAGGCCTATTAACACTCTTTTGGTGGAAAAATAAGAGGAACTCTGCAAAAGATAGGAAATGTTATCAGGAGCATAGTGGGCATTATTTCTATTCAACAAATAAGATAAAATAGAGAGGAAGTCATGTTTGGAGGAAGTTTTGATAGTAAAATATAAGCTCTAGCAGCCATAAAATGGGTGTTGTCACTTAGTCTCCACTTTTTGAAATGAAAATGTGGATCTTTGACAAGTGCATGCCACTTTCTAAGAGTTTATTGCTATATGGTTTTGATTGTTGACTTTTTACATGTGCATCACCTCTCTCAAGTTTGTGAATGTTTTGGTTGAATTGTGAATTGAGCAGGATATGAACGCTTATAGCCTATGTAATCGCATGATACAAATGTGAATCTCATGTTGTTCACTCAAGTGGTGTGATATCATTTTAAGAAGTGTTGGATTAGTTTTCATGTAGGAAATTTTATGTTTAGAACTACACTAATGACCCTTCCATGACCCGACTCTTCTTTCACCATCTTCATACCTCTCCACCTCATGAAATGATGCCTTAGTGCACATATTTAGCCTTGCCACCTCCAAAACTTTGGGGTGGCCATATCTGCATCTCCCTTCTTCACTCTCTCCACCATATGCCCTGTGTACACTAAGGGTCTGACTGGTTTGGTGTAAAATGTCCTGAAAATATTGGAAGTCAAGTTCCCTTTGTAATTTTACTTGACTGGTTCGGTGTAAGTCCCGAAATTGAGTTTCCTAGTTTTCTGTGGACTTCCAACAATATATATAGGTTGAAGTTCTAGACTTCCAAAAGAAATCCGTCTGAAAAGGAGTTATGCTGCGGTTTCATCTTGCCCTCTTTGCCTGACCTGAGAAGACCAAACGAAACAGCATCGTCTCCGTCCTATTCATCTTGCCCTCTTCGCGTGACCTGAGAAGCCCAAATGCCACGACATCATCTCCGGCCTGATGCATGACCACGATTTATCATCGGCCTGATGTTGAACGGGACCTATTCCCAGACAAACAAGAGCGAGCACATCAGCCCTTTATTTGATTCCCAAAACCTACGTCGACGCCCTGCCATCTATTTCTCTATTCACGTTTTGAGGAGCTCCAAAGATTAGACGACGATATCTTTTGCTATTGTCTTTTTCAGACTTGTCAGAGGATTAGATATGAACGGAGACCTAGAACTGAATGGCCTACTAGTGTTTAAATGGACATTGACCGAGGTTTAGAACTATGGAGACCTGCTTCAGATATTAAATGGCGATTGATAGGAGAAGCCTATTTCCAGATTATCATCTATCAAACCAATCACCTATAATTCATTTTCCTGGAACTCAGTTTCAGTTCTAGGAAAATGAGTTCCAAGAAACTTTTACTTACTCTAAACCAGTCAGACCCTAAGGGCAAAAGAAAAGAAAAGTAGAAAAAAAGAAAATAAAGGATGTTAATGTTTAAGAGCATCTAAATAAAGAAAAGATGAATGCTCTATGTATTAGCACTCTAAAAATCTTTCCACAATCCTTTCTTCCATTTTCATATCTATTGAGCTAGAAAACATCAAATCTAGCTCACTTTACCCTTTCTACAGCCTTGTGGGTCATTTGGTGTGGTTTGAGGCATAAGTTTGAATGCATGAAAATGAAACAACACTCCTAGTCATCTTTGATTAACACCAACATGAAACGGTTTACCCAGAATGATATGAAGGACATATGGAAAGCTTGTGTATTCTATGCTTATATTTGAAGTTTGTATGCTCAGTGCTCATTTCATGATTGGCATGTGAAAGAGGAGAGGTGAGAGGTGGAACACATGCACTTAATCACTTCCAAGACCACTTAGTCAATAATCATCTGTTGCTATGCATTTGTCATTCTTGTTTATTGAAAAAAAACTGAAAAGAGAGATTAAGTTGGAGCATACTTAAGGACAAGTATGTTTTAAGTTTGAGGTGGTGATGCAGCCCTATTTTAGGGCTCCATCTTGTGTCATTTTTTACTTTATTCACATCTAAACATAGTAAAATGCAAGTTAAACTCCCCAATGTGAGTTTTATTATCAAATTCACTTATGGACGTTCTTTGCATTATTTTTAGGTACTTGGACCATGTATTGGATGGATGAGAGAGAAGGAAACAGTTTTAGGGTTCCTCCACTCACATAGGGATCCAAAGAAGGCCCTAAAGCTCCCTCAACCTATCCCTAATGGCCAAGATTTGACATCAAGCAAAGAAGTCCATTGATGATGAAGATTGAAGTCAATTTTTCCATTAAAGACCCCAACATGACCACGGTGCCAAGAAACGGTCGTGCTGGCTAACGCATAAGTTACAAGGAAATCCCCAAGATTTGCAAGCTACAAAAACTTAGCCACCACGGCCATGCAACCCAACACATCCATGCCATGAAGCCCCCAAAATGGTCGTGCTAGCTGAAGACAGAACGAGCATGCTAGAGGAAACAACCTCCTCTCCAACTCCACCACCACGACCGTGCCACCTAGCATGGCCATTCTACCTAGCCTCCACCATAGTTGTGTTGCCCAGCACGACCGTGCTACCAACCTCCATTTCACCACTTCAACCTGTGATTTTTTCACTTTTATGGAACGACCGTTCCCCACCACCACAGCCATTCCCACCTCTACCCACCACATCCATGTTGCCCAACACGGTTGTGATACCATCTAAACCCTACCATTTTCTACACTATTTTTCCAGCAATGCCCCTACTTACCCTAATGCTTCCACCACCACCTATATATACATGGGTGGTGGCCACAACACTGTGTTAGCTACCATTACTCCTCTCCACCCACTCTTGAGAATTCATTGCACAACCTTTGCCTTTATTCTCTCCACCCACCATTTCCACCTCATATCCTCCATGGAAACCTAGATTTCTAGGTTTTCTACCATAACCCCCTCCATTTTCATGCCAATCATCTACCTTGTAGGAAGAAAGTCGCCTACAACAGATAGAAGGTGAAGAAGGAAGATGTACTTCAATCTCCATGGATTCCTATCCCCTTCTTCCCCTTTCTTTTATCTTTTCTTTGATTATGTCTAGCTAAGCCCCCTATGGTGGGCTGTTTGGAGCTAAAATGTGACTTTGATACCATGTTGGGGGAGAATAATTTGTAATGAACATAATTTCATTCTATGATCATTGCCTTTGCTTCTATCTCATTTCCCATTATCTTGCATGTGATTTTTGCTCTTAAACATAAACTGCTTGCTTTGTGATGTTTTATGACACTTAGCTTCTAGGAGGAATTGGAGTGTATGTAGCAATATTAGGAATGGCTCCTAGGTCCAATTAGTGGATCCCTAGCTATCCCCCTTGTTTCTACATACATATCCCCCCTTCTACAAGTGAGTGTGCGATCTAAGTAGCTAGTGTAAGTGTGATTAGCGCAATTGCCTATGACTTTCTAAAGGCTAGATGTCTAGTAGCATGAGGTGAAAAACCCTCATCTCTACTCCCATTCTTACCCTTGGTTCTCAATTTCCCTAATACCACTTACCCTAGAAACCTAGACTTGACAAGTCCTACTAGAATTACACCTAACCCTAGTTCTCCAACTAGTAATACAGGGTACATTTTAATAGCATTGCCTTATTGTTTGGTATGGTAATCTAGATTGAATTGTGATTCTTGCATGCCATGGTAGATCCCCTCAACTAATATCAAATCACATTCCCAAATGGCCCACCTACCTAATCCATTGCCTGAAACCCATTTTAGCCTTCTTACTTGTTAATGCTAGTGTATCTTAATTGTTTTTGTTTCTTCTATTTAATTGCTTAGTCTTTCTAGTTAGGGTTAATCTAGATCTTTGCTTTCTTTAATGTTTAACTTAGTTCTTAGTTGCAAATTGCCTTGCTAGAGTAGTGTAGGTCATATTTCACTTTCTTTGTTGAATGCTTAATCTATCCCCTTAGATCTAACTTGCTTAGGATAACCTAGTTTTTGGTAATCTAGTTTTCATATTGCCTTTACTTGTTTTCTTGTGTAGTGTAATCAAACCAAAACCCCTTTTAAACCCTTAAACCCTAGTCTCCGCTTTTGGAACATAACCAATGCCAACTAAGCTCTAGTGCCCCCTCTATCCATGTGGTTCGACCCCCTTTACTTGCCTCTCACCTATACTATAACATGACCCCATGCACTTGCGGGAGCATATTTTAGTGTTGTGAGTGAACCTAGTTAGGGGAAATCTTAACTATCGAAATACCACACGTACGTGCAAAACCGCACCCGACCCTAACTGAGAATGACATCAATTTCTCAAGACTCAGCTTGAAGACTAGAGAAATTCTTACAAAATCTTTAATTGTGCCCAAAGAAATCATCCTTGGTTCACCCAACGTGGCTTGGTTTCACCCAACAAAATATTTCCATCAACCACATTGAGCTATGCTTCCACCAACAAGTGATGGAACAAACCCATCCTTGGTTAGACCAAACCAGCCCAGGTTTGATCAGACTCTTAATTAACCATCTTACTCTGATATCAACCAATGAATGACAACAAATGGACATCAACAAATGACATCAATGTATGACATCGACCGATAATATTCACCAATGGTGTTTATAAATGAAACCCACAATTGATGATTGAAACAACTGGAAACAATGTTGCAACTCAAACCTAGTTTAAAGAAAATTGTGTCAAGTTCACAATGTCCACCTCAATGACTCATTAAGTGAGACAATGCTGGGTTCACTCGAATTGTCTTGGATTTTCTCCCAAATGACGGAAATATCACATATTGATCACCTACCACTATAAATACTCCTACTTGGATACGAGACCAAGGATTCCACATTTTGGTTCTAGGTTCTGTGTCTTAGATCTCTAAGACCTAAAAGGGATAAGGAACTAACCTAAATCAATTCCCATTAGTTGGAATCAATTTTCCACTACTTTACATAATTTCCCGCTGAACACCTCCATCCCCCACTCACTTCCATCAATTTCCATCCTCCATCCACATATTGAATAGAAAAACTTTCTAGGTTTTATCCAAAATAGTTTGGGTTTGCCTCTATCCATTTGTGCAAACTATTATTCAGGCTGAATCAAGGAAGGAGGTCAAGGAGTCCATAAGACCAAGGAGGAGGATGCAAAGGATGATATGCAACCCATCTTGAGGATAAGAAGTAAGAGACACTTATCCCTACTAGCTGAGCTCTTCCTATTACTCTTTTCTTCACCTAGTTCTCCTTTATTTTTGTACAAGCGGTCTATCTCCATTTTTTCAATGCCAACTATGTTATTCTATGGTTGTTTGAGGTCCTTCTTGTCCATGTAGCTTGTTTTGGGAATGTTTATGTATTTTGAATGTAATCAAGTACTTAATATACTGATCTAGCATGCTATTGTTGTACCATCTCTTTGGTTATGATTGTTTGGTTGGATGATCTCTTACTTGTAGGAGCTTCATTTTCTATAAAACTTGAAATATAATAGGTAAAAATGGATAGAGAAGGTAGTTTAGTCCTAACTTAGAGAGGAAAATCTACCAAGGGAAGATCCTCTTGGAATCCCAAATCAGAGTAGTATGACCCAACACCATGAAACTGTAAGGGTTCACTCAACCCATCCTGATAATTCTATCATTTAGATACTAGGAAGATTTGTTCCATTCCTAATGCCCCTAGCTACTTTTGACCTAAGAGGTAATTTGATACAATTAAGGGTGTTCAACCATGATTGTTGAGAAATGTATGGGTAGTTTATGGGGTTTTAGTCATTCCAGACAACATCTTGTGGGACGAACCCTACATAATAGGGTACCACATTACATATTGTTCAAGGGTTGTACATGCCTGAGAATGAATTAAATAGATAATTCGATTTGTGGTTGCATAACTTGAAACTCCTTCTCTCATTTAGTAACATTTCACAGATTTTTTTTCTTTATTTTACTTTTTTTCTTGCCTTAAATAGTTTTATGCATATATATACCCATATGTTTTTCTTATATAAAAAGCCAAAACTTAGGATAGTAGACATCCACACATACCTATGTTTGATCCCGTATCACATCTTTGACTCTGTATATTGTTTTGGGAATCCCAAAGTTTTTTATTATTTAAATTTTTATCCTTAAAGAACCATATTCATTATTCTTTTATGTTGGACATGCATTTGAGGGTGATAAATTTTTGACATTGTTGTTAGGGATGTCATTTTTCCACATTTAACACCCACATATTTAATTTCTCTTATTATAAGTATGCATATACATGCATAGCTTTTCTTTATTCTCAGACATACTTGTCCATAGACGCAACCATAGATCTAACCTCAACAAGGTAGATCATCCTATCCACCTACCCTCCCTCTTTTTTCCATAGTACTGACCAGTGAAAGATAATTTAGAGTCATGCACTTTAGTTAGTTTCCCTATATTCACCCCCACATTTTTCGTCTACTCAACCATTAACATACTCCTCGAGAAATTTTGACTATAACATAAATCTATTATTCCACCTGAGAGTACACAATAACAATCATCCATATGAAAGGAAATTCCCTTACTCTTATCTAGTATGTCTTCTCAAAACCAAGAGTTGATAACAATAGCCACCCTTGGAAGAGAAAGTGCCTATGTACTCCTTTCCACTTTGTCAGACCACCTTCAATAGGTAACAAATCTACCTCAAGCCATACTTGAGAGGTAGGATCACCAACTACAAGAGGTTATAGAGTCCTAGCCCACGTTAGAAATATGTTTCAAGATTCTAGACTAAGATTTGGCAACACACGTCATATCAATATAGAAAAGCCATATTAACTGTATTTGAAGCAATTCAAATATTTAGAAAACATATCATCCCAAATCCAACAACTTAGCAGTGAGGTTTTTTGGTGAAGTGTGATTTATTTTATACACAAATTCACCTAGGGAAAATTCCCTAGATATCCCCATAAACTACATACGATAATTACCACCCACAAGTGGATGAATCTTATCATAGTATAGTATTAGGATTGAACCTAAAAGACAACATTTTAAAATTTGATTGATCAATGTAACCACACAATAACTAGTATTTATCACAAAATTTTGGTTTTATTTGAATAAACTAAGATTGCAACAATTAAATGGATACATTAAGATTCTAATTATCAGATAACGGAAACACTTGGGTGAATGTATTTCACCACCATTACATATCATTCACACTCCCACTTCTCACAAAATGCATGAATATGTTACATTTAGTCTACATAAATCCATCCTTTCTGAATCGAGATTGAAATTGAAAAAGTATTACTTCGGGCTCATCGTTGCATTACCTAGATATGGTGTATCTATCACCTTAAGAAACATATATCCAAAATTATCATGAAGGGTTAAACATGAATATAATCGATATACTTGGTATTAGATTTGAAATTCTCTTCACCTACGTCTAGATAAACATGCATAAATGTTGGCCAAACAAATAAAAAAGAAATAAATGATTGATCTAGAATGTAACCGAATTTTGAAAAGTTTAGATGCAAAAATAAGTACCGGGGACACTCCTTATACCATAGTGATAGGATTTTTTTCTCCTCATGGAAGTAAAAAGATTAATAATGTATAGACTAAAAATTCCACAGTCACAAATACAAATGGATGAGTAGCCTTGATGCACAAATGCTTGTCTTCTTGCTAAAGAAGTTTCTTTAGAGGAGTAGAGGTTGATTGAGTTACTGAATAAATAGTCGAACAAGCTCTCCTTTGAGGTCAATCAAGATGTGGAATAAATGATCAATTGAGATCTCCTTTGATATCGATTGAGCCACAAAATGGCTGCTCAATTGAGATCTCATTTGATGTTGATGGAGCTACAAAAATGAACAATCATTGAGCTCTCTTTTTAGATTGATCGATCTAGCTATGGATTGATTGAGGTGGTAGAGGTCGATTGATATAACTCTTTTGAGATCAATCAATCAAGGTTGAGAACATGTCAATATATCAATCTCTTCAAGATCAACCGATCAAATTTGTACTTGATGGATGCAAGGTGGAGTTGTGTGTGGAATTTAGCACCTCTCAGTGTTTCTAGATGTCTTCAAGAGGAGGAAATGACCTTCTATTTATGGGAGGTGGAGAGGAAGACCAACAACCTCCAAGGAATGCGATAAAGCACCTTGAATTTTTGCATCAGTAGTGAGAATACAAAGGTTTGTAGATTTAATTGGCATGAAGGTCAATTAGTTGACGTTGACCAATGGAACTTGATTGGTCAAGGTCAACTGTAGAATGATCAATTGTGGTGATTTATTAGTAAATCTTAATTGGGCATTAGATCGATGGTGATCAGTCCATGGACTTTTATTACCATCTAGAGTTCGATTAATGAAGCTTGATCATTTGAGCTCTACCAACAAGTCGCTTCGTTGAGGTCAGTCGATGATTGGTCCTCAATTAGTTGAAGTCAACCAATGTAGCTAGATTGGGAGGTTGATTACTATAACTTGATTTGAGAGGTTGATTTTTGGAGATTGAATGGGAGGTGGATTGAAATGAACCAACTAATAGCTTGATCAATAGTTTAATTTAGGTGGTCGATCAGAAGGTTTATCATAGACTTGAGCCAAAATTGTTGATTGATTTGCCTTCTAAACATCCTAAAAATCCATTTGAAGGTTTGCTTGTTATTATACACCTAGTGAGAGGTATCCCTCTCTCGACTCCCACCCATTTATGGGAAGGGGAACCCAATAGGCTGCACTCGTATGGCTGGTATTGTGGGATAAAACTCCAAACCTACATAGAGAGATGAGAAAACTATCAAAATCCTTACAAGTTTGACCAAAAAACTAAATGTAATGAAATAGGTTTATTTCTAAAAAAACTAGGATATGTAAATGTAAAACTATATTAGAATGTTACTAAAGTTGGTATGAATATGCATTCATCATTAGGAAAAGTGAAACACTTATAGAGATTTCAAGTTCAATTTTCACCAATCTTAAGGTGATGGCGTACACACATACTGACTTCAACCCATCATACTATAACGACCCCGCCTCCCGGTAACCCCCAATTAAGGGAGACCTGAAGGTCAGAGCTGTTATTCAATTAACAGGATCAAAGGTTCGACAAATAATCAGTAATAATTAATAAACTTTACCAACTAAACTGAAAACTGGTATAAAATAAAACTTTTCTTACCTTGGAAAAACTGGGATTTCTAAACTTCTATCCATTAAGATGTTAATATAACTAATCCTCCTGTGTACGTTACTTCTCATTTAATTCCACATATGCCACTTTACTGTTTGTTCTTTTCATTTGTACCTAAAACGCCGACAAACAAAACGTCGGTCAGTATATCGAAATATACTGGTATGTGGAGACAACCAAAATCTTGCACATATGGCTAACAATGTAATTATCACAATCAAGTTAATTAACAAGCCAATTTACACTTTTCAGTATGACATTCTCCACCGCTTTTGCCCTAACCCTGGCATACCCACCTTAGGGTGCCCTTTGCCAATGAATTAAGGCCACCTTCTCAATCCCGAGCTTGGTGCCTGCGGGTCACCACTCATGGTGCCCACTAGTCATGCAATATCATAGGCCACCTTCTTGGTGCCTCGGGTCACCACTCGAGGTGTCCATTAGTCTACCCATCTGGGCCTAACCTTTGGCATCATCCATCAGGGTGGCATGTAGGTGTGAGAATCCATACTTCTATTATTAATGTGATAATCATAGTGACTTTATAATTTGCAAGTATGAACATCCAACAGATAATTTGCATTCAATGTGATTAACTATCTAAAAAATCATCGAGAAACTAAAGCAGTTATTCATAATTAACCACATACCAGATCCAGGGCAACTTGATTATCCAAGCAATAAGGATAAAGAACAAGCAGCAAGCAATCAACCATATCCTGAAATTAATGCATGGCATCCACGTGTTATAGTTTATCCAGAACATTCTAAAACTAGACTTG
Source organism: Alisma plantago-aquatica (assembly GCA_963693085.1). Classification (NCBI taxonomy): domain Eukaryota; kingdom Viridiplantae; phylum Streptophyta; class Magnoliopsida; order Alismatales; family Alismataceae; genus Alisma; species Alisma plantago-aquatica. The sequence continues at coordinate 714,072,293 of OY856414.1, read as the reverse complement.
GATTCGATCTTAGGCTTTCTAGGCCACTTTTAGGGTTTCCATTGCAATTAGGGTTTCCTTTTATCTTTTACTATTTTAAACCCTAATTTAACACAATTGATCACAAACCCTAATTACTTCCACATCTAATCCTCGATTCTGGATTAAAGGCATAATTAACCATTAATCAAGCTCATTAAGCCTCTTTTATTAAAGCTACTTTTTTATCTTTTTAATCCGTGACAAGATCATTATACGCATTTATTCATTAATTCATAGTTCATTATGGTCCAAATCCCATATGAACTCGATTTGTTATCAAATCCATCTTTTATTCATCAGAAAACCCTAATTAGTACATTTAGGGAATTTATCCACAAATTAGGAACTTAATACTGAAAATAGCTTAGATTCAGCATATTGCAACTCTAATCATGGAATTAACCAATTAAAGCCATCAATAGTCAAATTAGTAAACATTAGGGTTTCAAGGCCCATTAAAGTCTATTTATGCACATAAACTCAAAATTAAATGGGTTACGTGCAAAGACTCATTTTTTTCGATCTTAAAGTATCTCTTTATGATTAACATGTTAATATCAACTTTAATCATCTATTAAACCCTACTAAACACTTTAATCATACCAAAATAGGGTTATTTAAACATTAACACATTAAAGTTGATATCTTCCATTATTTTTCGAATTGCATAAGGAATCAGGTTTCATTTATATTTTTATTAGATTCCCCTCATTTTTTTGAGCAACTTTCATATTTTATGCGTGCTAATCCGAGCTACGAATAAATAGATATGATTTTAGCAAAATTACCTATTTGGGCCAATGAGGAGCTGACACGTCGCCTCCTCCATGCAATACGTTGCTCAGCTCTTTGGGAAAACATTTCGAAATGACATTTTTACCCCCGCTTTAAGTCAGCGATTCTTCACACGCCAGAGGGGCGTTTCTGTCCATCGGGCCCCTAGGTTGTCTTCAACCTTGGCTCCCGCCCAGGCAGCCGACGACCGCCGATCTGCGCACCACGAGGGTGCGCCCTCCCCTCCTCAAGGCTCAGGGGTTGCTTCCAAGGACCACCCCAACTCCGCCGAACCCAGGCGTAGCCAAAGCACCGCAAAAACCATGACCTATCTGGTCGTTTCCGTGCACGACGGACCTACAACTGCGGGCGTTGTTGTAGTCATCTAGCAGAGATGGCGCATGATCCAGAGCACGAAATGATGGCCGCTTCTTCTGGCGTTGTCGTGAGAGAGTCCTGGTTCCAACCAGACCTCTAAACCGCTCCTTGGTGTCCTCTAGATATATCTACATCATCCACTAGGGTTTGCACGGAATGAAGATGAAGAGAGAAAGAGAGAAGTGTGTGGAATCCTTTTCAAAAATGAGCCAACAGCCCTACCCCTTATATAGGGGAGGGTATTGATGCCTTACGGTGCTTGCCCATGAAGCAACATGGCTCTTTCCCATTACGGATTTAATTCCTTTATTGGAAAACAAGATTCTCCCTCTCATTCCTTATCCTTTTGATATTCCCTTTTATTTTTGAAGAAAAATAGGAATTCGAAATTCTTCTCCTTCACTCTCTCTATATTTGCCTTTTAATCTATTAATCACGAAATCATGTTTTCTTTTAATAGAGAATACTTCCTTTTCTCAATATTACAAAATTCATCAATAATATATCACATTATGCTCTTATTTTGCAATCTTGGTATTTTGTCTCTCTTTCCTATTTATTGGGGATCCTTGGACCCCAAGAAACTCAAAGAATTCGAAATTCCTTTTAAAGGAATACTCATTATCCTTAAATGCATCAATATGCATTATTTCACATTATCATGTTGAGTTATTATTAAAATATCTCTCTTTGAGGATTTCCCTTTATTCCTCTTTTATTTTCCTCATTAGTATTCCTTTTAACATTAGGAATCCTTGGGATAAGAAATCCCACTAAGGATAACTAAATTATATCTCCTTATCACTTATTTCCCATATTTTCATTATTTTCAATTTCTTTCATAATAAAGAAATACTTAATCAATCTTTTCTTTTCTTATTGCCTTTTCCTTGTAACCTTGGACTCCTTAGAGCCCAAGGAACCCAAGAGGCACGAAATCCACCTTTGGATTATATTCTTTTGCCTTCTAAAGGTTTTCCCATCTTTCTTTTCTTTATTTCCTTATTTACTCAATAATAGAGTTTCTTTTGTTCTTTCTTTGTTACTGGGCCCAATAGCCAATAAAGCCCACAAATGAAATAACAAGGCTATTTTCAATGAAACTCATTTATTCAACACAAATTGTATCATAATTTGTTCCAATATCTTTAAAATGAGAAATTACATTTCTCTCCTTATGAACCCAAGATTGGGGTTGTAACATCCTTCCCCTCTTATAAGAAATTTGTCCTCAAAATTCCATCAAGCAAGCAAACAAACAGGATAAGCCTTTCATACGTCCATCATGGCTCCCATGTGGCTTCACCCTTTCCATGGTGCTTCCCAAGAACCTTCACTATCTCATATTCTTCCATCTGAGTTCTTTGTTACCTTGGTATATCGTACCCTCATAGGTGACTCAGGACATTTCAGCCCCTCAAAAGCTGAAAAGGTTCAGGGCTCAACACATGGCTTGGGTACCTCACATAGTGCTCTATATCAGACTCATGTATTACATTATACATCATGTTATCCTGAGGGGTAAGGCTAAATACAACCATTTCCACCATTCCATTTCAAATGGACCCATATATCGGGGACTCAGCTTTCTCAGTTGTAGCTTAGAGGGGTCAGATTTTCACATTATATTCTCCCACAGTGAACTGCATGTCAGTCTGCTTTGCATCAACTCGTGACTCATGTCACCCTTAGGCTCTCTCTCAGCCATTGCACGATCAAGCGACTTCATCTGCAGACATTGTGGTTCTTTCCTGACCTTCACGAGGCCTCCTTCACCAACATCATCATAATGAAGTGGTGACCGACACAACCTCCTAATAGCACTTCTTGCATCCCGATAAAGTCTATGGTGGTTAACATCACATCTTAATAACTGTCTCTTTGTATCACCCTGAACAAGCACACTTTCTCTCATCAGACCCTCTAATCTGGATCATACTAACCATTAGTTAGGGATGATAAACTATACTATCATCGAGTTCTTCATGTATCTACTTCCATCTCATGGAAGTGAACCTTTAAGTCATACTCAAGAACTTTTGAACTCGCATCCTGGTATAGTTGGACCATCTCTCTCTCTTATGTAGTTCAACAGAATATGTCCCTTGACAGTATTCTTTCTTTCTCGTGTTATTTAGGTAAGGTGATCTACCATAACCCATATTGCATCTTGACCTTCCTTGGTCAAGGGGAGACCTTCCACAACTTCCATAATGGTGAACTCCCACTCCCTTTAGGAGAATCTTTATCCTTTATGTCAAAGCATTGGGTTATTGGTGTTCGTCCTTCACCTACTATCATGCATGGCCACAAGCCACATGCATCTTCATCTTAAGCATCCAAAATGCTACTATCTCTTACTATCTCTGTAGTATCACGGTGTACGGTGACCTTAAAATCATGATCTCCTGTACGTCACGATTCTTCAAGCTTGGTATCTCGAAAACCCTAAACCATTCTAATCAGGGTTTCATCACCTTCCTTTCCAATGAAGTGTATCTGAGGTCCTATCACCATCCTTTCGCTACATCAAGGACTAAACTGTCTAACCAACAATCATCGTCACATTTAAATGTTATCCAAACTTATCTCTTTCCCAACTTAGGGTTAGCTAAACAACCTCCACTTCTTCTAGCCTCTAGCTAAACTAGGAAGCTATATCTCGACCAGAGCATCCATTACCACTTCACCTCCTTAGGTATTAGGTATTGTTGAAGACATACACCTCCATGTATTCCACTTATCACCTCATCTCAAACTCTAAGTTTGTCTTCATTAAGAAACTCTGAGCTCATCCTTATGGTGATCAAACTCAACCTTGGTTAACTTGCAAATTCCACATAGCTCATGATAAAACATCCTCTTAAGCTAACTACACTACTTCTCTTAGTGTTTTTAAACCATCCATGTATCATTCACTCCACCAAGGTATGTTATCATCTCTGTCCTCATACCTCCTAGCAGCATTCCAACTCACATCATCTTTATCCTTGGTGTATGGCATGCGTACTGTCCTATCTCTCACTCCCATAACAAGAGGAAATAAGCATTTGGTTGTAGTCCAAATACAGAGTTCTTCCTATTCCAAGAGTAGAGATGGTACAACCCACCTTTCCAGTACACTTTCAAATCTAAGTTGAAACACACAACTTATGTCTACACATCACCAAGCATCATGATATCAAAATTATTTCCATGGAAAACTGGTCTCAAACCCACTTGGTTTACTACATAATCCTTTGTCATCTCCTCTAGGTCTATAGGGTGCTGGCACTTTTGGGGTCATCCCTCTTCCCTTATGCATCCCGAGAGTGCCCTACTCATCTGCCCTTTGGGCCTCATGAGTTCACGAAGGTGATCAATCTCCTAACCCATGGCCCTCAGACAATGATAGTTGTTACCTCCCGACCCAATGGTCATGTGCAACTAGGGAATTAGGCAACTCCTTCTTCCATCGATCTTATCCCTACCTGACCCTAGGATAGACTTAGGATTCCATTATAGTACACGTTCATCTTATAACCTCACCCAATCCTTCCTCATCTCTCATTGCATTCATGACTGACTTTCATCCCTTCATAGGAGTCATGGTAACCTGCCTACCTTGGTCTGGCCCCATACCGGTTACCTCCATGGTAACGCATCCGCATGCACTTAGAGATGGTTATCTATGGGTCTACAGGTTCGTCCTCATGCCATGTACTTTTCACTTAGCTTCACAAGATCCTCTGAAACCTCTTTAGGTTACCTCAAAACCAACAAACTGCTATACACCCTACCAACGGGTCCTTCTCCCAGGATGGGAGGAAGCTACATCTGGATAAAAAAGGTCACAAGCATCCTTATGTTTAGGGTCTGCATCTACATGAGCTTGCTTAGCCCTGGCAAGCTACTAAGGCACGACCAGACACCTAAAAAGCCAAGCTAGGTCACACTTGTTCTCATCCTCAACATTAGATCAACTTAGTTGTGAGGGGTTCATAAAACATACCCTTAACTTAAGGGGTTTCCTTTACCTTCACACATGAGGAGTATCATGCTTGAAACTATAGCGACTCAAAACTCATCATGTGCATGGGGTACACTACTTCCCCTCTTAGGCGTAGGAACCCTAGGTTCACCTTTGGGTGTCCGACGGCATGCTCAATCTCTTAACCATGAATCAAGCATGTCCAAGGTATGTCATGTACTTCCATGATCCTTCTACTTGAGCAACACTTCGTAGTTTGAGTCCTCTTCTAGGACAACCAACTAGGTATAAAGCCTCACAACTGGTTACCAACCCTCTCCAGGTCTAAGGAACTCTTCTTCCTATCTCATAAGGTAAACTCCTATACCACAGGCACATAGGTAACAAAACATTATCTTCTCTCTAGGGTTTGGTTCCTCTAAAGGCAACCAAGATATCATCTACCTCCAGGGATCATGCATGAGGCAACCACTATCATCCACATAGGTCGCATCATTCTCGACTCCCCACTGTTCCTCACATCTCGAGGTTTTTGGTTTCCAACCTTATTACTCGGTTCCTTCTTGCTCTCTCTCTAAAGCTAACTCCACACCCAGGCATACTACTAGAGGTCATCTCTCCATGAAGGATCAAGCTCATAGGTATACCTCTATGTGGGTGAAGCCTATGCTTGAACTTATGTTTGCTCAAGATCATTCATAGCCCTTTATGCTCATTTTACAAGCCATCCATCATGATCTCTTAACCAGGGTGTCATCAAGCTATACCCTACTAGCCTAAGCCCATAGGGTAACTATAGGTTCTCCTCTAACCTCATCCATGAAGGAGCTATCCTTCCCTCTAGCATGCACAACCCTCTCCAGGGTTGGGTCGCCAAAGGTACTAGGTCATCTACCCTCTTATGGCATCCCAAAGGCATGTCCAACCAAACACCTATTCCACCATGACATCTAACTCATCATGTCATCTCTCTCTCTTCACTTAGGGTTAGGGTTAACATCATCCTCAAAGGATGTGCCAGGTCTCTACCTTTAATGGAGGTCCCTACCTCCAAGACTAACTCTCTCTACACATCCTCCTACCAAGGAGATCTATCCTCAGATCTCTCCTGAGGGCAATGACAACTCATGTCATACGACCTAAGCATGTATCTATTCCTTTACGCTTACTCTATTAAGCTTATGTCCATGACATCTTATTTACATGCTTTTTATTAAATTTGATGGAGGATTCCTTAATCCTTATCAACCTTACCCATACCTCAAGAGGGTGAGGGAAAGAGAGAAAACCCTAATCCTTAAGGTCCTTAATAGAATTTGAGTTGAGAAGGGATGAACAAGATGAGAGAGTCCTAAAGGTATCTTATTTCAATTCATACCCTGAGACTTTGGCCAGGCAGTCACACAGTGGGAGTCCTCGTATTCCGACTAGCGGTGCGGAGGAAAATATTGCCACCCCCCAGTCGTGATCCTTTTCTAGACACCTCTGTCTTTCGGATAATCCTCTAATAACTCCCTGGGGTTCTACAAAATTTGTAAAATTTAATAATTATTAAGGATTAAATGAGGAACCTATGCTCTGATACCAATTGTAACAACCCCGCCTCCCGGTAACCCCCAATTAAGGGAGACCCGAAGGTCAGAGCTGTTATTCAATTAACAGGATCAAAGGTTCGACAAATAATCCGTAATAATTAATAAACTTTACCAAATAAACTGAAAACTGGTATAAAATAATACTTTTCTTACCTTGGAAAAAGTGGGATTTCTAAACTTCTATCCATGAAGATGTTAATCTAACTAATCCTCCTGTGTACGTTACTTCTCATTTAATTCCACATATGCCACTTTACTGTTTGTTCTTTTCATTTGTACCTAAAACGCTGACAAACAAAATGTCGGTCAGTATATCGAAATATACTAGTATGTGGAGACAACCAAAATCTTGCACATATGGCTAACAATGTAATTATCACAATTAAGTTAATTAACAAGCCAATTTATACTTTTCAGTATGACATTCTCCACCGCTTTTGCCCTAACCCTGGCATACCCTCCTTAGGGTGCCCTTTGCCAATGACTTAAGGCCACCTTCTCAATCCCGAGCTTGGTGCCTGGGGGTCACCACTCATGGTGCCCACTAGTCATGCAATATCATAGGCCACCTTCTTGGTGCCTGGGGTCACCACTCGAGGTGTCCATTGGTCTACCCACCTGGGCCTAACCTTTGGCATCATCCATCAGGGTGGCATGTAGGTGCGAGAATCCATACTTCTATTATTAATGTGATAATCATAGTGACTTTATAATTTGCAAGTATGAACATCCAACAGATAATTTGCATTCAATGCGATTAACCATCCGAAAAATCATCGGGAAACTAAAGCGGTTATTCATAATTAACCACAAACCTGATCCAGGGCAACTTGATTATCCAAGCAATAAGGATAAAGAACAAGCAACAAGCAATCAACCATATCCTGAAATTAATGCATGGCATCCACGTGTTATAGTTTATCCAGAACATTCTAAAACTAGACTTGGATTCCATCTTAGGCTTTCTAGGCCACTTTTAGGGTTTCCATTGCAATTAGGGTTTCCTTTTATCTTTTACTATTTTAAACCTTAATTTAACACAATTGATCACAAACCCTAATTACTTCCACATCTAATACTTGATTCTGGATTAAAGGCATAATTAACCATTAATCAAGCTCATTAAGCCTCTTTTATTAAAGCTACTATTTTTATCTTTTTAATCCATGACAAGATCATTATACGCATTTATTCATTAATTCATAGTTCATTATGGTCCAAATCCCATATGAACTCGATTTGTTATCAAATCCATCTTTTATTCATCAGAAAACCCTAATTACTACATTTAGGGAATTTATTCACAAATTAGGAACTTAATGCTCGAAATAGCTTAGATTCAGCATATTCCAACTCTAATCATGGAATTAACCAATTAAAGCCATCAATAGTCAAATTAGTCAACATTAGGGTTTCAAGGCCCATTAAAGCCTATTTATGCACATAAACTCAAAATTAAATGGGTTACGTGCAAAGACTCATCTTTTTTGATCTTAAAGTATCTCTTTATGATTAACATGTTAATATCAACTTTAATCATCTATTAAACCCTACTAAACACTTTAATCATACCACAATAGGGTTATTTAAACATTAAAACATTAAAGTTGATATCTTCCATTATTTTTCGAATTGCATAAGGAATCAGGTTTCATTTATATTTTTATTAGATTCCCCTCATTTGTTTTAGCAACTTTCATATTTTATGTGTGCTAATCCGAGCTACGAATAAATAGATATGATTTTAGCAAAATTACCTATTTGGGCCAATGAGGAGCTGACACGTCGCCTCCTCCATGCAATACGTTGCTCAGCTCTTTGGGAAAACATTTCGAAATGAAATTTTTACCCCCGCTTTAAGTCAGCGATTCTTCACACGCCAGAGGGGCGTTTCTGTCCATCGGGCCCCTAGGTTGTCTTCAACCTTGGCTCCCGCCCTGGCAGTCTACGACGCCCTCCCCTCCTCAAAGCTCGGGGGTTGCTTCCAAGGACCACCCCAATTCCGTCGAACCCGAGCGCAGCCAAAGCACAGCAAAAACCATGACCTATCTGGTCATTTCCATGCACGACGGACCTGCAGCTGCGGGCGTTGTTGCAGTCGTCTAGCGGAGATGGCGCACGATCCAGAGCATGAAATGATGACCGCTTCTTCTAGCGTTGTCGTGAGAGAGTCATGGTTCCAACCAGACCTCTAAACCGCTCCTTGGTGTCCTCGGGATATATCTACATCATCCACTAGGGTTTGCACGGAAAGAAGATGAAGAGAGAAAGAGAGAAGTGTGTGGAATCCTTTTCAAAAACGAGCCAACAGCCCTACCCCTTATATAGGGGAGGGTATTGATGCCTTACGGTGCTTGCCCATGAAGCAACAGGGCTCTTTCCCATTAGGAATTTAATTCCTTTATTGGAAAACAAGATTCTCCCTCTCATTCCTTATCCTTTTGATATTCCCTTTTATTTTTGAAGAAAAATAGGAATTCGAAATTCCTCTCCTACACTCTCTCTATATTTGCCTTTTAATCTATTAATCACGAAATAATGTTTTCTTTTAATAGAGAATACTTCCTTTTCTTAATATTATAAAATTCATCAATAATATATCATATTATGCTCTTATTTTGCAATCTTGGTATTTTGTCTCTCTTTCCTATTTATTGGGGATCCTTGGACCCCAAGAAACTCAAAGAATTCGAAATTCCTTTTAAAGGAATACTAATTATCCTTAAATGCATCAATATGCATTATTTCACATTATCATGTTGAGTTCTTATTAAAATATCTCTCTTTGAGGAATTCCCTTTATTCCTCTTTTATTTTCCTCATTAGTATTCCTTTTAACATTAGGAATCCTTGGGATAAGAAATCCCACTAAGGATAACTAAATTATATCTCCTTATCACTTATTTCCCATATTTTCATTATTTTCAATTTCTTTCATAATAAAGAAATACTTAATCGATCTTTTCTTTTCTTATTGCCTTTTCCTTGTAACCTTGGACTCCTTAGAGCCCAAGGAACCCAAGAGGCACGAAATCCATCTTTGGATTATATTCTTTTTCCTTCTAAAGGTTTTCCCATCTTTCTTTTCTTTATTTCCTTATTTACTCAATAATAGAGTTTCTTTTGTTCTTTCTTTGTTATTGGTCCCAATAGCCAATAAAGCCCACAAATCAAATAACAAGGCTATTTTAAACGAAACTCATTTATTCAACACAAATTGTATCATCATTTGTTCCAATATCTTTAAAATGAGAAATTACATTTCTCTCCTTATGAACCCAAGATTGGGGTTGTAACACATACCCACTCCACTAAACCTAATGAAGAACTAATGCCACCATTTTATTTGGATTGGATATTGTATTTACGTATATTTTGTAGTGAAGATTCACCTCCGCAAGGAATTTTAAAATTCAACCAGTTAAAATAAAAAGTATGGGTTCATATTTAGAAAATTATAAAACATGTGACATATGATTGAAATGTTTTGTCTACTGAGGTTGAGATATAATGATTTTTTACAATAATTGTATTATATACAAATAATATTATGGTATGTTATTTAGGAATCACATTACCGGATTGAAGATGTACCCTAGATACCTACGTATCATGTTATATGACATACATGGAATATTATTTTTGTTCTCTTATGCAATTTATTGGAGTATATCTGGGTATTGTGTTCTTCTTCTTACACTAGAGTGTGTTACACAATAAAAGTTTGAAGATCAAAATCAGGCATCATCAACAATTATGAATCTAATGACTTTAATATGCTTAATAATAGACTAGCAATCAATGTCCATACATATTGCTAGGTACTCACAAATGTTTCAAGCTTCATATGTCAAACTTATATGTGTGTTTGTGCTAAGAAAATGAACGTGGGTAAAATGAGAGTGCCAAGGTGGATCTATGGGACGTGGGCATATTCTTCTTGCCATTTATTTTGACGATATTTTTATCCCAGGTAGTGACACCATTGGCATCATAAACCTAAAACAATCTCTACAAGATCATTTTCATACAAAGGACTTGGGAAATTTACAATATTTTCTCAGGATAGAAGTCCTTCGCTCATCCATAGGGATTAGTTTATCACAACATCTCTATGTGTTGGATTTTCTCCAAGACACTGGGATGATGAATGCTAATCCTGTTTCCACCCCTATGGATTACCATACTGAGGCTCCTCTTGAGGGGGAGCTATTTCCTAATCCAGAAAAATAGCGTCGAGTTTGAAAATTGATCTACCTAACTATTACATGGCGTGACATATCGTATGTTGGGGGAGTTGTCATCCAGCACATGAGTGAACCCCTTAAATAACATTGGTGCAACATACAATGTATCCTTTCTATCTTAAGAGTGCCCTAGGAAGAGGACTATTTTATAAACAGCCTCTCAAGAAGATTATCACTATTTCTAGATATGCTGATGCAGATTGGGTAGGAGATGCCAAAGATAGTCAATCCACCTTTGGCTTTTGTGTCATGATTGGGGATCACCCAGTGGCATGGAGAAGCAAAAACTAATATGTAGTTTCTCACTACAACACTGAAGTTGAATACCGTGTGATGGTCCATGCTTGTTGTGATCTTCAATGGGTCTGATCTATTTTGATTGAGTTTGGCATTCCTTGTCAAACTCTAGCTCACCTTTATTGTGATAATCAAGTTGCTATTCATATTTCCAATAACCCAGTTTTTCATTAATGTACAAAGCACATTGAAGTTGATTGTCATTTTGTTTGGGATCTAGTCAAACCCAAAAATATTGTGACTCCTCACATACGGACTGGCAATCAAATTGTTGATATCTTCACTAAACAACTTCCTCCGTCACTTTTTCAGTATATGGGTACTGATGCAGCCTATTTTAGGGCTCCATCTTGTGGCATTTTGTACTTTATTCACATCTAAACATAGTAGAATGCAAGTCAAATCCCCCAATATGAGTATTTCTATCAAATGCACGTATGGACGTTCTTTACACTATTTTTAGGTACTTGGAGCATGCTTTGGATGGATGAGAGAGAAGTAAGGAGTTATAGGGTTCCTCTGCTCATGGAGGGGTTCAAAGAAGACACCAAAGCCCTCTCAACCTACCCCTAATGGTCAAGATTCAACATCCAGCAAAGAAGTCCATTGATGATGAAGATTGAAGTCAAATTAGCCATTGAAGATCCCAACACGACCGTGGGCATCCACCACGGTGTGAATTATGTTCAAGAATCAATAGGGAAGTTAGCTTTTTTGCACCAAACGCACCACGACTGTGGCCATCAGCACGGCTGTGGCCCATTGAAGACACCACAACTGTGGCCATCAACACAAATGTGGCTAGCATAAGACATCACGGTCATGGCCTCCCACAACGGTCATTGGAATTATGCACCAAGTCCCCCAAAATCAACAGGGAAGCAACCCATTTTGTGCTTGGATGACCATGATCATGGCCACTCATCATGTATGTAGCCCTTGAAGACCACCTCGCCTGCAGCACTCCCCATGCTCATGACCTCCTCCTCCAATACAACTGTGGTACCTCAATACGGCCGTGGTGCCCCTTACCCACCACGATCGTGGCACCCCACCACGGCCATGGCCACCTGATATACTTAGTCTTTCCGCTCCCTTTCACACCTTGGCTGTGTCCAGACCCCCACGACTGTTCCCTGCTACCCCCACCATGGTCGTGGCACATCAACACGGTCGTGGTGACCAACAAACCCTACCCATTTTTTACACTACTTTTCCTACACTACCCCTACTTACCCTAGTGCTTCCCCGCCACCTATATATACATTGGTGGCAGTTGGGGAACAAAGGTTAGACCCCCTAGCTTCCATTACTCCCCTCTACCCACTACTTGAGCATTCATTGCACTTCCCTTGTATTTATGCTCTCCATCCACCATTTCCACCTCATATCCATGTTGGAAACCTAGATTTCTAGGTTTTCCTCCATAATCCCCTACATTCTCATATCCATGTGCACCCTTAGAGGAGAGAGGTCTTTCCCAAGATGCTAGGAGGTGAAGAAGGATCTACTTTAAGCTTCATGGAGTCTTATTCACTTCTTCTCCTTTGTTTTGCTATTTCTTTGATTATGTCTAGCTAAGCCCCTAGTGTTGGGCTGTTTGGGGTTAAAATGTGACTTTGATACCATGTTGGGAGAAAATAACTTGTAATGAACATGATTAGTATCTATGATGATTGTCTCTTGCTTCTATCTCATTTCCTATTTTATTACATGTGATTTATGCTTTTAACATGGATTGCTTGCCTTGAGATGTTTGATGACACTTAGCTTCTAGGAGGAATTGGAGTGCATATGCAAAATCTTAGGAATTGCTCCTAGGTCCAATTAGTGGATCCCTAGATAACCCCCTTTGTTCCTACATACATATCCCTCCTTCTACAAGTGAGTGTCAGATATAATTGGCTAGTGTAAGTGTGATTAGTGCAATTACCCTAGAGATTTCTAAATGTTACATGGCTAGTGACATGAGCTGAAAAACCCTCATCAATACTCCCATTTCTATCTTTGGATCTCAATTTCCCTAATATCACTTACCCTAGAAGCCTAGACTTGACAAGTCCTACTAGAATTACACCGAACCCTAGTTCTCCAACTAGTAGTATACGATACATTCTAATAGCACTTGCCTTGTTGTTTGGTTTGGTAATTTAGATTGAATTGTGATAATTGCTTGTTATGTTGACACCCCCCAACTAATATCAAATCACATCCCCAAATGGCCCACCTACCTAATTTCATTTCTTAAAACCCATATTGCCTTCTTAGCTTGTTCATGCTAGTCTAGTTTAGTTGCTTTTGTCCAATATAGTTAATTGATTAATCTTGCTAGTTAGGGTTAATCTAGATCTTTGCTTGCCTTAGTGGTTAACTTAGCTATTAGTTGCTAATTGCTCTACTAGTGTAGTGTAGCTAACAACTTCTCTTACTTAGCTAATTGTTTAATCTTGTTCCTTAGACTTGCTTGCTTAGGATAATTTAGGGTTTGTGCTAACTTAGATTTCATAATTGCCTTTACTTGTCTGTTCTATTAGTTTAACAACCAAACCCCTTTTAAACCATTCAACCCTAGTCTCCTCATTAGGAATGTAGCCAATTCTAACCTAGCTCTAGTGCCCTCTCTGTCCCTGAGGATCGACCCCTACTCTTGCCTATCACCTGTACTATAATAGTACCTCATGCGCTTGTGGGTGACTTATCGAGTCTCGTTAGGGTTATTATAAATTTTGAGATATTTTATGTTCCCGGGTTCCATGGAGTGCATCTAGTCACCTCTTGTTGGCTAGTGTGTGTGCCTCTGGCTCGAAAGCACCAATTTTTTTGGTGTCGTTTCCACGCTCGTGGATAGAGGCACTTGGCCTAGCTAGTTAGTGTAGCTTAGCCTTTCCTATTGCCCTCATTATTTCTAGTCTTTATTCTTTGTTCACTTTTGCATACTGCCATTCTAACTTGGTTTCTTGTTGTTTGTTTGTGTGTTGTGCAGGTGACAGTTGTGCATGCACCACACGCATTCTACTTGTATCGACTTGGTGTTGTATGAACCCGAGATAGGTAGGAGAAGATGCCAAAGACAACACAACCAACACTGAGAAGATGAGAAGGGTGACCACATGGCAAACAACAACCCTCATGGGAATGCTCAACCACCACCACCGCAGCCCAACCACCCACTCCATGAGTATTTCACCCTGATGAACTACAATTCTCCCATTTCCACCCTAGTTGACCAAATTTCGGGTAAACAGTTCTCCATTCCACACGCACTCCTTGGACTCCTCCCTACCTACTATGGTATGGAGAATGAGAATACCTACCATCACATCGACGCATTCCTTGAGACTTGTTCTACCTTTCGTACCCCCGCCACTACCAATGACTCCATCTGAAGGACTCTCTTCCCGTTCTCTCTAAAGGAAAAAGCTAAAGAATGGTACATTTCGAAGCCAGAGATGGTGACCTAGAATGAGGTCAAATATGAGTTTCTCAAAAATTTCTTCCCAATTTCCAAGCCGAATCACATGAGAAGATGTATCACCACCTTTGCTCAAAAGGAAAATGAACATTTCCACGAGGCGTGGGAAAGGTTCCAAAAGCTCCTTCACGACTGCCCCCACCACGAAGTACCATTGTGGCAGCTAGTCCAAGCCTTCTACTCAGGGCTTGAAGAGTTGAGTCAGAACAACATTGACTCATCATGTAGAGGCACGTTCATGGAAAAATCACCCGAGGAGTCGTGGCCTTTGTTTGAACACCTTGCTGAAAATTCCTACCATTGAGTTTCTACAAAAGGGGAACATTACAGCCAGAACTACGTCCATCCACCTCCTTTCATAGCTCCAGGCCACAACGTTTCCAACCCTAACATGATGAAGATGATGGAGGACATGATGAATATGATGAAGAGCCAAGCTGGTGGTTCTTCTAGTCAATCCACCATGGCAGTTGAAGCTGAAGAAGAGGAAGTTCATGCCTTGCACTCTTTTAGCAACCGGAACAATCAAGGTCTCATGTCCAAAACTTACACTCTTGAGCAGAGGAACCATCTCAATTTTTTATGGAAACAACAAAATGAAGACAGTCAAGGATAAGGGCAACCAAGGCCACGATATAGGTCCAAGTTTGAAGTGGAGTGCTTGGAAGATTAAGAAGTTTGGATGAGGTGAAGAAGGATGTATCCTCACATGGGCAGTCCATCAGTTGTCTTGAACAAATACTAGATATAATCTCTCTCTCACTTGTTAGGAGGGATGAAGGAAGACTCCCATCTCAGCCGATGCCAAATCCAAACAATGATGGAACTTTCCTAGGAAACACTCAAAGTTCATATGCTCCACCTTCATATCAAGAACCACCAAATCCCTATCCTTCACCGCCACCTCAAGCACCTCTCAACTATCAATATGCTCCACCTCCACCTCATTCATACCAACAACCACCTCCATAATACCACCTCCATCCACAATAACCACAACCACAATTCATCCTCCAAAACCCAAATTCACCTCACCAAAGACCACCACCACCCCAACAACCACAACCACCTCCACAAGCCTCTTCTTCTACTACCCATGAGCATGTGAAGGTGGTGACGGTTTTGAGGAGTGGTTAGACTTTGGAGAAGCCTCATGATACTATTGTTTTTGATAGAGAAGCCAGTGAGGATAGAGGTGATACTGTGGTTAGACAAGTTGGTATTGAGATACAACTTGATGATACAGTGATGAGAGCTAGAGTTGATACTATGACATTGGGCAGTGATATTGTGATGTCGAGTAGTGATATCGTGATTCATGTGATTCCAATTGATGATATTGTTGATCTGAGCCATTTGGGAGCCCAACTTCCCCCATTTCCTGATGCTCTTAAGGATCCTTCTATTGAGAGGAGAAGAAAGAAACATACTGAAGACATCCTAGAGACTTTAAAACAAGTGAAAATCAACATTACTTTACTTGATGCGGTCAAGAAAATTCCTCCTTATGCTAAGTTCCTGGAAGATTTTTGCACCTTTGCGATAAAGACAACGGGGAGAACCCCAAAGAAAGTCAAGCTCACCGATCAAGTAAGCTCAATTTTACAACACACCATGCCAAGAAAGAGGAAAGATCATGATGCTCCCATCATTTCATGCAACATTGGGGCACATTGCATAGACCAATCACTTCTAGAATTGGGTTCTAACGTTAACTTGATGTTGTATGATGTGTTTGCTGAGATGCACATGAGACAATTGAGTCCAGCTCATTGTACTTTACAGTTGGCTGATTGATCAGTAAAGACACCTAGAGGGTGTATTGATGATGTGCTTGTGAGACTTGATGATGATACTTCTGCTTTCTTCCCCATTAATTTCATTGTCTCAGACATGGAAAAGATACAAGAAGGGTACCTATCATCTACGGAAGACCATTCCTAGCTACAACTAATGTAGTGATTCATGTCAGGATTGGGACTATGTATGTGACATTCATGCACATGAAGATCCGGTAGAATATCTTTAAATCTTCAACCACAGACGATGTGATAGGGGCACTGAAGAATATTGCTTTCTCATTGAATGCCTTGATGAGATTGTAGAGGAGTGCCTACCTGTGTGGACTCAAGTTGCCACTCAATCTATAGCTCTAGAGAAAATAGTTGAGTTCCTAAATGATGATGAGGAAGAGGATGAAGTGAATGAGCTAGCCTTGGTGGCTGCAAATGAAGACCTCCATTCAGTTTCTAAACCATTAAAGAACTCTCTTAAAGAGCCTCCAACTCTTGAGCTAAAGTCACTCCCAGAAGGATTGAAGTATGCTTTTCTAGGCTCAAATGACACCCTCCTGGTGATCATTTCTTCCATTCTCTCACCAGAATAAGAGGAGGCATTGATGAAAGTTTTGAAGAAGAACATCCAGGCCATTGGATGGTCTGTTGCTGATTTGAGGGGTATTGACCCCTCCATCTGTATGCACATGATGTATTTAGAGGATGATGCAAGGCCGACCCTCCAAATGCAAAGGCGGTTGAACCCAAAGCTGAAAGTAGTTGTAACTCAAGAGGTTGTGAAGTTTCTAGATGATGGGGTCATTTATCCAATTTTTGATACTACGTGGGTGAGTCCCATTTAGGTTGTACCTAAAAGGGGTGGGATCACTGTGGCAGAGAATGTGGATGGTGAGCTCATGCTAATTAGAGAACAATCAAAATGGAGAATGTGTGTTGACTATAGGAAGCTCAATGAAAAGACCATGAAGGACCACTACCCTTTCCCATTTCTTGAACAATTTCTAGAGAAGCTAGTGGGGCAAAGATTCTATTGTTTTCTTGATGGGTACTCTGGATACTTACAAATTGTTCTGCATCCC
This sequence comes from Alisma plantago-aquatica, assembly GCA_963693085.1. Taxonomy (NCBI): domain Eukaryota; kingdom Viridiplantae; phylum Streptophyta; class Magnoliopsida; order Alismatales; family Alismataceae; genus Alisma; species Alisma plantago-aquatica. The sequence goes on along the minus strand of OY856414.1, from coordinate 714,054,664 downwards.
ACGAACCAAGAGAAGACAAGATTCACTTACCCAAGTGGTACATTTACCTACCAAAGAATGCCATTTGGGTTGTGTAATGCCCCTTCTACATTTCATAGATGTGTGACCTCAATATTTGCTAATATGATTGATTCATCTCTAGAAGTGTTCATGGATGACTTCTCAATGTTTGGTAAAACTTTTGATGAGTGCTTGGTCCATTTTGTTGATGTTCTTGAGAGATGCATCAAGGTTCGCCTAGTGCTATCTTGGGAGAAGATCTATTTCATGGTACCCGAAGGCATTGTTCTGGGCCATTGAGTTTCAAAGGACAGGATTGGAGTTGATAGGGCCAAGGTGGGCCTCATTTCTACACTTACTATTCCTTCCACTGTAAGACATGTCTGGTCTTTCTTGGGACATGCATGTTTCTACCTCCGCTTCATCAAAGATTTTAGTGAGATCTCGATACCTCTATGTCACTTGCTGGAGAAGGATGTTGAGTTTCATTTTGATGACAAGTGTGTTGAAGCCTTCATCCACTTGAAGCAAAAGCTAGTTTCTGCTCCTATAATGCATCCCACAGACATCTCTTTGCCATTTGAGATTATGACTGATGCATCCGACATGGCAGTGGGGGTTATGCTAGGCCAAAGGGTTGGCTGGATTCCACATGCTATGTATTACACAATCAAGACTCTAGATGAAGCCCAAAGAAACTACATGATTATCGAGAAAGAGTTTCTCACAATTATCTTCTCTCTTGACAAGTTTAGATCATATCTTTTACAAAACAAGGTGATTGTCTATACAGGCAATGCTGCTTTGAAATATATAATGGTAAAGAAAGACTCCAAGCTAAGGTCGATCCGTTGGATATTATTGCTTTAAGATTTTGATATTGAGATTGTAGACAAAACGGGAGTAGAGAATTATTCCGCCGACCATCTCTCCTGGATTGAAGCACCTTTAGATGACACAAGTAGAATCAAAGAGACAATGCCACATGAGAAGTTGTTCCTACTCTCATCCACTCAAAGGTCATGGTATCAACACCTAGCTAACTTCTTAGCTAGTAGAAGAATACCAAGCACTCAGATGAGGGAGGAAAGCAAAAGGTTATTTGCTATGGACAAGATTATGTTTGGGATAATCCTCACCTATTCAAGTATTACCCCGACCAACTTATCTAGAGATGTGTTCTGGAGATGGAGAAGCAAGAAATTCTCTCTATGTGTCATTCTGGAGTTTGTGGAGGTCACTTTGGTGGAAAACGTATTGCTGCCAGGATTCTTCAAAGTGGATTCTATTGGTCTTCCTTGTTTAAAGACTATCATGAATTCTGTAAGTGTTGTTTGAAGTGCCAAAAGGTGGGCACTATCTCTAAGAGGGACGTGATGCCTTTATCACCCATTCATGTGGTGGAGGTATTTGATGTTTGGGGGATTGATTTTATGGGCCCTTTTCCCCCCTCTTTTTGGATATGTCTATATTTTGGTTGTCATTGATTATGTATCAAAGTAGATTGAGGTTGTTGGAACAAGGACAAATGATCACAAGGTGGTATGTGACTTTGTGAAATCCAATATCTTTAATCTTTTTGGTATTCCAAGAGCTATGATTAGTGATGGGGGAAGTCACTTCATCCACCGCACCTTTGAAGGCTTGCTTAAGAAACATGGAGTGAACCATCGTGTGGCTACTCCTTACCATCTCCAAACAAGTGCTCGAGTTGAGTTGGCCAATCGGGAGATAAATCTCATTCTAGAAAAGATGGTGAGACCAGACTGCAAGGATTGGTCACTATGTCTCAGTGAAGCTTTATGGGCATATAGGACTACATACAAATCCCCGATTGTCACCACACCGTTCAAGCTTGTGTATGGAAAAAGTTTCCATCTGCCATTTGAGGTGCAACACAAGGCATTATGAGCTTTGAAGGCCATGGACTTTGATGGAGATAATGTCAAAATGAAAAGAAAGTTTCAGCTGAATGAGTTAGAGGAGATGCACCATGAAGTGTATTAAATGTCCAAGTGCTACAAGGAGAGGACAAAGTTTCTACATGACAAGATGATCAAGAAGAAAGACTTTGAGGCCAGAAAGTGGGTATGGTTGTATAACTCAAGGATGAAGTTCTTTCCCAGAAAACTCCAGTCTAGATGGGAAGGGCCTTATCTCATCAAGAAGTGTGTACCTGTCTGGAGTTGTGGTGATTTGTGAGAAAGAAGGAGCTAGAGAGTTCATCGTGAATGGTCAAAGATTGAAATCAGTTGTGGAAGTAGGACCAGACAAGGAAAATCAAAGTTTTGATATAGTGATGCTAGTGGAAGAACATCAAGTTGATGAGGAAATGTGCTTGAATGCACATGAAAGAGACATTTACTTCAATGATGCCTCAGTAATCTCAAGGAGATAAATGAAGTCAAGAATCAATAAGCCTAGCTGAAGGCATAAAATTTAGTGCTAGTGGGAGGAAAACCACCTAGGTTTGGGATCTTTTTCACCCAACCTTCTCTTTTTTATACTTTTTCTTTCATTTCCCAAAAATACACACACATGTGTTTAATAGTTTTCTTTTAGTTTTGATGACATGGCAGGTGTTAGGCACTAAACAAAGAGGAATTAGAGATGAATCATGGCCACTAAGATCAATTTGTGGCAAAATCTCAAAGAAAAACAAAGTTCTTGATATTAAGATAAAAACATTGAAGAGATGACCCCACCACAGCCGTAGAGATCGACCACGGCCATGGAAGAAGTTGTTCAAACAAGGTTGTGGCCTCTTTCCATGATCATTGTAATTATTTATTAAAGAATTTGAAGAAGTTAGGTTGTTTGGCCAAGTTTTTGCATGAATGGCCACGGTCGTGGCCTCTCACCACGGCCATTTTGAGGACAGATAGTCACGACTGTGGCCCCCTTGCCATGACTATTGTAATTATTTGTCAAAGATTCCAAAGAAGTCAGGTTGATTGGCCGGATCTATGCACGAATGGCCACAATCACAACCTCCTACCACGGTCGTGTCAAGGATGGATGGCCACGACCGTGGCAAGGTCAGGTGGGTGCACTCTTCATCGACAACATGACTGTGGCACCCACCACGGCCTTGCCACCAAGCCCTCACCACGATCGTGTCCACCTGCCACAGTCATGGCGCGCCCTGACCCAAAAAAAATATAACTTAAACTCATCTTCAACATGACCCTCCCCCCCATTTTATCACTTCTATTCACATGGTCGTGGCATGCCCTCCAAGATCCACCTCCAAGCCCCCAAATATCCTCCAAACACCACCAATCATCCCCTAATTGTCCCTCTACCATTCCCCTTCCATTTTCGCACCAAATCATCCACCAATCTGCCCTCCACCACCACTTTCCTTTCCATTCCACCCTACATCAATCCCTATCCAAAACCTCCACCAAAACCTCCATCTCTTGCCCAAATCAAAACCTAATAATTCACCCACCTCTAAACCTCCATATCCTTCCATTCCATCACTTAATCCACCTCTATCCCATGACCTATCAAAAAATCCAATTTCTACAGCCCCACCACCTCCTCCACATCCAAAAAATGAAGGGGATCACCAAGGTGGTGAAGAAGGGGGCTCAAAAGATTCTTGATGCAATCATTAGAGTCAAGGTGTGCACCAAGAAAGCCTCCTCCCAGGTCTCCATGCCTTCGCACACCCCTTCACCATCAAATTCCATCACCCAATCACTCACTCGCTCGATGTTCGTGAATACATCCCACACACAGTCATATGACAACCACCACATTACCGAAGAGACATATAGGGGAGAGGAGGAGGAGGCATCCGAGGAGAAAATAGATGAGTTGATCGATGAGGTCGAGATGGTGGTTGCAAAAAGAAGCCAAAGATCTAAAGCAGCCCAATCCTCATCAAAGCGTCTACCAAATCCCACTACAGCACGCCATTCAACGTCTTACATGATAACAAAGCATGGGGAGCAGCCATAACCAATGCGGCAATTGCATCCAGAGGAAGAGCAGTTTGCACAGTGGTATCCCGAACAGCGGGTACCACTCAATCTTGATACAAGTTCGGGGTCCTGATCGTACAAGTTGGATGAAGAGGAGGAAGACAGTGAAGATGAGGAGATGGAGCTATCAATCAAGGTAGAGGATATTCTAGCACAATTGGAGGAGGATAGGTTGAATGCCTTAGGAAAGGCCCCCATTGGAGTGTCCTTTGGAAGAGGACACAGGCAAAGGAAAATTGCTCTCACATACCTATAATGCATGACAAGGCAAGTCGTTGTCACCAGGTATGGATGTGAGAAGGACATTGATGAGCTCGGAATCAAGGTGGTTGTGGAAGGTAGTTTGAAGAAAATGGTGTTGTGGAACATTCTTTTCACAACCCAAACAACTTACACCACACTGACTCGAGAATTATTTACCACACTTGAAAAGACAATGGTGAGAGGTAATGACGCTATCAAATTTGCCATGATGGGCAAGTTGCACACTCTCACGATAGCTGAATTGAACTGTGTATTTGCTGCCAATCCTGAAGAGGCCAAAAAAATGGATGATGGCCTACTTGAAAGAGAGATAGATTTCAATTATTCACATTTCTAGTACCTCTTGACAAGAATCAAGGACTACTATGTAGGGAGGTCAAAAACTTCAGCTATAAGTAATCCCCTGTACCGTACTGTGCAAAAGCTATTGGCCAATACCATTGTGGGAAGATATGATAATCAAGGCTCGATTTATCACAAAGACATGTTTGTCTTGATGGAAATCCACCACAGATGGTATATTGACCTTGGAGTGCATTTGATTGATCATATGAGGTCCATACCCTCTAAAAGTAAAACACCTTTTGTTATGGGAGGGTTTGTAACCTCAATTGCACTAGCTTTGGGGTATGATCTTTCTGGGTTTGACGACACAAATAAATCTGAATTCGTTGACTTGAACTATCTTAGTCATTCCCACGCTATCACAATCAAAGACCAAAAAATGATATATCCTACGAGTAGTGTATCAAAGATCGAGCTTGAGATGCCATACCATGTTGAGCCACTTCTCTTCGTGCTGGGAATCCCCCATAAACTGGAGGCCAAATTGTTGGAATGGAAACAAAATAACCCAAGGGAGACATATACCAGGGGAGCCACTACCACACAAGAAGAGATTTATGAGTCTATGTGCAAGGGCAGGAGCAAGAAACTAAAGGACAAAGGCAGCGCCGAAAGTCAAGAAGAAGGGATGAAGGAACATCCCAGCTGCTACAGCCCTCAACAAATGCCTAAGACATGTCCACCATCCAGGCACAGCTTGAGAGTATACAAAAGACACAGAGTGACATGTAGTTGATCCAGCAGTACATGTGGCAAGACCAATAGCAGATGCACCACCAGGTCAACCACATGTACAATTATCACCATGCCCAAGCAGCAAGAACTCGGAATGGGGTGGAGACTTTTGGGGTGGTATTGTTGGATATTCAGAGACATACCCTCCACTCTAGGATGATTTCTAGGGACATTACTACCAGCATCCCCCTACAGGCTCAGTTCCTCCCCAAGATCCACCTCACTCATCCGACCAACTGCCACAGCAGCCATGATACTTCCCCTATCTACCCTAAGCTATAGTTTCATGTTGACGACAACATGATTCTAGAGTTTGGGGTGGGTAGAGTGGTATGCACCACCCTATCTCTCTCTTTGTGATTTTTTCCACCTATTTCATGCCATGCCATCTAGTTTAGTTTTTCTTATTCTTTCTTTTGATTGCATCCTTGCATAGTATGTAGTTACTTTCATGCATTTTTGCCTACTCTTTGAAAAAAAATCTTCCTTTTGCCATGCATTGCATATCATGTAGATTTTTGGTAATTTTTTCATGTTTTAACTAGGATTTGCTTGTTTACTGTTTTAAGTTCAATAATGTAGGTTTATATGTGATTGATGAAAAATTGGCACCATTTTTGCCAATTTTGCCCAAATTTGAATGGTCTTGCCTAAAAGCATGTTTTGACTTAATCTCCACTATTTGAAATGAAAATTTTAGTCTTTTAATAAATGCATGAGGTTTCATAGTTTTTTTCTATATGGTCATGATTGTTGACTTTTTACATGTACACCACTTCTCTCAAGTTTTTGAATGTTTCAGTTGAATTGTGAATTGAGCAAGCTACAAACATTTAGAGCCTATGGAATCACTTGATATAAATGTGAATCTCATGTTGTTCAATCATGTGGTGTGATATCATTCGATGAAGTGTTGGATTATCTCTTGTTGGATTAGCTCCCTACTTCACTCTATCCACCATATTCCCTATCTACACCAAGGGCAAAGAAAAAAAAAAGCAAAACTAAAATAAAAGGATGCTCCTATTTAAGAGCATTCAAATAAATAAAAGATGAGTGCTCTATGTAATAGCACTCCAAAAATCTTTCCGCAACCCTTTCTTCTATTTTCATACCCATTTAGCTAGAAAACATCAAATCTAGCATGCTTTACCCTTTTCCACAGCCATGTGGGTCATTTGGTGTGGTTTGAGGCATGAGATTGAATCCATGAAAGTGAAACAACACTCCTAGTCATCTTTGATTAACACCAACATGAAATAATTTACCTAGAATGATATCAAGGACATATGGAAAGCTTGTGTATTCTATGCTTTATATTTGAGGTTTGTATGCTCAGTGCTCATTTCATGATTGGTATGTGAATGGGGAGAGGATAGAGGTGGAACAATGATAAGCCTTAAATGTGGGTCCAAAAATGGAGACATGTCTAGGTCATCAGACTTTAATAATTTATAATACTTGAATGTTTACTATTGCAACTAGCACATGGTGAGAGTAGTTCAGGGAAAAACACAGGGACTAGGAGAATAGCACTTCGGAACCCAAGTTTTACTTTTTTGAGCATGTCAAAGAGTCGAGGGATTAAGGTTTTGTTGCAGTGAAAAAGAATCACAAAGAATTAAACTAAAACATATCTCCAAGGGGAGTTATCAGAAAGATTAAGGCTATGGGTATTTTGGGTTTTAATAGTTTTTATGGTAGTTTTTGCATATAGGAAACTGAGGAGATAGAACTATCTTAGGGGAATAGCACGAAGAAATGAAACTTAATAGTAACAAGCAGCAGCGACCTACATCCAGCATCTTCTTCTCTCAAAGAAAACACCAACAAACCATGCACTAGATTCCTCTTTTCAGGGGTACCAGGCGTGGGCTCACGTGGAAAGATAAACTGGGTGCAGCTCTACTTCTGGGTACTCTCATACACCTAAATCAGATCAAGCTCAAGAAGTTTACGAGACCCTTCTCTCGAAGGAGTCAAAACAAGAAACATGATTTGATAGCTAGTCAAAAGCGTGAATTAGAAAGAAGAAACTAGAACTCAGATGCCAGAAAGAAATCATCCAATAAAATAAAGCCATACATAGAATGATATGAGAGAAACTCCATAGGTTCCAATAATCATAAAGAAGCATAACGGTTTAGTTACAATGATGTAATTAAATGAAAGCAAATGTTGTAAAGGGAAGATAAGTATCGGTCCCCTTTATTTAGGAAACCGGAGTACACAACAACTGATGCCTAGGATGATGCTAACCCAGTACCGGGTAGAGGCCATATCGGGATATGACCATGTCGGGTCACTGAACATGTTGGGTCATGGACTGTGACAGGTAAAGGTCATATCGAAATAGGACCTCCGCCTGATACGGTCATGTCGGGTTGTTGGCCATGTCGGGCTGTAACCATGACGGGTAGAGACAGTATTGGGTTGGGTACTGTATCGGATTAGGATACATATCAGGTTAACATTATATTAAGGCTTTTGGGTTCTTCGTGTTGGGTATAGGTGGGAAGCTGTCTTAGATTGAAGACCAGATAGGAACCTGACATGCTTGAAGTGGCCTTGAGGATCATATCGTGCTGCTTGCTGCTATCGGAATTGTTACAACCCCAATTTTCGGGTTCATTTGGTTAGAAATGTAATTTCTCATATTAAAGATATTTGAAAAAATAATGATATAATTTTTTTTGAATAAATGGATTCTATTTACAATAGCCTTGATGATTGTTTTGTGGGCTTTATTGGCTATTGGGCCCAATAACAAAGAAAGGACAAAAGAAACTCTATTATTGAGTAAATAAGAAAATAGAGGGAAGAAAATGTGGAAACCTCTAGAAGGCAAATCCAAAGAGGGATTTCGTGCCTCTTGGGTTACTTGGGTTCCAAGGAGTCCAAAGTTGCATAGAGAATGCAATAAGAAAAGAAAAGATCAATCAAGTATTTCTTTATTAAGAAAGAAATTGGAAACAATGATAAATGTCGGAAATAAGTGGAAAGGAGTATAATTGAGTTATCCTTGGTGGAATTTCTTATCCCAAGGATTCCTAATGTTAAAAGGAATACCAATGAGGAAAATAAAGAGGAATAAAGAGAAATCCTCAAAAAGAGATATTTTAATAAGAAATAAACAAGATAATGTGAAATAATGAATATAGATGCATCTAGAAGGATAATAAGTATCCTTAAAAGGGAATTTCAAAATATTTGAGTTTCTTGGGATCCAAGTAGTCCCAATTTAGAAAAAGAAAGAGAAAATACCAATAATAGAAAATAAGAAGATAATGTGAATACATTATTAATGGATTGTGTGGCATTATTAAAAAGAAAATATTTTCTACTAAAATAAAATAGAAATTCATGCCCATGGATTAAAAAGAAAACATAAAGAGAATAAGAGAGAGGACTTTCGAATTCCCTAATAGTCAAGGATCCTAGATAATCCAATAATTATTTAAAAGAGAAATCTCATGCTTGTCTAAGAGAAAGAAGGTTTCCTTTTGAGAAGGGACCTTGTTGTCTTCATGGGCAAGTTTCTTAGGGCGTTGCTCTCCTCCTCTAAAAAAGGATAGAGTCCCTGGCTAGGGCCAAAGGAAGTACCACGCAGCCATCCCTCTCTTCTTCATCTTCTTTTTTTGCAAAACCTAGTCGAGGGTATAGATCTATCTGAGGGAACCAGGGAGCGGTGTGGAAGTCTTAATGGAAGTAGGATGCTCCCACAACAATCGAGGAGCGATTGACCATCGCCTACCTCCACTCGACCTCGCATAGACGCCTGCAATAGGCTGCACGACCAGCCGAAAAGTGTCAGTTGAGCACACTTGCAATGGCCGCATTGGCCGAGAATGGCAGGTGCCCTGGGTGCACCAGGGCACGACAGAGAGGGAGGGACCAGCGTCGGTGGCTGTCGAGGTCCAGGAGAGTAAGAAGAGGCCACACGAGGTGCGGCTAGGGTGATGCAGTGCGCCGAAACGGGGACGAAGACGACCTACGAGTCATTGGACAGTTCTGCCCCTCCGTGGGCTGAAGACACTCTCAACTTACCAAGGGTAAAACAAACATTTTGAAATGTTTCCAAAAGCATATGTTGCATGGGAGAGGCCGACGTGGCGGCTTACCATTGGTCAGAAAGGTAATCTTTGCAAAATTCATATCTACATATTAGTAACTCTGATGGTAGCAAGTAATACATGTATTTTGCTCATAAAAATGAGATGAATTTAATAAAAATATAGTTAGAAGCTAATTCCTCTTGCAATTCGAAAAGTAGTGTAAGTTATCAACTTTAATGAATTAAAGATTAAGAAACCCTATTTTAAGATGATTAATATACTTAGTAGGGTTTAATGGATGATTAAAGTTGGTATTAACCTGTTAATGATAAAAAGGAACATTAGGAACAAAAAGGATGAACTTTGCACGTAATTGGTTTAATTTAGAGTTTCATGTGCATGAATATACTTTAATGGGCCTTGAAACCCTAATATTGGTAAATGTGACTCTTAATGGCTTTAATTATTCAAAATAATGAATACAATTAAGATTTGATGATTCTAAGCTTTTTTGAGTATAAAGGTTTCTAATTGTCAATAAATACCTTTAATGTAGAAATTAGGGTTTTCTAATGAATAAAGGTAGAATTAATGACAATTAGAATTCATATGTGAATTAGACCATACTGAACTATGAATTGATGATAATTGAGCATAATGATCTTTCCATGGAATAAAAGGGATAAAAATGGTAGCTTTAATGTAAAAGAGTCTTAATGAACTTAATTAATGATTAATTGTTTTGTTTATGAAATTAAGGTTATATGTTGTTAAAAGGCAACCTTAATAACTTTCATGAAGGATAGATGAGAAATTAGGGTTTAAAAGAGTAAAATGAAGTAAAAACCCTAATTGCAAAGTAAACCCTAAAAGAGGTAGAAATCCTAAAAAGGAATACAAACCTTAAGTAGCAAGATGGTTTGAATAGTTTTTGATAAAAGGAATTGGATGTAATTTCAAGCTTCTTGTACTTGCTTGATTGGATGTCTTTATTGATTGGATATTTCTAACTCAAATCATCAGATCAGGTATGTGATTAATTATGGTTAATCACATTAGTTTCCCAAGGGTTTTCTGATTATTTCCTCACATTGAATGCAACCTAAACAGTTGGATGTTCATACTTGCAAGATTATAAAGTCACTATGGTTATTAAAATTATAAATTAGTATGTATTCTCGCACCTACATGCCACCCTGATGGATGATGCAAAGAGGTCAATCCCAGGAGGGAAGACCCATGGGCACCATGAGTGGTGATCCCAGGCACCAAGCTCGGGATTGAGAAGGTGGCCTATGATATTGCATGACTAGAGGGCACCATGAGTGGTGACCCCAGACACCAAGCTCGGGATTGAGAAGGTGGCCTTAAGTCAATGGCAAAAGTGAAACCCGAAAGCGGGTATTCCAGGGTTAGGGAAAAAGCGGTGGAGAATGTCATACTGAAAAGTGTAAATTGGCTGTTAAATTAACTTGATTGTGATAATTAGATTGTTATCCATATTTGCAAAATTTTGGTTGTCCCCACATACCAGCATATTTCGATATGTTGACTGACATTTTGTTTGTCGGCGTTTTATGTACAAGATTGAAAAGGATAAATAGTAAAGAGGCACATGTGGAATTAAATAAGAATTAAAGTATAAAGGAGGATTAGTTAGAATAGACTCCTGATGCAGATAGATATCCCAATTTTTGGAAAAGGTATGCAAAGTTTTATTTTATATCAATTTTCAGTTTAGTTGGTAAAATGTGATAGTTGTTATTGATTATTTGTCAAACCTTTGATCCTATTAATTGGGGTAATGGCTCTGACCTTCTGGTCTCCCTTATTTGGGGGTTACTGGGAGGTGGGGTCGTTACAATTGGTATCAGATCATAGGTTCCTTGTTTAATCTTTAATAATTATTAAATTTTACAACCTCTGTAGAACCCAAGGGAGTTATTAGAGGATTTTCCGAAAGACAGAGGTATCTAGAAAAGGATCACGTCTGGGGGCTGGCAAGATTTTCCTATGCACCGCTAGTCGGAATACGAGGACTCCCAGATTAGTGTGACTATCTGGCCGAAGTCTCAGGATTTGACTCAAAATAAGATACCTTTAGGACTCGCTCATCTTGTTCATCCCTTCTCAACTCAAATGTTGTTAAGGATTTTAAGGATTAGGGTTTTCTCTCTTTTCCTCACCCTCTTGAGGTATAGGTAAGGTTGATAAGGTTTAAGGAATCCTCCACCAAATTAATGAAAAGAATGTAAATAAGATGTCATGGACATAAGCTTAATAGATTAAGCACAAACTAAAGAATATATACATGCTTAGGTCGTATGACATGAGTTGTCATTGCCCTCAGGAGAAACATGAGGCTAGACCTTCTTATCTGGAGGATGAGTAGAGAAGGAGTTAGTCTTGGAGGTAGAGATCTCCATTATAGGTAGAGACATGGTACATCCTCTGAGGATGATGTTAACCCTAACCCTAAGTCATAGTTAGAGAGAGATGACATGATGTGTTAGATGTCATGGTTGACCAAGTGTTTGGATGGACACACCTTGGGAGGCCATATGAGCCATGAGAGGTTAGATAACCTAGTACCTTTGGTGACCCAACCCTGGAAAGGATCGTGCATGTTAGAGGGAAGGATAGCTCCTTCATTAATGAGGTTAGTGGAGAACCTATAGAAACCCTATGGGCTTATGCAAGTAGGGGATAACATGCACCCAGAGAACGTCAGTGGTGCGGTAGTAGGTTGAAACTCGGGCCAGTAAGTATAATGGATGGCTTAGGAAATAAGCATAAAGAGTTATAGATAACATTGAACAAACATAAGCTTGAGCATAGGCTTCACCATGTGGGGGGTTGTTTGTGAGCTTGATCCACCTCCATGAAGAGAGGACCTCTAGTAGTAAGGCTGGATGTGGAGTTAACTCTAGAGAGAGAAAGTAGGACCCAAGCAAGGAGGATGGAAGCTTAGATTCTGAGACATGAGGAACAATGGGGAGTTGAGGATGATGTGACCTAAGTGGATGATAGTGGTTGCCTCATGCTTGATCCCTAGAGGTTGATGATATCCTGGTGGCCTTTAGAGGAACCAAACCCTAAAGAGAGGATGATGCTTCTGGAACCTATGTGCCTATGGTATAGGAGTTTACTTGTTGAGATGAGACAAAGAGTGCCTTAGACCATGAGGAGGTTTAAGTAACCAGTTGTGAGGCTTTATACCTAGTTGGTTGTCCTTGAGGAGGACTCAACTCTGAGATGTTGATCATATAAAAGGATCATGGGAGTATATGACATACCTTGGACATGCTTGATTCGTGGTTAAGAGAATTAGCATGCAGTTGGACACCCAAAGGTGAACCTAGGGTTCCTAGGCCTAAGAGGGGAAGTAGTGTACCTGATGATCATGATGAGATTTGGGTTTCTATAGTTTCGAGCATGGTACTCCTCATGTGTAGAGGAAAAGGAAACCCCTTAAGTTAAAGGTATGTTTGATGAACCCCTCACAACTAAGTTGGTCTAATGTTGAGGATGAGAACAAGTGTGACCTAGTATGGTTTAGTAGGTGTTTGCTTGTGCCTTAGTAGCTTGCTAGGGCTGAGCATGCTCATGTGGATGCATACCCTAAACATAAGGACGTTTGTGACCTTTGTTATCAAGGTGTAGTTTCCTCCCATCCTGGGAGAGGGACCCTTTTGTAGGGTGTATACCAGTTTTTTTGGTTTTGAGGTAACCTAAAGAGGTTTCAGAGGATCTTGAGAAGCTAAGTACATGGTAATAGAATGAACCTATAGACTCATAGATAACCATCTCTATGTGCATGTGGGTGTGTTACCATGGAGGTAACCGGTATGGGGCTTGACCAAGGTAGGCAGGTCGCCATGACCCCTGTAAAAGGATGAAAGATAGCCCAAGAATGTAGAGAGAGATGATGAAGGCTTGGGTAAGGTTCTATGTTGGACATGTATTATAAAACAATCCTAAGTCTATCCTAGGGTCAAGTGGGGATAAGACCGATGGAAGTAGGAGTTGCCTAATTCTCTAGTTGCACATGACCATAGGGTCGAGAGGTAACAAATATAATTGTCTGAGGGCCATGGGTTAGGAGATTGATCACCTTCATGAACTCATGGGACCCAAAGGGCATATGAGTAGGGCACTCTATGGATACATGAGGGAAGAGGGATGACCTTAAAAGTGTCAGCACCCTATAGATCTAGAGGAGATGACCAAGGATTGTGTGTAAAGCCCAGTAGGTTCGAGACCCGTTTTCCATGGAAGTAACTTTGATATCGAGATGTTTGTTCCACGTTTCAACTTAGATTTGAAGGTGTATTGGCAAGGTGGGATGTACCATCTCTACTCTTAGAACAGGAAGAACTTTGTATTTGGACTGTAGTCAAATGCTTATTTCCTTTTGTTATGGGAGTGAGAGATTGGACAGTACGTGTGCCATACACCAAGGAGAAAGATGAGGTAAGATGGAACATTTCTATGAGGTATGAGGACAGAAACGATAGCATACCCTTGTGGGGTGAACAAAACATGGATGGTTTACCAACACTAAGAGAAATAAGGTAGTCATCTTATGAGGATGTTTTTACCCTGATCTATGAGTTATACAAGGTTGAGTTCGAAAACTAAGAGGATGAGCTCAGAGTTTCTTGATGAAGATAGACTTAGAGTTTGAGACGAGATGATAAGTGGAAAACATGGAAGTGTATGTCTTCAACATTACCTAATACCTAAGGATGTGAAGTGGTAATGGATGCTCTGTTTGAGATATAGTTGCCCAGTTTGGCTAGAGACTAGAAGAGGTTGCTAGGCTAACCCTAAGTTTGGAAAGAAGATAGGTTTGGATAACCCTCAGATGCAACGATAACGATTGATCAAGTTAATTGTTGATTGGTTAGCCAGCCTAGTCTTTGATGCAATTGAAGGATGGTGGTAGAGCCTCATATACACTCCTCTGGAAAAGAAGGCAATGAAACCCCGATTAGAGTGGTTTAGGGTTTCTAAGGAAATCAATCCTGAGCAATCATGACATATAGGAGGTCAAGATTTAAGATTGCCATACACAATGGTACTACGAAGATAGTAAGTGATAGTAGTACTTTAGATGCTTAAGATGAAGTTGCATGTGGCATGTGGCCATGAAAGCCGGGGGTGAAGGATGAACATCAGTAACCCAGTGCTTTGGCATAGAGGATAAAGAGTCCTCGAGAGGGAATGGGAGTTCACCACTATGGATGTAATGGTAAGTCTCCCCTTGATCAAGAAAGATCAAGATGCAATATGGGTTATGGTAGATCGCCTTGCCTAGATGACAAGAGAAAGAAAGAGTATTGTCAAGGGACAGATCGGGTTGAACTACTTATAAGAGAGAGAGTTGGTTCAGCTACACCATGATGCGAGTTCAAAAGTTTTTGAGTAGGACCTAAAGGTTCACTTCTATTAGGTGGAAGTAGATACATGAAGAACTCGATGTCAATACAGTTTATCACCCCCTACTAATGGTCGGTATGATCCAGAATAGAGGGTCTGATGAGAGCATGTGCGCTCATTCAGGGTGATACATAGAGACAGTTCTTAAGATGTGATGTTAACCAACATAGCCTTTATCAGGATGGAAGAAGTTCTATAAGGAGGTTGTATCGGTCACCATTTCATTAAGATGATGTTGGTGAAGGAGGCCTCACGAAGGTCAGAAAAGAACCACAGTGGGTGCAGATGAAGTCGCTTTGATCATACAATGGCTGAGAGGGAGCCAGAGGTGACATGGGTCGTAAGCTGATGCAAAGCAGACTGACATGCAGTTCACTTTGGGAGAGTATGTGATGTGAAAATCTGACCCCTCTAAGCTACAACTGAGAAAGTTGAGTCCCCGATATATGGGTCTATTTGAGATGGATTGGTGAAGAAGGTGGTGTTTAGCCTTACCCCTTAGGATAACATGACGTATAATGTGTTCCATGAGTCCGATCTAGAGTACTATATGAGGTACCCAAGCCATGTGCTGAGCCATGAACCTATTCAACTTTTGAGAAGCTGAAATGTCATGAGTCACCTATGAGGGTACGATATACCGAGGTAAGATAGAACTCAGATGGAAGAATGAAGGTTCTTGGGAAGAACCATGGAAAGTGTGAGGCCACATGGGAGCCCTGATGGACATAAGAAAGGCTTATCCTGTTTGTTTGTGTGCCTGGTGGAATTTTGAGGACAAAATTCCTATAAGGGGGAAGGATGTTACAACCCCAATTTATGGGTTCATTTGGTGAGAAATGTAATTTCTCATATTAAAGATTTTGAAAAAATAATGATATAAATTGTTTTGAATAAATGGATTTTGTTTACAATTGCCTAGATGATTGTTTTGTGGGCTTTATTGGCTATTGGGCCTAATAACAAAGAAACGACAAAAGAAACTCTATTATTGAGTAAATAAGAAAATAGAGGGAAGAAAATGTGGAAACCTCTAGAAGGCAAATCCAAAGAGGGATTTCGTGCCTCTTGGGTCCCTTGGGTTCCAAGGAGTCCAAAGTTGCATAGAGAATGCAATAAGAAAAGAAAATATCAATTAAGTATTTCTTTATTAAGAAAGAAATTGGAAACGATGATAAATGTGGAAATAAGTGGAAAGGAGTATAATTGAGTTATCCTTGGTGGAATTTTGTATCCCAAGGATTCCTAATGTTAAAAGGAATACCAATGAGGAAAATAAAAGAGGAATAAAGAGAAATCCTCAAAAAGAGATATTTTAATAAGAAATAAACAAGATAATGTGAAATAATGAATATAGATGCATCTAGAAGGATAATAAGTATCCTTAAAAGGGAATTTCGAAATATTTGAGTTTCTTGGGATCCAAGGAGTCCCAATGAAGAAAAAGAAAGAGAAAATACCAATAATAGAAAATAAGAAGATAATGTGAATACATTATTAATGGATTGTGTGGCATTATTAAAAAGGAAATATTTTCTACTAAAAGAAAATAGAAATTCATGCCCATGGATTAAAAAGCAAACATAAAGAGAATAAGAGAGAGGATTTTCGAATTCCCTGATAGTCAAGGATCCTAGATAATACAATAATTATTTAAAAGAGAAATCTCATGCTTGTTTAAGAGAAAGAAGGTTTCCTTTAGAGAAGGGACCGTGTTGTCTTTGTGGGCAAGTTTCCTAGGGTGTTGCTCTCCTCCTCTATAAAAGTATAGAGTCCCTGGCTAGGGCCAAAGGAAGTCCCATGCAACCATCCCTCTATTCTTCATCTTATTTTCTTACAAACCCTAGTCGAGGGTATGGATCTGTCTGAGGGAACCAGGGAGCGGTGTGGAAGTCTTAATGGAAGTAGGATGCTCCCACGGCAATCGAGGAGCGATCGACCATCGTCTGCTTCCACTCGACCTCACGCAGATGTCTGTAACAGGCTGCACGACCAGCCAAAAAGTGTCGGTTGAACACGCTTGCAATGGCCACATTGGACAAGAATAGCAGGCTCCCCGGGTGCACCAGGGCATGACGGAGTGAGAGAGACCAGCGCCGGTGGCTGTCGAGGTCCAGGAGAGGAAGAAGAGGCCACGTGAGGTGCGGCTAGGGCGATGCAGTGCGCCGTCGTGGGGAGGAAGACGACCTATGGGTCGTTGGATGGTTCTACCCCTCTGCGGGCTGAAGACACGCTCAACATACCAAGGGTAAACTAGACATTTTGAAATGTTTCCTAAAGCATATGTTTCATGGGAGAGGCTGACGTGGCGGCTTAGCATTGGTCCAGAAAGGTAATCTTTGCAAAATTCATATCTACATATTAGTAACTCCGATGGTAGCAAGTAATATATGTATTTTACTCAGAAAAATGAGAGGAATTCAATAAAAATATAGTTAGAAGCTAATTCCTATTTAAATTCGAAAATTAGTGTAAGCTATCAACTTTAATGAATTAAAGATTAAGAAACCCTATTTTGAGATGATTAATATACTTTTTTTTAGAGCAAATGGACCGATTCATTACTTGTTAGCCATACGACATCTACAATTGGGGAGAAAAATACAAGCAGAACATACAAACGTCACATTCAGTAACCCAAGGGCACTACAACTCATATTGGAACGAGAAAGAGACATTTCTGCATTGATTCTTCTTCCTTGAGGCTATCTTAAGCAACTTTTCCTGAAGAATTCCTTCAACCTGAGTGTTAAGTAGTGGTAGAGGGGTTGGAACAGGATGATATTCTGCTCGTATATCAACTCAAATGAATCCATACAAATTGAATAATGAGATCAATCCAGAGCGAAGATGATATTTAGCCGTACCAAGGTTGAATTACTGGGGGAAACCCAGAAAAACCACTGCCTTCAAGAGGAAGGAGTAACAATCCTTATTCAAAGGAAGAAACAATGCCGATATGCGGCGGAACAAGGCTGATAGCCTACCAGAAACTAGCACCCAAGCGAAAACCTACAAGGCAGAAACAAAGGAGGGAAACCTTCCTCCTCCGGAACCCCAGCGAAGACCCCCCCACCAGCCACCCGCCTCAGCCTCGAGGTAGATATGAGCAAGACTCTTCCAGGAGAAGATCACCACCACCTCCTGCAAGCAACACAACGAAGAGAAGACCCGATCACAACTAGGTCGCACGGTCGCCGCCCAGGAGATTATTAATGTACTTAGTAGGGTTTAATGGATGATTAAAGTTGGTATTAACCTGTTAATGATAAAAAGGAACATTATGAACAAAAAGGATGAACTTTGCACGTAATTGGTTTAATTTAGAGTTTCATGTGCATGAATATACTTTAATGGGCCTTGAAACCCTAATATTGGTAAAAATGTGACTCTTAATGGCTTTAATTATTCAAAATCGTGAATAAAGTTAAGATTTGATGATTCTAAGCTATTTTGAGTATAAAGGTTTCTAATTGTGAATAAATACCTTTAATGTAGAAATTAGGGATTTCTAATGAATAAAGGTAGAATTAATGACAATTAGAATTCATATGTGAATTAGACCATAATGAACTATGCATTGATGATAATTGAGCATAATGATCTTGCCATGGAATAAAAGGGATAAAAATGGTAGCTTTAATGTAAAAGAGGCTTAATGGACTTAATTAATGATTAATTGTGTTGTTTCTGAAAATAAGGTTATATGTTGTTAAAAGGTAACCTTAATAACTTTCATGAAGGATAGATGAGAAATTAGGGTTTAAAAGAGTAAAATGAAGTAAAAACCCTAATTGCAAAGTAAACCCTAAAAGAGGTAGAAATCCTAAAAAGAAATAGAAACCTTAAGTAGCAAGATGGTTTGAATATATTTTGATAAAAGGAATTGGATGTAATTTCAGGCTTCTTGTACTTGCTTGATTGGATGTCTTGATTGATTGGATATTTCTATCTCAAATCATCAGATCAGGTATGTGATTAATTATGGTTAATTGCATTAGTTTCCCTATGGTTTTCCGATTATTTCCTCACATTGAATGCAACCTAAATAGTTGGATGTTTTTTTTTGGTCAGTCAAAAAGCGTGTTACTATAAAGCCAAATCTTTGGGCACAAAGTACCCCATTACATGACAAGGAGCTAGAAAGCTCGACCAATGATCATATACCCCACACAGGGGATATTACACAAAACCTAAAGATAACAAGAACCGAAAAGAAAATCAAACTAACAAGACAAAACCAGACATTCCTACCAGGAGAACGATTAATTACAACCTATAGATACATGCAATAATCCCACCCACAAATAGTAACTATAGATTGCAACATAGCATCCACCAGGGAACCCTGCTAGGAAAAGCATCACCAGCTTCTGATCTTCTCAGATCACCAAACCCATCACATTCTACCAATAGTGATCAACTAGGCTATAAGGTTCGAAGCAACCTTACATTCCTGGCACGGTACCATCTATCTAATAGGAGCACCCACAAAGTGTAGTCCTATGCCAGCAATTTGGGGTTCAACAAGCTCCCAAACCAAGCACCAATCTATTGATGTCCTGTAATAGGAGCGGTAGCCAACTTCTTACGAAGGGGCTGTTTGTCAAAGACCTTAGGGGTGTTGCAACACACAACAAAGGAGGGGGGATCAGGAAGATCAGCCCCATCACCTTGCTATAGCCTTGACCAGGAGAAAACCTGGAGTAGCGTCTAGTCGAACACCTTGAGGGTACCTCCCTCGCAGCAGCAGGAACCAGCCACGCCTGAAAAGCATAGACCATGATGCTACTGTAAGCCAGCGACATTTCATCAAACACCAAGAAGGTGTTCTTTCTCACTCAGGCTAGCAAGAAACCGTAGGGCCGATAAGGCAACCACTAAATCAGTGCCCAAGAGACCCGAACAGAGTGGAACCCAAACCGTCTAGAGGAACCTGCTTCCGCCAAGGCCTCCACCTGAGGCAGAAACATCAGGGGAGTCCTAGGACACCCTTACCTCCAACCCAATAGCCACGAAAGTTCAGCGTCGAAGTCGAAGGTCCGCCACGACCTGGTTATCACCCATGTCCAGGACCTGGAAAGGTCATGGATCTGAGCCCCGGTCAAGGACGTCGCCATCATAGCAGCACTCAGAGAGGGGATGAGGGGAAGCCAATGAGGAAAGGAGAAGGAGTCCCTTTCATCAATAGCGTGATGGAGTGGCAACGATCACCGGATCTGGAGCAGACAGCTTCTCACCATCTGCCACTCTTGAGCAGGATGGAGTCGACTGAGTCGAGGTAGCAGAACCCAGCCCAGATCTGATCGTCGCCCGTGCATCAACTTCCCTATCACCTCAAACACCCGAGATAGCACCAGTAATGACGGCCAGGTCCTTCCTCCTGAGATCCACTCCGACTCGCCCAAGGAACGACACCCCTAGTATCATCCTGCCTACAAACAAGAGTCAACTGAAGACAGTGAGCGCCAGGGGGAGGGAAACACTGAAGCAGCACTCCCTCCCCCCAACGGTAGCCGCCGGGGGTTCTAGAGAGAGGGTAGAGACGAAGCCCTAGAGAGAGAGAGCGGAAGCCATCTAAAAATTATAAAGTCATACTTGCAAAATTATAAAGTCACTATGGGTATCACAATTATAAATTAGTGTGTATTCTCGCACCTACATGCCACCCTGATGGATGATGCAAAGAGGTCAAGCCCAGGAGGGAAGACCCATGGGCACCATGAGTGGTGACCCCAAGCACCAAGCTTGGGATTGAGAAGGTGGCATGTGATATTACATGACTAGAGGGCACCATGAGTGGTGACCCCAGACACCAAGCTCGGGATTGAGAAGGTGTCCTTAATTCAATGGCAAAAGTGAAACCCGAAAGGGGGTATGCAAGGGTTACGGCAAAAGCAGTGGAGAATGTCATACTAAAAAGCATAAATTGGCTTGTTAAATTAACTTGATTGTAATAATTAGATTGTTATCCATATTTGCAAAATGTTGGTTTCCCCCACATACCAACATATTCTGATATGTTGACTGACATTTTGTTTGTCGGTGTTTTGGGTACAAGATTGAAAAGGACAAATAGTAAAGAGGAACATGTGGAATTAAATAAGAATTAAAGTACAAAGGAGGATTAGTTAGAATAGACTCCTGATGCAGATAGATATCCCAGTTTTTGGAAAAGGTATGCAAAGTTTAATTTTATACTAGTTTTTAGTTTAGTTGGTAAATTTTGATAGTTGTTATTGATTATTTGTCAAACCTTTGATCTTGTTAATTGGGGTAATGGCTCTGACCTTCTGGTCTCCCTTAATTGGGGGTTACCGGGAGGTGGGGTGATTACAGGAATGGTCTCTAAGTGAACTCCTCCCATCCCGAGAGATCACCTACCTATCTCCTAGCAGGCTCCTGAGGATTTGACACACTAGCTCCTTTGCTCTAGGGACTAGCTCCTGTAGGGTCTAGACCATCTCATCATAGGCTTGTAGCTGTTATTTATAGGCAGTGAGATGATGGGAGTTGTAGCTTCTATTGGTCCACATGTCTTTCATTCGTGGCTTTGTTCTTGAGGCTTCAGAAGGGTCGATATGGCTGTCACCCATTACACATGTCAGGGTGGGAGAGTGTCAGGCAGCGAACATATCATGTATAGCTATGGCGAGTTGGGGCCTTGTCAGACTATGGCACTGAGGGGTGGCCATGTCAGGTAACGACCTCGTCGGTTTGTAAACCATGATGAGTTAGGCACCATATCAAGTAAAGGGTCATTGCGGGCTGAGGCTCCCACATTACACGCCCGTGTTGGGTTGCTATCGTAGTGAGTAGTGACCATGATGGGTAAGAGGGGCGTGTCGGCCTCGGATGATGGCGGGCTACTGGGCTGGAATGTGGACTTCATTGCTGATGGGCCTAATGGGCCCATTGGTGCTACTTTTCTTGTAGAAAAGTAGGAAAAGCCCTACAAAAGATGGGAAGTATTGTCAGGGGCGTAGAGGGCATGATTCTTCATAATAAATAGAATAAAACAAAGAGAAATTTATGTTTAAAGGCTATTTTGACAATAAAATATAAGTTCTAGCAGCCATAAAATGGGTGTTATCAACCCCCCCAAACTTAGTAATTTGATTGTCCTCAATCAATCTGTACTAATTTTAAAACCTTTATTTGTGGTACTTTTAACTACAAGGCATAGTCTTCGGACAAAGGTTAACTAGATTTTTGAAATGTCCTAAGGAAAATTGCATCCGACCACAAGCAAATTGACTTTTCCCTTTCCTTAATTGAATGGAAATCTCTCCCAACTTTTGTGAGATTTTTGGTGCATGTTATTTGAAGTTAGCTTTCACACCAAACTTTTGAATAATGGAGGTAGGAATTGGGGTTTTTAGGAAGGATTAAGGATTTTAGGTTTTTCTTGCTTCTCATCGGGCCATCCAGGTATGGATTTGTTAATGGACAAGTGGTCCTTGCAGTCCAAGCCAGTTGTCTTTAGAGCAGTGATTTCACATCCTACGTATCACTACCTGAATCTACCATGCCTAAAGATGGGTACCTTTGGGAATACAAGTGTTTTTTTGGCACAACTCTCATGTTGTTATTCACTCGCATAAGGCTTTTCTCACTTTTGGGGTTTTTTGGGTAGGGAAAGTGGAACTTTTGATGTTTGGGTAGCTCTTTCCTTCTCATGTACATCTCTTTGATGGGAGAAAATTATTTTTCAAAGTTGGTATAGGTATGGTATAGTCTTTGTCATTTAAGACTACATTTTCAAGAGAGCATAGAAGAAATGTACACAGCCTTAGGTGCGGAGAGAAAAAACTAGAAGTTGTACCAAGTATTTAAGATGAAGTAATTTTTACAAGTTTTGAAAAATAGACGGTATGTGTGTGTATGTATTGCTTTCTGTAAAGAATTTATACATGGAGTATGAGAGAAAATGGGGAAGGAGAATTTATAGAGTACCTCCCTCACTGATGCTATAATGAACCCCCCCAAACTTATCACACACTCTGTCTCAGAGTGGTGAGAGTAATAGGGAAGAGTAGTTATAGGTAAGTGAGGGTTCTGCAAATGTTTGCTCCTTCAGCTTATAAGAGCTCCATGATGTATTCTCCTCATTGGTTGTGGTAGTAAAGGTCATGGATCTTCTCTGGTCCCTTCCTCAGTGTTGTTGCATAGGATATCCAATGGAGTATGTATACTCCATAGTCATTTGATAGAGGGACTTGATGTAGACTGCGGTGGCAAAAATGAAAATCGTGCTAGGTTGTCCTCAGATCTTCAAGATATGGCTTTATCATGGCGACCACCTCGGTGTAGTATTTTCTTGCTAGTCGTTCGAGAGGTGTTTTTGGCGTGATAGCATACTCTGTCGGCCAGTCACTGTTGGCGTCTGAGCTATTATAGAAGATACCAACATGAGCATTGGTGTATAGAATGATAAGTGTCCAGTGATTGTCATGTAGCATAGGAAGGAAAATTATGTGTGACAGATGCTCCTGGATTTGTTGCTAAAATAGTTGGTGTTCCCTATTTCATTGGCTAGGCATTGATCGTTGAACAACATCGGATGGGCAATGTAGAGTTGTCCAATCTTCTCTTGTAAGATAGGAATGTAAGTTAATGCCACCATCATAGCTAGACACCCACCAACTTTGACTAGGTACCATAGGTCATTAGTTGGGATCACTAAAATATCCTTCTTATAGATAACATATGTAGTGTTAGAATCAGCAAGATGTATGAGTATTTGATTGACCTGTTCCTGAGATAGAGAGTTGCAGGATGAACGATCAAAGTTGATGATGGCAGAGTCTGAGACTGCAGGTGAAATAGAAGCATCATCATTGGTGAGCAGGGCCTGCAGGTTCTCTAGATGCTTGCATGGCCTGCTATTGTGGACGTCAGGAGAGTCTGGGCCTCTTTTCTTGGAGGGTTGCTGGGTAGAGAGGAGTGAGAATCAGAATCAGTCTCTAGTAGATCTTCAGGGAGTTCTGAATCTAGGAAATAGTGCTTATCCTTTATGAGAAGCAGCGCATAGATGCTCTTGAGGTGATAGAAGTTCGCATCCTAGAGATGTAACATATATCTAAAAATATTTAGAAGATCCATGGTACGTAACATGATGAAAGTGCTATTGTTGCTTCCCGAGTCTTGCTAGACTGGGAAGTCCATTATCGCATAGAAATTCCAAATGCCATTGTGGCATTGGGTGTCTTGTTTAATGACCCAGTGACGGTGAGGCAGAAGCTTTAGGTCTCGATCGTCAGGATGAATGAAGACCTGATCTAGGAGGGGGACCTCCACAACATAGTAATTGAATAATGTGACGTTGTGCGAGCGAAGGTCATCCATGTAGAGAAACTAGTGATTCCTATGCTTGTGCGGGGCTAGGTCAGTGTTGTGTTCTTCTATATATTTTAGCATGTCAACCAACGACTGCGATTCATCCGCTCATGTTAGCAGACATCTGGTAAGGCAGGAGTAGCATTGTAGATTGGCTCTCAGCCTGTCCTGAGTGCAATATTCTCAATCATTTTTCTTTCTAGGACTCTGAAGAGGATCTTTCCTACAACGTCTTCTGAGTGGAATATCCCTTTGAGTGCTCGGTGTTGTATGGAGAAGTATTTGTTGCTCCAGAGGACACGTTCTTCATTGATCTATGGTCTCAGGAACTTATTCAGAAGTTGTTGGTCATGGACCATCATATAATTGATGGTGCGTCTGTCGAAATTAGCCATCTCGAAGACTGGTATCTTAGATGACGCACAGACTTGATCAGTCACTGAGTTCTTCACTCTAGGGGGTATGCTGCTAGCGAGCTATATAAGTCACCCCCTTCTCCTTCTGATGAGTCATATATTAGGATATCAGATAGGTCTTCTATTGCTTCATTTGGCCCTAGCGGGTGTAGAGGGGCAGTTGTGTCAACGCTGCGGGTGCTCCCCTACTCTGTAGGAGCCCCGTCGATGAGTTTCTTGGTCGTCTCCTCCTCGGGCATTGTTTAAGGTTTGGAGGGCCCGCTAGCATTGGAGGAGGATGACAAGGATGAGGAAGAAGGTGATGATGAGTACGATAGTGGTGATGGTGACCTCTGAGATCGCCTTGAGCGGCGACAAGTGTTCATCTCGTCGAGCCTTTGCTTAATGACGTCCAAGCACTGGAGCACGCCCTGCATTGTATGGTTCATTATTTCTAGTTGGTTGGAGAGACCAGCTAGACTTAGCAACTGGCGCTCCTGTTCTCCCAACTGTTGTCGGAAATCCTGATACTTGCGGGTTAGGGAGAAGAAAGTAGCACTGTGATTGGGTGTTACCTCCCGCAAGCTATCGAACTCGCAGCCGAAAGAGTGTCTAAGAGAGGGGGACCATTGATCGACTACAGCTCTTAGTGTGGCTCCTCATCTTGGTGGCATGGCCCGTGGAATGTGCATCATCTATAGGGGCTAAGTCCACCAAGATGGTGCATGTGGGTGTGGCCTATGTGTACGGCGTAGGTACCTTTGTTATTGTAGTTTCCACCTCAGCATGAGGCCGTGGAGAGGGCGACGAGGTAGGTTGATGATGGTCAGCCACACGACTCTCAACCTCGTCCTCCAAGATGACCACATTTTTCATGGTTGGCGGTGTAGGGGTCTGCTGAACAAACCTGAGCTCGACGTCCAGGAGCTCGATAAAGGCCTCCTCACTATTGCGAGAGGTGTCTGGTCATGCAGAAGGTGTGGTTGTAGCTTCTGCCATTAATGGCAGTGTTGAAGCTGACAGTGTCACGACAACTGCCTCTATTATAGTGACAGTTGTGGCTTCCCAAGTTGTGTCGACGGCCTTGACTGATGGGATGGCAGAAGGTACCAGTTCTGCAGTTACGGCGGTTGTTGTTTTGGTAGTAGCTACTAGTTCGGCGGTGGTGGCCACTAGAGAGTTGTCGAGAATGACCACCGGTGACTTGTCCCGCCGAGCCACCTTAGATGTAGGCCCTTCCGCGTGGCCATATTCTCTTGGATGGTCGTCTGGAAAGCATAGGTTGCATCGAAGCTCAGAGCTTCGATCTCTACCGTCGTGAATACTAGCTTTTCTACATCATATTTTACACAGCCTGGGAGTGGTAGCAGGATATCGGTTCTTCCGAACTAGTAGAAGAGTTGGAGACCCTCCTTTATGATGTTGGCCTTGGTGAGGAACTTGATGTCGATTTTTTCATCACCCTTGGTCCACGATAGGCTAAGTGGCTCTTTTGGATACTCGAGCCCGATCAGGTTGACGATTCCTCCCATATTATACTCCTTGGTGGCATCCTTGATTGGGTGAAGGTGGTTGACTAGAAAGATCCCCATGTTGATTGGGTTGCCAGCCATGATATACCAGATCATATGCAGTTCTTATGTGTACGGATTGCTTGTTTTGTACTTGCTGAAGAGATGGCTGGAAACAATCTTGTGGATAATCTGGCAGAAGCAAGAGTGGACTGTAGCCACTTTGCTCTCAGGCTTGAAGGAAGATTCGCCTGTCAGTTCTTTCCACAGCTTGATCGGGTCGAAGGCATCACTATCACTGATGCAAGTTGTATTGTTGAGAAATTCATTCTCGACTGCACTAGTGGAGAAGATTTTATTGAGCAGCCTCTCCATGATTTCGTGCTCCTGGTTGTAGAGGTACCCTTGCAGTCGGTCCCCTCCATCGTACTTCTTGCTTTCCTCTGTAATGTTTGGTACCCGGCAGAGGGAGGAGATGAACTCCTTCATTAACTTGGTGTATGAGTTTGAGAATTGGAAGCATAACTTTTGAAGTCTAGTGGCCTCGAGGACGTGGTCCAATCTCTCGAAGATGTCGATCTGCCGAAAAGAAGATTGTTGGTAGAATTTGGTCGGGCGGTAGACTTTCACCGTCAACTCAGTGTAGCGTCATTGATGCTCTGCGTCTCTCAGCACGAAGCATCCCAGAGAGTGGGTGAGAGCTTCAGGCTCCACTGTTGCAGCTGGGGTTGCTTCTGCCACAGTGCAAGGCCACTTTTGGGCCACAGATGGCCCAGTTGTTGTTGGGTTAGGGCGTTTCTACCCCGCAGCTGTCACTGTTGTGGCTTCGGGGTTGATCCTTCGGCCTTACTCATCAACTTGGACGACAGTTTCCTTTGTGCGTGCCATTCTCTAGAAAATAAAGAATAACACATTTAAATAAAAAGACTGGAAAAAAATTTTCTTCCCGATACGTGAAAGCGTCATAGCTGAAACTTAGTAAGAAGGGATTTCCTGATACGGCTTGGGTGATACTATGAAAACTAGAATTTGGTACATAAGAAAGCACAACGTCAGCTAAGAGAAAGACTTGATATTTCTTCTACGCGATGCGTAAGTACATGATACCAAGGGAACCTCACGCGTTTGTGCAATACTCATGAAAATCGATATCGGGTACATAGGAAAGTGATGCACTTGTAAAAACTGACAGCCCAATAATGCACTACGGCTATGCGACACATGTATCATGCAGACTTAGCGTGAGTCGGTAGGCTCCCCCAAACTTATTCAGCGCGATATGGACGTGCGACAAGGATGGAAACCCGACATGCTCGGAGTGGTACTTAGGCTCGGAGTGGTACTTAGGGAAACAAATACATGTTTTGAAGCTTTGCCTGATACGGATGAGAATTTGATACGTGGTATCATGATATGGTTTAGCATTAAGGGTTCGCGATACGAGTAGGCGATAGACCCACGCGATAGAGGCTGTGTGACATGGGTTATTACTTTATCCAAGAGGGAGTGTATGAATGCGAGATAGGAAGACAGGAAACTGGAAACCTGACATGAGAGTTGAGAATGGCTTTAAGCAATATAAGACCTTACACGATACGGGAGTGAAAGCTTGGTAACTTTGGTAACCCGATACGGTTAAACTCCTATTGCTTATATATCCATCTGTGAAGGGTGGTAAAATAGTAAAATGGGGACACGTGTCACAAATGCATGAGAATCGCCTTACAAAGTAAGGTAAACCCGTCTAATCACATCATATCGTGAGTCTTAGAAAGAGGTGGTGTGTTATCTGTCATGCATGACTTGGCACGCTTTTGCACGATACGTGTTTGTGTGATGCATCAGCACGACGTGGTGCGAGTGCAACCCGACACACAATACGTGATACGGCTGACGCAGGCTTGAACTTGTAGGTCCACGCAATATGGGTACATGAAAGGGATTTCCCGATACATCCTGGTCGGCATGATTACACGATGCTCCACGCATGCACAATATGGATGACCAATATGCATGCGCGACATGGATGGCATTCAAGAAACCATAAAAACGTATCAACAACAAAAACTCAATTAAAAGGCGCTTGATTTGAAAATATCATTGGCCTAAGTGTGAACCTCAACCTCAGCTAGTATTACATATCAAGGTGATAAAACTAAGTCAGTGGCCCAGAAAATGTGAAAGTCAATGTGTGTTACGTATGCACAGACTCAGGCCTTATTACAATAAAAGTGTTCAGAATATTCTTCATAGGAAAAGGAAATAGAAGTCCTATTCTAAGAAAGTAAAAACTTGGGTTTCCTCCCAAGGAGTGCTATGGTTTTTGCCGTTAGCTCAACATCTTCAGTCTTGATTAGGCTTCTTCAGTGGGTGCGGCTTTGGCATCAGTTAGGGGCAACTCGGATTGCCTTGTGAAAGCTTCATCTTCATAGAATCTTTTCACCTAATGTCTATTGACTGGGAAGACCTTTGTAGGATCATCCTTGTCGTACAGTTCCATCATTCCCGATAGGTATATATTTGCTACCATGAACGGTCCTGACCAGCGAGTCTGCAGTTTTCCTGTAAAAAGTCAAATAGAAGATCTAAAAAGAAAAACCTTGTCACCTTCTTTGACATCTTTCTTCCTCAAATGGGAGTCATGCCAGACTTTAGTCCTTTGCTTATAGATCCTCACATTCTCAATGGCGTGAAGCCTAAGTTCTTCAAGCTCTTAAAGTTGTAGGAACCTCTTCTTGTCGACCAGGGATGGATCAATATTTAGACGTTTGATGGCTCAGAATGCTTTATGTTCTAGCTCAAAAGGTTGTTGACATGCTTTCCCATAGATCAAATGGTAAGGTGAGGTGCCAATTGGCATTTTGTATGCTATTTTGTATGCCCAAAAAGCATCATCCATCTTTGTGGACCAATCCTTCTGGGATTTTCGAACTGTCTTCTCCAAAATCTATTTGATTTTCCTATTCAAGACTTCAACCTGGATAGACGTCTGGGATGAGATGATGTAGCAACCTTATGTCAAACTCCATACCTTCGCAGAAGTGATTCAAATTGCTTTTCAGCAAAGGGCGATCCACAGTCACTGATCACCATTTGGGGGACTCCATATCTTGGGAAGATTATCTTTGTGAAGAGCTTTATAATATATTTGGCATCACTAGTAGTAGTGGGTATGGCTTCTACCCATTTGGAGACGTAGTCCACTGCAACTAGAATATATTGGAAACTGTATGATGAAGGAAAAGGTCTCATGTAGTTGATTCCCCATACATCAAATATTACAACTTCAATCCACTCAAACATAGGCATCTCATTCCTACGGGAAATATCTATGATTCTCTGGCACTCGCTGCAGGCTTTAACATAGGCATGGGCATCTTTGAATAGGGTGGGCTGATAGAAACGAGACTGGAGAACCTTGGTTGTAGTTCTTTCAGCTCCCAAGTGTCCTCCATAGGGGGAGGAGTGACACTCATACAAGATCTTTGGGGCTTCATCTAAAGGTATACATCTCTAGTAGAGGTTATCGGTGCAATGTCTGAACAACAGAGGGTCATCCCAGTAATAGTACTTCAAATCAGAGAAGAATTTCTTTTTCTGATTATAATATATTTCTGGGGGCAGTTGTTTACAGGCAAGATAGTTGTAGATATCCGCATACCAGGGCCCTTCTAGATTAGCTATTTGGGAAATGTAGATTGCTTCATCGGCGTAGCTCTCATTGACCAGCAACAGATGTTCATCCTCCACTCTGATCCTGGATATATATTCGACAACCACATTCTCGATACCCTTCTTGTCGATGATCTCATGATCAAACTCTTATAAAAACAACACCCAGCATAGCAGCCTAGGCTTGACATCTTTCTTCTACATCAGATATTTGATGGCCCCATGGTCCATGTGAACAACCACCCTAGAGCCCAAAAGATAAGAATGAAACTTGTCAAATGCGTAGACGATGGCTAGCATTTCCTTTTATTTGGTGGTATAATTCATCTAGGCCTCATCTAACATTTTGTTGACGTAAAATATTATGTGATGCTTTTTGTCCTTCTTTTGCCCAAGGATTGCGCCTATAACATAATCACTGGCGTCACACATCAGCTTGAACGGAATGTTCCAGTCGGGTGACTAGATAATGGGTGTAGAGACTAGAGTATCCTTTAAGGTGTAGAATGTCATAAGGCATTATTATGTGAAATTGAACTTAGCATCCTTCATCAATAGATTCAACAAAGACTTTGCAATCTTCAAAAAATCCTTGATAAACCTTCTATAATAGTCGGCATGCCCTAGGAAGCTTCTGATTCCTATCACAGATGTGGGTGGAGGGAGTTTTGCAATTGCTTCCACCTTGGACTAATCAACCTTGATGCCTTTGTGTCCAAGAACAATACCTTCTTGTACCATTAAATGGCACTTTTCCCACTTGAGGGTCAGACTGTGTTCTTCGCATCTTTTCATCACCAAACACAGGTTGTTCAGGAAATCTTCAAAGGAGTCACCATAGATGCTGAAGTCGTCCATGAAGACTTCCATCTTATCTTCTATGAAATTGACGAAAATAGCATTAATGTACCGTTGAAAGGTTACAGGTGTGTTGCAGAGCTCAAAGGGCATCCTTCTAAAGGCATAGGTTCCATAAATGTAGGTGAAGGTTGTCTTTTCCAAATCTTCTGGATGAATGGGGATTTGATAAAACCCCAAGTACCCATCCAAACAACAAAATTATGAATGATGGGTCAGACACTAAAGCATCTGATCGATGAATGGGAGAGGAAAGTGATCTTTATGGGTGGCAGTGTTTAAGTTCCTATAGTCTATACACATCCACCAACCAGTAACAGTTTTGGTTGCAACCTCAACCCCATTGTCTCCCTTGACTAGCATGATACATCCCTTCTTAGGTACTACTTCAATAGGACTCACCCACATACTGTCACAGATAGCGTAGATGATTCTTGCATCATGGAGCTTTATGACTTCTTTGCTAACCACCTCTCACAACTTCTCATTTAGTTTTCATTGTGGTTGGGCGTAGGGTTTGGAATTCTCTTCGATATGGATTCTGTGCATAGACACAAAAGGGTTGATGCCCCTTAGGTCTCCAATTGAGTAACCAAAGGCCTTCCTTTGTAGTTTCATCTCAACTAACAGTTGTTCCTTCTTATCGTCAGTATCTCTGAATTGATAATAACTGGATTCATTCCTTCTTCATCCAGGAATTTGTACTCTAAACCTTTCGGTAGAACTTTTAGCTCGGGCGGGGTCTTCTTTTCTGGTTCTCCGGTGGGATTTCTTTGTAGTACAACATACATTACTGTTTCAACTGGGTCGTCTTCTTCAGGTAGTTCTTCAGTATCCAAAAATTCTAGGAGTTCTTTCTCCTCTGGGTTATCGACCACCTGTGCATTTCCAACTAAGGCGCGCATCAGCGGATCCACCATAGATTTTTCCTCCCTTACCTCATCACAGAATTATTAGTAGTTTTTGACAAAGTAAGAAGACTCAAAGAATGAGGGGGCTTTCATGTAGTCACATAGGTTGAAGTTGATATGCTCTCATCCAACTCTGATCATTCTTATCCCTACCTCCACGTCAATGAGCGCTCTTCCAATCGCTAGGAAGGGTCGCCCAAAAATCATTGGTCAGCTAGGATCCTCCAAGGTGTCAATCAGAACACTATCGCATAGTATAAAGAATCACTCAACCCTAATGGGAACATCTTCTACTACTCCAAAAGGTCTTGTAAAGGTGTGGTCCGCTAGCTGGATCCTCATATCCGTCCTTACTATGTCGGTAAGCCCCAATCTTTTTACAAGTGACAGTGGCATTAGACTAATGCTCGCTCCTAGATCTGCTAGACCTTTTCGAGTCACGTTGTCTCCAACCTGGAAGGGAATAACAAAGGCGTTGGGATCTCTCTTCTTAGAATGCATGCTTGCCTTAATGAAAGAGTTGGACATATATGCTAACTTCACAGTCTCAACATCTTGTCCTCTCTTCTTTCTTGAAATCAGGTCCTTGAGAAACTTTGCATAGGTAGGCATTTCCTCGATGGAATCTAAGAAAGGGATGTCGAGGTGCAGGTTCTTCATGGTAGCCATGAACTTCTCATATCTTTTCTTTAACTGAGCTTTCACTAGCTTGTGCGAGAAAGGTATGCAGGGTGCGTACCTATCAGGATACTCTTTGGAAGTTGTGTCGTCACCTCCTTTCTCTATCACTTTCTTTTGCTTTGTAGGTACTTCAGATGGCTCCTCAGGGGTTGCATCTTTGACTGGTACTACTACTCTATTTTTTTCAGCTGTGTGTATCACCGTTCCTGACCATAGGACGGCCATTTTCACAGTTTCATTTCCTTGCAGGTTTGCCTTGGTGCTAGATAAGAATCACCCTAGCTGATGGTTGATGCCCTAAGCTAGGTTTGCTAACTACTAATCTATTTTCTTATTGTGCTACTGGAGCTCTCCGATCTGAGTCGAGAGACCTCAAATCTATTATTGCATTAAATTGAGCAACATTTTGTTGTCCATGGAACTCTTGTGTAGTTTCTCATTCAGATCATTTTGTTTGTTGGCGAAGGACATTAACTCGGTTATCATTGACGGTCATTGTTGCTTACCTTGTTGGGCATTCAGGTAGCTTCTCTGTTGCTGGAAACCTGACTGGCATTGATGATTCTGATGTCCCCCTGAAGAAGTTCCGCCTACCAGCTGGTGATAGTTTTCTACCACTCTGGTGTTTCCGTACAAGAATATGGGATGGTCAAGAAGTCGATACTGGACATATCTTACATTCCCCATACTCTCGTCATCAAGCTTTCTCTGCACGGCTGTGTGAGGGCAAAATTTAGAAAGATGGTCTGGCTCTCCGCACGTGATACATCTTCTGACCGCCTCTTGTCTGATCTTGCTTTTGTAGCTCTTCTCCTTCAAGGTTTGAACATCAATCACTATTTTGTCTAACTTGGCCGTCAGTGCTTCCATCACCTTTGATTCTCCAAGCGTAGAGTGACTTGTTGACTCTTTATCATACTCATTGTCCTACTGATTTGTATCCATATTATCTATAATCTCCCTGGCTCTTTGGACGTTGAGCCCCAAGAAATCACAGCATGCTACAACATTCAAGGATTAACTCTCTGCAATGCATAGCCCATTGTATAAGGTGGTGATCAACTTGGGCTTAGAAAAACTATGGTGCATGCACTCTCATTGATAGCCTTCAAATCTTTCCTAGGTTTCATACAAGTTCTCAAAAACCTTCTGCAAGAATATGTTTATCTTGTTTTGACATTTTATCATTCTCTCTATAGGGAATAATTTAGTAATAAAAGTGTTGGCTAGATGTTCCCAGTCAGGGAGGCTCCCATCTTAGAGACTTGAGTACCATTCTAGAGCTTTGTCCTTTAAGGAGAAAGGAGAGCACTGGGTGTAGATATAAGATATCAGGACCCTGTTAATCTTGAAAGTCTTGTAGTTCCTCTTCAACGTCGTGAGGAGATTGTAAGGATTCTCTTCACTGGTGTTTCTTCTGAAAGTGGTTGTGTTGTAGCAACTGGAGAAAAGTTGGCTTCAGCTCAAAGTTATCCACATTTAGTTGTTTCTCCACCACTGGGTTCCTTTCCTCGTTTGCCCTAACTTGGACAAAAGAACAAAGAGATCGAGCTTCGGGTGCTTCCTCAGCCATTGCTTGTCAGAAAATAGGAGGTTTTGAAAAGATGAAAAAGCACCTAAAAAGAAGAGATGTAAAAGTGTGAGTGTGTTGTAGAAATTATGTGCACTAAGTATCTGCAATATTATATGCATATGTACAAGCTTTTTGGCAAAGTGCAAGTAAAACACAAGTTTGTAAAATGGTATTTGTTGCCAAGTCCCTGGAAACTGTGCCAAAACGTTGATAAGCCTTAAACGTTGGTCCAAAAATGGAGACATGTCTAGGTAACCAGACTTTAATAATTTATAATACCTGAATGTTTAAGACTCTTGCAACAAGCACATGGTCAGAGTAGTTTGGAGTCGAACACAGGGACTAGGAGAATAGCATTTTGGAACACAAGTTTTACTTGTCTAAGCACGTTGGAGAGTCGAGGGATTAAGGTTTGTTGTAGAAAAAAAGAATCACAAAAAATTAAACTAAAACCTATCTCCAAGGGGAGTTACCAGAAAGATTAAGGCTATGGTTATTTTGGGTTGTAGTTTTTGCATATAGGAAACCGAGGAGATAGAACTATCTTCGGGGTATAGCATGAAGAAAGAAAACTTAATTGTAATAAGCAACAACGGCCTACATCCAGTGTCTTCTTCTCTCGAGGAAAACACCAACAAACCATACACTGGGTTCCTCTTCTCACGGGTACCAGGCATGGGCTCGTGTGAAAAGACAAACCAAGCTCTAAAAGTTTCCGACACCCTTCTCTCGAAGGAGTCAAAATAAGAAACATGATTTGATAGATAGTCAAAAGAGTGAATCAGAAAGAAGAAACTAGAACTCAAATGCTAGAAAGAAATCATCCAACGAAATAAAGCCATACATAGAATGATATGAGATAAACTCCAAAGTTCCAATAATCATAAAGAAGCATAACGGTTTATTTACAATGTTGTAATTAAATGAAAGCAAATGCTATAAAGGGAAGATAAGTATCGGTGTCTCCTTGATTTAGGAAACCGGAGTACACAACAACTAACGCCTAAGATGATGCTAACCCGGTACTGGGTAGAGGCCATATCGGGATACGACCATGTCAGATCACTAACCGTGTTGGGTCATGGACCGTGACGGGTAAAGGTTGTATCGGGATAGGACCTCCACTTGATATGGTCATGTTGGGTTGTTGGCCATGTTGGGCTGCAACCATGATGGGTAGAGATTGTATCGGGTTGTCTACTGTATCGGGTTCAGATACATATTGGGTTAACATTATCTTAAGGCTCTCAAGTTCTTTGTATCAGGTATAGGTGGACAAGTCGTCTCGAGTTGAAGAACAAATAGGAACCCGACATGCTTGAAGTGGCCTTGTGGATCATATTATGCTGCTTGCTGCTATCGGAATAGTCTCTAAGTGAACTCCTCCCATCCCTCTCGGGATGGGAGTGTGTTCACCTAGCTATCGCCTGGAAGGCTCCTGGGGATTCGACACACTAGCTCCTTTGCTCTAGAGACTAGCTCTTGCAGGGTCCAACCCATCCCATCGTAGGCTTGTAGCTACTATTTATAGGCAGTGAGTTGATGGGAGTTGTACCTTTTATTGGTCCACGTGTCTTTCATTTGTGGCTTCATTCTTGAGGCTTCATAAGGGTCGATATGACTATCACCTATTACATGTGTCGGGTTGGGAGAGTGTCAGGCAGTGAGTGTATCATGTACAACTATGGCGGTTTGGGGCCTTGTCGGGCTGCGGAGTTGAGGGGTGGCCTTATCGGGTAACGACCTTGTCAGTTTGTGAATTGTGATCAGTTAGGAACCATATTAGGTAAAGGGCCACAGTGGGTTGAGGCTCCCACACAACACGCCCACGTCGGGTTGCTATCTTAGCAGGTAGAGGCCATGATGGGTAAGAGGGGCATGTCGGCCTCGGATGATGGTGAGCTACTGGACTGAAACATGGACTTTGTTGCTGATGGGCCCATTGGTGCTTCTTTTCTTGTGGAAAAATAGGAAAATCCTTGCAAAAGATGGGAAGTATTGTCAGGGGCATTGTGGGCATGATTCTTCATAATAAATAGAATAAAACGAAGAGAAATTTGTGTTTGGAGGCTATTTTAACAATAAAATATAATTTCTAGTAGCCATAAAGTGGGTGTTATCAAACACATGCACTTAGTCACTTCTAAGACCACTTAGCCAATGATCATCTATTGCTATGCATTTATCATTCTTATTTATTGAAAGAAAATTGAAAAGGGAGATTAAGTTTGAGCATACTTGAGGAAAAGTATGTTTTAACTTTGGGGTGGTGATGCAGCCCTATTTTAGGGATCCATCTTGTGCCATTTTGTACTTTATTCACTTCTAAACATAGTAGAATGCAAGTTAAATCCCCCAATATGAGTAATATTATCAAATGCAGCCATGGACGTTCTTTGCTCTATTTTTAAGTATTTGGACCAAGCTTTGGATGGATGAGAGAGAAGGAAGGAGTTCTAGGGTTCCTCCTCTCATGGAGGGGTCTAAAGAAGGCCCCAAAGCTCCCTCAACCTACCCCTAATGGCCAAGATTCGACATCAAGCAAAGAAGTCCATTGATGATGCAGATTGAAGTCAAGTTAGACATTGAAGATCCCAACATAGCCGTGGGCATCCACCACGGTCGTGTGAATTATGTTCAAGAATCAACAGGGAAGTTAGTATTTTTGCACCAAACGCACCACAGCCATGACCATCAGCACGGTCGTGGCCCATTGAAAACACCACAGATGTGGCCAGTAGAAGGCATCGTGGTTGTGACCTCCCACAACACTGTTAGAATTATGCACCAAGTCCCCCAAAATCAATAGGGAAGTGGCCCATTAAGACCGCCTAGCCCGTGGCACTCCCCATGCTCATGACCTCCTCCTCTAATACGACTGTGGTACCTGAACACGGTCGTGGTGCCCCTTACCCACCACACTGTGGCACCTAGCCACGGTCGTGGCCACCACATATACTTATCCTTTCCACTCCAATTCACACATTGGTTGTGTCTACACCCCCACAATTGTTCCCTATTACCCCCACCATGGCCATGGCACATCAACACGGCCATGGTGACCAACAAACCCTATCCATTTTTTACACTGCTTTTCTTATTCTATCACTACTTTCCCTAGTGCTTCCCCACCACTTATGTATACATAGGTGGCGGCTGAGGCACAGAGGATAGACCCCCTAGCTTCCATTACTCCCCTCTACCCATTCTTTAAGCATTCATTGCACTTCCCTTGTATTTATGCTCTCCATCCACCATTTCCACCTCATTTCCACCTTAGAAACCTAGATTTCTAGGTTTTCCTCCATAATCCCCTACATTTTCATGTCCATCTGCACCCTTGGAGGAGAGAGGTCATCTCCAAGCTTCTAGGAGGTGAAGAAGGAAGATATACTTCAAGTTTCATGAAGTCTTATCCCTTCTTCCCCTTTCGTTTGCTATTTCTTTGATTATGTCTAGCTAAGCCCCTAGTAGTGGGTTGTTTGGGGTTAAAATGTGACTTTCATACCATGTTGGGGGAAAATAATTTGTAATGAGCATGATTTCTATCTATGATGATTTCCTCTTGCTTGTATCTCATTTCCTATTTTATTGCATGTGATTTATGCTTTTAACATGGATTGCTTGCTTTGAGATGTTTGATGACACGGCTTCTAGGAGGAATTAGAGTGTATGTGGCAGTCTTAGGAATGTCTCCTAGGTCCAATTAGTGGATCCCTAGCTAGCCCCCTTTATTCCTACATACTTATCACTCTTTCTACAAGTGAGTGTGAGATCTAAGTGGCTAGTGTAAGCGTGATTAGTGCAATTGCACTAGAGCTTTCTAAAGGCTATATGGCTAGTGGCATGAGGTGAAAAACCCTCGTATCTACTCCCATTTCTACCCTTGGCCCTCAATTGCCCTAATATCCCTAGAAATCTAGACTTGACAAGTCCTACTAGAATTACACCTAACCCCGGTTCTCCAACTAGTAGTATAGGCTACATTCTAATAGCACTTGCCTTATTGTTTGGTTTGGTAATCTAGATTGAATTGCAATAATTTCTTGTTATGTTCACACCGTCCAACTAATATCATATCACATCCCCAAACGACCCACCTACCTAATTTCATTTCTTAAAACCCATCTTTCCCTTCTTATCTTGTTCATTCTAGTCTAGTTTAGTTTCTTTTGCCCAATCTAGTGAATTGCTTAATCTTGCTAGTTAGGATTAATCTAGATCTTTGCTTTCCTTAGTGGTTAACTTATCTCTTAGTTTCTAATTGCTTTGCTAGTGTAGTGTATCTAACCTCTATTTTTTCTTAGTTAATTTCTTAATCTAGTTCCTTATACTTGCTTGCTTAGGATAATTTAGGGTTTGTACTAACATAGATTTCATAATTGCCTTTACTTGCCTATTAACTTAGTTTAACAACCAAACCCCTTTTAAATCCTTCAACCCTAGTCTCTGCATTAGGAGTGTACCCAACGCTAACCTAACTCTAGTGTCCCCTCTATCCCTGAGGATCCACCCCTAATCTTGCCTATCACTTATACTACGATAGTACCCTATGTGCTTGTGGGTGACCTATTTAGTGTTGTGATCGAGTCTCACTAGGGTTATTATAAATTATGAGAGATCTTGTGTTCCTGAGTTTTGTGGAGTGCATCTAGTCACCTCTTGTTGGCTAGTGTGTGCACCTCTGGCTCGAAAGCACCAGGTACCAAGTTGGGACTATGCAATATCTACTCTCCATCTTGAGGGGGTGTTAGCATAAGTAGTTTATTTATTATATCTTGCTCATTGGGCTTAGGCCCATTGTATCTGTAATTCTTATTGTCATGTAAGTATACTCAAGTGAGGATCCATCTACCCACTTAAGTATAACCATGTATCCTTGGACTTCTATATATAGGAAACCCAGAATACCTTTATGGATCACATAATAGATGGTTTGTACTTTTATCAATGTGTTTAACTAACATTAGGGTACATGGCTCATGTTATGTGTTTAACTAACATTGATGAAAACTATTGTCATAGGGATTCCATAGGTAGAGTGTTGATTCTACAATGTCATCAGTAGATAGTGCTAGAATCTTGGTTGGTTGGCTTGGCCAACATTC
Source organism: Alisma plantago-aquatica (assembly GCA_963693085.1). Taxonomy (NCBI): domain Eukaryota; kingdom Viridiplantae; phylum Streptophyta; class Magnoliopsida; order Alismatales; family Alismataceae; genus Alisma; species Alisma plantago-aquatica. The sequence continues at coordinate 714,015,783 of OY856414.1, read as the reverse complement.
TCATTGGTAGGCGTGGATTTGAGTCCCCTTATTGGTGACATTGACGTTCCATAAATAGATGAGGTTTGTCCAATTAACGGTAGGATTTCCATCAGTGGAAGGGCATGATCTTTCCATCGACCTATAGCTACATACCATTCCTTAAACACCACCCCTTCAATCGTGCTTCTATACCTAGTTCCTTGGAAAATGACAGATCATAGTCTGAGGAGACAGAGAAGTGGGAGGAAAAACTCTAGGAAAGTGAGAAAAGGGAGGGAGTTCATTTTCTTATAATTTTCAATCTATAATGAATTTTTTGAAAAAAAATAAAAAATTAGATTCTTGATAAGAAATACATTTCAATAAGACCAATTATAACATATTTTTGAGAAAAATAATACAGAATATAAAAATAAGTATTATATATTGATGATGGTACTCATTTTCTGAGTAACACACTAACTCAAATGGAGTATTGCATGTCATTTTTTAGTATATCACTCATTTTTATTGGCATCATATTTTAAACAAAGTATTGTTTTTCATTTTTTGGTGACAATACTCATATATAACGCATACAATATTGCGAATGTGATTGTGCATATTTTTCAGCGTACTTTATTTTAAAATAAGTAATGTATATGTTTATTTTTTTCATATGCATATATATAACAATAATCATTTTCTATAATATTTTTATACTCCATATTATTTTTAAAAGCATGTTTGCACTAATGTTGTTTGAATGTACTTTTTATAATGAATTTAACTTTTTTCTATTTTTGTAAAAAAAAACCATTACAAATTGAAAGTTTAAAGCAAAACAAGTTTCCCTCTCTTCTTTTTTCTCTTTCTTGTGTTTTTCCTCTCATTTATGTCTCCTCTCATTATTTATTATTTGTTGCATCAAATGCTCATTGTATCCTACCATTTAGGAGGCTGGGAGTGGGACTGACCCTCATTAGATCTTGTTATTTAAGGAATTGAAATTTGTTGTTACATGATGTTGTTTAGATATTCTTTCTGGTCATCTTAATCGTAAAAAATAATAATGTGTTTATATGGAAGAGATTAGTTGTAACACGATCTGAACAACACTTCACAACTATAATCCCCTATTTGAGAGGGTGTGAGTAGGATTAGGGCATGTTTGGTTTGCCGGAAAGGATTATGATATGATAAATAAGAAGATGGGATAAGAAGGTATAGGTGAACCGTGGGAGTTTGGGTGATCCTCTCCTATGTTTGGATATATAGGATAGGATTAGTGACAACTTCATGTTGGTTATTTTTAGTTTTTCTTCAAATCATTTATTATGAGTTGATTGTCACATTATAGATAATTAAACTTTGTAATAATGCAATTTTTAAACTTACAAAACCACTATTTCACCCCAATTTGTAATATTCAAATGAGAATGACATATACATGGCAGTTTAGGATTATTGGATAGAAATGTGTAGAATCAATACAAAAAGTTAATTTTGGGGTCTTCTTTCGAAATCGAACACTACATGCTTTAATGTTTAAGACAATAGACTATTTTCTGAATTAAAAAGATGGTGATAGTAAGATCAACTACAATCTTTGATTTACACTTCGGTTAAGATATTTAGGCCCAAAATGTTTCATAGATAAGCAATTTGTGCATGTGGATGCTTCCGAAAAGCAGAATACAACCAGATTGAATGAGTTTAATAGTAGCAATCTAACATCGTCTGCTACTCCTTTGATCTAAAATAGAATAATAATTACATATACCTGGTTTTGTCTTGTGGTCGCAAAAGAAAGAAGTACGAAGCGGTGTAGATTTTTTTAATGCGTACAGCTGTCTTGGCATAGAAGCCAATTGATGTTCAACGAAGATGTGGCCCTGATCCATGATGAAAGACATCCGGCTTCTAATCAATTAGGCAATTGTACTGCAATGATCGACGCTCTTAAAAAAGAAGACCGCAAGAATAATATTTGTTGCGGTGAGAAGGCAGCGAGAAGTTTGTTGGTTGTGATGAAGAGGATAGCAAGAAGAAGCCACGACTGGTTCTGTTTGCCGATGAATGCATCCGTCATGGGTTTGGGCCCGACGTTCGGCGTCAGTACGGGGCTTGGAGTCGGGGTGTAGCCGTCGAGGGGTGTCGAGGCTTTATACCCCCAATACCTAGGGGGGTGTGGAACTAAAAAGTCCTATTCAAGTAGGATGTATGTCCCAGTATCCTTATGTCATTTTTACTCAAACAAACATGATATTGGAGATAACAATAGGATATAAATTCTATCAGATAGTTGGAATGATGGTGATCATTTTCCGCTCAGAAAACCACCGCCACCATCCATCCATCTCCACGGGATCCACACTCAACAGCGGCCTCTAAAAGACAGGTATGCCACTAGTACCAGCGTTCACAAAATACGGTCGTATATACATAGTCCACCACCTTTTCCCATTTGTAGACGTACACATGCCACTCCCACCGGTGAGAGTTTCTTCTTGGTTTCCTCGTTCTTGTAGTATGTTGTGTGCAGGGTGCTTCCTCGCGCCCATTGGCCGCCACATCATGGTTCCCTCACCAATGGCGACATCACGCACCCATCACATGCCATGCCTCCATCCCCTCCTCCTCACCCTCGTACTCCTTGCCTTCCAACTCTACTCTACGACAACCAGCACAAGTCACCGTCACATCAACCCCCAGGGCCCTTCCATCCGTGGCATGTTCGTCTTTGGTAGCTCCTTAGTAGACAACACCAACTTCCTAGGCTACAACACCATTACGTGCCCGGACTACCCACCTTACGGCATCGACTCCCCACTGCATCGTCCATCGGGTCGGTTTTCCAACGGAGGCCACATAATTGAAGCCCTAGGGGAGCTACTCCAGCTGCGAGGCCCCATCCCTCCATTTCTCCACACAAAGAACAAAGAAAGAAAGGTGCTCGGTGGGGTCAACTTCACGTAGGGCCGGTCGGGGATACTTGACCAGACGTGCATCTCTGAATGAGAGGAAAGGCAGAGAGACGGCGGCTACTATAGTGGTACCTGTTTGTTCTGGGAACCGGAGGGAATGACTACCTGCTCAACACCTATATTAAGCTTCGGCGAAGGTCATAGTCTCCTTCGGACGCTCCTCTTCCTAGCCTCAAGGACTTCACGGTGTATGAGGAACATACCAGAGTTTTGAGAAGCCTCCATGATCAGAGGTCCATAGTCATGGTGTGTAGCAGTAACGGCAATGTCAGAACAACACAGAAAGTCACCAAAATGGACACAATCCGAGAGGAAGTAAGGAGCTTTTCCTAGCGGAAGCGTACATGGAGAGGAAGCGGGTTTCTCTATCATAGTAGGTTCTCCGAAGGATGGAGTTCGTAACATCCCGAAATTTGAGAGACTAATTATAGTCTTAAAAACGTTATTTTTCTAAATAATGATAATTAAGTGACCTAATGGCAACAGATCATGAAACGGTATTTCTTATGTGAAAATAAAGTAATAAAATTAAAATAGGACTCAAAATAAATTTTCTCTTTCATATGTGCATAATGTTTGCAATTAATTCAAAAGATGAATGTTACTTCTCTTTTTTTTCTCTCATATTCTTGGAAATATTTAGAAAGAAATAAAAGAGAACGAGAAAAGATTTGGGATTAAAAGTTACACATATGAAATAGGTAGCTTGAGGAAGAAGTTTTTCTCTCCTCTTATGGCTTATAATATAAGAAGAAAGTATCGTTTAACTATTTTTCTCTCTCTTCTAAGAAAGTTGCTCAAAAAGACATAAAAGATATGTGAATGAATATTTAGGATAACTTGAATTATGTTGGGACGTAATTAAGAAGATAGATGGCAATGGATTATTGAAAAGTATTAAGAATTGGGTGATAAATAGGAAATATTAATATATTCTCATGGAAAGGTTCTAGTAACGTAGGTTTGGAAAGGTTTTAGTAACGTATATGGAGTTTTATCGTGATTGGAATCTAGTGCATGCACCTTTTTACTTATGATATTATTAGAAATATGCCCTCTAATCACGTGGAGACAAGGCATGATTCACAACATAATTTAAAATTAACTATTATCTTTGAGTCTTTGGATAGAGAGGGACTCTCTACATCGGTTTCCTTATGGCTATATGGGAGGCAGGAGATGTAAACACATGAAATTAGGGGACGTGAAGAATTTAAAAACTACGTTTCATTTCTAATTAGTTTGACCAAATAATTATGAAGACAATGCCACTCGCAAACTACAGGAAGAAGAAAATCACGATGGAAACGCAATCGTTGGATCTCTTAACACACCTAACTAAATACAATATATCTTCGCATGACAGCAGGGTTTTGCTGCCCAGCCTCCTCGGTCAGCCATGGGAAGATGTGGTGGTGTTGAGGGCTTTTCTTGATGTCATAGCAACCCAGTCGATGCTCTATTCCTCGCTGAAGATAGGGATGATTTTCTCGATGTCAGATCAACCCAGGTGATGCTTTATTCCTCACAGGAGAAAGGGATGATTGTGCATAGTATTTCGTTTCAGTATGGGGTTGGATATACATACTCCAAACCAGACGAACCACCGGACGACCCTCTCCCATGCACACAGCCCGAGAATGGAGGGTCCGTTCTCGGGCCGTGTGCACGGGAGAGGGTCGTCTGGTGGTTCGTCTGGTTTGGGGGGTATGTATATTATTTTCCTTTTAGTATATCTCACATATTTTGGTATATCATAGTCAAGTCAGTGCCACCATTGGCTTCCAGTTTCTTGTCTCTACTTCCAGACACCATGAACATGTTTTACGGTTTCCGAGTAGTCTTGCATTATGGTTCCGTGTTTTGTCTTCATCTAACCCTCACAGACATAATATGTTTTCTTTAAACAATGAGTTTGTTCTCTATATTTGTTTCCAGAACTATCAATGCAAACTAGAATTGGTTTTCATTTTCTCTATCTAGAATTGCCTTTGTTCTCTGTCGACACACTACCTTGTTTCTCCACAGACATGTTGTTTTAGTATTTTTAAGATCATCTTATACTAGAAAATACTCATTTGTTTCAGACTTATTGTCATAAGTGATAGGCATACATATGTTTCTTGCTATTGTTGTCGTTTAATATTATCTATATATCTCCTTTTTTTGGCTGGTACGAGCTCGAGTAATAATTTATATACTATACATCTACCATATGATCCCCATGAAGGAGCAGTGAAATCGGAAATCTAGTGATTAATTGAACGCAATGCTTTACTTCCCCAATTCTCACTGATTTAAGTCTATAATTTTTTATGATGATTAAATTTTCAGATCATGGATGCAAGAAAGACGAATATATCATGTACTAGTCTCCACCCTTTTTCCTTACTCGTATTGGTTCGGTTCAACTTTCGCATTTTTATAGATATGTTAATATTTATATTGATGTGCTGTAACAACCCCACCTCCCGGTAACCCCCAATTAAGGGAGATTGAGAGGTCGGTGCCGTTATCCAATTTCCAGATCAAGGTTCAGCAATTAATTGATAACAATTAATAAATTCTACTAGACTATACGTAAAAGCTGTAATAAATAAAAATTTTGCATACCTTTGAAAATTTTGGATTTCTAACTTCTATCCAGAATTTGGACTAACTAACTAATCTTCCTTGGACTTTAATTCATATTTTTACAATATGACATTTTACTGTTTGTCCTTTTTGTTTTGTATCTAAAACGCCGACAAAGAAAACGTCGGTCAGCCGAATCTGGTATGTGGGGGAAACAAATAATGTGCAACTATGTTAACAATGTAATTATTCAATTATTCATATAACAACAAAGATTATGTTTTAAGCCATACTACTCAATCCTTACCTATCCCCTAACTCTGTGATGTCCTTGCATGCTACCTCTCTTTAGGTAGTTCCTTACCCCCATGGTCCTACCTTACAAGTAGCCAATACATAGGGTAATAGAGTCGCATGGCACTACGCAGAAGTAGCCCAATATCTAACTCAAAGTGACTTTGATGGACCTACCCCATTGGTAGCCATGTACTAAGTCATTCGATGACCTGATGGACCTACCTCATAGGTAACCATGTACTAGGTCAACTAATAAGCCACAGAGGGGACCGGGATATGAGCTAGTAGGCACATATCTTAGGTGATAGTCATATCCACATTATAGTTTGCATGAATTAAAATCATCCAACAATTAATTCATGTCATCGATGAAAACTTTGGTAAACCTCAGAAAACATAACTCGATATATTCATAAGCATAACCACATACCTCTTATTGTAGATTCGAATACAGAATCAAGTATGAAGAGAGAGAATATCCAAGTAAGCAAGCAAATTGCACAGAAACCCTGAAATAAACATTCCAACTATATTTTATCAAAACTTATTCAATTCCATCTTATTCCTTAGGGTTTCTATTCCAATTTTTAGGGTTTCCTTGGAAATTATGGTTTTGCCTTCATTCTTAGTTATCATGAACCCTAATTCATCAAATCCACTTAAAATCTTTAAATTCTCTCCTTTTAATATTACTAACAGTTTTAGGATCATTATTTAGCAATTTACTTCCTTAATTCAAAATAACATAGTTTCCTTTCTCTTTTACCCTAAATTAGGGTTCCCTTATACATTACTTTCCATTTATGGACATAAACCCTAATTTAACTAATTTTGTATTCAAAACGGATAGAAACTCCATCATAAGCATCAACAGGTTATTACCTTTCTAATTAACCCATTATCTTTCAAAGATACATCTTTTATACACTATTAGGGTTTCTAATTACTTTTCAATACATACGTCTACCAAATTAAGGTACTTTTGTAAAAAAAATAGAATCAGGTTCTGAAATCATTTTTATCAGGTTCCTTGCATTTTTCTACCCACCTTTCATATATAGAGTTTCTTCATTGGAGATTCCTAGCGTTCTCTATTAATTTTGCAAGAAAAACTATTTTCTGTAATTTCGGTCAGAGAGGAAATTACCTAGATCGTTGGATTGGTGCGCCGCGGTCCACTGGTCGATCTGACACTCTACAAGAACCGGCTCCACATTCATGATGGACCCCTGATCCAACGACTCACGTCGTTGTGCTCCACTCAGCGAGCTAAGTCACGTGCTTCCTCCTGAGATCGTTAGATCTCGTCTCGGCCCACCGTGCTCCATGATCCGACGACACCTGCTCGTCTTCTCCTTCTTTCTAATTAGAACGTGCGGCGGTGTCGCGGCTGGATCTCGTCAGAGCAAGGGAAATCGTGAGAGGAAGAGGTTGCTAGGGTCTAGGGATATGCCGCCAAGGTTCGTGAGGGTGAGAGAAACCTCATGAGGGACTATTTATAGGCTAGGAGGGTCTCTTCTAGGGTTTCTGATCCCACCGTCAAAGCTTGCTTCATCCCAATTGGGTGTTTGGCCTAGAAGCTTCCAATGACCACTAAACCAGGGTTGCGGTGGTTCGAGATCCCCTCCTGATCTCAATGGAAGTGTTTCCAAGATTACACATCCATCAAATAACGAGAAAAAGGATGGAGAAAATCCTCCTGTAAACCGTGCTACAGTCCTCGTCCCATTGGGACTTTGACGATGAGCCAAATCGGTTGGATTAAGATCCAACAGCCACAATCATTCGCTCTTAAACAAAAAGGGAAAGATTTATCAAATTGCAAGGAAAATCCTATTTTGAGGATAATCTTGAAAAATCGATAACTCTCAACTCTTAACCCCTTTTTGCCTCAAATTTTAAGGGAAACTTTTTTATGTTTTTATCTATCATCCTACAAAAATTGAGATAATTATCTTCATTAAATGGTCCATTTTCTTTGGTTGCAAGAAAACACCCTATTACTCATATTTTCCATATATTCTTTATTTCCCTTACTATTATACAATTATCCTGAGTTCCTTGAACCCCAAGGAACCTTTATAACTAGAAATTCTATTTTTAGGAAAATTTCTTTTAGTCTTTTAATCATCCTTTATTCATTTTCCTATATTTCTCATCATCCTATTGAATTCCTTTTTCCTTTCGTTTTCTTTTTCTTCCAATTGGGCTTAATGGCCAATAAGGCCCATCAAGAAAGCATGCAAGGCTATCATACACGAAATTCATCCAAATCAAATCATGAAATCAAAAATTGATCTTATTTATCTTTTAAAGGAGATTCACAAATCTCATTACATGTTTTGGAAAATGAGGTTATAACATCCTCCCCTCCTTATAGGAATTTTTCCCTCAAAATTCGACAATCAAGAAAACAAAATAGGATATGCTTTTTCCATGTCCGTCTTCAGCTCCCATGTGGCTTCATCCTCTCCATGGTGCTCCCAAAGAACCTTTATCATCTCTATATTCTTATTTATGAGCTCTTTTACCTTGGTATCTAGAATCCGCAAAGGCAACTCAGGATAAGACAGCTTTCCTTGAAGCTCAATAGGTTTAATGCTCAGCACATGACTTGGATCTTGCACATATCGCTTCAGATTGGACACGTGAAACACATCATGCATCATACTGTATTGAGGGGGTGACGCCAAATGATATGCGGCCTCACCAATCCGTTCTAACACTTCAAACGGACCCACGTATCGGGGACTCAATTTTCCTCTGTTCTTAGCTATAGCTCAGAGCGGTCGGATTTTCAGAAAAACATGTTCTCCCACAGCAAAATGCACATCAGTCTACTTCACATCAGCATATGACTTTTGTCGGTCCTGGGCTCTCTTTAGCCTTTTCCTGAACAAAGCGACTTTATCAGCATACACTTGGAGTTCGTCTGACCTCAATAAGGTCCTTTCACCAACATCATCCCAGTGAAGTGGTGACCGCAACGGTCTCCCATACAAAGCTTCATATGGAGGCACCCCGACATTGGCTTGGTAACTATTGTTGTAGGCAAACTCAGCTAAAGGTAGGTACTGCTCCCATGATCCACCCAATCGAGCATACAAGCTCTCAGCAGATCTTCTAAGGTCTGAATCGTCCTTTCTGACTGACCATCTGTCTGGGGGTGATAAGTGGTACTAAACTTCAACCTTGTACCTAGTTCCTCTTGCACCTGCTTCCACAACTTGGAAGTAAACTTTGGGTCTCTGTCCGAGATGATGGAATTGGGTACGCCATGCAAGCACACTATCTCTCTGATATACATCTCAGCTAAGTCTGACACTTTGGCAGTGGTTTTTAGGGCAAGGAAGTGTGTTGACTTGGTAAGGCGATCTACCACAACCCATATTGCATCATGACCTCTCTTGGTCCGTGGTAGACCCACCACGAAATCCATGGTGATCTGCTCCCATTTCCACTCTGGAATATCTATAGACTGTAAAAGTTCGTCGAGTCGTTGGTGTTCAGCCTTCACCATTTGGCACGTAAGATAACTGGATAAATAAGTTGCAATGTCTCTCTTCATTCATGGCCACCAGAAAAACCTCTGCATGTCCTTAAACATCTTAGTAGTTCCTGGGTGTACCGTGTACTTAGAACCATGAGCCTCTTGTAGGATACGTTCCTTTAATGGTGAATCTTTAGGAACCCATACGTGATTCTCAAATCAGATTCCTCAGTCTATTCCCAATGAAAGATGGGTCTGAGGCTTCTACATCAAGCCTTTCATCTTGTCAAGTCCTCCACTGGCCAACTATGTTGAGACAATCTCACTCAATAACTCAGACTGTATCTGGATATTAGCCAATCGAACTTGATCATCTAATTTGAGGTGACCATTCCACCAGCTCTTCTAAACTCTTCCACTGCCTGGACAACATAGCTGCACACCTTAGCTGTTTCTGACTCAAAGAATCGGCTACGACATTCGCCTTCCTTAGATGATAGGCAATGGTGAAGTTGTAATCCTTCATGTACTCCATCCATCGTCGTTGTCGTAGGTTCAAGTCTTTTTGCGTTAGTAGATACTTCAGGCTCTTATGGTCAGTGAAGATCTCAAAAGTGGCACCATACAGGTAATGCTGCCAAATCTTCAAGGCATGGATGATAAAGGCTAACTCCAGGTCGTGGGTCGCGTAATTCACCTCGTTGGGCTTGAGTTTTCGGGAGGCATATGCAACCACATGCCAATTCTGTTCCAACACACAGCCAAGTCCCATCTTTGATGCATCAGTGAAAATCATGAAACCCTCATTGCTTGATGGTAGAGTCAACATTGGTGCAGTGGTCAGCTTCTCTTTCAGCTCCTAAAAATGATCTTCACAAACATCGAACCATAGGAACTTCACATCCTTCTGGGTCAACATGGTCAAAGGCAAGGCAGTCTTTGAGAAATCCACAATAAAACATCGATAGTATCCTGCTAACCCCAAGAAGCTTCTGATCTCATAGGGGTTCTTTGGTGCAGGCCAGTCTCGTACTACTGACACTTTAGCTGGATCTATGATGATCATTCCTCCTGAGATGATGTGTCCAAGGAACATGACTCGGTCTATCCAAAACTCACATTTAGAGAACTTCCCATAGAACTTTTCCTTTCTTAAGATATCAAGGACTTTGGTTAGGTGGTCTCGGTGTTGATCTACGTCATCCGAATAAACCAGTATGTCATCTATGAACACTATGACAAACGAGTCAAGGAAGGGTTGAAACACACTGTTCATAAGGTTCATGAACACACTAGGTGCATTAGACAACCCAAAAGACATAACCACGAACTCATAGTGGCCATACCAGGTTCTAAAAGCTGTTTTCAGGATGTCCTCACTCTTAACCCTCAACTGGTGGTAACCTGATCTCAAGTCGATCTTGGAAAAGACTCGAGCCAACTTCAACTAGTCAAAAAAGTCATCTATCTGGGGTAAAGGGTATTTTTTCTTAATGGTATCCTGGTTGATCATCCGGTAGTCTATGCACATTCGGAGCGAACCATCCTTTTTCTTTACAAAAAGAACCGGCGCTCCCCATGGTGATGTGCTAGGGCAGATAAAACCCTTATCCAACATTTCCTGCAATTGCTTCTTTAGCTCAACCAACTCGGCAAGGGCCATCCTATAAGGTGCTCGGGAAATAGGGCTTGTACCAGGGGCTAGCTCTATGGAGAAAACCACCTCTCTTTCGGGAGGAATCCCAGGTAGATCATCTGGGAAAACATCTGCATAGCCCCTAACTACCTCTATTTCTTCTAATGGTTGCACCTTGGGTTCTGGCTCGGTGACTACTGCTAGGAAAGCTCGACACCCTTTACTCATCATCCGCTCTGCTTTCACGACTGACACATATGGGCTGGTAGTGGCATCCTTCCTACCCCTAATGATAAAAGGTGGTTGACCTAGTCTCTTGATGATCACTTTCTTCTCTCTAAGTCGATATTGGCCCTATACGTATAAAGCCAATCCATGAAAATGATTATATCAAAATCATTCATGTCAAGAAGGATAAAGTCTATAGGAAAATCATGATCTCGATATTTCACAGATACCACTGGGGTTTTCAAAAGGGAAGTAAAGATTCGACCACTCGGCGTTGTAACATCTAAGACATACCCTAAATCCTTGATATCCAAACATAGCACAGTTGCAAGATTTCTCAAAATGAAAGTATTAGTAGATCCAGAGTCAAACAAAGCTTTCACATTATGTCCCATAACTTCAAGCATGCCTACATTATTGTTCACCATGTATTAGACCATTACATGCTTAACGTTAAAACATAAAAGAAAACTCTAAGGGTTGTTACCCTCAATCAACCGATTGGCATTTGCTTGAGCTTCCTCATTATCAATGGCAAACACCTGAGCTTGTCTTATTTCTCCAGCAGGTGGGGCTGCAGCTATAGGTGGTGCTGCCACAGGTGGAGCTGCTACTGGTGGGGCTGCTACCTGTCCTGGTCCTCTTGGATTTGGCAGAGGACAAACAAGTTGGAGGTGCCTTTCTTGGTGGAATAGGTAGCATACCATCTTCTTGTTGCGGCACTCACCGGTATGTCACCTCCCACAGGTGCGACATCAAGGTCGGTTGTTCTCTTGACGGGGTTTCCCTTTTCCTGCATGTCTTCCTTTATCATGATGATGCCCTGGACCTTTCTTGTGGTTTCTCTTCTGACCTTGAGTTCCGTCAGTGAAACCCAAATACCTCTTGGGTGGAACCTGGGCAGGCATCACGGTCCTCTCTATGTCTAACGCAGTGTTGTAAGCCTCGGCGAAGGTTTTGGGTTTACTTGCCATCACATGGGGCTTGATGGCAGGGTGAAGACGTTCCACAAAGTGGTCCACCCTCCTCTCTTCATCCAACATGTGTCCAAAACATTCCAGGAGGAGGAACCTATGACCAAAGTCTGCAACTGAAGAGCTTCCTTGAGTCATGCTAGTGAACTCTCTTTCTTTCTCCTTCTTTGCTGAGACAGGGAGGAATCTGGCAGTGAAGATGGTCTTGAAGTCAGTCCATGCCATTGGTTCCTCACTTAGGTCTCTTCCCATGATATGGTTCTCCCACCATATCTTGGCTGCACTTTCCAAAAGGTGAGTAGCAAACAGAACCTTCTTATTCGGCTGCACCTCGAGCATATAGAACCCATTCTCGACTGCAAGCAGCCAAGCTTCGGCCTTGTCAACTACCTCAGACTTGTCTTCTCCCCAGAACTTCTCGATGTTTAGCTTGACGAAGTCTAAGATGGTGGCTCCCAATCAAGGATGAACTGGAAGTGGCTCACCATTCTCGGCCCTAGCTATGTCCCTAAGGGCCAGGGCACGAATAGCCTCAGTTAGTTGCTTTTGCTGCTCCATCCAAACTGCATCTGTTGTGTGAACCACCAGGGCTGGTTCTTGACCACCAGGCTGGTCCTCCTCCATGCGGGCTTCCTCTTCATGCACCTGGTACTCCTCATAGTCTGGTCTTTCCCCTTACTCTAGGTTAATGTCGGGCATTGGTTCAGGGTTGGGGGCCTCATGCACAGCTTCTTCAGGCCTCCTTCTTTTCTTAGAGGTCTCTCCACCATGATTATGCTTCCTCTTCTCAGAAGACCCATTCTCCTTACGGGGTGGCCCACCTCCGCTGGTGGAGAAAGGGATTGCCACCACCTTAGTATGAGCCATCTACATAAGCATAACAAACAGACCTTTAGTTTATCATTAAACTAATTATACTTATGTCAGTGATATCTCATTACGTATCTTTTATTAATTTGATGGAGGATTCCTTAATCCTTAACTTACTTGCCCATACCACATGAGCGTGAGGAAGAGAGAGAAAACCCTAACTCTTAAAGTCCTTAATAGAATTTGTGATGAGAAGGGATGAATAAGATGAGGAAGTCCTGAAGGTGTCTTATTTCGATTCAAATCCTAGGACATCGGCCAGGCAGTCACACATTTCGGGAGTCCTCGTATTCTGACTAGCGGTGCGGAGGAAAATTTTTCCAACCCCCAGAAGTGATCCTTTTCTAGACACCTCAGTCTTTCGGAAAATCCTCTAATAACTCCCTTGGGTTCTATAGAGTTTGTAAAATTTAATAATTATTAACAATTAAGTGGAGAACCTTGGCTCTGATACCAAATGTAATGACCCTGCCTTCCGGTAACCCCCAATTAAGAGAGACCGAGAGATCGGTTCCGTTATCCAATTTTCTGATCAAGGTTCAGCAATTAATTGATAACAATTAATAAATTCTACTAGACTATACAAAAAAGTTGTAATAAATAAAATTTTTGCATACCTTTGAAAATTTTGGATTTCTAACTTCTATCCAGAACTAGGACTAACTAACTAATCCTCCTTGGACTTTAATTAATGTATTTCACAATATGACGTTTTACTGTTTGTCCTTTTTGTTTTATACTTGAAACGCCGACAAACAAAACGTCGGTCAGAAAAAGCTGGTATGTGGGGGAAACAAATAATGTCCAACTATGTTAACAATGTAATCATTCAATTATTCATTTAACAACCAAGATTACGTTTTAAGCCATACTACTCAATCCTTACCTATCCCCTAACTCTGTGTTGTCCTTGCATGCTACCTCTCTTTAGGTAGTTCCTTACCCCCATGGTCCTACCTTACAGGTAGCCAATACATAGGGTAATAGAGTCGCATGGCACTACCCAGAAGTAGCCCAATATCTAACTCAAAGTGACTTGATGGACCTACCCCATTGGTAGCCATGTACTAAGACATTCAATGACCTGATGAACCTACCTCATAGGTAGCCATGTACTAGGTCAACTAATAAGCCACAGAGGGGACCAGGATCTGAGCTAGTAGGCACATATCTTAGGTGATAGTCATATCCACATTATAGTTTGCATGAATTAATCATCCAACAATTAATTCATGTTATCGATGAAAACTTCGGTAAACCTCAGAAAACATAACTCAATATATTCATAAGCGTAACCACATACCTCTTATTGCAGATTTGAATAAAGAATCAAGTATGAAGAGAGATAATATCCAAGTAAGCAAGCAAATTGCACAGAAACCCTGAAATAAACATTCCAACTATATTTTATCAAAACTTATTCAATTCCATCTTATTCCTTAGGGTTTCTATTCCAATTTTTAGGGTTTCCTTGGAAATTAGGGTTTTGCCTTCATTCTTAGTTATCATGAACCCTAATTCATCAAATCCACTTAAAATATTTAAATTCTCTCCTTTTAATATTCCTAACAGTTTTAGGATCATTATTTAGCAATTTACTTCCTTAATTCAAAATAACATAGTTTCCTTTCTCTTTTACCCTAAATTAGGGTTCCCTTATACATTACTTTCCATTTATGGACATAAACCCTAATTTAACCAATTTTGTATTCAAAATGGATAGAAACTCCATCATAAGCATCAACAGGTTATTACCTTTCTAATTAACCCATTATCTTTCAAAGATACATCTTTTATACACCATTAGGGTTTCTAATTACTTTTCAATACATACTTCTACCAAATTAAGGTACTGTTGTAAAACGAAACAGAATCAGGTTCTTAAATCATTTTTATCAGGTTCCATGCATTTTTCTACCCAACTTTCATATATAGAGTTTCTTCATTGGATAATCCTAGCGTTCTCTATTAATTTTGCAAGAAAAACTATTTTCTATAATTTCAGTCAAAGAGGAAATTACCTAGATCGTTGGATCGGTGCGCCGCGGTCCACTGGTCAATCTGACGCTCTGCAAGAACCGGCTCCACTCACTTGTTAACGCACACAGTCGTTGGCACTTGATCGTCAGATGCTCCTGGGTTCACAATGGACCCTTGATCCAATGACTCATGTCGTTGCGCTCCACTCAGCGAGCAAAGTCGCGTGCTTCCTCCTGAGATCGTTAGATCTCATCTCAGCCCACCATGCTCCATGGTCTGATGACACCTGCTCATTTTCTCCTTCTTCTTTATAATTAGAACGTGTGGCGGCACCGCGGATGGAGCTCGTCGGAGCAAGGAAAATCACGAGAGGAAGAGGTTGCTAGGGTCTAGGGATTTGCCGCCAAGGTTCGTGAGGGTGAGAGAAACCTCATGAGGGACTATTTATAGGCTAGGAGGGTCTCTTCTAGGGTTTCTGATCCCACTGTCAAAGCTTGCTTCAGCCAAATTGGGTGTTTGGCCTAGAAGCTTCCAATGACCACTAAACCAGGGTTGCGGTGGTTCGGGATCACCTCCTGATCTCAATGGAAGTGTTTCCAAGATTGCACATCCATCAGATAATGAGAAAAAGGATGGAGAAAATCCTCCTGTAAACCACGCTACAGTCCTCGTCCCATTGGGACTTTGATGATGAGCTAGATCGGCTAGATTAAGATCCAACGGCCACAATCATTCGTACTCAAACAAAAAGGGAAAGATTTACCAAATTGCAAGGAAAATCCTATTTTGAGGATAATCTTGAAAAATCGATAACTCTCAACTCTTAACCCCTTTTTGCCTCAAATTTTAAGGGAAACTCTTTTATGTTTTTAACTCTCATCCTGAAAAAATTGAGATCATTATCTTAATTAAATGGTCCATTTTCTTTGGTTGCAAGAAAACACCCTTTTACTCATATTTTCCATATATTCTTTATTTCCCTTGATATTATACAATTATCCTGAGTTCCTTGAACCCCAAGGAACCTTTATAACTCGAAATTATATTTTTAGGAAAATGTATTTTAGCCTTTTAATCACCCTATATTCATTTTCCTATATTTCCCATCATCCTATTGAATTTCTTTTTCCTTTCTTTTTCTTTTTCTTTCAATTGGGCTTAATGGCCAATAAGGCCCATCAAGAAAGCATGCAAGGCTATCATACATGAAATTCATACAAATCAAACCATGGAATCAAACATTCATCTTATTTATCTTTTAAAGGAGATTCACAAATATCATTACATGTTTTGGAAAATGAGGTTATAACATGTACAATCATGATGTTTTTCTAGATGATGTTTAATTGGTATACCATGTCACATACTCAAAGTTGCGTGTGTGAAATGGAAGATCATACATCATCACTACAGTCCACTTGAATATATCCCTAGATTTTGTTATTGAAGGACTTTACAAAAAATGATTTATCTTTCCTATGATTGGTTAGTCATAGTTCAATATTCAAGAATTCTTAGAAATTAATCCATTACCCGGACGGAGTCAAACTTCATATGGATTTTGACCATTTTTTGATATCTATCCAATGGTCTATGTTTTAGGACCTATTTTGATTTGTCTCTCATGAATGCCCAATAATTGTTTATGAGGGAGAAATCCCATTATGGTTCAAGGGGAGAAATCCCATCATGTTAAAGTTCAATGATCATTAACATTTAAGATAATGTTAATGCCATGTTAATGATCAAGTTAAATGGAATTGAGTTAGTTTTTATATGCTCCCAAATCATGGACCTCAAGGGGTCATCAAGGGCTTTTCTAGCAATCATGTGCTCCTAAGGGGGCGTTATAGAGGGACGCATATACTTACTGTTCAATTCTTTACGTAATGTACGAATCATGAATGCTTAAAAAAAATCTATGTTTAAGTTCATGTCAAATTATATTTACTTTTATGTCATATAAAGTGCCAAATACCACTTACTGATGTGATGTTTTCTTTTCATGGCTGGGGACGAGATGTCCGCAGGACTTGGAGCAAGTGAAGGACAAAAAGAGAAATGAAGGCTAGTAGATCTTCAAGCTTTGCCTGGTGCGGTGTCATTTACCTAGATGGTCCAAAAATCTAGATGTCATGTATATCATGTTTAGTTGTGTCACTAAATAAATTAGACCTCATAGATGTTTATGATGTAATTTCTTTTACCATGAACTATGTAAGAATAATTTTTATATCAATGCAAAGTGTTCCATTTACTTTAATTGCATGATTAGCATTTTGTGACACCCCATTGAGTAAGGATGCTTCCGCTCATGTTATATGAAAATTGGGGTGTTACAGAGTTGGTTAGGGATAGCATCCCATGGAGATAGTGACACGACTAAACTATACATGTAAAACATAAGCATACTTGTCAAAGTAATATAGGCCATCGAGGCCCAGATATTGAACATGGGGAAAAATAAATCAAGAAACTACTACTAACTGCTTTTGATCAGCTAGACCGAAAAAAACTTTGATTTGGGATTTATTAAACTAATTGTATGAAAAGAAAACTAATTTATTGGTTTGTGATCACAATGAGAAGAAATTCCCTAGGATTGTAGTTTCACCACAATTGACACTGCAATCTTAACCTGATATCAATATATGTTCCTCCTGATTCTGGACAAAGAGACATGTATCTAGCATTACCCGCTCTCACATTGTAATACACTACCTATCCTAATACCAATCCCACTCTCATATCAATTGTGTTATTAGATAGATTCTTTAAAAGAACTATCCTAGGTTATTCTCTTTATGTTCATAAGCCACCTTTCACTAGTATAGAAATGATGTATAATGTCACATTTGATGTCGTCAGTTGGACAGTAAAAACTGACGCCAATATGCTATGACGTCGGCTTAAAATGAAAACTGACACATATATGTGAAGGCCGACTGATTTATAAAAGACATGGGTATCACTTTCCTTTAACGTCGATTTTTTGACATAACAACCGACATCTAAAATCACCTGCAAAATACAATTTTTCAGGAATAAAATTTGCCTCCAAAAATTTTCAATTTGGCATCGGTATTAAAAACACTAACGATAAATGTTCCGCGCCAAGACCCGTGAAAGTTTCTATCTACTAATTGGTTGTTGGTTTTTGCTCAAAGAACTGACGACTACATATCCTTCATGAGGCAAAATTCATTTCCTTATTTGGCATTGATTTTCGTAGAAAAACCGATGAGGTTGTGTGTTTGCACGTTGTCCCCATGAAAATTTTTATACAATAAAAAATTACAAACAAGTGTTGGTTTAGATTTGTAAAACGTGGAGTTCCGTCCATCCGCGTGGATGAAGTAGAGATGCAGACACCTTGACGCCTGCATTCGGAGGATGTCGATGGCCACATGTACGCGCTGCGAGCAGCGTACGTCACCTCCGCAAAGGAGAGCCTCCAGATCAACCTGCGACAGCGAATGGGAGAGAAGTTCCTTCCGTGTAGGTCAGCAACGTTGCACCGTCGTGCAGCGGGACATCGCCGGACTTGCTCCGCGATAAGGTATATCCTGTAAACACTCCTTCCAAATACGTTGTTGTCGACGAGATCCTGTTTCAGGTTGCGTGGATTTTATTGCTTCCGCCGCACATGTTTTCTCCACAAAACCCAACAAGAACATGGTAAAAAAAGATGGAAATCATCGATTTTCAACATAGATGCATGAGTTTTAAGCATGTACTATACAATATATGAGAAGGGAGTTATGAAACTCATACCTAGGGAAGATAATAAGGTCCAAACAGCAAGAATCCAATCTTAGAAGGTCTGGTTTCTCTAAGCCTAGCTCCTTTCTTGAGCAAAGATCACCTTCTCCACTTTAGAGGTGCAAATCCTAGCAAAAGAGCAAGGAGATGACATGTTTTAGGGTTTTAGGTGGAGTTTTACCATGTATGGTCATGGTTCCGACCTAGAAGAAGGTGTAAGGAAGACTATCAGTATGAAAATAGGGAATTAATGGAGGAAACTTACTAGTTTTGGTCGAATTAACCAAGGAGGAGCTTTAGAAACCCTACTAGAGCAATTTGGAAGCCCTAGGAGCCTTCTTCACCAAGGTAGGCTCCCTCTATTACCTTGGGGCAGAAACTTCATGGACAAATACATAACGAACTATTATCTAAGCTATAGAAAAGAAAAGGAGAGCAAGACTTTTTGAATTGTGAGTTGGGAAGGGGTATAGATGGCTATATATAGAAAGAGGTGAAGCATGAGGAGTCTTAAGGGACTTTCCATGTGTCTTTATCCTAGGGATTGATGGACATGCAAGAGGATAGCTCATAGAGGCTTCATGCATATCCAAAGTCGGTCCTAAGAGCCCATAGATTATTCTAGGCTATCGCCACCGTTTTTCAAGAAAGAAATAACCTCATTGGTTGATAGCTTTTAAGGATAAGCATCTTTATAAAGAGGGTAATCCCTATAATGCCCTTGGAAAGAAATACCATCAAACCAAGGTGAAACTAGGTTCTCCAATAGTTTCAAATCTTGTTAATGGTAAGGGAATATCTAAGGATTAAAATTCAGGAGATAATTTGCAAATAAAACCTCCCAATTGGGTAAATTGCATAAAAGTCCAGAATGTACCTAAAATTGCATAACTTGCACAAACAACATCCAAATTGGACCAAACTTTATCCACAAGTTATCTTTGATGTGTAGAATATGAATTTGCCATTTTTCCATATTTTGAATTTATAAATCACATTATTAATTACTTATGCCTTTTATTGATTTTCTCTCTCCTAAACTTATCCTAATATTTCAAGGTAGTCCAAATTAGATGAAAGTTGACATGTAGGCTAATTTTGATATGTAGATTTCGAATTTGAAGTTTGTTTCCTCTTTTGAGACTTATTTTTATGAGATATGTCATATGTCCCATTAACGACCCATTATCTAAATTGTTCATCCGATTAAGTTTCTTATCTTCATATTACCACTAAAATGAGTTGTGTGGCATATGTTATGTTTTCAAATCACATCAAAAAGTTAGATTAAGGTTTAGGGAACTTAATCATGGTAATTAAGCTTTCACTGAGGTATTTCAGCATAAACCATTCCATTGGTATAATTAGTGAATAAATGTTCACTAAGCCACTATAAATTCCACTAATTAAATAGAAAGTTCAATAAGGATAGAAATGAAAGGAAAAGATAGGAAAGAGGGTCAAAAGACAAAATTTTAGAATTCAGAATGTTACAACACTCCACCCCTTAAAGTGGATTTCGTCCCCGAAATCACAAGCAAGAAGGGAAGGGTGAGTGTGCAACATCTCATCACAAAACATCAGGTTATTTCTCCAACCTTAACTTCCACCAAACAATTCATCAACATATACTCCACAAGCATTTCAACATAGGATAGGTTCTCAAGGATCACCTAGGTTCCACTATTTAGATATTCTTTTTAGGAGATTTAACATTATTTACATTTTTGGCTTATTAAGATTAATTTATTATGATATCACATTATCATTATTATTCTTTTAATTGTGTCATTTCATAATCACTTTATTACCAAGAAAGTTATATTTCATTATCATCCATGAAACTTCTCATTTATCTAACTAAGAATTTTAGCAAAATTATGGGTTAATCAATTCTCTCAATATACTTGATCATTATTCTTAATATTTTGAGCTTCGACTTCATTATCCTTATACTATCACGACATTAAGTTATAAAGAATTATTTTTCATGAAATATTCAATTCGTCATTAAGTCTTCATTCAAACCAAATTATGTCACATCAATTACATATATTTATATTAAATGTTATCTCATTGTCGTATTATCTTTATATCTCACATTAATGTCATCATTAATCATTTTCTCATATTTATTTATATTATTGATTTTCACATTTATGTGAATCAAATCACTTCATTGTTCATATTGAAGCCACTCCATGTATTTTAATGATCAAGGTGAGGCATATTACAAATTGATTTACATTAAGTGACTAATCATGTGTATATTAGATAACAAGGTAACATACCATGCATTTCATATTGATGACTGGATTAATATGTGATTAGATGATTATATATATCATTTATGTGTATCAAAGTATGTTAACTTATTATGACACCTAATGTCATTAATGTACCATGAAAGGCATTAAGGATGTATATGTTAAGGTTAGATGATTAAAACTTAGGGTTTAGGTTAACATGATCATTATTCTTCATCTATACATTCTTAGTATGTATTAAGTCCAAGATTAGGTTACAATTATCTTACTTGTCATTTCATTAGGGTTTATTGGTTTATGAAATGGGCAACACCATGCATATCCATTAGGATTAATATGTGAGTTACTCATATTATGTGCATTAGGTATTCATTAGGGTTTGAACATATAAATTATTCCTCAGATGATCATTATATGTTCATTAATATATAAATAAGCACGTTAGGCTATAACTATAACTTGTTTGGACCCCACTAAGGTTTCAAGCACAACAACCTCCTAAGTATGGGGTTAGAGTTTCTAAAGATAGTGTAGATAGATTTCAAGATGTCATAGGGCTCCATCCCCCTAAAGAGGTTTTTGTCCTTGGAATCTAACCACCCAACATCATCAAACTAACTATACTCCACCCCTTAAAGGGTTCAACCTATAAAGCCAAACTACACTAGGGTTAAAGGATGAGTCTAACTAAACCATGTGCAAGATCCATCACACTTCTACTGCACACTCTGATAGCTTAGTTAACCCCAAACTTCAAAGTCTAGGTTTTATGGATAACTATCCAAACATGTGACCCCAAGGGACATAAGGAGACTATGTTGGCATCCATCCTCAAACAAGTAATCATACACCTAAAACTTAGGGTTCCCAAAGATATACAACATAGATGTCTAAGGTCACTATTGCCTAAAAGCAAACTATTTCAAACAATCCATTTTAGCTTAGGCCAGGCCGATATCATATGGATCTGGGAGTCCTCGTAAACCAAGTGAGTGGTGCGGAGGAAAATATTGCCATCCCCCAGAACCTGATCCTTTCTAGACACCTTTACTTCAACTTCATGTCCTAATAATTACCTAAAGGCAAACCTAAACAACATTAAGTTATGTATATATTAGTTATGAGTATTTTAGGGCTTTATTTATTATGATACTAATGTGGAACTATAGGGTCCTAAATCAACCTTTCATCATTTATAGATCAACTGTAGGGCAACCATGTCATCTATAGGAACTATGTAAGGCAGGGATTCTAATTAGGGAGACAAAACTAAAATAGTCAGATTCTGACTACCATGGGCTCTGATACCATGTTGTAAGGGGGTGAAATCACCCCTTACTAAAATATGGTAAGAAAACACCATTAGAAAGTAGCAGAATAAAAAGAATAACTGACTGTATTCAATTTCATAAAGGTTTACAAAAATACATCAAATTTTCTCATTTAGGGTTACATCAACATACAAAATAGGATCTAGACAGAGGGAAGTCTAAACTACTTCAAATCTTGTCTCCAAAGCAAAATCTCCAAGATCTAGGTCTAAGCCAAAAGGTATATACTCCTTGATCTAACCTGGGGTTGGAAGCATACCCCAAAAAAGAAAGAAACAACAGGAGACATCATCAAAAGCTGGTATGTGCATACTAAATAGGAAATTGAGCAATATATGGAATAAAGGACATCAAATATATAAGGCCTCCCATAGAAAAGATAAGGACCACCCAAATAGGTATCAAAAGAAAAGGAATTGAAATAATATGATAATAAAAGAATACTTTCCATTATTAAATAAAAGAGTGGTGCCACATAAGCACATATCATAACCATCATCCTGCATGCATGTGAGATAAGCATAACACTAGAATATTATAAAGACAAAGGCGGCCAAGTCTCATAAACTTGAAACCTGATAGAGAAAGGAATACTTCCAATCTCCCAAATATATAAAACATGGGCCAAGAATCACACATCTTGCCCTGGGTATGAGGTTCCTTTCCATCCCAAAAGAGCAGGAAATATCACATCTGCTCGGTAGGAAATAACACATCTGCCATAAAAACCAATGCAGTTACACCACTCTAGTGCTACTGAATCACATAGCATGTTAAATGTAAAGGCAAGTAGAAAGTATAGTCAGAATATATAAACTAGTCACCACATAAGTGACCAACATATACATCCGCCTCATACGTGGGAAAAATACATAACATGTCATCTTTTAGAGTTCCATCATGAACAAAGCATAAGATAAGAGTTCAAAAGAATATCCATGATCACATGTTTTTGTGTTAGAACTATATTCATTCATTAAACTCTTAAAATCCTAAAGTTGTATTTTTTTCTACAAATCACTGATTTACGTCTCAAAAACATTATCATTATCTCAGTTAGGGTTTTCTGATCAAAATAACATATATATTTATATATTTTTGAGTTACCGACTTTTTAGGGTATTTTCCATATTTATTAGTTAATTAAATCAACCCAAAAAAATACATATTCGAAAACCTCAGAATCAAACCACAAAAATAATCATTCTCCTGATTCCAAAACATATTTCATTTTCAAATTTGGATAAGTGGTTTAGAAGATATGAATTTTTCAATACTGACCAATCGGAAATTGCCACATCATCAAACTGATTGAGATAATTGAAGAGAGAGGGAGAGGAAGAAAACACCATTCGACCAATATCAGGTTTGAAGTTGCATAGGTAACCAAACTAGAGCTTCTAGAGAAGGTAAAATAGCAAGAAACCAAAACTCTAGAAGAACATGGTAAAAAAAGATGGAAATCATCGGTTTTCAACATAGATGCATGAGTTTTAAGCATGTATTATGCAATATATGAGAAGGGGGTTATGAAACTCATACCTAGGGAAGATAATAAGGTCCAAACAGCAAGAATACGATCTTAGAAGGTCTGGTTTCTCCAAGCCTAGCTCCTTTCTTGAGCAAAGATCACCTTCTCCACTTTAGAGGTGCAAATCCTAGCAAAAGAGCAAGGAGATGACATGTTTTAGGGTTTTAGGTGGAGTTTTACCATGTATGGTCATGGTTACGACCTAGAAGAAGGTGTAAGGAAGACTATCAGTATGAAAATAGGGAATTAAGGGAGGAAACTTACTAGTTTTGGTCGAATTTACCAAGGAGGAGCTTTAGAAACCCTAATAGAGCAATTTGGAAGCCCTAGGAGCCTTCTTCACCAAGGTAGGCTCCCTCTATTACCTTGGGGCAGCAACTTCGTGGACAAATACATAAGGAACTATTATCTAAGCTATAGGAAAGAAAAGGAGAGCAAGTGTTTTAGAATTGTGAGTTGGGAAGGGGTATACATGGCTATATATAGAAAGAGGTGAAGCATGAGGAGTCTTAAGGGACTTTCCATGTGTCTTTAGCCTAGGGATTGATGGCCATGCAAGAGGATAGCTCATAGAGGCTTCATGCATATCCAAAGTCGGTCCTAAGAGCCCATAGATTATTCTAGGTCATCCCCACCATTTTTCAAGAAAGAAATAACCTCATTGGTTGATAGCTTTTAAGGATAAGCATCTTTATAAAGAGGGTAATCCCTATAATGCCCTTGGAAAGAAATACCATCAAACCAAGGTGAAACTAGGTTCTCCAATAGTTTCAAATATTGTTAATGGTAAGGGAATATCTAAGGATTAAAATTCAGGAGATAATTTGCAAAGAAAACCTCCCAATTGGGTAAATTGCATAAAAGTCCAGAATGCACCTAAAATTGCATAACTTGCAGAAACAACATCCAAATTGGACCAAACTGTATCCACAAGTTATCTTTGATGTGTAGAATATGAACTTGCCATTTTTCCATATTTTGAATTTATAAATCACATTATTAATTACTTATGCCTTTTATTGATTTTCTCTCTCCTAAACTTATCCTAATATTTCAAGGTTGTCCAAATTAGATGAAATTTGACATGTAGGCTAATTTTGATATGTAGATTTCGAATTTGAAGTTTGTTTCCTCTTTTGAGACTTATTTTTATGAGATATGTCATATGGCCCATTAACGGCCCATTATCTAAATTGTTCATCCGATTAAGTTTCTTATCTTCATACTACCACTAAAATGAGTTATGCGGCATATGTTATGTTTTCAAATCATATCAAAAAGTTAGATTAAGGTTTAGAGCACTTAATCATGCTAATTAAGCTTTCACTGAGGTATTTGAACATAAACCATTCCATTGGTATAATTAGTGAATAAATGTTCACTAAGCCACTATAAATTCCACTAATTAAATAGAAAGTTCAATAAGGATAGAAATGAAAGGAAAAGATGGGGAAGAGGGTCAAAAGACAAAATTTCAGAATTCGGTATGTTACACAAACATTATTTATCTTAGGGATAAGCACCACAATGATATGACTGTAAGTGGGCCCCACCTACTGAAGGGGTTATGGCTCTGATACGATTTGTAACATCTAGGCCCACTGTCTGTGGCTCTAGTAGAGTTTCAGGAATGACGAATGGCCCCACAAACCACCACTAGCCTTAACTGCGCACTTTGTCCACACTGACGCACAAGCCAGGATCAACTTCCCGACTAGTCACCCATCCTAGTACTACTCCAAGCTGAGCACGCTTAACTATGGAGTTCTTTAGTGATGGGCTCCCGGAAAAGGAGGTGCACCTTGGTGATATGGGTAGTCCAATCATTCCTTTTAAGATCATGTTATCCAAGGCCTCAAATCCAGGGATGTTACAATCTCCCCCACTTAGACTCTTGACGTCCTCGTCAAGGCTCAACTATATGGCCTCATAATCTGACCCCATTTCAGTGCAGACCCACAATGGCCCATGGACACCCAGCTCCCGTCCACGGCTACCAGCGCAAGGGCGGCTCCATCTCGTCTCTACGGATAGCCCTTTCCAACTTGCCTGGACCGCACGGCTCAAGACTGGCATGCCACATACCCAAGTGGGCCCCACCTACTGGAGGGGTTATGGCTCTGATACCATTTGTAAAGCCCGGGCCCACTGCCCTAGGCTCTAGTAGAGTTTCAGGAATGACGACTGGCCCCACAACCCACCACTAGCCTTAACTGCGCACTTTATCCACACTGACGCGCAAGCCAGGATCAACTTCCCGACTGGTCACCCATCCTAGTACTACTCCAAGCTGAGCACGCTTAACTATGGAGTTCTTTAGTGATGGGCTCCCGGAAAAGGGGATGCACCTTGGTGATATGGGTAGTCCAATCATTCCTTTTAAGATCATGTTATCCTAGGCCTCAAACCTGGGATGTTACAATCTCCCCCACTTAGACTCTTGACGTCCTCGTCAAGGCTCAACTATATGGCCTCATAATCTGACCCCGTTTCAGTGCAGACCCACAATGGCCCATGGACACCCTGCTCCCGTCCACGGATACCAACGCAAGGGCGGCTCCATCTCGTCTCTACGGATAGCCCTTTCCAACTTGCCTGGACCGCACGGCTCAAGACTAGCATGCCATGTCCATGTGGGCCCCACCTACTGGAGGGGTTATGGCTCTGATACCATTTGTAACGCTTGGGCCCACTGCCCAAGGCTCTAGTAGAGTTTCAGGAATGATGACTGGCCCCACAGACCACCACTAGCCTTAACTGCATGCTTTTTGTCCACTCACACGCAAGCCAGGAGAAACTTCCCGACTGGTCACCCATCCTAGTACTACTCCAAGCTGAGCACGCTTAACTATGGAGTTCTTTAGAGATGGGCTCCCTGAAAAGGAGGTGCACCTTGGTGATATGGGTATTCCAATCATTCCTTTTAAGATCAACTTATCCAAGGCCTCAAATCCAGGGATGTTACAGTAAGCGATTAGAAACTGAACTCAAGCATTTACAAGGGTTCTAGAGAGTTGGCGTAGCGGGAAATTTTTTGTGTAGGAGATCCAAAGTCGTCAGTAAGGTTTACTTGATTTGGTGACCTTCTAGGTTGCCTCCCAAGTTGACTCCCTTGAGAAGAAGCTAAAGGGATTGCAAGGAGGTCTAGGGAAACCAGACATGGAAGAAACCCTACAAGGTTTAGTGGTGGAAAATCTTTCTTGTATGTACATGTTGAAAGAAGAGGAAGGAAAGAAGGAAGTAAGGGAGGAACAAAGGATAACTAATTATATGGTGAAACGTAACGAATCCAAATTTGGAGCCAAATTCAATCACACATTCTACAACAAGACCCATACACCATTATCCTATCATCACTTCATTCCACAAAAGGGATCTAATTCTTCTATCACCTAAAAGGGCATACAACTGCATCACTAATATATAAACACAAGAGGGAGAATAGTTTCTTATTATGCATGGTCAACATCTAACAAAAACTAAGAAGGCACGACATCCACCATTCCCTCCTCTCGAGACTAAGGGATTCATGCGATTCCCCAATGTTATAGGAAGAGATTTAGGGTATTTCTATTACTTGTTGGTTTACAACCATAGTGTATCCACAAGGCAAGGTCATCTACATTGTCAAACTACTCACCTTAAACACTTGATAAACCAAGTACACTATTGGATGTGAGAGAGGTGATCACTTAAGGATATCTACTAAATCCTTATAATTTTCATCAATCAATTCTGATGCATGAACATAACAATCCCAATGAGGGTGGTATTGAGCCTTTAAATAGATGCATTGGGGCATATCTATGCTAAGATACCTATGTTGAAAGCAGGACATGCCTAACCATACTTGAGCTTGTTTAGAATATCACCTTATATCAAAGGAATCATCTCAACCCTAAACTTAATCAATATTTTTGTCATGCATGCTCAGTAACCAAAGTCAATGTATGCTAGGCATTCTAGAACAAAAACAAAAGAAAGGGGCCTAAGGTGAGAACTAGGGTTACACCTATATATAATTGTCCAAAACAACCTACACATAGTGTAGTCTAGCTAGCCTCCCAAATATCAGGAGATATGAACATATCAGTAGAAGAGTTAATTCCTATGTAGTGATGTTTAGACCTCCATAGAGAGGATAGCATAATAAAGGTTTGTCAAGTTCTATGTCTCAATGACTGATGTGGTGTAGAGATATGTAGCAAGAAATTTTAGAAGGGATTGGAATCCAAATTGGTAACCCATGACAAAGAATTAGGTCTAACAATAACCTCTAAGGGATACTTAACTACCTAATTAGGGAACAATAAAGGATAACTTGAAATAGTCAAGTTACAAAGTACTTAGGCTATGATACTCATTTTGTAAAGAGTGGCACTCGAGAGAGGATCCATTTTTTAGTGAATTGAGAGATATTAAACTATTCTATTCCTCAAAGTGGAGGAATATAATCATTCCCTAAATGACATGTATAATAAAGCAAGACAAGGAGTAAGCAGTGGAAACAAAACTATTATAAAGTTACATGATGATTCATTTACAAATGATCCTCATCATATAAGGGTGTAATAGAGTGTAAAAAAGGTATAAATCTAACATGTGAGGCCAACACTTATGGCAACCCAAACATTCCAAGTTATCCTTAAGACCAAATCATGTATATGATCTTTCTGAGTCCTTGTCTTCTAATGTACCTACACTTGGGTGGTAGGGAACATCACCCTAAGCATAGGAAATAAGGTATAGGTCAGTAACGCAGAATATGTGCATATAATTTATATTTTGGATATTATATTTGGTTAAAAGTGCAAAAAAGATGTTCCCACAAGAAGGGGAATATTCACAGTTAGGTAAGCACAAAAGAAGTATAATAAGAAAAATAAGGCATATTAAATTCAGAGTACAAGGATGACAAATAAAATGTCTTTCCATATCATCTAACCACAATATCAAATTAAAATAATAAATGTTTTCATGCATAACAATGTGGACTAAATATACCTAAAACATGGCCACAATATAATAAAATCATGGCCTAAAAAAATAAGGTTGGAAATACACACTGCAAGTGGTATACATGCATCCTTTATAAGTATGTTTGTAAATAAGTACCACTATTCTAGATATTCTAGTCAAACACACAACATGCATAAATTGTAGGGACACACCCCGCTATCACATAGACACGAGGTGCCACGTGAAAACGTGCGGAAAACACCATAAACCACTTATTACAAAAAACACAGGTTAATTAAAACCGATTTCGAAAAGTAGATAAACTAAGAAACTATTACATTCAGATCCTCATCCTGCAAGAAGATAGGTTAGGTAAACATTTACAAGTCTAGATACGTGTCCACAGCTTATTGGATCAGCTGTCTTGTCATCACATGAGTTCATCACCTATTTATATACATAACGGGCCACATTTGGCCCACAACAGGATATACAAAGCTTCATCAGCTAAACATCGTAAAACAACGTCAAAACGCCTCCAAGGACCTAAGAGTACATGGATGACTCTAAGACTCTACTACAAAACAACCAAAACAGCAGCATATCCATCTCTTTCCTTCTACTGCTCGTTTTGCTGCTCGGCCACAAACCCACGACCACCACCACGTCTAGCGCGAACACCTAAAAAGGTTTTAACCAACGGAGTGAGACACACAATCCCAACAAGAAACATAACTCCCCGCCGAAACCATCAAACCTCAGAGAGGTTAAGCAATAACAATAGATAAGTAATAAAAGGTACAATGAAAGCAGTATGTAGAGCAAGGTTGTTATTACCATCGAGCTTACCAAGGTGTACGGAAGGCATATAACCAAGTATTTATTTATGGAACATGATTGTCAAGATAAGATTTATAAGATCTTACCACACAACATAAGGAACATATAAGTAACTACAAGGTGAAACAAGATTAATTGTACAAGCAAGGCCTCAACCAATGTTCTGTGTTTTGCCTTAAGCAATAAATACTATTCGGCTGGATCACGTGTTATTATGCCCTGAGGAAGTGAGCCGTACCGGTCAAATCCAACCTTTAGTTGCGAAACCCAAGCCGGTGCCATACAAGGTCAATGGAAGATCCGGACTCCACGACCTCCCACCTCGTGGTCAGTGCACGAGAACCAAAGTAGGACCGCAATCTCATGCTTAAGTGGCCTCAACACAGGGTCATCTCTTGCAGGCTACCCTCCCTCTAGCCCGCCTTGGTACAGGTCTCGACGCTAGTATATCTGAGCCACAGGCCAGTTCACCGTGCTCCCTGAGCCATGAACGCATTCATGCTCTATCACATTGAGCCATGGGCCTGTTCACCATGCTCTTATACACACCTTGAGTTTACAACCAAAGTTGCACTCTAACCTCCTCATTTTTGGCTAGGAGAAACCACACATATTCAATAATATGCGCTTCCAGGTTAACCCGCAGGAGAACCTGTTTCACCATCACCAACTACTGACGATGATGGATCTATGGCCAGGGCAAGCTACATAATATATTTCACTGTAATTAGTTAGTATATTTTAAGTGGATTATTGAGGCAAACAAGTGGCATCACATATATAACATTAAGCTACATTACTGTTACCACCATCACAAACTCTCGGGATCTTAATCCCTCATTACAAGAAACCACTGCCTCAAAAGGCATTCTCATCACTGGGGATAACAATCCCATGTCTCATCAACAGAGGGTAACACCTCAACTTAGGCACTTTAGCCAACTCAGGTCCCCAGACCAAAACACATAAGACTAGTGATGCAAGTTATCTCATAATCAATAGTGACCATCAAAGCTGTGTTATTCAAACATATATGCCTCATAACCCTTTACCTGGCTATGCATCCACATGAAACACATGCATGGTTAGTATACACATTCTTAGAGATATCTGAAGCCATAAGGATCATGCTATCAAATATAGGACAACATTGATGATTGCAGGCTTTATCATTCATGCCTCAAACATGTGACCATAGGCATGTGTCACATCATCATGTGAAGCAACTCATATACTTCCATACTTATCATTATATATACATGATTTCAAGATGATCATAAACACAAGTAATATCATTTCATTAGAATTACATGTCATGTTTACATATGTGCGTTCTACTATATCAAACATGTCAAAAGGTTCTCAAACCATAAACCATAACTCTTAACAACAAAGAAGGGATCGCATGATAAGGAACTAACACATGAGTTTCCGGGTGGAACATGACCCTTACTAGAAGTGCCCACTACCCTCACAAGAAGTGTGACAGGCAGGGAAGCTTCCCTCACTAGAGGTGGTATCGGGAAGGGTACTCGACAAGGCATAACGCCCAAGCATTTTAGCCACATATAGGTCAAGCCTCTACCAAGGGTGTCGGGCTACCACCTCAAGGTGTATCGTGCAACCAGAGACCAAGGCATATCGTGCACAAGCATAACGTGCAGCTAGGTCTATGGGGCATGTCATGCAACCATGTATATCGTGCATGCATGTGTCATGCATCCATGTGTCGGGCAACTAGGTTGGGGAGTGTATCGTGCAACCATAGGGTTAGGGTTACCATATATCACTATATCGGGCATCACCACCAAACCATGACACCCATCACAAGGCTAGCCCACTGAGCTCCATAACGCTCAAGGTATAACGAGAACCAAGCCACTACAAGCTAGGTGTATCGGGAAGAGCACTCAACAAGGCATGACGCCCAAAGGTACAACTCAAACAGGCAGCAAAGGAAAGCCTATCGTTCAACCAAGCTAGTCTCATCCTATCAGACAACACACAAGGCAAAGACCAAGGTGTATCACTCAACACATCCTCACCATCTCAACCCAAAACTCTAGATCAAGAGAGGGTATCGGGCAACACCATCCCCAAGCCATATCGTGCAAGATACAACCCAACAAGATCATCATCATCCTAAAGCACAAGGGTACCAAACCCTAGATTGATCAAGAAGATCGGCTCACCTCTCAACAACCAAGAGAGAGGGGTTTTACACAACCTCTATCACAACTCCGGCAACCACAAGGATCAACCTCCACATGGTTCTACATCTACCAAATAGCTCACCTTTCGAATCCATGGTGAGAGGAGGGTGTTGCTCAAGCAACTAGAATACAAGCTCACCTCTCAACTTAAACGAGAGAGAGGTATTGCTCATATTACTAAAGATCAAGCTCACTTCTCTAGACCAAGGAGGGAAAGGAGTGTTTCTTAACAAGGAAACCCTAAAAACATAGTTCGGCCAACTAGGGTACAAAACCTCAACCATAACAACAAGATCACTATAACCACAATATTAAAGGTGCAACAAGCAAGAGATTTATCTTAGAACATACATGGCCTATTATGATCATATGAAACATACAAGGATATATAAGAAAGTAATATGATTAGGGTTAGGAGTTATGTAACCCGCCTTAAGCAAGCTCCAAGCTCCAAGCTCCAAGCTCCACCACAAGAAGGAGAACAAAGCACTCTAGGGTTCGGCCACCACTAGAGGAAGAAGAAGACTCCAAGGAGAAGGATCGGCCACCAAGCTTTGCAAAGGAAGAGGTGTCGTGCAACCAAGGGAGAAGGGAACTAAGGAACTAAAGGGATCCTCAGCAAGAGAAAGGGAACACATATATAGTAGGGGGTGGAGGAGAAACCAAGGTAAGACAAGGCAAGGTGTCGCCCACCTAGGGACACTTGTCCAAGGGTAATGCCACCACTCTATCTTGCCTTAAACACATGTCCAAGGCCATTGCCACATGCAAGCATCAAGCACCAAGTGTCCACTAGTGGTGACACAAACGAGGTCAAAGGGTCAAAGGGGGTCCATGGCCGACACACCCCATTCCATGCCCGACATCACTCCCTAGGTGACACACCCAGGCCGACACACCTAGGCCGACACAAGGTCAAGCAAGGCATCTCAAGGCCCAACAAGCTAATCTAAGACCAAGGCAACTCAAGCAACGAGCCCAACCCTTCCTCTCAACACTAGAGGAAGCAAGGAGAGAGAGGAACACCTCTCAAGGTGACAAACTTGCTCCACAACCCTAGACTTGGGTTAATTGCGAGTAGCACCTCCAGCTCTCAACAAAGCACCAACAAACCCTAATCACCATCAAAGGTGATTAGCAAGCAACTAAACACTATGGTTAAGAAAAGCAAACAGGATAAGCCCTAAACAGAGGTCAGGGTCCTTACAAGATATAACCCTCTACAAAGGGATTTCATCCTCGAAATATGAAAAGAAAAGAAAGGGATACTTCCTCCTCATCTCTTCCTCAAGCTCCCACGTGGCTTCCTCAACGCCACGATGATGCCAAAGAACCTTTACCAGAACCAAGTCCTTCCTTTTCAGCTTCTTTACTCTTTTGTTAAGGATCATCACAAGACCTTCCTTGTAGGTCAAATCTTCATCAAGATCAACCTCCACTGGCTGTAACACTATCCTTGTATCTGGATGACTTTTCTTCAGCATGCTGATGTGGAACACTTGATGTAACTTGTGCAACTCTGGCGGTAGCTCTAACTTGTAAGCTACCTTGCCAACACGTGCTATTACTAGATATGGCCCCATAAACCTAGGTGCTAGCTTACCTTTCCGGCCAAACCTTAACACGCCTTTCCAAGGTGAGACCTTAAGGTATACTTTGTCTCCTACTTGGAACTCTAAAGGTATTGGACGATTGTCTGCATACGACTTCTGCCTATCTTATGCCGCTTTCAACTGTTGTGGTATCACTTTGATCTTTTCTGTTGTCTGTTGTACTAACTCAGGACCCAAAAGCTGATATTCACCAGACTCATACCAACATAAGGGAGATCTGCACTTCCTTCCATATAGAGCTATATAAGGAGCCATGTCAATGCTCTATTGGTAACTATTGTTGTAGGAAAACTCTATCAAACTGAGATGTACATCCCAACTGCCTAGGAACTGCAAAACGCAAGCCCGAAGAAGATCCTCCAAAGTCTGAATAGTCCTTTCAGACTGTCCATCTATTTGGGTGGAAAGTGGTGTTGAACCTCAACTGTGTTCCCAATGCTTTGTGCAAATGTTCCCAGAAATGACTCATGAAATGAGGACCTCTGTCGGAAAGTATCGTTGCTGGTACACCGTGCAAGCGTACTATCTCATCTACATATACACGAGCGAGCTTCTCGGCTGTATGTGTTGTCTTCACAGGTATGAAATGGGCAGACTTCGTCAATCTGTCCACTATCCCCCAGATGGAATCATGATTCTTAGTTGTCCTGGGCAGACCAACTACGAAATCCATGGTTATGTGATCCCATTTCCACTGTGGTATTGGCAGGGGTTGCAACGTACTTGCCAGCTTCTGATGCTCAGCCTTGACTTGCTGGCATACTGCACACCTAGCCACAAACTCGGCTACATCTCTCTTCAAGCCAGACCATCAATACATGTCTTTCAGATTGTGATACATCTCGGTGACTCCTGGATACATAACATACATCGATGTGTGTGCTTCCTTGAGAACTAGCTTCCTCAGATCATTAGCATCGGGGACTACCATCCTATCATGATAGCAAACCAGTCCATCCTCGGACTCATGGAACCCATCACGCCTTTCGCCACTGAGCTCTGACCTGATCAACTGAACTGTATCATATGTTAGCTGTGCATCTTTGATCTGCTGCCTCAGCGTGGGCTTGACTTGCATCTGTGCCAAAAGTCCTGCTAACAAAGCAACTTCCATCTGCACATTCATCTGCCGCAAGGAGACAAACATATCTCGTATGTGGCATACTAAGGAACTCAATTGTGCCTCTTTTGTGGGAAGAGATGAAGACTTTTGGCTAAGCACGTCAGCTACCACGTTCACCTTACCAGGGTGATACTCGATGGTGCAGTCATAATCATTGATTAGCTCCATCCAACGGCGCTGTCGCATGTTTAGCTCATTCTGTGAGAAGATATACTTCAAATTCTTATGATCTGTAAAGATTTGACACACTTCCCCATAAAGATAGTGTCTCTAAATCTTTAATGCATGTACCACTTCTGCCAACTCCAAGTCATGAGTTGGATAGTTCTCCTCATGCCTCTTAAGATGTCGCGAAGAAAAAGAAACCACATGGTCTTCCTACATCAACACACAACCTAAACCTTTCTTGGAAGCATCACAGAAAACAACATAGCCCTTTCCAGGCTCTGGCAGCACTAGCACTGGAGCACTAGTCAGCTTCTCCTTCAAACTTTGGAAAGCTTGATAGCAACGATCATTCTAGACAAAAGGTACATCCTTTCTAGTCAACTTTGTCATCGACAACACGATCACATTGAAGTCCTTGATAAACCTCCAATAATATCCTACTAAACCCAAGAAACTACGAACTTCAGTCGGCGTCTTCGGTTGTTCCCATTCTGCAACTGACTCCACCTTCCTTGGGTCCACTTTAACTCCTTCTACGGATATCACATGACCCAAGAAAGTTACTTCTTTCAACCAGAACTCGCACTTACTAAACTTGGCATACAATAGATGCTGGCGAAGGAGAGTCAATACTTGTCGAAGATGTCACTCATGTTCTTGCTTGTCCCGACTATAGATCAAAATGTCGTCTATAAAGACTGCAACAAAATGATCTAGGAACAGACGGAACACTCAATTCATCAGGTCCATGAAAGCAGCAGGTGCATTGGTTAGCCCAAACGGCATAACCACAAACTCGAAGTGACCATACCTCATCCTAAAAGCTGATTTTGGTATGTCATCCGCCTTAATCCTCAACTGATGATATCTAGACCGTAGATCGATCTTTGAAAATACTGTAGCACCATGCAACTGATCAAACATATCATCTATCCTTGGCAATGGGTACTTGTTCTTGATATTGACCTTGTTCAGCTGCTGGTAGTCTATACATAGCCGCATCGATCCGTCCTTTTTCTTAACGAATAAGACTGGAGCACCCTCAGGCGACATACTCGGTCGGATGAAACCTTTCTTCAACAACTCTTGTAACTACTTCTTTAGCTCTGCCATCTCTACTGGATCCATCCTATACAGTGTCTGTGCAACTGGCTGAGTTCTTGGAACTAGATTGATCTCGAAATCGATCTCTCGGGGTGGAGGAACACTGAGGAACTCATCCGGAAACACATCTTCAAACTCTCGAACAACCGTCACCTCCTCAAGGCTAGGACCCTTTGCCTTGGTATCCACAACGTGAGCTAAGAATGCCTTACATCCTTGCCGCAACAACTTTTCTGCCACCATCTCTGATACTAGACATGTCTGAAGAATTTTCCTATCTCCTTGGAAGATCCACTTCTCTCCAAAAACATCAAATACTGCCTGTTTGGAACCACAGTCCAACACAACCTTATACTTCTCTAAGGTATCCATCCCAAGGATCACATCAAATCCATGCATATCAAGTGGTATAAGATTCACTTGTATACTGTGTCCCGAAAAAGATGACACAAGATGGGCACTCCTCTCGAAGCATCGAGGAACCATCAAGAGGGGTTTCTAACAACAAGCTATCTTTCTTACAACTAATAGGAAACAAACAATTATCAAGCATAGAACGTGTGATAAAAGAGTGTGTAGCACTCGGGTCAACCAGAACAGATATAAAGCAAGAAGAAGACAAATCAGAATGAAATAACTCCATCTGACCTGCCACCACTCGCGGGTTGACTATCGCCTCCGGCTGACTCATAGCATAGAATCGAGCCGTTGCTTGCTGTCCACGTCCTCTATTTCCTTGAGCAGAAGATCCTACTTGTGACGCTTGACCGCGTCCTCTCCCTCTGCTACTACTGGGTTGCTATCGGTCTGACCCTTGTTGATTCTGCCTCAGCTGCTGTGTCACTTCAACATCTTTACTTGGGCAATTTGACTTCCAATGCCCGATCTGACCACAAAGATGGCATGACTGGTCTAGCTGTTGTGGCCTAGATGGCCCTGTCAATGCTACAAAATGTGTACTATGTGCCCTTGACGGTGAAGAAACATATCTTCTTCCCTTACTCGGAGACCACTGTGACGGTGCACTGGAACCTCTTGCCCCAGAAGGTGCTGAAAACCTCGGTTTTTCTTGAAGCCACCAAACCTCTATCCCTGAAACTGAGTAGGCCTCTACTTAGACATGGATTCTCTTTTCTCCCTGACTAACTGTTCAATCCTTCAGACAGACTCCACAAACGTGGAAAACCGTTCTCAGTTTTCCAATGCAGAAGCAGGTGTTGTCAGCTCAGCACTCAGGCCTTTCTCAAAATGTCTGATTCGCTCGTCACCCGTCGCTGCCATGTGAGGACAAAACCTCAATAGGTCCATGAACTTGGCTTCATACTCGGTAATGTTCATCAATCCTTGACGCATGCGCTCAAACTGGTTGATCTTTTCATCCAAATACGTCTTCAGAAAGTATCTGCTGACGAACTCTCACCGGAAAACCTCCCAACTGATCACCTCACCGGGTCGCTTCTCCTCCTCGATGGTCCACCAGTGACCAACACTACCCTTCAGAAGGCAGACAACATGCTTGACTTTGTTTGCTTCGGGGATGTCGAGGATCCAGAAGGCCTTCTCTAGACCTGTCAGCCACAGATCTGCATCTGCTGGATCAGCTATCCCAACATAGTCCAAAGCTCTGACTCGGCGAAGCCGCTCAAAGGTCTTCCCAATACCCGATGTTTCACCATGGGGAGCCTGTGCTCTCAGAGGAGGCACTGGCAATCTCTCTACCATGAGATTCATCGTAGCCATCATCTGCCCCATAAGCTGTTGGTAGGCAGGATTTTCGAGAATGGCTGGGTCAAGTTGGGGGACCTCAGGCACCCGATCTCCATGTGCCTGCCTTTCAGCTCCATCAACTGATGCAGCATCGCTGCTCTCGACAACATGTTCTTCATGATTTCCAGACATCTTGGCTTTTTCTTCCGCTGAGGGCAGAAGATGATCGTAAGAAAATATGGAAAACTCACAAGAACAGAAACAACCTAGTCCTATATCTCTATAGACTCAGCAAACCTAGGGCTCTGATACCAAGCTTGTGGGGACACATCCCGCTATCACACAAACAACGAGGTGCCATGTGAAAACGTGCGGAAAACACCATAAACCACTTATTACCAAAAACACGGGTTAATTAAAACTGATTTCGGAAAGCAGATAAACCAAGAAACTATTACATTCAGATCCTCATCCTGCAAGAAGACATGTTAGGTAAACATTTACAAGTCTAGATACATGTCCACAGCTTATTGGATCAGCTGTCTTGTCATCACATGAGTTCATCACCTGTTTATATACATAACAGGCCACATCCGGCCCACAGCAGGATATACAAAGCTTCATCAGCTAAACATCATAAAAAAATGTCAAAACTCCTCCAAGGACCTGAGAGTACAGTGATGACTCTAAGACTCTACTACAAAACAACCAAAACAACAACATATCCATCTCTTGCCTTCTACTGCTCGTTTTGCTGCTCGGCCGCAACCCCATGACCAACACCACGTCTATTGCAAACACCTAAAAAGGTTGTAAACCAACAGGGTGAGACACACAATCCCAGCGAGAAACATAACTCCCCGCCAAAACCATAAAACCTCAGAAAGGTTAAGCAATAACAGCAGATAACTGATAAAAGGTATAATGAGAGCAGTCTATAGAGCAAGGTTGTTATTACCATCGAGCTTACCAAGGTGTACGGAAGGCATATAACCAAGTATTTCTTTATGGAACATGATTTACAAGATAAGATTTATAAGATCTTACCACATAACATAAGGAACGTATAAGTAACTACAAGGTGCAACAAGATTAATTGTTCAAGCAAGGCCTCAACCAATGTTCTGTGTTTTGCCTTAAGCAATAAATACTATTCGGCTGGATTACGTGTTATTATTCCTGTAGGAAGTGAGTTGTACCGCTCAAATCCAACCTTTAGTTGCAAAACTCAAGCCGGTGCCATACAAGGTCAATGGAAGAGCCAGACTCAACGACCTCCCACCTCATGGTCAGTACACGAGAACCAAAGCAGGACCGCAGTCTCATGCTTAAGTGGCCTCAGCCATAGGGTCAGCTCCCACAGGCTACCCTTCCTCTAGCCCACCTTGGTATAGGTCTCGGCGCTAGTATATCTGAGCCACGGGCCATTTCACCGTGCTCCCTGAGCCATGAATGCATTCATGCTCTATCACACTGAGCCATGGACCTGTTCACCATGCTCGTATACACATCTTGAGTCTACAACCGAAGTTGCACTCTAACCTCCTCATTTCCGGCTAGGAGAAACCACACATATTCAATAATATCCACTTCCAGGTTAACCCACAGGAGAACATGTTTCACCATCACCATCTACTGACGATGATGGATCTATGGCCCGGGCAAACTACATAATATATTTCAGTGTAATTAGTTAGTATATTTTAAGTGGATTGTTGAGGGAAACACGTGGCATCACATATATAACATTAAGCTACATTACTGTTACCACCATCACAAACTCTCAGGATCTCAATCCCTCATCATAAGAAACCACTGCCTCATAAGGCATTCTCATCACTGGGGATAACAATCCCAGGTCTCATCAACAGAGGGTAACACCTCAACTTAGGCACTTTAGCCAACTCAGGTCCCCAGACCAAAACACATAAGACTAGTGTTGCAGGTTATCTCATAATCAATAGTGACCATCAAAGTAGTGTTATTCAAACATATATGCCTCATAACCCTTTACCTGGATATGCATCCGCATGAAACACCTGCATGGTTAGTATACACATTCATAGAGATATCTGAAGCCATAAGGATCATGCTATCAAATATAGGGCAAAATTGATGATTGCAAGCTTTATCATTCATGCCTCAAACATGTGACCATATGCATGGGTCACATCATCATGTGAAGCAACTCATATACTTCCATACTTATCATTATATATACATGATTTCAAGATGATCATAAACACATGTAATATCATGTCATTAGAATTACATGTCATGTTTACATATGTGCGTTCTACTATATCAAACATGTCAAAAGGTTCTCAAACCATAAACCATAACTATTAACAACAAAGAAGGGATCACATGATAAGGAACTAACACATGATTTTCCGGGTGGAACATGACCCTCACTAGAAGTTCCAACTACCCTCACAAGAAGTGTGACAGGCAGGGCAGCTTCCCTCACTAGAGGTGGTATCGGGCAGGGTACTCGACAAGGCATAACGCCCAAGCGCTCTAGCCACATATCGGTCAAGCCTCTACCAAGGGTGTTGGGCTACCACCTCAAGGTGTACGTGCAACCAGAGACCAAGGCATATCGTGCACAAACATAACGTGCAGCTAGGTCTATGGGGCATGTCATGCAACCATGTATATCGTGCATCCATGTGTTGGGAAGCTAGGTTGGGGAGTGTATCGTGCAACCATAGGGTTAGGGTTACCATATATCACCATATCGGGCATCACCACCAAACCATGATTCCCATCACAAGGCTATCCCACTGAGCTCCATAACGCTCAAGGTATAACGGGCACCAAGCCACTACAAGCAAGGTGTATCGAGCAGGGCACTCAACAAGGCATGACGCCCAAAGGTACAACTCAAACGGGCAGCAAAGGAAAGCCTATCGTTCAACCAAGCTAGTCTCATCCTATTGGCCAACACACAAGGCAAAGACCAAGTTGTATCGCTCAACACATCCTCACCATCTCAACCCAAAACTCTAGATCAAGAGAGGGTATCAGGAAACACCACACATACGTAAAGGTAAAATCATAGGACTTAATACCACACAATTTAGCCTTAGAAATAGGGTAAAAGGGAAATATTGCCCTTGTATGCAAGGCAAATAAGGCTAGAGGAAAAGGGGCCATTAGGAAAAGTTAATCTATTCGACAAAGAACATTGGAAAAATAGTTCATATCACTGGTTGTTTATGGTAAAACATAATAAAGTAAGCCCAGATTTGACTTCCATGTAATCTTCTCAACTTAATGACCCCTTGTGTGGATGTTAAGGTGTTTGCAGGGCCTCCTTCCATGAGGATAAGAAGGCAGAAGACCCATTGTCTACATGGATGACTATTGCAAAACTAAAACACAAGACATAACCATCCACTCCAGTATGCTTTTGCAAAGGCATAGAAAATAACAATACACACAAACATTATATATGTTGGGAATAAGTGCCTCCATGATCAGACTATAAGTAAGGAGAACTTGACTCAATGGTTTACTAGGGTTCTAGAGAGTTGGCACAACAAAAAAGATTTACACAGGATATCTGAAGTCGTCGATATGGTTTACGTGACCCAGTGACCTTTTGAGCTCCCTCCCAAGTTGATTCCCTTGAGCAGAAGCTAAAGGAGTTGTGAGGAGGTCCAAGAAAGCTAGGCACAGAAGAAAGCCAACGAGGCTTAGTGGCGATTGATGTTTCTTGTGTGTACATGTTGAAAGAATAGGAAGGGAAAGAAGGAAGTAAGGGAGGAAGAAAGGAGAACTAATTTTGTCAGTATGAGTTGTGGGTGGGTAGTCACCTACCTCAATCACCGCATCAACTGTGACTTTGTGGCCAATGGGTTGTAGGTTCTAAGATGGAAGAAGAAAAGTATTTGGTGTTTAGGATTGTGTTGAGTGATGATGGCGGGCCCAATGTTGAAGATGTCAGAGCACACATTGTCACACTTGGTCGACCAGCAACCTCCACCGGTCACTATCAAGGTAGGTGGTGACGATCTATTATAGGTTAAGAGTGTTGGAAACCCTTACATATATAGGTCTGTGGTGGGGAAGAAGCACAACCGTCATTGGGATAGCAAGTGGAGGGAGGATGGGGAAAGGAGACTAGTTAGGGTTTGTGGAAGGCTTGGAGAAGGAATGAGGGAAAAGGAGAGAAGAGAGTAGGACGATGGAGGAGAAGTAGGAGAGGGGGTAGCAAGAAGGAGGAAGAGAAGAAGAAGGATGCTCAGGAGCGTTCATGTGAGCATGCGTCAGGAGGGAATATGGATACGAAAACTCGCTCTCTGTGAGATCGGATCAAGTGATCTAGAGCCATTGATATCATGAGATATATCACTATGCAACCCTAAAAGCAGTGTGATAGAGAAAATCAATGGATCTTCCATGATTAAAGTGTTATTGTATGAAAATGAATAAGAAATTTAGGGAAATAAAGTGTTGCCTAAGTTTAACTCATGAGACATATGATATGTAATGCGTTTATTTGAAATTCAATAAGATGGGTAAACATTATAAAAATAATCTCAAATTTTCTAGGTAGGATATTAGAGGGCAAGGACTCTGAATTTGAAATCAATTTTACCTTTTGAATACATTTCATAATTTATTTTAACACTATAATATTAAGTCTAAATATAATGTATTTACTCCCCTCAATTACTCAATTGTGACACTATAATACACATTAACTCGATTTCTTTTATTTTTTTAACCTTGGGTGCATTCTAAAGTGTCAAATTGGACCCACGTAGATTATTTGGTATATATGCTCCTTAAATATTATTGTTTAGTGTATTATGTTCATTTTATCTTTACAAATATATTTTATAAATGGTATTTATGAATCATGTTATTATCTAATTTCAATTATTTTTAACACAATCTGGTTTAGAAATTAAGTACTTAGATATTAACATAATTAAATAGGGTCTAGAAGAAAGGAAGAATAATCTCTATGTCTAGATTTGAGTATGTTATACATGTCACATGTCTCACCCTACTACTGTAGGTATGTTCTTCCCTTCGGATGATGGTGGCATGTTGTGCCATAGGGGACTATCAACTAGGTGAGATACTAGTTCTCCACTAACCTTGTATGGAGTGGGACATGTTAAGGGAGCCACTCTCTAAAACAAACAAAAGGAAAAATCCCATAATGTCAAACAACACAATACATTTTTAGAAAGGGGTGATAATCAATTTGTAAAGAAGTGAAATCACTTCTCTACTAAAAATTTGAACAATAGCACCTCCAGTCCAAACACACACAGAAGGTATGATGGAGTGGGTGTAAAATTTTCAAATCTTTATATAATGGTAATCAAAAGACCAAAGTATAGCAGCGGAATAAAATCATGACTATATTCAATTATAAAACAAAGGGTTACAAACTTACATCACCAGGATCCATGTAGAGGATATCTAAACCACCTTAAGATTGTCTCCAACCTTCATCATCACAAACTAAGTTCAGGTCCACATGTCAAGCCATCCATGTCCTCTACCTAGGGTTGGAAGCATACCCCAACAAAAGAGAAACAACATGAGACATCAGCAAAGGGTGGTATGTGCATACTAAAAAGCAAATTGAGCAATTTATACAGATTAAGGGACATCATAACAAAAGGCTTCCCATGCAAGAGATAAGTACCACCCAAATGGGTATCAAGAGAAAGAATCACATTAAAGGAGATACTTTCCATAAATCAACATAAAAAAGATTGTTCCATAAATAAATCCACTACCATGGTGGGAAACAAAGCACAAGTAGGGCACACACCCCACAATCAATATCATGCATGCATGTGAGATAAACATAGCCCTAGAACAATATAAAAACAATTGGCGGACAACCCCCATAAAGCTGAAGCCTGATAGAGAAAGGAATACTGCCAATCTCCCAAATATATAAAATGGGTCAAGACACACATCTTGCCCTGGGTACGAGGTTCCTTGCCGTCCCAAAAAGAGTAGGAAATATCACATCTGCTATAAACAAAACCAATGCAATTTACACTACTCTAGTGCTACTGAATCACATAGCATGTAAATATAGAGGCAAGTAAAAGTATAGTCAAAATTGTACAATGTTGCCATCACACAATGGACAACACATACATATAAACATCCACTTCAAAGTGGGCACATATCAACAAGTAAAAATCCACATCACAGTGGGCATATAATATCAAAAGTCCAAATTGCACCAAGGCAACAAGATAAGATTCCAAGAGAATATCCATGATCACAAGATCAATAATAAAATAAGATACTTCACATGAAGCATGATTTCAAAAGAACAAGATAATGTGTAGGCTAATGTCCATAGGACCAAAAGCAAGACAAAAATAGGATAATTGCTCAAGAAGAATAATCGACTTTAGAGTTAAACGATCCAAAGTCCAACTAGATTCAAGCCTAGGCTTCCAAAGAACCTATTATGCATTTATGTGGTATTAGAGTTAGGTTTCCAGTAATTATTCAAAACCCTAAAAATCACCTTTTTATTAACGTGTGAATTAGGTTATAAAAACCATGCCTTATTTTAGTATATTTCATTAGGAGTCCAAACCATATTTTATTGTATTTTTCTAACTTATAGATAATTAGTTATGATCTTTACAAGTTAATTCATTATTAATTAGATCCATTGAAAACACCTGTTTAAAACATTAGATTCAGGCGACAAAACCAATACCAAAATAAAGCTTGTACTTTTCTAAATCCAACGAGTATTTTTACTTATTTGTCTGGACCATAGATTATTTGTTATGGATTTGTTAAAAGAGAAAAATAAGATAATAGCATAAATCCATGTCAGCCAAAAAAAATCTAGTCAGTGGTCAACGTTGCTGAGTTGGCCCAATAACCTAAGGCCAACCCGGCAGAGTGGCAACCAGAGAGGGCTTCATTCAAGGAAAACAAAAATGAGAAGGAAATGACGTATTTGCCCTTGGGTGGGAAAACAAAGAAAGAAGATGTGAGGCATAAAACCAGAAATATAAAGGGTGGTCGTCTTCCTTACCACCCAGATAACATAGCAGAAGCAAAGCTTCAAAGATCGACCTCCCTAAAATGGAACACGAAGGACAAGGCTTCACCATCAGAATACTAGATTACCCAGCATGCTTTGGGTGACATTGAGCGATCGAAGGTGAGGAAACCCCAACCAGAACGCGACGGCGAAATAGGGTTCTCAACCACATCGGAAACCTGAAGGAAAGGGCAAGAAAGAGGGAAAACAGACGTACCTCGAATTGGTTGAAACCAGAGGCACATGCACCTCAAAGGAGACCTACTGATCGAGTAGGCACATCTTCGGAAGACCTCACCTT
Organism: Alisma plantago-aquatica; assembly: GCA_963693085.1. Taxonomy (NCBI): domain Eukaryota; kingdom Viridiplantae; phylum Streptophyta; class Magnoliopsida; order Alismatales; family Alismataceae; genus Alisma; species Alisma plantago-aquatica. Next base: position 713,970,810 of record OY856414.1, on the reverse strand, counting down.
GGCGCCGGAGTCAGGAAACACCGCTGCCAATGCAGTGAGTAGGGAGAACCTACTCCAGAGCAAAGGTGGTTGAACCAACACTAGGAGACCAAAACAAGGGGTGTCGTTGATGTTTTGGAGCGATATCCCAGTAGCCCGATGACCTGGAGGGCGAGAACAGAAGGAAGAAGAGAGGAACAGAGAGGGAAACTGGGGAATCACTGCGACACCCGCGGCTCGAGTTCTCAGGGTATAAAAATCCTAGAAAACTAGGGTTAACCGGTGCAGAATCATCCATGGAACATGAAAGCAGAGAAATCGCGAGGTAGAATCGGGAAACGAAGGAGAAAGGAAATAGAAAAGATCGGGGGAAAAAAGAAGACCGCTGGAATGAAATAGGAAAGAGCATGGAGGAAGAGGAGAATCCCGGTACCGTTGGACCAAAATCCAACGGTTGAAATCTAATCCAAATTTGCAAACAAAATGAACCAGAAATAAACTGCGTGACAAATTGAAATCCAAAATCGAATCTGATTAAACCAAAGTTGGAAAGCATTATTTCCTTATTTTCTCTTTCTTAAATTGAGGGCTCAAACATTGACCAAATTAGGTAAAATTTTACACAAAGGATAATTAAAACATGTAGATTCCGAATATAAAATTAGATTTGCCTTTGAAAACTTTTAATATGTTAAATAAATCAAATCATATTTTCTCTTCCCTCCTTCATTAATGGCATTAGGATTATCCAAATCTGATGAAACTTGACCCACAAGTCATATTTAATGTGATGGATACGAATTTGCCATCAATTTTACATATTGGAGTTGTTTGAATATTTATTTAATATTTTGAAGGTCCTTACACACTTTCTCTCTCTTGATATTACCTTTTAAGCAAACTTTCTCCAAATTGGATAAAAATTTACCCAAAGGCTATATTTATTATGTAGATCACGAATCTACAATTATTTTCCTCTTTTGGAGTTATTTATTATATTTATTTATTAATTACACCTTTTAGGTAATTTCTCTCTCCTAACTTATCATGTTATTTTGAGGTGGTCCAAATTAAATGAAAATTGACATGTAGGCTTATTTTAATGTGTAGATTACGAATTTGAAGTCTATTCTTTATTTCGAGGCTTTATTACATGGGTTATATAACTTGGCTCACTAATGGCCCATTAACTATATTACTCTTTCAATTAAGTTCTTTATCATCTTATTTTTACCAAATGAGTTATATGACATATTAGATTACATTATTCATGCATTAGATTATTAGGATCACTCTAACCTCAACCTTGTTTGATCAAACTCAAAAGGAAAAACTTCTAGGGTAGGGTCTAAGATGTGGTAAGTTACAACACTCCACCCCTTAAAAAGGATTTCGTCCTTAAAATCTATAGATTCAAACAACAACCACTAAATACTCTCCACCCCTTAAAGGGTTCAACCTAACAAGTCAAACTAAACAACTTTTTAAAACTACCCACATCTCTTAGTTGTGAAAGTTTTTAGAGTTTTATGTTTCTCATGTATCCAACTATCAAGTCACCATCTAGGGTTGAGTTTTTAGATTCGCGTGTCTCTAACCTATCAACCCTACATGATCCTCCAAAAAGTCATAGGGTAGGTCAACTACACCTTTATATCATTTCTAGTCACAACTTCCAAAGTCAAAACTAGGTTTAGAGTTTTACTACCAAAACTTCTCACATCACTTTCATTGTGACTTAGTTCAGAAAACTTCGATGAAATCCAGAAAAATTTTGTACATATAGTAGTGTAATGAAAATAATTTTTTTTTGTAGATGAAAACTCTATGAGGTAAAACCAACATATGCTGACACAAAATCAATACAAAAACCAAGTCACAATGTTTCCATATGAATATTTCCTCATAACCTAATCTTGTTCTCAAACCAAACCTTATTGCACAAAAGATCATCATTGATCAAATCTAGGGTCACATCTCACTTAGAGCTCTCTAGCAAAGTCAAGGGTTCTATGGGGAGACAAAATTGAAATAGTTGATCCCGACTACCGTGGGATCTGATACCATGCTGTAAAGAAGTGAAATCACTTCTCTACTAAAAATTTGAACAATAGCACCTCCAGTCCAAACACACTTAGAAGGTATGATGGAGTGGGTGTAAAATTTTCAAATCTTTATATAATGGTAATCAAAAGACCAAAGTATAGCAGCGAAATAAAATCATGACTATATTCAATTATAAAACAAAGGGTTACAAACTTACATCACAAGGATCCATGTAGAGGAAATCTAAACCACCTCAAGATTGTCTCCAACCTTCATCATCACAAACGAAGTTCGGGTCCACATGTAAAGCCATCCATGTCCTCCACCTAGGGTTGAAAGCATACCCCAGAAAAAGAGAAACAACAGGAGACATCATCAAAGGCTGGTATGTGCATACTAAAAAGCAAATTGAGAAATTTATAAATATTAAGGGACATCATAATAAAAGGCTTCCCATGCAAGAGATAAGTACCACCCAAATGGGTATCAAGAGAAAGAATCACATTAAAGGAGATACTTGCCATAAATCAACATAAAAAGGATTGTGCCATAAATAAATCCACTACCATGGTGGGAAACAAAATACAAGTAGGGCACACACCCCACAATCAATATCCTGCATGCATGTGAGATAAACATAGCCCTAGAACAATATAAATACAATTAGCGGCCAACCCCCATAAAGTTGAAGCCTGATAGAGAAAGGAATACTGCCAATCTCCCAAATATATAAAACGGGTCAAGACACACATCTTGCCCTGGGTACGAGGTTCCTTACCGTCCCAAAAAGAGTAGGAAATATCTCATCTGCTATAAACAAAACCAATGCAATTTACACTACTCTAGTGCTACTGAATCACATAGCATGTAAATATAGAGGCAAGTAAAAGTATAGTCAGAATTGTACAATGTTGCCATCACACAATGGACAACACATACATATAAACATCCACTTCAAAGTGGGCACATATCAACAAGTAAAAATCCACATCACAGTGGGCATATAATATCAAAAGTTCAAATTGCACCAAGGCAAGAAGATAAGATTCCAAGAGAATATCCATGATCACAAGATCAATAATAAAATAAGATACTTCACATGAAGCATGATTTCAAAAGAACAAGATAATGTGTTGGCTAATGTCCATAGGACCAAAAGTAAGATAAAAATAGGATAATTTCTCAAGAAGAATAATCAGGGATGCAAACATACCTCAAATTTAGAGTTAAATGATCCAAAGTCCAACTAGATCCAAGCCTAGGCTTCCAAAGAACCTATTATGCATTTATGTGGAATTAGAGTTAGGTTTCCATTAATTATTCAAAACCCTAAAAATTGCCTTTTTATTAACGTGTGAATTAGGTTATAAAAACCATGCCTTATTTTAGTATATGTCATTAGGAGTCCAAAAGATATTTTATTGTATTTTTCTAACTTATAGATAATTAGTTATGATTTTTACAAGTTAATTCTTTATTAATTAGATCCATTGAAAACACCTGTTTAAAACATTAGATTCAGGTGACAAAACCAATACCAAAGGAAAGCTTGTACTTTTCCAAATCCAACGAGTATTTTTCCTTATTTTTTCTGGACCATAGATTATTTGTTATGGATTTGTTAAAAGCGACAAATAAGATAATAGCATAAATCCATGTCAACCAAAAAAAATCTAGTCAGTGGTCAACGTTGCTGAGTTGGTCCAATAACCAAAGGCCAACCCGGATGAGTGGCAACCAGAGAGGGCTTCGTTCAAGGAAAACACAAACTAGAAGGAAATGACGTATTTGCCCTTGGGTGGAAAAACAAAGAAAGAAGATGTGAGGGGTAAAACCAGAAATACAAAGGGAGACCGTCTTCCTGACCACCCTGATAACACAACAGAAGCAAAGCTTCAAAGATCGACCTCCCTGAAATGGAACACGAAGGACAAGGCTTCACCAATGAAATGCTAGATTACCCAGCATGCTTTGGGCGACATTGAGCAATCGAAGGTGAGGAAACCCCAACCAGAACACGACAGCGAAATAGGGTTCTCAACCACACCGGAAACCTGAAGGAAAGGGCAAGAAAGAGGGAAAACAGACGTACCTCAAATTGGTTGAAACCAGAGGCACATGCGCCTTGAAGGAGACCTACTGATCGAGTAGGCACATCTTTAGAAGACCTCACCTTGGCGCCGGAGTCATGGAACACCGCTGCCAATGCGGCGAGTAGGGAGAACCTACTCTGGAGCAAAGGTGGTTGAACCAACACTAGGAGACCAAAACAAGGGGTGTCGTTGATGTTTTGGAACGATATCCCAGTAGCCCGATGACCTGGAGGGCGAGAATAGAAGGAAGAAGAGAGGAACAGAGAGGGAAACGGGGGAATCACTGTGACACCGGTGGCTAGAGTTCTTAGGGTATACAAATCCTAGAAAACTGGGGTTAACCGGTGCAGAATCATCCAAGGAACATGAAAGCAGAGAAATCGCGAGGTAGAATCGGGAAACAAGGGAGAAAGGAAATAGAAAAGATCGGGGGAAAAAAGAAGACCGCTGGAATGAAATAGGAAAGAGAATGGAGGAAGAGGAGAATCCAGGTACCGTTGGACCAAAATCCAACTGTTGAAATCTAATCCAAATTTGCAAACAACCGTGTGACAAATTGAAATCCAAAATCGAATCTGATTAAACCAAAGTTGGAAAGCATTATTTCCTTATTTTGTCTTTCTTAAATTGAGGGCTCAAACATTGACCAAATTAGGTAAAATTTTACACAAAGGATAATTAAAACATGTAGATTCTGAATATAAAATTAGATTTGCCTTTTGAAAACTTTTAATATGTTAAATAAATCAAATCATATTTTCTCTTCCCTCCTTCATTAATGGCATTAGGATTATCCAAATCTGATGAAATTTGACCCACACGTCATATTTAATGTGATGGATACAAATTTGCCATCAATTTTACATATTGGAGTTGTTTGAATATTTATTTAATATTTTGAAGGTCCTTACACACTTTCTCTCTCTTGATATTACCATTTAAGCAAACTTTCTCCAAATTGGATAAAACTTTACCCAAAGGATATATTTATTATGTAGATCACGAATCTACAATTATTTTCCTCTTTTGGAGTTATTTATTATATTTATTTATTAATTACACCTTTTAGGTAATTTCTCTCTCCTAACTTATCATGTTATTTTGAGGTGGTCCAAATTAAATGAAAATTGACATGTAGGCATATTTTAATGTGTAGATTACGAATTTGAAGTCTATTATTTATTTTGAGGCTTTATTACATGGGTTATATCACTTGGCCCACTAATGGCCCATTAACTATATTACTCTTTCAATTAAGTTCTTTATCATCTTATTTTCACCAAATGAGTTATATGACATATTAGATTACATTATTCATGCATTTGATTATTAGGATCACTCTAACATGCATTTGATTATTAGGATCACTCTAACCTCAACCTTGTTTGATCAAACTCAAAAGGAAAAACTTCCAGGGTAGGGTCTAAGATCTGGTATGTTACACAATTTATTCAATTTAGTATGTTCAAAACACAAAAGGCATGGCAAGGGAATAAAATAAAATGAATATTACAATTTTATAAGATTAAAATGTTAACACACATGTTGGCGAATACATGGGGAAACATCTATAATATCGAATCTTGGATGCAGAGAATGACCCATATACTTTAACTCTATATTCCAAGGATAATCAACTACACATGTGCAAATCATGTTATACCATAATCATCCTTTCAAAGTCCTTTTCACCTAGGGGGTTGGAAGAAAAACCCAATAAAGAAGAAAAGGTGGAAAGATATCAACAAATAGTTGGTATGTATATATAATAGGAGTTGGACAATAATAAAGAAAATGGGACAAAAATTAATCTTATAAAGGATCTCAAAAAAATAGAGATATGAAATCATCCTAATGGACAACAATAGAAACTATTCAATATATGTAAGTGATTTTCTTTCCATTTTCACAAATACGAAGTATGCCACAAAAGCATTCATCAAATTATTATGGCACACAACCCATCAAATTAATCAACAATTTAGCATGCATGAGAGATAAACATAGTATTAGTGCAAGTAAAGATAATAATGTTCATGGAAGTTAACCTTAAACCTAATAAAGAATGGCACAATACCAAACTCCCAAACATATACTGGTGTACAAATAACTTGGGTAAGGGGGACAGAACCACCATCCAAAAAATAGCATGGGCACACAACCTAGGTATGTGACACACAACATCCACCCCTAAAATATAACATGGGCACACATCCAAAAAGGTGAACTACAACCAAAGAATTTATGCAACCCTAATACTACTAAATCAACAAGCATGAACAAAATTATAGAGGCAAGTGAAAGTTTAGTCACAATATGGATTAAATAATATTTCCATCACAAAATGGTACGTATGAGTCTTCCACTAGAAAAGTGGCATATTTCCAATTAAAATGCAACCTAAGACAATAATAGGCCATGACTTGGAAAATTAGGGCTTCATTTTGAAAAGGGAACAATTTAGTTCTAGTCCACAAATTAGGGTACAACTTAAAGTAGGATGTACAAGATACATATCTTATATAACAAATTGTAATCTCAATTGAGCAACACAACATATGATCAATTCCAAGATTTGAGATTCAAATTGAGTCAAATAGATTTCAAAGGAGAAATTCTACATGCATGTTTCAGTTAGGTAAATAAAGAAATATAATTTAGTTCCCCAATTATGTTCCAAGAAGGATGCAAAATAACTCATTCTTGGATTCTATGATCTTAACCAATCTCTAGGTCAACATGAGGGCCCACAAGCCACATATCAAACAACTTCAATGTCTAAATATGATTATATATATTTATCAAGCCCTAAAAGTTCATCTATCTATTGTAATATAACCAATTTATTGAAATTATATCATTTGGTAAATGACATTGTTCAATCTCCAAAAACTATTTATTTGTGAATTATGAGTTATTAATAATCATATTTTAGCTTCATAAGGTAATGTTATTTACTAAAATGAAATTTGAAAAAGAAATCCAAATGACTTATGTATCCTTGTATATGGGTTTTCCAATTATTGACATGCCACGATATTCCTATCATAAACTAAAGATGACTTTCGTGCAATCAAGCCATCCAAAATAGACCAGAAGGAGAAGAATATCCTCAACTTGCATGTCAAACCTAAAATTTGACCTGATGATAGGGATTCTGACCCTCAGAATCTTACCTAGAAAGCTACCTCATGATAGAGAGAAGATGAGCCCCAAGGTGAGGGACCATCTACGCAATCTGGGAAAAACTTCTTTTGAGAATTGTTTCTTGAGTTCTTGGGGTCATCAAGAACTCAACAAGCCTATGTTTGGGGTGGTGGGATGACTAGAGACCTCATAGGGCGTGCCAACAAGAGAGAAAGAAGGAGGGAGATCAAGAAGCCAAGAAGAATGTTTTTTTTTAACAAAATGTCACTTGAGTTTAGAAGATTCCAAATGCGGTAATGGCTGTAAAAGCAAGGCCATTGGGTCAAAATCTGAACAAAATGTTGTAAGTTTCCCCCAAAATAGTAAGAGCCAAGGTAAGTGGGGGGAAGCAAGGGTTATATACATTTAACTAGAACTCTAAAGGTATAATTATCTTCTTTCATATGATAGGTAAGGTTCTATATCTACTTCAGGATTTTCTTAGGTCATATGTCTCAAAACCTAACTCAAGTTTCCCTGCATAGGAGGATGGAGTTGGGGAAATATGTCTATGGATGGATGGGGATAAACTAGCACTGTGAAACAATTCTAGGTGATGCGTCAAATATCAGGGAAGGGTTTTGTATCGGTCCTGAGACTTAGTGATGCAAGGATATGGAAGGGAAGGAAACATCCGAGAAAGGGAAATTAGGGTTCAACAAGGAATTGGGATCACTAAACCCTAGGAATGTTAGGGTCTTTTCGTGCATATGGGCAAGAGGAAAGTATAGGCAGAGAAATCACAAAGATAGATAGAAAGAGGAGGAAGAAATCATGGAGAGAAAATTACCATGCATTGTTTGGGAAAGGGAGAAGATGATTGCGGGTAGGAAAAAGATTGATCATCCTCTGATTCCCATCTAACGGTCCACAGTTAGGACAACTAAAAATTTGGCAATATCAAACCATAGTGTGACACATTGGAAAAATACCAAAAAATATATGAAAGGGCATGGCAATGACAAATTATTAGTAAAACATAGAAATGAAATCAAATAATATAATTGTTTAAACAGACTAATCTAGAAACCAAATTAGGACATTTAACACCATCCAAACACTATAGAACTTTACAACCAGATTAGTTTCCACATAGTTATTTAATATTTTTAAGTGTAATGCTATTATTCCAATATATATTATTCTAAGTAATATGTTGCAATCATGATTTGGAAATCATTTTGTTTAAAAATTTAGCTTCCTGTGAAACACTTTGTCATAAATCTTATCCCAATCATCAATAATATTATACTCAAGTTTCCACATTTTGATATAATATAGTAGGTGATTTAATGTTTTAAATTTATTGATATTATTACCACAAGTATCATCCTAATCAACATATCTCTAAAATTTAATGATTCATATCACATATGGGATTTCATCGTCAAGAATTAGTTTCCCTAGTTCATATGTGCAACCAAGTCCATTATTTCATTCAAGATTACTTTTAAACTCATCAAATAATATTATGTTTAAATTAAGAAAAAACCATTTCTCCATAATATATATATCCTTGTTATGTGTATTAAGGTGTTTTCATCATTGATTTTTATATGGAAACATTCCATCTTATCTTAAGCATTAATAAACTCATTACTTGAATTATCTACATTATATGAATATATTTAACTACATATACTATCTCTTATATATAACTTATTACCATTGTGCCATGCATTATTTATATGTAATAAATGGTCACATAAAAGTGAGTTAGGGTTTATCACAAAATAATACCATATTTTATTTACTCATTAATATCAGTTTTCTAGTGACTAGATATCACCATCATATTAAAGCCCATGAAGATATAACTTCAATCATATTTGGCATTTTCTCCTAAACTAACGTAAAAGCATCCTAACTATGGAATCAAAGTTTTCTAGTTTATCAGGTCATGTCTAGATATGTTAAAACACTCCATCTCTTAAAGAAGATTTCATCCTCAAAATCTAACCATCCACATACTACCAACCACTACTCTCCACCCTTTAAAAAAAAGTCAACCTAATAATTTGAACCAAACAACTTTAGAGGCATTAAGCTTATATGTAAGATTTTAGTTGTGTTAACAATATGTGTTATGATCTACATAGGTAATGCCTCCATATAGAATATCTTAACTAAAAAGGACTAAGTTATCATGTCTCTTAACAACCCTAGAGTTCATATTAGAACCTAAAAGGTCATTGGGTACATGATAACATCCATTTTTATGGATGCTACATACATGTTCTATTTTCATTTCTCTTAGCATTCTAGGTATCATATTAATAAATCTTGGGTTTTGTTACACTTCATGTACCCTCCATGCTTATACTTCTTTGTGTTTTGCAAGAGAATGGGCTAAAACCCAGTACCACTGTAGAGCAGAGCTTGATGCCCCTTTTTACATCCTAAGACAACATTGAGGGGGTCATGTAGGAGAACCATTTGTGACTCACCGATTGAAATTCCCTCCAACTAATTAACACAGAGAGGAATGGATACCCAAATTAGTTATCGGCCATGCTCTGTTGACAACCCCACCTAAAAATCTAATACCAGTGCTTGGCCAGGACCTGACGCCCAAGTGCTCATTAAACCTTCCAACACTAATGCTCAATGTTTACCATCAAATATTTTCCTAATGCCAAAGTTCATCAGACTATACCCAATGACCAGGAAAACTCCTTGATACCCCATCTACTATCGTCGACACCCCATTAGATCATGATAGACAATTAGGTAGATTGATATTATCCCAATGAGAACCTGATCCTGGCTCAGCCTGCACCCTCTAACGAGCACTAATGGTTAGGTAGGGCGACTATCAACCCCTACATCTAGCCCGACAATCGGGTTGGGAATCCGCAAATGGTTTAGCATATGATAGTCAACTGACAAAGTATCTATAAAGCACACCAACTCCTCAATTAGCCAAGTGCATTCCTCCAGGTACGTGCTTCAAGACATGCAAATAAGAAAATTGCCATGCACTCAGGTGCCTTGTGTACAACTATGAATAGAAATGCACAACATCAATTACATGACAAAGTGTTGCCCAAATCCACACTCGCCATCGACCATTGGAGGCTAAGGATGAGATTCTGGGCTTCCATCATCCACCTTCCTTCCTCAATACCTGTAGGATCACCTTTGAGAGAAGAAGGACCGTTGGGAACTTCCACCTTCTTTACCATCACCAATGCAGTAAAGAACAAGTTCACCATTGACCACCCCTATTCTTGTCGTTACTATTTGTTGTATTTTCTCCATTCTTCCCCATTTTTTTCATCCTCCTTCATCCATCCATTTTTTATGGACTCATCCATCTATAAATTCATATCATCCCTCATTACTATGAGTGGATAGACCTTTTTCTTGGGTTGGGAGTATCCAATAAATACTCTCCCAACATTAAATATTCATATCCATATCCATTAATCATATATATACACTCTTAAGAATGTTTATCCCTATAATACTTCTCTTTAATACTTCACTTGTATGATTATACACCATCCTATGTTGTTTAATTGATGATGCTTTGAAAGAATAGTGCTACTTATATCTAAAATTATGGAGTAGAATGAATGCATGAGAATGTTGGATTGATAATGCTAATGATCATATGTTGTATGTTTGATTGTTTCTTTTCCATATCAAGAGAGAGAGAGACATGCCTATAATCTAGATCTTACTAGACTTTGAGAGAGGAGGGAATGAACTCGAATGATGATTGTTCATGAACTATGCTCAGGGGATACAATGGGTGTTAGTTTTATATGTTGGTGGGAGTTATTAGAAGATGAAACCTAGTCCAAGATTCAACTATATATTAATATCCATGTTCTACTCTTGTTTTGTTAATTGATATTTGCTTATTTTGTTGCCTTATTATTTTTTGATTACTTGAGATTCTGTAAGGAAAATTTAATCCATCTTTTAATTAGATGTAATTCAGCCAAGATTTCAGATCCTAAACACTTGCTACCCCTTGTCCCTATGTTTGATCCCATTAACTGCATAAAGTTGTTGATTCTAGGTCAATGTTGACTCTAGGTCTAAATTGATGAAATCCTTGTTTTGATGATGACTAAACCATTTCACTTAATTATGTCTAATGTATTTTCTTGAGTGATTTCAGATTAGGTATATACACACTCCAAATGCCCTAACTTGCACATCTCAACTTGGAGAAAAGAAAAGTCAAATCAATACAAGTGCACGTTTTTGGAATATGATGTAAATCCATTAGAATCATGTTGTAAATCACTTGTAGTGATTGTATGACTTGTAATTAAGCTTAGAAAAAATCAGGAGCACTTAAATCGAATGTTTAAGCACTTTAATGACATTTTCCAAAATTCATTACAGGCACTTTATCAGTCGAGTTACAATCTTGATCGATCCTTGATGGACTTTAAGAATGTTGTTGATCAGTCGAGTTTCCTATACTCAGAACTTGACCGATCACTACACTAAAACAAAACTGATTTAATCTATGAGTCAAGTTCCTACCATGACAAACTCGACCGATTGGTCAAATGATCTTTGTCGCCTAGTGCATTCGGTCGAGTTACCTTTATAGAAACTTGAACGATAGTACTGTTCATAAAAGTGTAGAATAGTGTTTCTAGCCATTGTGGAGTTGCAACAATAAATAAATATATCTATTGCAAGCAACAAAATAGCTAGTTTTTGTTCTAAAGTGTTCTCAAAGGCTAAGAGGCATCCCCAACTATAAATTGGACCCCTTGGGCTTCATTCCAAGGTTGAGCATTCAATGCAAAACTCTATATGAGGTTCCTAGTCTATAGTTGAGTGCATCCTACAACCTCCTCTCTCTCTCTAAGATTAAACACTTACATCATCCATTAGAATGAGTAGGAGATTTGCAAGAGAGCTAGTCCTACATGTATATCTTGTGAGGCTCTCACTTCCTCCACCTCCAATCTCTCTTTTCTACCATGAAGATGAAGATGAAGGTTCTCTCTCTTGGCTAAGAGAGGTGTAGAAGAATGATGCAACCCTATTTCAGGGCTTCATCATGTGTCTTTTTGCATGATAATCACATTTAAATAGTTTAGATTACAAGTTATTCCATCCAATATGATCTTTTATGCCAAATACACTTATGCCTCCTTTTGTGTGTATTTCAAGGCACTTATGCATGCATTGATGTGTGTGAGAGAGATGCAGAACGTCTGCGGGGTCTTACACCCTAAGAGTGGACCTATCTCTTCCCCGATCTTTCCTTGGATGCAAAAGAGAAATTTAAAGCAAAAGGAGGCTAGATGAAGAAGATGAAGTAGAGATCAACATCAAGAAGCCCCAAAATGGTTGTGGTACATCACCACGGTCATGGGGATTATGCTCAAAGTCACAGGGAAGTTACTCAATTTACACATTAATGACCACGGCCATGGTCATCAAAATGGTTGTGTTCATTGAAGATCCCATGGCCGTAGCCCCCAGCTCGGTCGTGGCCAGTGCTTCCCGCCTTGCATGTGGTCAGTAAGACGACTGTGGTGATTTATGCATAAAGATCATCAAAATCAACAGGGAATTGGTCCAATTTACACGTGAATGACCACAACTGTGGTCATCACCACGACCATGGACCTTGAAGGCCACCTTGGCCATGGTTCTCACCACGCCCGTGGAAAGCTGAAGACACAACAACCTCAAAGCAGCCTCGCCCGTGGCCTCCTCCTCCAACATGGTTGTGGTACCCCACACGATTGTGGTACCCTCTACCCACCATGATCGTGGCACCCCGCCACGACCGTGGCCACAAAACACACTTATCACTTCAACTCCACTTTCCACCTCAGTCGTTCCACTGACCACGACCGTGCCATGCAACCCCTACCATGGCCATGGAACCACAACACGACTGTGGTAACCACCTAAACCTACCCATTTTTACCACTATTTTTCCCACTTTGCCCCTCCTTACCCTAGTGCCTCCCCACCACATATATATACATGGGTGGAGGATACAACACTAGGTTAGACTCCCTTAGCTTCCATTACACCCTTCCACCTACTCTAGAGCTCATTCATATCCTTCCTTGCATTCAAGTCCTCCACCCACCATTTCCACCTCATTTCCACCATAGAAACCTAGTTTTCTAGGTTTTCTACCATAATCCCCTTCATTTCCATGCCCTTCACCCACCTTGGAGGAGGGAGGTCTCCCTACAACAGCTAGGAGGTGAAGAAGGAGGATCTACTTCAAGCTCCATGGAGTCCTATCCCATTCTTCTCATTTCTTTTATCTGTTCTTTGAGCATGTCTAGCTAAGCCCCTAGTTGTGGGCTGCTTGGGGTTAAAATGTGATTTTGATACCATATTGGGGGAAAATAACTTGTAAAGAATATAATTTCATTCTATGATGATTGCCTCTTGATTCTATTAAATTTCCCATTATCTTTCATGTGGTTTGTGCTTTTAAACATAAATTGCTTGTTTTGTGATGCTTGATGACATTTAGCTTCTAGGGGAAATTGGAATGTATGTGGCAATCTTAGGAATGACTCCTAGGTCCAATTAGTCTAGACCCATTTGTTCCTACATACATCTCCCATCTTCTACAAGTGAGTGTGAGATCTAAGTAGCTAGTGTAAGTGTGATTTGTTATGACCACATCTGAGCTTAATTGCTAAACTAGGGTTTACCTAGATGATTACATGCTTAATTGGATTGATAATTGCTTAAATATAATTAATGATGATAATTAAATTATGATTTATTAAACATAATAATAAATTGAAGTGTTCTATTGTTTGAGAAACTAGGGTTTGAGAAATATAAACCCTAGTTGGCTGAAATTAGGGTTTTGATGGTACATGAGTATGGAATTTGATCAGGATAGCAGCTGGTAAATGATTTTTCATATTTTCTACAAATTTGTATTTAATTTAATTTTGTATATGATATGTATATCTCAATCATGTATATTGTAGAAATATTTCAGAATATTTGAGTGTTCTTTGAATGTGGTTCTCGATCGAACTATACTTCAACCAAAATGCTGACAGAATGCTTTTTAGTAGTGTAGTGTTTTATTTTTAGTTATTTATTGGTAACTCCAAATGATATTAAATTTTAACTGCGAATCTGAAACTTAATAATAAACAATATTTAAAATTTTCATAATTTTTTTATGCGTTTAGACGTTATTAGTAGACGAATTATAGTAACTAACATTTCTATAGAATTCTGGATAGCAGTTCACTATTCGATTTTTATTTATTTAATGGAAGCTTGGAATGATATAAAATTTTAAATTAAGCTTTGCAACTAAATTATACATAACTTGATAAATTATCATAATTTTTGGAGAATTTTGTATCTCTGAAATATACGAATTCACAGAAACCTTTTAATGACAGAAAAATCTGCTGAAAAAAGAAAAAGTTTAGTGAGGGGTCAATGTGCAATTAACCCAAGTAGCTGAATTTCTCTATATGATCAACCTAACACACAAGGATATCTCATAATTCATTATTCAATCTAGATAAACGAAATCCTAGAGAGAGAGAGAGAGAGAGAATTGGGGTTTGAGAGGAGAAATTGATGGAGATGCTGACCTAGGATTTTGTAGTCTGAGGAATGATGAAATCATGTAAGTTTAATTCTTTGGATATAGTTTCATGGTGAATCTTCTCTCACATATCAAAATTACATCCCCCCTCTTATTTGATCCAAAATTGTATCAGAACTTCCCCTTTTCTCACTCTTTCTTCATAATCCCTCATTTTTAGGGTTTCTGAGTTGAAAGGAAGAAGAATTGGGTGAATTGCTAGGGATTTGATATGAGATCGAGATTTTCAGGGATGAGCTATATTTTTAAGTTGTTTTCACACCATAGGGTGAGTGGTAACTTCCTTTAAACAGTATATTGCACGAAAATTGGTTAAATCAACCATAATATTTAATTTCTTAGTATGCGACTATAAACCCTGAATTGTCTATTTGTTCTAAGTTGTTGCAAAATGATATGAAATGGATTCTTCCTTTGTTTGAATGAATTTCATATGATAAAATCATATTAGAAATGTATACAATGCATTGTAATAATAATTCCCTAATTATTCACAGAGGTTATAAGAGTAAACTGAAATATAGGGAATTTTCCTATGACTGAAATTTGCTATATAAGTAAATAGAGAAAGTTGCTTATCTAGATCCCCTTGGTTTTGAATGAGTGTTTATCTAAATTCATAGTACATATATGTAATATACTATCTTGGATTTTATTTAAAGTGAGTAGTGTGTGTTTGGTATCTTAGTGAAGAGGGTGAAACCCTAGATGCGAGGAAAGTTGGATATTTGCGATTAGATATCGTGAAATCCATTTGAAGGGATTTTCTTGACATGATAGACTTTATTTATTCAATGTTATTATTGACGCATGATATCCTAGTGAATGGAATGGAAACCCAAATTCAAATAAGCTCTAAGATTTCATACATATATTGATTTTATATGATTTGTTGATAGTAGTCTTTATTCAATGAATGTTTATGTCGCATGAAATCTTTATGGGAACCATGTGAATAAGTTGTTGACTCGTGAGAGGTGACAAGATGTGTGATGGCCTTGTGAGCCATGAGAATACTTATACAACCAGTGAAATGAATACCTTGTTCTAAGGACCTAGAGGTAATGGTTACCTATTACAGAGGTAACAATGCTATGTGATGATCTAAGGGTTTGAATACCCAGATCCAGTAATCATGATAATGATGTGAAGGGATGAGAATTCCTAGTAATGTGATCAGGGATTGAGATCCCAAGTATCATGTGTTTTAACAATTTTGAAAAGTACATGATAGATGTATTACACCTTCTTTGTAGCATTTGTGGTGATAAAATGAAACCCTAAGGGTAGTGTGTTCAATGAATCAAGTATTGTCATACCAATGTTCTCATTTATTATTAATAATTATTGTCATGATAAGTAATTAACTCTTAATTGAGTTATGAGATACACAACTCAAGATTTGGGTTGATATGCACGATTCTAGTGTGTATGTGCCAAGTGGACATTAAATCTATTTATTTAAGAATTTTAGTCCGCCTGCATGTATAGTATGCTGATTACTCAGTATATTATAGTGTTTTGAATATACTGCTCTACCAAGTTTAGAATGATATACATGTTGTATTATAACTTCAAATAAGTAGATGCGACACCATAGGGATACCAGAGTCAAGTATAAGTAAGAGACGGGTACAATGTAGAAACAGCTTTCTAGGAATAATAAAATAATATACTTAGGAGCCCTGAACACCGTAGAACCCCTATGTGAGGTCCGCGCCTTAGGGGTGAAATTACCTAACCCTAGCAACATCCATTATACGGGGGGACAGAACGTGCTATCAGGTGGCACGGGGGACGAAGCCCTATTGGAAGCCTCCTTAAATTATAGTTTGAAGTGTCCAACATCAACTAGAAGTCCTGGTGGCGCTAGAGTACAGAAAGCCAAGAGGTGGTTTGACTCTCCACCTGTGTGCTCAGGTCAGAGGAGGAGTCCAGTTTAGGCTAGAGAGCCATTTCCCTATTGCAGACCAGGAGAGTAGTTAGACTTAGCATTTCCCGGGTGTATCCGCTAATTCTTCTACAGTGTGATCGTAGTGCACTACGAGTCTTCATATGTAGAGTACACAACATATGATCAGGCCATAATAAAATGAATGAGAGGTCAAACAAGTGTGTACGGTTATTCAATTATTCTTTGTACGTTTCTGAATTATTATTTCTCTTTATGATCAATCAAACATTTCATATATTAATTCACTCTTATATATATTTAGAGTATCCTTCCATATTTATGATTGTCAATTATTAGACTCTTTAAAGCTTATTACTGTTATAATTGATATCAATTGCTCAAAATATATCTGTAATTATATCAGCGCTTTAGACTGTTTCTTTGAAGTAATCATTCACTGAGCGAGTAGGCTCACCCGTCTACTCACAATTTTTAGGGAAATCACATGGACTTGAAGAATATATCATTGCATTAGAGTAGATATGCCATAAGAGTTAAGTCTGAGTATAGTTAAGTTCAGTCGATCCTTGTCACTCTAGGTCCTTGTAAAGAAATAAGAGAGAGTTTTAAATGATGATGTATAACATTATTCCTCTTTTAGCAATATGTGCGAATGAACAAGTCTTATGTGCTTAAAAGTATGAGGAACATAATGAATGTTCATATGTGTATTTTTACTGTTGAAATCAGATTAGAGAAATCAATGTTTAGATTCCCTTATAAAGTTGGTTTATGTGGTTCAATGCAAGAAAAAAAAGAGTTTTGAAAGAGAAGAAAAAGTTAAGGGTGATCTTTGTATTGCGTTAAATCCTAAATTTATGCCCTAATCTCATGATTGGTGGAAATTGTGAGATCGGGGTGTAACAACTTTGGCATCAGAGCTTAGGCTGAGTTGTCAGGGACCATTAAGTTAGCAATTTAGAGTCATAAGTGTGGCAGATAGGAGATGTTATGATGTTAGCTCTGGGGATTTGAGTATTTGGATATCCTGGCCCGGTATCTGAGTACTTGGATCAACCAGTATCAAGCTACTCTGTCTATTCTTTCATGTATACCCTATCCAGGTATACAGTGGAAGGATGGTCTAGAGAGGAACCCTAGAAATATTAGGGTTAGAAACAAGATAAGTAACATGAATTAAGAGCATAAATATAATATGAGATAGAACTTTCATTTCATATTGTTGTTTTATTGGAGATGAGTAGAAAAGCTCTTATATGTTGAAATTCAGATATTCAATATTTTGAAATATATATGGGTCTTTAAGATTTGTTGTATACTATGAAATTGTAACATTTATTGATTACATTCTTTGTATCAAGTAGACTAGAAATGATCTTTGAATGAACTTTCCTAAGTGGATATTCTTTCCACATGTTTGAAATTAATAGGAGTTGGTTAATCTTAAGTAGCTCTTAGCTTCAGGACTATAGGTTCGGCCTGGTCCAGCTGGAAAGATGCATTACTAGGATCTAATGACCCCTATTAAAAATATAAGAAGAGTAGACTCTGGATAAGTTAGACCCACATCATAGTGAGAATGTACATACACTAAGATGTTGAAACATATGCGAAAGATTAGAATAGCTAAGAATCAATTGAAACTGATGTCTGAGATCCAACTTTGGGGCCTCATATGAGAAACCCTTAATTGGGAATAAAGGAACACGGCATAAGATTCTGATTAAGTTTAATCATTAGTATTATATGAACTCTAAATATGAAATATGGAAAAGATATGAGAAAAGTATGTAAGGTCCAAGATAGTAAGAATCAATCATGAGGAATGGATTATATAACCGAGTACAATTTTTTTATGTACTCTAAAGCAAAGGAAAAATAGAAGAAAAGAGTTAAGTATACGATAAGTAAAAATAAGTGAAGAGTCTTCAGAAGAGTTAAAGTAAAGAGAATTAGATAAATATGCAAATCATAAGACTAGGATAAGAAACTAAGTTAAAACAAAGATAAATGTTGGAAATGATGAGCTTGATTAAGGAATGAGGGTTATGATATAATTGAGAGCATGGAATGTATACCTTTATTAATAAGTTTAATACATTCATCCTTACTGCCTTTGGATTCTAAGTCTCTATTGAACAACAAACTAGTTTCTAAAAGAAGAACAAAAGTGTAGCTAAATAAATGAATAATCCATACAAAGGTAGACTATATTCAGGAAGGAAAAACTTGATTGAAAGAGAAACTATGTTTCACCCATGCATGAGCCATTTGATTTAAAATGAAGGTTATGTAATGTATTAAACATGAGTTGAAACTAGTAGAGAGATTATTGATTTAGAATTTCAACTTCACATTAGTAGAAGGATAAAAAGAAATATGTGCAACATGGCATACATGATCATAAACATGAATAAGAAACATGATCATAAGAGAAAAGTAGAAGTTAAAGATAACAGGTGGAAGAGTAGTATATGGTAAGAGGATTATGGAAAGTAAGGAAGGGTTTGAAACATGGTGGAGTAATATAGATTATAAAAGAAAGAGGTTAGGAGATTCAATCAAGTGCTAGTTAGTCAAGTATCCTTGTTGATAACTAATTAAACCTATATATGACAAATGTATTAATGGGATGTTTGAAGATAAGAATTCTAAGTCTCAAAACCATATTCTCTTCCATATATTACTTAATGAGAGAAATGTGGGAATGAAGTGATAAGAAAATAAATCATATCTAATGCATAACCACCATGGTAGAGGCATCTAGTGAATGTAATAATGACACACAATATGATGATGAAACCCTAGAAGGGTAAATTGAGAATGTAATCTATCTGAATGGCCAATTAAGATGAAGGAAATTCAATTGATAAGATAAGGAAGATTTTAGTAAAAACTTGTGAGATCCAAAGTTTGAATTTCAAATTAAGGGGGCAAAGTCACACCACAATAATGTCATGCTACTGATAAAGGCCAAACCCTAGAATGTTTAGAGTTGTAGTAGTTCAAGGGTTGTCACTAGTGATTTGACTTGAATACTAACATCTCTATAAAACAAGATCGTGAGATTTGCACTATGAGAAGTAAACTAGCACTGATAGTAATCCAGGGTTTAAAGATAGCTAATCTAAAGGGTTGATAAACAATATGGAAATGATTCAGAATAAAGAGTAAGATATAAAATTGAAATGTGACAAGTGTGTTTTGAACAAAAGGAGAAATACAATATGAGTGAAGTGCAATATGAGATAAATTCTTGCAGTGATAGCAAGAATGATGAATAATCTATTTGTACCTTGTATGTTTCAATTTTAAGAATGTTTAATCTACATGATTAAAATGAGAAGGATAAGTAGCAAAAAGTAAGTAGTAGTGAATGAGGAGAGAGATAAGAGAAAACAATGGCTTTTAGTGATATGTGAATTTGTTTTTAGAAGTATAATTTGTTGAAGGTATATTAAGGGATGTAAATTGGTTCTACGTATGATTCCAGTGTACATGTGCAAGAAATATGTTAATTAAAGGTGTCTGATAGTTTAAGTCATTCATACCAGTAATCCATCTTAGTATTGTACAATTGTGGTAAGATGATATGGATTGAATGATGATGGAACAAATGGAGGGTTACCCTGAATAAGGTAAGCTTACCTATTCACTCATATGAATAGAAGGGATGATAACCATATTGTATTGATATGTAACCATAATGAGGTGTAGCTTGTTATACCTAGCTTTAATATAACTAAGTGATGGTAATTGGGTATGAACAATCCTTGAATGACTAATACTATTATGGAGTACTCTGTTACTATTGTTGAAACCCTAGTATGCTATAACATGATAGTTACACCTTGAATTATGTGTGGGTTCATACTTGAGAATAGTATGGAATGTGATGGTAATGCTTCACCTTATGCATCCATGATCCAATGGGGATGCCGTGAGTAGTAATGTACAATTGTTGTTGAATCGAGTCTTTTAACTCAAGACTGTTTTGCTATTTGAGTAGCATAATAGTAAAATTCAAAAGAACATGGTAAACTCTCTTTCATGATTTAGAGGTAATACATAACAATAGTACATATTTAGCAGTATGAATTGAGATAGTTGGATTAGATTATCGATGTTGAGGTAACACCTCAAGAGTATGAACATATTGAAATGGTTGTTTCTCTCTCTATCCTATGATTGATTGTGGCATAGATAATTTGTTTGTATCATTGAGAACTATTTCAAACATGTTGTGATTTACTAAAGGAATAAAGGACTTAATGTTGAAAACTACATTCAAGTATGAAATACAAGAATATAATGACATGTAAGATTTTAGAAGCTTAAAATAAACCTTGAATATGTTTACTTGAATATTTATGTTTCGGGGACGAAACATTTTTTTTTTGGGGGGGGGGAGAATTATTATGAATGCATCTGAGCTTAATTGGTAAACTAGGGTTTACCTGGATTATTATATGCTTAATTGGATTCATCATTGCTTAAATATAATTAATGATGATAATTCAATTATGATATATTAAACTAATAAGAATGTTAAGTGTTCTATTGTTTGAAAAATTAGGATTTGAGAAATATAAGCCCTAGTTGGCTGAAATTAGGGTTTTGATGGTACATGAGTATGGAATTTGATTAGGATAGCAGTGTGGTAAATAGTTTTTCATATTTTCTAAAAAATTTACATTTAATTTAATTTTGGATATGATGTGGATAACTCAATCATGCATATTGGAGAAAAATTTTAGAATATTTGAGTGTTCTTTGAATGTGGTTCTCGGTCGAACTATACTTCGACCAAAATGCTGACAGAGTGCTTTTCAATAGTGTAGTATGTTATTTTTAATTATTATTGGTAACTCCAAATGAGATAAAATTTTAATTGGAAATCTAAAACTAAATAATAAACAACATCAAAAAATTTCATAATTTTTAATTATTATTGGTAACTCCAAAATGAGATAAAATTTTAATTGGAAATCTAAAACTAAATAAGATAAAATTTTAATTATTATTGGTAACTCCAAAATGAGATAAAATTTTAATTGGAAATCTAAAACTAAATAATAAACAACATCAAAAAATTTCATAATTTTTGGATGCATTTAGACCTTATCAGTAGACAAATTACAGTAACTATATGTTTTTTAGAAATAGGATCCCCGGCGCGATGAGCTCTGGCGATACCCGGCGGCGCGATGAGGAGGTCATCGGAGGCACTGTGTCTAAGGATGGAGGCCCCCCCCCTTCCCTCCTCTCTCGTTCGCTCATCTGGAGTGAGTCAAGATCTGAATGCTCAATCTGAAAACACGAAGTCATGGGCGGAACTGATGAAACCAAGACTCTACGATACTTCACTGGAGAAGGTGGATATAGAGTTGCGCAACCAGAAGCTCATCTACCCGAGAGAAGAAGCTGAGAAGAATGCAGACAGATGGAAGCGATGTGTTGCAGGTTACATAGTTGGATTCAATCCTCATCTTCCTACGCTGGAGAAGTATTTATCTCAGATCTGGATACTGAATGGATCGATTGAGATACTGAACCATGGTCGAGGTTTTTTTCTGATTAAATTCACGGATGAAGTGGATTTGGAGAATGTCTTAGACAATGGCATCTACTTCGTCAGGGGAAGGCCTATGGTTCTGATGAAATGGAAGCCCGGGGATCCTCTGAAAAGGTTCAGGTTGACTGACATGTCGATATGGGTCAGGATTCATAATCTTCCCTTGGAGCTTTGGGATATGAAGATGTTTTCAAGAATCGGGTCTTATATTGGATTCCCCTTACGAGCAGACAGATTGACTTTTAGTTTGAGGAATCTTGAATATGCTAGAATTCAAGTTCTGATATCGGCTGCGTCGACATTTCCTCTTGAACTAGAAGTTTCAAGCGATGATGGTGTCTCTCATACTGTTAACTTTGAATACGAATGGGTGCCACAGGTCTGTTCGGTGTGCAATTTGTTTGGACATGCTGATTGTAGAGATTCTGCTAAAGGTTCAAATCACCAGGTTAAGAAAGTGTGGGTTAAGAAAGTTGCAGCTCCCGATTCCTCTGTTTCTATGGAAACACCTGCACCTAAGGTTGTTGATGAAATTCCTCAGAGCGAAATTATGATTCGTAAAGTTCAAGATGATAAGATTAAATGTGACAATGCTATTGCTACTGTTTTGTCTGGAAAAGTGGCTGAAGTTAGAGATAATGATACTTCTTCTCATCGTGTTAAATTGAATCAGGAAGGACAGGATGGTCTGTTGAGGCAAGTCCAAGATGAAGAAGAGGAATTCCATGTACCTAATGATTTGTTTGAGGAAAGCAGTCTGACTTCAATGGAAGGAGATAGTGACAGAATCCAGGAAGCTCTGGATGGGGTTGTAGATCTCTCTACTCCTCCTCATAATGTTGCTTCCACTCAAGATGAGGAGGAGGAGGGATTTGAAGTCGTTAAAAAAGGGAACAGAAGAAGGAAACTGAAGGGTAAAACTAGAAATAATATAAAGGATCAGGAGTTTGTCACTCAAGCTGCTCTTTCAAATAAATTTGCTAACCTAAAAGTAGTGACTGAAGAGAATAGGAGAAGGGAGTTCCAAACCAGTGAAGTACTGGTCTCAACTGTTTCTAATGGTTAGTCTCAATCTCAATATTCTGTCCTGGAATGTGAGGGGTCTTAACCTCAAGGTCTCAACAGTCCGGGAAAAAATAAGAGAGTTCACCTCATGTTATCCTTCTCAATGAAACTAAAGTTAGACAGAAGAAGATTTCTAAGCTGCTTAGTAAATATTTTCCTGATTTTAGTTGGATTTCTAATCACTCATCTCATGTGCTTGGTAGAGTTGTAGTTCTATGGAGGGATGAGATTTGCAAGATTACTAAGATTCAGGAATCTGATCAGTTAATTCATATGGAGGTTTTTTGTGACAACAGGAGTTTCCTCTTGACGGCTGTCTATGGGCATAATCCAGATGGTGATAGGGAGCAATTATGGACTGATATTGAGTCTATTAATTCGAGTGTGTCTTCTCCTTGGGTCATTTTAGGTGATTTTAATGTTGTTAGAAAGGATGAAGAAAAGCTGGGTAGAGATCCTCCTACTAAGAAATCTATGGATGATTTCAATAATTGCATTCTCAATTGTGGGGGCCTGAATGGACCCTCCTTTTCTTGGGATAACCATCAATCGGGGGATTTTTTTTGTCACTTCTCTTATTGACAGGATTCTCTATAATTTTGATTTCATGAGGGAGTTTTCTGAGTTCAATGGTTTTCTTCATTCCAATATTATCAGTGATCATAAGATTCTCACTCTAGACATTGGTGAGAAAGGTAAAATTGTTTCCCCCTTTCGTTTCATTAATGCTTGGACTGAAAAAGATGACTTCAGGTTCATTGTTAGAAAAAGTTGGTCTGGGGATGATACTGGATTTCCTAGTTTCATTGTCTATAGTAAGTTTAAGAAGCTCAGATATGAGTTGTCTAAGTGGAATAGAAGCACAGTTGGAAATTTCACTGATTTTGCTAAGAGGATCAATTTGTTAGCTTGTGAAGCACAAAGCAATCTTGATAAAGACCCTTCTAATGTTCTGCTGCAAATTGAAGCTGTTGCTAGAAGAAAAGAAGCTGTTATTGCTAATAAGCATGAAGAATCTTTGCTGAGACAGAAATCTAGAGTCAAGTGGCTTAAAGAGGGGAACTCCAACTCTAAGTTTTTTTATTCTTCGATTAAAGTAAGAAGAAATGTTAACCATATTCGTGCCCTTGATATTGGTGGGAGCATTAGCACTAACTGTTCTGAGATTAAACAGCATATTCGGGGGTATTATACTTCCTTATTCAATAATGGTCACAGTATTGATGTTGATATTCTGAGCATGTTGGTCTTTCCCAAGTTGAATGATGTTCATAAGCTGGCTCTTGATAGATGCTTTTCTGTGAAGGAAGTTGTTGATGTTGTTAGGAATTTTAATTCTGAGAAATGCCCAGGACCTGATGGGTTTAATGGTCACTTCTTCAAGTTTTGTTGGAGTGTTATTTGCACAGATGTTGTTAGGGCTGTCCTTGGTTTCTTTAACTCTGGGAGAATGCTTAGAGAAGCTAATCGTACATTCATTACTCTTATTCTGAAAGTGAAGAATTCCAGTGAGCTCAAGAATTTCAGACCCATTGCTTTGTGCAATGTCTTCTATAAAGTTATCTCCAAACTTCTTGCTAACAGATTGCAACTGGTCTTGCCTTCTGTAGTGAGTAGTAATCAATGTGCTTTCGTGAAGGGTAGGTCTATCAAGGATGTTGTTCTTTTATCTAATGAATTGATACATGATTTTAACAAGAAGAAGTGTAGGCCTAAGATGTGTATCAAGTTAGACATATCTAAAGCCTATGACTCAGTTGCTTGGGAGGCCATTTTTCTTATTTTTGAGCTTATGAACTTTCCTCACTGTTGGGTTGTGTGGCTCAAGGAGATTTTTAACACTATTTCCTAT
This sequence comes from Alisma plantago-aquatica, assembly GCA_963693085.1. Classification (NCBI taxonomy): domain Eukaryota; kingdom Viridiplantae; phylum Streptophyta; class Magnoliopsida; order Alismatales; family Alismataceae; genus Alisma; species Alisma plantago-aquatica. The sequence continues at coordinate 713,945,502 of OY856414.1, read as the reverse complement.
GAGATCCTTATTAATGGGGAAGCTTTTGAATCTTTTCAACCGAGTAATGGGGTTCGACAGGGGGATCCCCTAGCTCCCTACATATTTGTTCTTGTTATGCAGGTTATTACTCTTCTTCTTGATAAAGAGGTTAAAGAGGGTAATTTGAAACCTTTGAAGGCTTCGTCCAATTTCTCTGTCTCTCATCTGATTTTTGCTGATGACTTGATGATATTCTCTGAGGCGGATGATCGGAGTGCTCATGCTATTAAAAGGGTGCTTGACCATCTATATGTTTCTACTGATTTGAAGATTAACATTGATAAGAGTGTTGTTCTCTATAGTCAAAATGCTAATAGTAATCTGATGGGCAGTATTTTGGGCATTGCTGAAGGGTGTCTTCCGCAGAGATATCTTGGTATTCCTTTGGTTATTGGTAAGTTGACTAAGGCTCATTGTAGTTCCCTTCTTGACAGAATAAAGAGTCGCCTTGATGGTTGGAAAGCAAGTCAGCTCTCTATGGCAGGTAGAGTTGAGCTTGTTCAATCTACTCTTACTGCTATGACTAATTATTGGGTTGCTAGTTTCCCAATCCCTTGTGCTGTTTGTGATGAAATTGAACAGATCTATCAGAATTTTATTTGGGGGAAGACTGCTAGTAGAAATCCTATTCATTTGGTCAAGTGGAGTGAGGTTGTTAAACCAAAGTTGGAAGGTGGCTTAGGGATTAAATGTATTAGAGACATTATTCAGTCGTATATTCTCTTGAATGGTTGGGACATTGCCAAGAAGAAAGACAGTATATGGATAAAATGGATACATGAGAAGTACTTAATGAAGCATTCGTTCTGTTCTCTTCCTATTAATGATAGTTTTTCGTGGATGTTTAGAAGAATTCTTGGTGAAAGAGACTGCTTAAGAAGATATATTACTATTGTCATTGGTGATGGTAAATATATTGGCATTTGGAAGGATCCCTGGTGTAAGGGGTCGTATTTCTTGACTGAAGTGTTGGGAAGACAGAGTATTATCCAGTTGGGATTCCCTTTTAATGCCAATCTCAGTCATCTTATAAGTAATGGTTCCTGGGCTGTGGAGAACTCTAGACTTCACAGTGGTCTGATTGAGGTTCTCCACTCCACTCCGAGTCCTACTGGTGAGAGTGATAACATCTTGTTTGTTGGAAAGACGGAGGTGAGTTGTAAATACATTTGGAGATGTCTCCACCCTGAGATTGGGACGATTGCCTTTTTTCAGTGGCTTTGGAGCTTCAGCTGCCCTAGCAATTGGAGAATGATTGGCTGGAAAGTTGGTCATATAAGGCTTCCGACTTCTTGTTTTGTGAAACATATTGGGATCAGCCTTGCGTCAATGTGTTTTCTCTGTTGCAGGGAGGAAGAGGAGTTCGAGCATCTTTTGTTCAGTTGTTCTTACTCATCTGAGATTTGGAGGAGAGCCAGTGTGTTTCTGAACCTTCGGCTACCCAGGTCTTTAAATGATATCTATTTTTTTAAAGATAGAAAGGCCTATCTTCTTGGTCTTGGTATCTTCAGCTGGATGTGGAGGGAGAGAAATGATCGGGTTCATGGTGGGATTCTCAAGGATGTTGATCTTCTTTGGAACCTCATTCTACAAGATCTGGACCTTTTGATGGACAGTCTATAGGAGTTTTTTTTTCTGTATAGTTTCTCTTCCTTTTTCTGTCTTTTGTTTGTCTTGGGAGGTTCTGCTCCTTAAGACATTTTCTCTTTCTTTTCTTTGTACATTCTCAAAACTATAAAAAGAAATAGAAGGAGCTGAGTTCACCAAAAAAAAAATTACAGTAACTGACATTTCTATAATTTCTGGATAGTAGTGCACTATTCGATTTTTAATTATTTAATGGAAGCTTGGAATGATATCAAATTTTAATTGAAGCTTTATAAAAAAAATTATACACAACATTATAAATTCTCATAATTTTTGGAGAAGGTTTGATCTCTGAAATACATGAATTCACAGAAACCTTTTTATGACAGAAAAATCTGCTGAAATAAGAAAAAGTTTACTGAGGGGTCAATGTGCCGTTATCCCAAGCAATTCAATTGCTCCATATGGTCAACATAACACACAAGGAGCTCTCATAATTCGTGATTTAATCTAGAGAAATGAAATCCTAGAGAGAGAGTTAGGGTTTGAGAGGAGAAATTGATGGAGATGCTGACCTAGGGTTTTGTGGTCCGAGGAATGATGAAATCATGTAAGTTTAACTTCTTTGGATATAGTTTCATGGTGAATCTTCTATCACATGTCGAAATTCCATCCCTCCTCTGATTTGATCCAAAATGGTATCAAAATTTTCCCTTTTCTCACTCTTACTTCATAATCCCTCATTTTTAGGGTTTCCAAGTTGAAAGGAAGAAGAATTGGGTGAATTGCTAGGGATTTGATATGAGACCGAGATTTTCAAGGATGAGCTACATTTAAGGTCTTTTCACACCTTAGGGTGAGTGGGAACTTCCTTTAAATAGTATATTGCACAAAAATTGGTTAAATCAACCATAATATTTAATTGCTTAGTTTGCAACTACAAACCCTGAATTGTCTATTCGAACTAAGTTGTTGCAAAATGATATGAAATGGATTCTTCCTTTGTTTGAATGAATTTCAGATGATAAAATCATATTATAAATGTATAAAATGCATTGTAATGAGAATTCCCCAAGTATTCACAGAGGTTATAAGAGTAAACTAAAATATAGGGAATTTGCCTATGACTAAAATTTGTTGTATAAGTAAATAGAGAAAGTTGCTCATCTAGATCCCCTTGGTTTTGAATGATTGTTTATCTGAATTCATAGTACATATATGTTAGATACTATCTTGGATTTCATTTAAAGTGAGTAGTGTTTGTTTGGTATCTCATTGAAGAGGGTGAAACCCTAGATGCGAGGAAAGCTGGATATTTGCAAATAGATATCATGAAATTCATTTGAAGGGATTTTCTTGATGTGATAGAATTTATTTATTCAATGTTATTATTGATGCATGATATCCTAGTGAATGGAATGGAAACACAAATTCAACCAAGTTCCAAGGTTTCATACATATATTGATTTTATATGATTTGTTGATAGTAGTCTTTATTCAATGAATGTTTATGTCGCATGAAATCTTTATGGGAACCATGTGAATAAGTTGTTGCCTAGTGAAAGGTGACAAGATGTGTGATGGCCTTGTGTGCCATGAGAATACTTGTACAACCAGTGAAATGAATACCTTGGTCTAAGGACCTAGAGGTAACAGTTACCTGTTACAGAGGTAACAATGCTATGTGATGATCTAAGTGTTTGAATACCCATATTCAGTAATCATGATAATGATGTGAAGGGATGAGAATTCCCAGTAATGTGATAAGGGATTGAGATCCCAGGTATCATGTGTTTTAAAGATTTGAAAAGTACGTGATAGATGTATTACATCTTTCTTTGTAGCATTTGTGGTGATTAAATGAAACCCTAATGGTTGGGTGTTCAATGAATCAAGTATTATGATATCAATGTTCTCAGTTATTATTAATAATTCTTGTCATGCTAAGTAATTAACTCTTAATTGAGTTATGAGATGAAAAACTCAAGATTTAGGTTGATATGCACGATTCTAGTGTGTATGTGCCAAGTGAACATGAAATCTGTTTATTTAAGAAATTTAGTATGCCTGCTTGTATAGTACGTTGATTAGTCAGTATATTATAATGTTTTGAATATACTGCTCTGCCAAGTTTAGAATGATATACATGTTGTATTATAAATTCAAATAAGTAGACGTGACACCATAAAGATACTGGAGTCAAGTATAAGTAAGAGAAGGGTACAATGTAGAATGAGCTTTCTAGGAATAGTAAAATAATAGACTTAGGAGCCATGAACATCGTAGAACCCCTATATGAGGTATGCGCCTTAGGGGTGAAATGACCTAACCGTGGAAGCATCCAGTATATGGGGGGTCATAACATTCTATCAGGTGGCACGGGGGACGAAGCCCTAGTGGAAGTCTCCTTAAATTATAGTTTGGTAGTATCCAACATCAACCAGAAGTCCTGGTGGCACTAGAGTACAGAAAAGCCAAGAGGTGGCTTGACTCTCTACCTGTGTGCTCAGGTTATAGGAGGAGTCCAGTTTAGGCCAGAGAGCTATTTCCTTGTTGCAGACCAGGAGAGTAGTCAGACTTAGCATTTCCCAGGTGTGTCCGCTAAGTCTTGTACGGTGTGATCATAGTGCACTACGAGTCTTCATATGTAGAGTACACTGCATATGATCAGGGCATAATAAAATGAATGAGAGGGCAAACAAGTGTGTATAGTTATTCAATTATTATTTGTATGTTTTTGAATTATTAGTTCTCTTTATGATCAATCAAGCATTTCATATATTGATTCACTCTTATAGATATTTAGAGTATCCTGCCATATTTATGATTGTCAATTAGTAGACTCTTTAAAGTTTACTGCTGTTATAATGGATATCATTTGCTCAAAAGTATATCTGTAATTATATCAGTGCTTTATACTATTTCTTTGATGTACTCATTCACTGAGCGAGTAGTCTCACCCCTCTACTCACATTTTTTAGGGAAATCACATGGACTTGAAGAAGATATCATTGCATCACAGTAGACCTGCCACAAAAGTTAAGTCTGAGTATAGTTAAGTTCAGTCGGTCCTTGTCACTCTAGGTCCTTGTAACAAAATAAGAGAGAGTTATAAATGATGATGTATAACATTATTCCTCTTTTAGCAATATTTGCGAATCAGCAAGTCTTATGTGCTTAAAAGTGTGAGGAACATAATGAATGTTCATACATGCATTTTTACTGTTGAAATCAGATTTGAGAAATCAATGTTTAGATTCCCATGTAAAGTTGGTTTATGTGGTTCAATGCAAGAAAACAAAGAGTTTTCAAAGAGAAGAAAAAGTTAAGGGTGATCTTTGTATTACGTTAAATCCTAAATTTATGCCCTAATCTCATGATTAGTGGAAATTGTGAGATCGGGGTGTAACATGATTAGTGAAATTTCCTAGAGTTTCCTAAAGGCTAGATGGCAAGTAACATGAGGTGAAATACCATCATCTATACTCCCATTCCTACCCTTGACTCTCAATTTCCCTAATACCACTTACCTTAGAAACCTAGACTTGCCATGTCCTACTAGAATTACATCTAACCCTAGTTCTCTAACTAGTAGTATAGGGTATATTCTGATAGGACTTGCCTTGTTGTTTGGTTTGGTAATCTAGATTGAAATATGAGTTTTGCATGTTATGTTGACCCTCCCCCAACTAATATCAAGTTGCATTCCCAAATAGCCCACCTATCCATCTTATTTCTTAAAATCCACTTTTGCCTTCTTAGCTTGTTAGTGCTAGTGTAGTTAATTGCCTTTGTTAATTGCCTAGTTCTAGATAGTTAGTTCTTGCTTACATAGTTAGGGATCCTTTGAGCTTGCTTGTGTTGATTTTGCTAATTAGTGATAACTTAATGTCTTGCTTGTCTAATTTCTTAGTTTGCATCTCAGTTGATCACTTAGCTTGCTAGTGTAGTGTAACCCCTTGCTTTAGCCTAATTACTTGCCTTGCTTAGCTTGATAGCCTTAGATTGCTTAATGTAACCTAGAGTGTTTGATAACTAGTTTCTTTCTTACTTTTTCTTGTTTGAAATTGTAGTGTAATCAAACCAAACCCAATTTTAATCCCTCAAACCCTAATCTTCACTTTAGGAATATAGCTAACACTAACTTAGCTCTAGTGCCCCCTCTCTCCCTGAGGATCGTCCCCTATACTTGCCTCTCATCTTTACTACAATAGTGCCCCATGGGCTTGCGGGTATCCTGTTAGTATTGTGACTGATTCTTTTTAGGGGTTTTACAAATATCAAAAGATCCCAAGTGTGTTCGAGTTCTGTGGGGCACATCTAATCAAACTTAATTGGTTAGTGTGTGCACCTCTGACTTGATGCACCAAGCTTTCTGGCACTGTTGCTGGGGATAGAGGCACTCAACCTAGCTAGTTAGTGTAGCATAGACTTTCCTACTGCCCTCACCATTTCTATTCTTTATTCTTTGTTCACTTTTGCATATTGTCATTCTAACTTGGTTTTTGTTGCTTGTTTGTGTATTGAGTTATGCATGCGTCATACACATTCGACTTGTACCGACTTGGTGTTATACAACCCCAAGATAGGTAGAAGGAGATGCCAAAGCCACCACAACCAACACCGAGAAAGCGAAATGGGTGACTGTGAAGCTGGAATACCCCATGGAGATGCTCAACCACAACCCAACCACCCCCTCCATGAATACTTCACCCCAAGGAACTACAATTCCCCCATTACCACCCTTGTTGACCAAATGTCGGGTCAACTATTCTCCATTCCACCCGCACTTCTTAGACTCCTCCCTATTTAGTATGGTTTGGAGAATGAGAACCCCTACCACCATATCGACACATTCCTTGAAACTTGTTTCACCTTCCGCACCCGTGATGCCACTGATGACTCCATTTAGAGGACCCTCTTCCCATTCTCTCTAAAAGAAAAGACCAAGGAATGGTTGATGCGCTAAAATCATGCGTATAAATGCAAGTGTACGCATCGAGTAATACAAGCCTATGTGAGGCCCGATTCGAACTCAGGGAGACATAGTCTCAGTGACTACTACTAACTACGATGCGATCAGCTAAGCTGATAAAAAGGTTGGATTTAAGTTTAACAAAATAAAAGAGAATTAAATGAAAATTAATGGTGATTGATTCAAATGGTATAGATTCCTTAGGATAACCAATTTCACCACGGTGTCTCATTATATATAATTTCTACCAAATAGCATAGATTTTACCCTAACCCTGGACAAAAAGCCTATAGTTAGAATTGCCCGCTTCCACAGTGCAATCCACTACCTAGATCTGAGCCAATTCCACTTCCATAGCAAATTAAATCTTAGTCTGGATGCATTATCGAAGACTCTGGGTTTCTTTCCACTAACTGTATGTTACCTTTTCCGAAGAACACTTAGGAAAGTGTATAGATTGTGGTTTTCTAATCTTTAATCCTCCTTCCAGAGCAATTATTAGTCTATCACCGATAGTGATCAATCATAGGTAGATCATTCAAAACACAACCATATATCTAAGTTTAAAGAGAAATCTATATTAATTCATGCAAAAAGTCGATACAACGATCCCCCAGGCTACTCCCGGGTCCTAAGGAAAGGAGGGGATTAACCCCGCTTGTTTTTTAGTTGTGAATACATGGAGAGAAAGGAGAAAAACATGGGAAAATGAATGAAATTTATGTAACCCCTGGAAAGAAGGTATTCTAGATAATCCTCCTCGAAAAATGCATGTTCTGTAGTCTTCTGACAACAAAAATGCCCATCGGAGGTGCTCGGATCACCTAGTTGGTGGCCTTCAGCTCCGTTCTCCTCTCTCTCCTCTCTAGATTTTGTGTGGCATGTAATGAGACACCCCGTAGGTCTGGCCATCCTTGCTTAGGTCATAGGCCAACTTACAGCACCACACAACATGGACCGTTGGATCTGAGTGATCAGATATGCGTGCAGAATCTGACAGAGTCGGTACCACTAACTGGATGATCGATGGCATCGACAACTTCTTATCATGGGCCTTCTTCTTCTAAGTCGATACCACCGACATGTGGGTCGGTAGTACCGAGCTGGTCTCTCTGCTTGGGCTGTGATACTGACCCAATCTCGGTACCACCGACAGGATGAGTCAGCAGCACTGAGTCTACTACTCATTTCTTATCAGTTACTGATGTGATTTCGATGGCACTGACCATCTGGTCAGTGGCACCGAGACTACTGTGTGTATAGAGTACATGAAAAGAGCAGAAAAATGTACATAAATCTGGGGAATGCATAGAATCATATAAATATGATAAGATAAGTATAATTTGATGCAAACAGAGTGTACATGCCAACAATATCGAATTATGCAAATAAAATCAAGAAAATGACATATATGTGCACAAAATAGATATAGAATAAGCATGTAAAAGCTACTTAAAATCCATGCATCAAACTCCCCTAAGCTTAAACTTTGCTCGTCCTCGAGCAACAAAACCTTTGGATCTGATTGAGATAAGTCATCTGAAGGACCTAAGTCCATAAAGTACATCTAAAAAGTCCCCACCTTCGATCCTCACACCAGCCCTCACTGACCACTAAACACCAACTGCCCTCCAGGTGACTAGAAACCTCTATAAAAGATGTTTGTTCCCCAATCAACAAAACACTATCAATTAAAGTAGTTAATATGATAAACTTGTTTGGTTCATACTTGGTGCATCGTGTGATCTCCTATCTACGCTGCTCTTTTTCTCTAACTACCATCTACATGGAAGCAATTCTCCTGATAGATAATGAATGAGGAGAAAATCGAATGAGTGGCCTACAGATAAGAGCAATGGGTGGTCGAGATGGGTGCCTATGGAAGAATCATGAGCACATAAAATCATTCATGCAACCAAAAATTATGATGAACCTATGATGATGAAAATTAAAGAATGAACCTAATGCCTAATCATTGAGAGGGAATGATGCATGCAACTATTACTTCATCTCAGTATAAGACGAAACATCTAAAAAACTACATCATGTACTAATTCTTCCTTATGATACATGTAGGACTATTCCCTTTCCCCCTCCCTTTCTAAACTATACTCAATCTTTTTTTTCTTTTTTTTTATTTTTCCGTTCAAGCCCCCTTTCAACATACTATTACAGGCTTATGCTTACACTAGACTTTTCTAATCATGACACTATTTTTCTTCTTTCTTTGAAGGTTATGGGCAAAATCACTACCTTCTTATGTTTTAGAAGAATATACGTAGCACATGATGACACTATATGCTTTACGTAATGCAATTGTAACTATATGAACAAAAATGTTGTGCAACTAATATGACATGCCCCCGAATTTTTGTTGTGCATGTATGCTTTTCTATTTTTTTTTCATTTTTCACTAAAGCAAGCAAAAATAAACAACTATGATGCAAGGTCCACTATGCAGTGTAAACACAATCAAAAGAAAAAATGATAACATGTACTCGATCTTCTTATGGTGGAGTGTAAAGTGAATGTATGCGGTGGATGAGATCACACGACTAAGAGACATAACCTTTAGAGAAAATCATATGTCCCTCTCTAATGACCTGTGTATAGGGTAATCAAGGGGTTTCTCTCTTAAATTTTAGTTTAAGGCTCGTTAGTGTTTGGTTGGTTCGGGCTCAACAACCTTGTCAATCACTTTCCTTGTACAATCAAGATGGTCATTCATATCCCCATGTCTTGAAGCTGACTTACCCAAGCACTTCCTCAGTTACGCAACTCAATTACTCATAAGATAAGCTCAAAATTTTTTTAATTTACTCATTTTTCATGTGCACACAACCCCAGAGATTGATATACTCAAATGAAACCATGCATTTACTATTCCACAAATTACACTAGATAGCTTTTGGATCCTACAAAAATAGTAGACCTAAAACAACTAAATTTTCCAAAAGAGCTGAAATGAAAGAACTAAGATAGAAGCTGTTCCAGCACCCCAAGATTGAATATGACTATGACCTCATAGTCAAAATTCCAACTTAAGAGGTGGAACAATGATACCGGACTAGTATGGTGGTGGTGGCTGGATAGGGTCTTGGGGAGGAAACATCCCCTAGAAATGTGGATCAGAAGAGGGCATAGGTGGTGGCATCTGATAGCCTCCAAAGTATCCTTGGCTCTAATAGTGATCAAAGAATGACTACTGGTATTGCTCCATCCTTTGTAAGCGTTGATGCATGGTCTCTTGGTTGGCCAAGAGAAGACACTCATTCTCGTAGATCGCCTGCTGGTTGGGGTACAGTCGACCCTGCACATCTTGAATTCCAGCTAGAGATGTGGTGTGCTGCTGCTGAGCACTTTGAATATCCTACAACATGGTATACATGCATGCCGTGGAATAAGCTTCCTCTCCTTCCTGAGAGGGTGGCGGGGCTGAAGAAGTGGAGGTTGCATAGTTTCATGGGCCCTTTTGTGGAGCTACTTGATGCGTGATGGGGATGGTTGGATCCACCTCCTCTACGTCGTCATCACCCGACTGCCCGTCCTCATCATCATATCCTTCTTCTTCTTCATCTTTGTCATCAATGCCTAGCCATCTATAGTGGTAAACTTGCCTGATGATGAATACAAGATCAGGTAATTGACACTCATAGTAGATGTCATTGACCGAACAACAAGCAAAGAGGGTTTTGTGGTGGATAATGATAAGACTGGCCTTCTTGAAGTGTGCATGATCAATCTGGTGCTTGGACTGCAGTGGCTCAAGTGTAGAGAGGTCCATACCTAAGTTGAAAGCTATGGGAGTGATAAGTACCTCGAAGAGAATCAATGCTTTCCTCCCTACATTTCACTTTCTTGCCATCACATGGGTGAGGAAGAATGCCCCAAAGTTAACCGACCACCTCTCTAGAAGCTGGTAGAGAAAGTATAGGTCTGGCCGCTAGACCTTCCCCTACCCTTGTGTAGACTTCGCAAAGATTGTATTTGTGAGCATGCGGTGTAGCACCCGAGCAAAGAGATGCTCGATGTCGATGATGGAGCTGTGGTGCCAACTTATCTTGTAGCCTTCTGGCACTATCACCATATCCTCCCATATGGATTCATAATTGACATTCTCGGGCTAGCGGCATGGCACATGGGGCCATCCATAGATCTCGTTGAATGCGTGAAGAGTCATGGAGTGGTTGGTGTTGTAAAGGCAGAAGTCCACCTTCTCCTCTTTCCACTCACCTCGCACCAGATAGAGTAGATCAGGGGTCACATATATCTCCAGGGAAGCCATGAACTCGAGCATGAGCTCCTTGTATATAGGCTACCAACTGAAGAAAGGGTTTGAGGCCCCTTCATTGAATTCTTGTCCTTGGAGGACAACCTTCAAGTTGTCAGTGAATCCCATGTCCTCCATTGTCTTTAGGTCTCCATATCTTATTAGAGAAAATGGCCTTTTAGTGAGCTCCTTGTACACCTTCCGCACCTCTGGTGAAGGGTGACTTATCCAGGGTCGTGGCGTCAAACCCTCAGAAGACCCTGCCACCAAGGTGGAAGCTTCTCTTCTCCTTGCCATGGTGCTGACGATATAAGAGAAGGAGGTTGAGAAAGTAGAGCTCGATGCAGCTTCTAAGTGCTTGGTGTAGTTGCCTGCACTTGAGGAGGAGTGGTGTTTGAAGGTGTGGAGAGACACACTCCACCACTTCCCCCTTTTATAATTACTGCCCGACCCTTCTGTTGCTGAGTCAGTGGCACTGCGAGATCTGTCAGTGGCACTGAGTCTGGGGTCTATCTGTGGCCTCAGTTCATCGACGGCTGTCGGTGCTCCATTTGGGAAAAATAGATTGGCGTGGTTTCGGTGGCTGTTGGTTATTACACTAACAAGTTTCAATCATAAGAATGATCTTTTACTCAACTTAACCAATTTCCGCAAGTATACAGAAGTAGTCATAGTCGAGGTCGAACACAAGGAGCTTTAGTAAATCAATTAAATGCAATAGTGCCAGGGTTCAACAATCTAGATCGTTTTAAAGGTGATTTGGTTGATTAGACTAGAATTTCATAATTAAACAAACAATGATGGAATACTAAAGGAAATTAAAATTCAGATATGAAAGTATCTTGGAACTAGGATTTCATCCACATATCATAGCATACAATAGAAGCATGAAATTCAAACATACCAAACACTTATTTTATAGGTGAGTTGTATGTTGCACTTCACCTCTCGCCGCAAGTACAATGATCCTAACTCAATTCAACATTCCCATGTATGAATTTTGTTTTGGATCACAAACCTACTCCTCAACTCCATAATTTCCACTCTCATGGTAAAGGAGTTGCCAAGAGAGTACCTCCTTACTCTCCTACCTATCTTATCAGATCAAGCAAAAGAGCATAAAGCACACACATAAGGTGGCTAGCCATACATGCAGAAAAGAAGAAACCAATACTCACAAGGTGGAAAAACAAGCAAAATAACATTTAGTACGAAATTGTCATGTCCCATACATGCTATGACATGGGAGCTACTCTCCCATGTCCAAGAAAAGGAAACTACTCATCCATAATAGTGTACAATAGAAAATGCACAGAAATTTCAGAGTTTGACATGATTTAGAGAAGGAAAAAGCTAAGTAATCCCAAGGTGTAACCTAAGAAAAGTAGAATTCTTACTTGAAGATGAAATCCCACTTCTATAGCTGCTCCAAACTAGACAAACCTCCCTCCCAAGAAGCTTTGTGGAGTGAAGAAGCTCTGCTGCACCTTGGAGAAGAAGATTGGAGAAGAAAAGAAGAAGAATGGAGTTCTTTTGCAAGAAACCACCCTCCTCCACACCCAAAATAACCCTCCTTTCTTTGGCCTTCCTTTGGGATGAAAGAGTTTCAAATTATGAAAAAAAATAACTGCTACATAGAGTGGTTTCATCTTTTAAAATGAAAGGAGTCGCATTTGAAAATTTGCAGAAACTGACAGGCACACACCGTGTCTTTCTCCGGATCATGGCATGTATTGTCTCTGGCAGTTGTTTCTATGTGAAACACATGCTGTGTTTTATTTAATACATGTCATGTGCTTTACCAGAAAGGTTAGACTAAGTTCTGAATTCCTAGGTACACATCCTATCTTTTTTGGACACGCCGTGTACTTTTCTTTTGTGACTGAAGCAATGACCATCTAGAAATGCGCACTCCGTGTCTTAACTAAGACACATCGTGTGCATTGCTGTTTCAGCAGAATTAAAGTTCTGGATGCTTGCAAGGCTTGGAGAAGTCCCGATAATGATGAGATTCGGTTGGGATATCTCCAATTTGATCCTTTTGATGCAAATCTGCAATACACATCATGTGATAAGTAAAATAACAAAAAAGTGGCAAGAATGATATGAATAGAGGCTAAATGAGAACAAAATGAACTGAATTTGTGTGTGAAAACATGTGAAAAGTTGATGTGGAAACCACACAACAAATCCCCCTAAGCTTGAACCACTTCTTGTCCTCAAGCAAAAAGAGCATAGCCACACAAATGAAGGAATGTTCAAGCTGGTGCATGGATCAAGTGAAATGAAGATATAAAAATAAACTCAATCAACCATGTACATTGGGTTTATTTCCATAGCTATCATCTCAATTTAAACATCCAAGATAGAGAAGTTTAGTTTAGCAATGGTGGTCACAAACTAAGCAAAACAATCAACTAAACAACACTAAATAGGATTTGGATAGTCAATCCAAACAAATAGTGGATGTACATCACAAAATTTTTCAGCTATTATGGATGTTATGATGAAATCTTAGTTAACTTTAACAATCTTAGTTGAGATCTCTTCTCAAAAGGTAAGGCAATTGATTTTTGGGATTCCGACACTCAGCTGCTAATTTAGACTTACGCACACTTGGAGTGCCGTTTGGGGTGTTATCTTTACCCTCTTTTGATTTTCATACCACCTAACCATCATTTCTGGATCAGACTCACACTAGGCTAGCATGATATGTGGGTTGTTTGCCATCTTTTATTGGGTAAAGTGATAAAAATATAAAAGAGAATTTTGTACAACATAGGGGAGTCAACGAGAAAGTTAAGTTAACAAGATTTCATTCATAATTTTTGCAAAATGTTCACTGAAAAATCGATTGTATATGCACTAAAATTTTGGCAAGAGTATCCTGTACTCTGAACAATGTTGTAGAGTTGGTTTATTCACTAAAATTTTGAGACCATTACATGTATTTAGCAATCAAACATGTGAAAATTGAGAGTTCAAGCTACAATTACAAACCAGTACCATGTACATGGAGAATTTCATTTTTCATTTGATTCATGCATGCTCTTTACTAATTATTTCATATGGCCAAAAGAAATACAAGGTATAAGGTAGTTCAATCATACAAGGTGAAAAAGTTCATTCTATCACCATAGCCTCATTTCATTCTAAACTTTCCATGAAGGGAAATATAGAACATGAACATAAAAGACTGAAATAAAGAACTGACATGATCAACAAAAGCAAATGACAAAAGAAAATAAAATAGAAACTACATTACGGGCCGGTTGCACCCCCCAAGCTTGAAATCTACAGTGTCCTCACTGCATCAATCGATCTCATGAAGGTAACAACCGGATACCTGTCATGGGTGAAAATCAATAAGAGGGGCCAACACCCTCATGCTCAGTTCGAAAGAACTGGCTGGCAAGATCATCCTCTAGTACATCCATCAGAGTAGGCTATGGGGCGGGCTCTGACTGCTGCTGTGGCAGCGGCTGATACAGTTGCAAGATGGAGTAGTTGCCCTGAGAGATGTGCCACAAATCCACGCGGTAGACCATGTCATGCATCACAGTATACTGTGTTCCCAACTGATCTAAGCGGATGTTGATATGATCGAACCGCTACTGCACATAGCCATATAGATTTCGTCTAGGTGCTGGTGGAGGGAGGTGGTGGAGCAGAAGAAGCAGAAGGGGCTGAAGGACCTACCCCAATATCATCAGCAGCCTAGGTAGCTACTATCTCCTCATCAGTGGCCAGCAAGACTTTCTAGTTGTCCTTGTTTTCTAAGGTGACTATCAACATACTGATCATCATTGAAGAACTGGAGGAACTTGTCGTCACAGTTGGGAACACTCGATATCAAGCCTGCAGAGAGAATATACTGAATATCTACCAGGTTTCTGCCTAGTATATCCTCAAGCCCTGTCAAATCCACGTCAAGTTTCTATGCAATCTGAGTAATTAAACCGCAACACATGATGTCGACAACATCCCTCTTCTTCACCTTCTTGATTTCAAGGAAACATTGAAGAATATAGAAAGCATCATTGATTTCATGCTCATACATCATGCCCCATGAGAAAATGAGATCCTACTTCCCAACAACCCCTTGTGTCTTCATCTTGTCAAAAACCCCAGTACTGAGAAGACGATGAATATACCGGAAGATATGGTTGTGGATGAGGATGCCCTATATGATTTTTCCTCATGGAAATCCTCATTAGAAATCTCGAACCAAAACTCACTGCTATGAAAAGTAGGTGGGTAAGCAATCACGCCCTCATAGTGACATTCCAGTAACTCACAAAAATGCCGAAAGGTAAGTTTGAAAGCAAGACCCAAAAGCCTGAAATGTATAATACCAAAGGGCTCGAGCTTCCTCTATGGTTGTTTCTCAGTGACGAGTGCCATCAAAAACTCATATACAAGACGGGGGTAGGTGTTTGATACCGTAAAGTAGATGTAGCTCAACCCCAGGTCTTGTAGGCATGTGAGAACTTCATCCTTGAAGCCCAGAGTCACCATCGTCTGCTGGCAAGCAAACTGAGTAGGGATAACTCTCCTTGCAATCAGGAACTGGTATGTCATGTCTTCCTTAGGGTTGACTCGAAACTATGTATTTGAGATGTACCCCAACGCTTGGGAGGAGTAGTGCCGTGCTTGCGGTTGCTTGTTTGCTTGAAAGGAGCCATATCTGCCGCTGACAAGAAAGCAGACGCCATGTGCTAAAATAGACACACCGTGTGTCTGAAACAGGAGGTCGACTCAGACTACAACTCACACGCCGTGTGCGTCCGGGTACACACTGTGTACCTGGAGGTTTGCAGAATTATATAGGTCACAAACTACCAATTTTTTGGGGAAAATGGAGGGGACTCGGCGGAGGCTTTCTTAAAGAATGACCCTCGCACGGTTGAGGCGACTTGGTCGGGGAAGCTTTTTGACCTCCTTGGCATCGTGGAGGCATTTGAAGAAGAGGATGATGGGTCCCTTTCTCACAACCTTGCTTGAGAAGATGGTGATTGCTCGAGGTAGAAGACGATGGTGGTTTGTTCTTGACGGTAGGGTAGTACCACCTTGTACTAGGGTACACGATTGTAGGAGAAAGAAACAATGGCGACGACTGCTTGTGGAAGACACGCCGTGAGAAAGGAAAGCACACGACGATGACAACTGCTTGCTCGAAGAAGACACGTCCGCAAACACGACACGACGGTGGCTTGCTTGTGATAGGGCACATGGTTGCTCTGGGAAGAAGAGGATTAGGGCACACAGTTTCTCTAGCTCTAACGAGAAAGTATGTGAGAGGGGTAATCATGTGCGTTGGGGGGGGTTAAGCCCTCTTTTTTGACAAAACAAACATCGTGTTCAATTAACGACATGCCGCGTGCCTTATCAGAACTTCTTTTCTGTAATAAAGACACACAATGTACTATTTTGTACACATCGTGTGACTTTCCATAATTTCAATTGCCCATTTGCACTGATAAGATACACGACATGTTCAAATAAAGACACATCGTGTACTTTTTCCAGAGAGTTCATTCTTTTTCCTTCTTCTGTGATACACATCATGTCTGATTTTGGACACGTCGTTTACTTTTTCCCGAACACTTGACGTTTCTTTTTCTGCTTCTGAACACGGCGTGTGCAATTAAAGAAACGCCGTGTGTTTTTCCAGAATTCCTTCTGTCTTTGCTTTCTGCTTGGGAACATGCCGTGTTTAACATAGTACACGTCGTGTACTTTTCCATGTTGAGGAGAACGTGAATTTGCTGAATTAAGACACAGTGTTTCGAATAAAGACACGTCATGTACCTGGAGATATTACTCATTTTTTGTGTTTTTGGAAGTAGGGACACACCATGTCTTAATTAAGACACGCCGTGTCTTCTGTAGTTTCTACTGAAAACAGCTCGTGTCAGCACATAATTAATAACAGATATGCAACAAAATTTTCTAAATTATTACATTCATCCATGACAAGCTTATTTATGAAACTAAAGAGAGTTTTTGACTCAAGCGACTAGAAAAGAAATCTATCCTAATGTCGGTTCAACTCCCACGAGGTCATCCATTTCGAGTCCGGAGTGAGACTCTTCAATTGTCTTTCAAGCATCTTGAAGGGAGAAAGAGGCTCCCTTGTGAACTTCATCCCCCGAGGTATACATCTTGCAATGTTGCCCATTTACTTTGAATGCTCCATCCTTGCCTTGTAATTCAACAACTCCATAAGGAAAAATCTTCAATACGAGAAAAGGGTCGGATCATTTTGACTTTAGTTTTCTAGGAAACAACATAAGTCTTGAGTTGAACCACAACACTTTGTCTCCCTCTTTGAAATCCTTCCTCTGGATTCTTTTGTCATGCCACATCTTGGTTTGTTCTTTATAGAGCTTTGCGTTTTCATATGCATCAAGCTGTAGTTCTTCCAGTTCTTACAGCTCCAGCTCCAGCGGAAGATGATAATATTTACCATATATCAGCTTAAATGGGGTTGTGCCTATTATGGTCTTGTAAGCCGTCTGGTATGCCCATAGTGCGTCATCTATCTTTAATGCCCAATTTTTCCTTGAGCTAGACACTGTCTTCTCTAGAATGCCTTTTAGCTGCCGGCTTGAGACCTCTACTTTCCCGGAAGTTTGAGGATGATAAGGCGTAGAGACCTTATGTGTGACTCCATATTTAGCAAGAAGATTATTGAATTGTTTCTCAACAAAATGCATACCACCATCTGAGATTACATCTCTTGGAACTCTAAAGTGAGGAAAGATGATTTTCTGAAAAAGCTTGACTACAAACTTTACATCTGGTGCTTGGGTTGGGATAGCCTCAATCCATTTAGAGACATACTTGACAACGACAAGAATATATTGGTAACCACATGAGGATGGGAATGTTCCCATATAATCAACTCTCCATATGTCGAATACCTCAATCTCTAAGATAGAGTTAAGAGGCATATCATCACGTCTAGAAATTCCTCTGTTTCTTTGGTATTTATCACAAGATTTGACAAACAAATTGACATCTTTAAACAAGGTTGGCCAATAGAAACCAGCTTGTAGGATCTTAGCTGTAGTCTTCTCTCCTCTGAAGTGACCTCCATAAGGAGAGGCATGACATTCAGAAATAATGGTAGCCATTTCTTCTTCAGTGACACACCTTCAAATAAGTCCATCACTCCCATGTTTGAACAACAAGGATTCATCCCAATAGTAAAACTTCACGTCATGGAAGAACTTCTTCTTTTACTGGTATGTCAAGCCCGGCGACAACTGTCCTGTAGAAAGAAAATTCGCGATGTCTGCAAACCATGGCACCTGGGTGGACGATAGTACATAAAGATTCTCAATAGGCAAATGATCTTCAATAGCTAAACAATCTCCACCATCTGTAGTAAATCTATAAAGGTGATCGGAAACATTGTTATTTGTCCCCTTCTTATCTCAGATCTCAAGATCAAACTCTTGTAGAAGTAGTATCCAACGGATGAGATGAGGCTTTGCATCTTTCTTATTGAGCAAATACTTTATTGCAGCGTGATTTGTATATACAATCACCTTAGATCCTACCAGATATTGTCAAAATTTGTCAAAGGCATACACTATAGCAAGCATCTCCTTCTCTGTAGTTGTGTAATTGATTTTTGCTTCATCTAGGGTCTTGCTCGCATAGTATATGGCATGAAGCTTCTTGTCCTTTTACTGTCCTAGAACTGCCCCTACTGCATAATTGCTTGCATCACACATCAACTCAAAAGGAGCATTCCAATCCGGTGGCTGAATGATTGGTGCAGAAATAAGAGCTTCCTTTAGCTTGGTGAAGGTGGTATGACAATCATCATTGAATATGAATTCAACGTCTTTGGCAAGTAAGGAACATAATGGCTTTGTGATTTTGGAGAAATCTTTAATAAATCTTCTATAGAAACCTGCATGACCAAGGAAACTATGGATGTCTTTGACTAAAGAAGGATTAGACATCTTTTCAATAGCTTCCACCTTGGCCATGTCAACCTCAATACCCTTGTTAGATACAACATGACCTAATACTGCATCGGATTGTACCATGAAATGAAACTTCTCCCAGTTTAGTACTAGGTTAACCTCTTTACAGTAGGCTAAGACTAATTACAGGTTGCATAAACATTGATCAAAAGAATCTCCATAAACACTAAAATCATCCATAACAAATTCCATTATCTTTTCAATGAAATCATAAAAAATAGCCATCATGCATTGTTGGAATGTCACAGGAGCGTTGCAAAGGCCAAAGGGCATACGATGATAAGCATAAGTTCCACACGTGCATGTGAAAGTGGTTTTCTCTTGGTCGGGAGGGTAGATAGGAATATGGAAAAACCTAGAATACCCGTCCAAATAATATAAATAAGAGTGTTTTGTAAGGAATTCAAGCATTAAATCGATAAATGACAACAAAAAATGGTCCTTTCGGGTCACTTTGTTAAAACGCCGATAGTCAATACACATACACCAACCCGTGACAATACATGTTTGAATTAACTCATCATTGTCTCCCTTGATGATAGTTGCACCCCCCTTCTTAGGTACCATGTGGATGGCACTAACCCAAGGGTTGTCACTTATAGGATAGATGATACCATCATCGACCAACTTAAAGATTTCCTTTTTAACCACCTCAAGCATATTTTGATTTAAATGTCTAGGCAGTTCAATGATGGGTTTAGCAACATCCTCCATATTTATTCGGCGCATACATATAGAGGGATGAATGCCTTTCAAATCATCGATAGAGTAACCAATAACATCTTTATACAAACACATTTCGACAAGTCATTTACTTTCTTGTTCATTGGTTAACTCATTATTAATTATTACAGGAGAAGTAGAGTCGGAGTCAAGGAATGCATACCTCATCCCTGGTGGAAGGGCTTTAAGTTCTACCTTTCTTTCGGCTGCATTGTCTTTGGCTTTGTCATCAGCAATTGGAGTGTCTTTTTCAGTAGCATCTGAGTGGGAAATAGAAAATACCCCAGAATTTTCAGATCCATTATTAATACCTTCATCATCATCATAGTAGTTCGGTATCAAATTGGAAATATCATGATCTTCTTCTACAACAGAATCAACAGAGTCCATAAAACAGATTTCTTCTACATGAGAGGGTGCTTTCATAGCATCATATGCAGAAAACTCCATGGCTTCATCGCCAACTCAGAGTGTGAGTTTGCCTTTGCGAACATCAACTAAGCATCCAACAGTTCTCAGAAAGGGCCTCCCAAAAAGAATGGGGTTGGAAGGAACTTCTACCATGTCTAGTACTACAAAATCACAAGGAATATAAAGTTTACCAATCTGAACTAGCACGTCTTCCATGATACCTTTGGGGTATTTGATGGAATGATCAGCCAGTTCAATGGCCATCTTTGTAGGCTTTAGATCTCCAAGATCTAGCTCTTTCCATAGGGTAGATGTGATGAGACTGATACTAGATTCGAGATCTATAAGACCTTTGTTAAAAGTGGTATTGCTGATCTTGCATGGAAGAGTGAAGGCTCCCAAGTCATCCAACTTCTCAGGAAGTCAATTTTGAATGATAGAACTGATCCTTTCAGAAAGCATCACGGTCTCCACTTGGTCCACCTTCCTCCTTTTGGTGAGGATGTCTTTATGGAATTTAGCATATGACAACATTTCTGCAATAACCTTGGCTAGTGGAAGATTGACATGGAGTTTGTTTAGAATGTCCATAAACTTTCTAAACTTTGAGTCTTCCTTTGTGTTTGCAAGCCTCTACGGAAATGGTGCATTAACTTTAACAGAAGATGGTTCCTCAACTGTACCTTTACCTTTGTCACCCATAGGGGTGTTGTAACGACCCCGCCTCCCAGTAACCCCCAATTAAGGGAGACCCGAAGGTCAGAGCCGTTATTCAATTAACAGGATCGAAGGTTCGACAAATAATCAATAACAATTAATAAACTTTACCAACTAAACTGAAAACTGGTATAAAATAAAACTTTTCTTACCTTGGAAAAACTCTGATTTCTAAACTTCTATCCATGAAGATGATACTCTAACTAATCCTCCTGTATACGTTACTTCTCATTTAATTCCACATATGCCACTTTACTGTTTTTTCTTTTCATTGTACCTAAAACGCCGACAAACAAAACGTCGGTCAGTATATCTAAATATACTGGTATGTGGGGACAACCAAAATCTCACAATTATGGCTAACAATTTAATAATCACAATCAAGTTATTTTATCAAGACAATTTACATTTTCAATGTGTCATTCTCCACCGCTTTTGCCCTAACCCTGGCATACCCCTCTAGGGTTTCTCGTTTGCCATTGACTTTAAGGCCACCTTCTCAATCCGGAGCTTGGTGCCTGGGAGTCACCTCTCATGGTGCTCCATAGTCATGCATCATAGACCACCTTCTCATTCCCGAGCTTGGTGTCTGGGGTCACCTCTCATGGTGCCCATCGGTCTACCCTTTTGGGCATGACCTTTATGGCATCTTCCATCAGGGTGGCATGTAGGTGCGAGAATACACACTTCTTTATAATTGTGATAACCATAGTGACTTTATAATTGCAGTATGAACATCCAAACTGTTTAGAGAGCATTCATTGCGAGGAAACATTCGGAAATCGTCGGGAAACTATAACGGTTATTCATAAGCGTAACCACATACCTGATTTGTAGATTCAGCAAGCTATTAACGATTCCAAACAAGCAAGTAATCCAAGAAGCAGTTCAACAATCAAAGAATTCCTGAAATAATCATGTAATTCCCTTTTTATTACTCTTGTCATTGAGATCTATTAAATCTAGCTCGCTTCCTAGGGTTTCTAGCCCACTTTTAGGGTTTCTTTTACAATTAGGGTTTCCCTTTATCTTTCATTATTTTAAACCCTAATTTAACACATTTGATCACAAACCCTCATTATTCCAACATCTAATCCTCAGTTGGGATTAAAGACATAATTAACCATTAATTAAGCTTATTAAGCCTTTTCTATTGAAGCTACTATTTTTATCCTTTTAATCCACAACAAGATCATTATACGCATTTATCATCAATTCATAGTTCATTATGATCCAATTCACATATGAACTCAATTTTCCATTAATTCCATCTTTTATTCATCAGAAAACCCTAATTACTACATTTAGGGCCTTTATCCACAAATTAAGAACTTAATGCTCGAATTAGATTAGATTAAGCATATCCAACTTTTAATCATGAAATTAGTCAATTAAAGCCATTAAGAGTCGAATTTACCAACATTAGGGTTTCAAGTCCCATTAAAGTATTATTCATGCACATTAAACTCGCTATTAAACCAATTACATGCAAATTCATCCTTTTCCAATCTTAATGATCCTTTTTATCATTAACAGGCTAATATCAACTTTATATACTCATTTAACCCTTTCTAACTCATTAATCATCAAAGGTTAGGGTTTTTCATTGATTAAACTACTAAAGATAGTATCTCTATATATTTTTCGAATTTCATAAGGAATAAGGATCCAATTATATTTTATTTAAATTCCTTTCAATTTTTTGAGCAAGTTTCATATTTTACTCGAATCCATCCGAGCTACGGATCATGAGTTATGAAATTAACAAAATTCACTTACTCTGAACCAGTAGGGAGGCGCCACGTGGCCTTGTTCCCATGCAAGGCTCGTGGTTGAGTTTATAACCTAATTACCAGAATACCCTCGGTGCGGCTACAGGTTCTTTAGTTCTTCGGAGGGCAAAATGGTCCAACGACCATTTCCTCATCTTCAAGCTCCCGACGGCGCTGTGCAGCCGCCCTAGACGTGAGTCGCACGGCTACTCTTGCTCCTCGGACCTCAAGGGCCATCAGCAACCGCCGCCCTGTCTTCGGAGCCCTCCATCACAACTACCCCTACCCCCGCTCTTAGCCTGGTTGGCTACACGCAGGATCACGGGTCCTACGACCCATGGCCGCGCTGTAGGTCCTTCTGTAGTGCTGCACGGCGGTGGGAGCAAGGTGGCGATAGTAGCCTCCTCCGCGGTCGTCGTGGGGTCGTCTAGTTTCTCTCAAGATAGATTAATGATTCCTCATGGCTCCGTGGTCAGGCTAACCTTCCCGCTAGTGTTTTGAACGTAAGGAGACATGAAGAAAACGAGGAAGAGAGTGGGGGATGCGAAATCTCTCTGGAACTTGTCCCAAAGGGTCTATCCCTTTTATAGGGGAGGAAACCTTGCCCTAACAGGCCTATCTAAGAGGGTACACGTCCCCTCCAATTAGGAATTATATTCCTTCTATGATAAGCAAGATTTTCTCTCTCTCTCTCTTCTATTCTTTGATATTCCCTTTTCTTGTGATAATAGGATTTCGAAAATCCTTTCCTTTATCTTCTTATTACTCACCTTTTAATTATTTATCACAAAATCATGTTTTCTTTTAATAGAAAGATACTCCCTTTTATCCATATTACCAAATTCGTCAATAACATATCTCATTATGCTATTATTTGCAATCTTGGTATTTTCTCTTTCTTCTCCTTTATTGGGGCTCCTTGGCACCCAAGAAACTTTAAGAATTCGAAATTCCTTTTAAAAGAATACTCCTTATCCTTAAATGCATCAATATGCATTATTCTCATTATCTTGTTTTATTTCTTATTAAAATATTTCCTTTTGTGGATTTCTCTTTATTTCTATTTTATTTTCCTCATTGGCATTCCTTTTATCATTAGAAATCATTGGGATACGAAATCCCACTAAGGACAACTCAAAAATACCTCTTTTCACATATTTTCCCTATTTCATCAATGTTTTCAATTTCTTTATTAACAAAGAAATACTTAATTGCTATTTTCTTTTCTTATTGCCTTTTCTTTGCAACTTTGGACTCCTTGGAACCCAAGGAATCTAAGAGGCACGAAATCCTCTTTGGATTTGCCTTCTAGAGGTTTCCACACCTTTCTTATCTCAAATTCTCAATTATGCATTCATTAATTGAATTTCCTTATTATTGGGCCCAATAGCCAATAAGGCCCACAAAGAAATCAACAAGGCTATTTTAAACGAAAATCATGCATCCATTCATTATTTGTTAATTTATCTTTAAAATGAGAAATTACATCTCTCATCAAAATGAACCCAAAATTAGGGTTGTAACAGGTGTAAAGCTTGTCTTCACCAGTGATCTATACACTCTTCTCCTTGGGTGGAGAAGGTCTGTGGATTTCAACTCCACTTCTCAAGGTGATGGCATTTGCTTGCTATCTTGGATTCACCTCTGGTTGGCTTGGAAGAGAACCAGATTGGGTGTTCTTTTGCTGCGTCAAGGCTTGTTGGGCAATTTGATTTTCCAACATCCTTGTGTGAGTGGAAATGCCATCCACTTTGGCAGAGAGTTGAGAAATCACATCCTTTAAGAGCTTGTCGTTGCCCCTTAACTCTTCATTTTGTTGCATCTGTGTGGAGATAAATTTCTCCATCATGGCCTCCAAGGAAGAACTTTGGGTTTGTTGTTGCTGTTGGTAATCCCTGTTGTTGTTGAAACCTGGCAGATTCCCATTGTTTTACCGATTGAAGTTTTTTTGTTGTTGCAGTTGCTATTGTCCATGTTGGAAGTTCTATGCATTGCTTGTGTCCCAGTAGGAGAAATTAGGGTGATCTATCCATCCCGGATTTTAGGTGTTGGAATAGGGGTTGTACTGCTTATTCCCTTGCATCCCAATGGCATTGACTTGTTCTAGACTCCCTTCATTCATATTAGGAGCAAAGCATGAAGAAGAAGTATGTCCCGAATTGCCACAAGCTTCACATATCACTTCAGCTGATTGGATCTGCAATGTAGTCATCTTCTCAAACTTTTGTGTAAGAATGTCAAGTTTAGTAGCAATTAAGTCAACTACATCAACTGTATGCTTCCCTCCTTGTTTCCCAGCTGAAGAACTAGCTATAGAGGATGACTGTGCTCTCCTATCTGATCCCCATTGGCAATGGTTGAGGGATATGTCTTCAATGATGTCATAAGACTCTCTATAAGACTTAGTCATCAATGTTCCATTAGCTGCAACATCCAATGTCATCCAGGTGTTGTAGAACAGACTGTTATAGAACATTTGGAGTAGCAGCCAGTTGGTCAACCCATGGTGAGAGCAAAGATGTTGAAGGTCTTTAAACCGCTCCCATGTATGATACATAGTTTCTCCATCATTTTGACAGAAGTTGGTGAGTTGATTCCTTAGCTGGGCTATCTTACTCAGCGGGAAATACTTTGCAAGGAAAGCATTTAGAAGTTGGTCCCAACTTTTAATTAACTTCTTTGGAAGAGACAAAAGCCACGCCTTGGCTCTATCTCTTAGGGTGAAAGGAAATAGCATTAACTTTACTCCTTCGACGAATACACCATTGATTTTGAAAATATTCATATACTCCAAGAACTCAGCCACATGAAGATTTGGATCTTCATTGACTGTACCTCTGAAGTAGTTTTTTTGTATCATCTGCATCATAGAAGGAGCAATAGAGAAATTCTTCACTTCAACTGCAGGCAGGTCAATGGCTCCACAAATGTTTGTGGCAACTGGCATTGCAAAATCCTTCAAAGGACGATCGTCCTCCATGGTTGGATCACTTAGTGTAGCTTCTTCAAAAGGCAAAGAAGACGGTGATGGTGATGATGGTGGAACACCTCTTAGAAGTGGTTGTTCTACCCTTCTTGCTCTTCTTAAGCTTGAAAGAGTACGCATGATCTCAAGGTCTAGCAATTCTGATGTTTGAAGACCTCTTTGCAAGCGACACATACAACCTAAAAAATAGCAAGAGAAATTGAGAACACAACTAAAAGATATATGGAAATTCGAAGAATGGAAATGATGATCTAGTCTCGAATACTAGTTAGCACTTGTTACTCTAATTAGATTAACCCTAGCTCCCTAGAAACATAGCAAAATACTTGTTGGTTATTACACTAACAAGTTTCAATCATAAAAATGATCTTTTACTCAGCTTAACCAATTTTTGCAAGTATACAGAAGTAGTCGTAGTCGAGGTCGAACAGGAGGAGCTTTAGTAAATCAATTAAACACAATAGTGCTAGGGTTCAACAATCTAGATCATTTTAAAGGTGATTTGGTTGATTAGACTAGAATTTTAGAATTAAACAAACAATGATGGAATAATAATGGAAATTAAAATTCAGATATGGAAGTATCTTGGAACTAGGATTTCATCCAAATATCATAACATACAATAGGAGAATGAAATTTAAACATATTAAGCACTTATTTTATAGGAGAGTTGTATTTTGCACTTCACCTCTCAGCACAAATACAATGATCCTAACTCAATTCAACATTCCCATGTATGAATTTTGTTTTGGATCACAAACCTACTCCTCAATTCCATAATTTCCACTCTCGTGGTAAAGGAGTTTCCAAGAGAGTACCTCCTTACTCTCCTACCTATCTTCTCAGATCAAGAAAAAGAGCATAAAGCATACACATAAGGTGGCCAGCCATACATGCAGAAAAGAAGAAACTGGTACTCACAAGGTGGAAAAACAAGCAACATAGCATTTAGAACGAAATTGTCATGTCCCATACATGCTATGACATGGGAGCTACTCTCCCATGTCCAAGAAAAGGAAACTACTCATCCATAATAGTGTACAATAGAAAATGCACATAAATTTCAGAGTTTGACATGATTTAGAGAAGGAAAAAGCTAAGTAATCCCAAGGTGTAACCCAATAAAAGTAGAATTCTGACTTGAGGACAAAATCCCACTTCTATATCTGCTCCAAACCGGACAAACCTCTCTCCCAAGAAGCTTTGTGGAGTGAAGAATCTCTTCTTCACCTTGTAGAAGAAGATTGGAGAAGAAAAGAAGAATAATGGAGTTCTTTTGCAAGAAACCACCCTCCTCCACTCCTAAAATCGCCCTCCTTGCTTTGGCCTTCCTCTGGGATGAAAGAGTTTCGAATTATGACCAAAGATAACTGCTCCATAGAGTAGTTTCGTCTTTTAAAATGAAAGGAGTCATATTTGAAAATTTGCTAAAACTAACAGGAACACGCCATGTCTTTCTCCAGACATGGCGTGTCCTATTTCTGGCAGTTGTTTCTATGTGAAACACACATCGTGTTTTATTTAATACATGTCATGTGTTTTACTAGAAAGGTTAGACTAAGTTCTGAATTCCCAGGTACACATTGTGTCTTTTGTGGACACACCGTGTACTTTTCTTCAGTGACTGAAGCAATGGCCGTCTGGAAATGTGCACGCCGTGTCTTAAATAAGACACGTCATGCACATTGTTGTTTTAGAGTGCTCTTGGAAACAATAATCTAAATTGATTCCAAAATGCAACATAATCGAGAAATGCCTTTATGATATCTACAATAACATTTTCTGTAGCCATCTAGTAGGAATTTAGCCTGAGACCACAATAGGCAATCCATTTGTAGCGAAGCCAGAACAACAACTCTCCCTTTATGTTCACAAAGTCACCAGCAACACCACGACATCAATACCCTTCTGGAAACGTTGCCTCTGTCACATTACCTAATGATTGAAGTGGCATGAATATGATAAACTATAAGATTCCCTTCCTTGCAAGAAGCCATGGCTGTACCACCTAGTCAATGAGACATTATAGATAGAAGAGGGTTACAATCCTTTAATCCTTTAGTTTCGTTCCTCTTTAGTTTCTTTAATATGGGATCTGAAATGGTCTTCTTGACTCTAAATCACCTTCAAAAGTTAATTTTCATCTTGATAAGAGAAAGCATGGGCCTGTGTTCTAGACCTCAACTTCCCTCACTTGTTCCCACACTAGGGATGTCCCAATCACTAAAAATAGCACCCTTCCTATCAATAGAACTATAGATCTTATGTATGGAGGAAGTTGTTTAATAATGACAACCTTGTCTTATCCATGGATTGAATAAGGCGTTTTGGATGTTGGTAATTCCTTGTATGGCTATGGCCAACATTTAGTTTTGCCATATCATGTTGCAGGTTCAGTTCACTGTCAATTCCCTACTACAATTCTTGTAGCTTATTGTTCTCCAACACTGAATATGACTTGGAATGTTTATCAATCATTGTTAGTCAATTCGGAATACAGCTTCATCTTCTGGTAGTTTTGAATATGGTCTGACGTATTTGTCAGTTCTCCCTGGAAAACAATAAGGAGCGCACTTGTTTCATGCTAGATTAGTCCTTCCATTGGATGTGATGTACTAAACTTAGTGCATAGCATATTGTGCACTGTCCTTGCTTGTTGGATAATCAACTATCTAAATGTACTATATCTCCATTGTGCAGCCTTAGATACAAGCTTGATATTTGAAGGGGTAAAAGCGAGTGGATTTGAGTTTGTATTTTGTAATGATATTTATACTCTATGTTTTCATTCTTTCACATAGAATACTAACTCTAAACAACATAACATTATTGTAGAAATTCCCCAAATTTCAAGGATATGTGGAAGTGCCATGTACCATAACAATGTCGTTCCATTTAGCATGGGGAGCTTGCCTCTGCGTAGGCATTGTTCAGTAAATTAGGTTTCTGAACTCAATAGAGTCCTATACTTCATTTAGAGCTTTACTCGATCAATAACATCATTTTAGGAAAAACTCATAGCTATCATGTAGAACAATTTGTTGAGGCAAGGTATTATCCATAATAGTCTAGATAATCTATATGCATTCATGCTGCATTTGCATCCTTCTAGAGAAAGAAACATTTTGAACCTATCAAAATGTTATAGTGCCCTAACTTCTTGGCAATTCTGTCGAATACAATTTTCTACTGTCATTTTTATTGGTTGCAATTTCTCTGTCCATGTGGACCAGCTGCCCAATCACCAAGTGGGTGTGGCTATATCAATCTGGGATATAGTTATAGTGGTCACGTAAATGCTAACGGGTCACATGGTAACCAGGGTGGCTATGGGGTTATTGGATGTTGTGGATGTAGTGTTGGCCCTCATGCTTTCCTTAGAAGTGGGGCAAAACATGCAGTGTATCAGTAGAATGTTTGCTACAGCCAATTAGGTTCTAGCTACCTAAATTCATGGAGGTGAGATCCTTTTCAAGGTGTAGGTTCAAGGTACCACACATTTGTGGAGGTTCAAGGTACCACAAACTATTTATACTATTGATATGGTGTTGCCAAATTCATTTGATTCCTTGGACATGTATTCACTCAGAGATTTCAGAACATTGTATCGACTCTTCAACTAGTATTACGTATGCAAGGATGGTTTATTCCCTCATAGTAAGACCAAACTTGCAACAAGAAAGCCACAATTCCTTTTGCCTAAAATCCTTGGATTGGATATCCTTTCAATTCTCTTATGGATAATAGTTACACCACAAGAACAACCAGTAGAAGGTCGGGAGCTGAAGTTGGGAGGAGGAAGTATCATGAGAGGATCACTTCTCCTCGACACCAACATTACTGCCTCTTTTCATCCGCTTACTCTAGCCAATACAACATCTTTTTTTCCTACAGGTCATTGTTGCCAACACCTTCTCCGTCATCATTGTGGGAACTACCTTAGTGTTGTAGCCCCCCATTCCTTACCCACAACCTCCTCCCTCTATATTAGCAATCCTCACTTGAACTTTCTCTAGGTTGTTGATGCTAGCCCCATTCTTTACATGAGAGATGTTAATATTCTCATTCTTAAGAACTGACTTACTGTTAACCCTTATCAGTCCTCAGGGAGTTGAGTTGAGTTAAGAGGTAGGAGGGTGACTGAGTCAACAAAGAGAGGTGTTTTGACTTGATTTCGCTGGAAGTGGTTCATCACAGGAGATGTGTTTGCTGTGTCGAGCAATCCCTACATCATCAAGGGAGCTTTTCAATGGCTCACATTTATGGTTGGTGGCTTGTCATTTATTTCAGAAATGTAATGACACCTACTTGTCCATTGTTTGGCAATGTACTTTCTTCATTACTTGTTGCAACAGGTTCTTCAAGAAATTGCCTCTCATCTTCGGGTCCAGTAGATGGGTCTGGGGATCTTGATGGCACTTTTTGTTATCTTCAGGTCTATTATCATCGCTAGCACTGGAGGGGCACTTATTGTCCTCATATTCTTTCTATTGGGTGGATTCACCTGCCTAAAGGTTTTTTTTTTGTTATTCAACAGAGTAAGACATATTATACCAAGTTAAATAACATGTCATGATGTCCTGGGGGCACAATGAGACCTTGTACATTGTTAAAGTCACCAAATTTAGAATGAGTTAACAACAACTTGTAATCATCAAAAGAACAGTTCTTATCGTATACACATAGGAAAACAATCTACTAATCCAACACCAAAGTGACTCGGCAACTGAGAACAAAGACCCACCTCAAATACCAGAGCCTCTAAATGGACCATTCTCTTAACATACTTATAAATAGAGCACCTATGCACGAATTCAGAAAATGAAGCTTGTAATAATCGACTAAACCTCATGAAAATCATAATATAATGTAGGCTGAATAGGAATCTAAAATTTGTTCTAGTAAATAGAAAACAGAAACCAAGGCTGAGAAGTTGCATCTGTATAACAAATTGATATTCAAACCCTAGATTTGACATCATGACCTCATGATAATAGACCCATATCTCATTAATATCACAACCTATTGCAAACTAGGTCATAGACGAGTAAAATACAATCTACAAACCAGATTATACCTTACATTATCTCTTAATGATTATGCATAATGCTAGGCCTGTATGCCTATATTCTTTGTCATATAGTTAAGAACATGGTGGTTGTTTATAGCTTGTATTTTGTGAGGAATGAACTAAACATATTGGAGAACCCATAAATGGTGTTGAGTGTTAGAATATACGGTTGTTCTAAATGTCAAATGTGCAATAACTATGTTCCAGATTTTACAGCTTACCTACAATAACTTTGTTCCTGATTTTGCAGCTTACACACAATAACACTGCTCCAGATTTTGTAGCTTACATACAATAACTCTGTTCCAGATTTGCTTTTGATTGGCTTTGTTGTAAATATTGATCTGGTTGGCTGATATTTTATGTATCTAATTGAAAGTTGGCTTTACTTCTACGAGCCTTACTACTTCATAGCTAAGAAGATCCCAATGATATTCCTACAACTTAGGCACAAGCATCAGCTGTTGTCCTTTTATAGCCAAAAACTCATCCAGGTCAAGCCACAACTATTGTCCTTCTGTTGGCTTAGATTGGACAACCATATTCAACTATAAAATTGGAATAAACTGAGACCACCCTTGTAGCTGAAATAATGGCTAGTCAACTGTGGCAATTCCTATCTAGATGCTTTTGACTTTTTCATAATGTTTACTGAATGTTGATGCTACTGCATATTTTAAATATTGGACTGAGATCTAAGGAAATCATTCTGAAGATGCTGCTAAGATAGTAGCTCAATATCGTTGCCTGTCTAGTGTATCCTTTAACCATCAATGCTTTCAGGTAATGTAGCGGCCATTAATTTCAACATCAATTAGGCATGCTTGACTTAGAGCTTCTTTAAAATCAAGCATGGAAGGAGACACCCCACAAAGTCTAATATGGTTTCAATTTTAAGACAAATGTTTTCGTAACTTCGATTTTTTTTTCTACTAACTGTACAATTCATTTTCTTTTCTAAAGATGTGCTATTACTGTGCTCACTATATGATTTTTTCAGAGTTGTGATTTACAACATGTCCCAACTTTATAAGTTGTATATATTATCTTAATTCTTAATATTGAATATTTATTTCAGGTGCATTACTAGGGTGATGTTGTGGAAATGAAGGGTAAGGTGGCATGTGAGATCAACATTGTTAATGAGCCTAGGGATGAACTAGAGTCTCTTTTCACCCAGCTACAAGATACAACCAAGAGAGTGGCTAACGTTCAGATTGAATGCAAGGTATTCCATTTACCTTACAAACTAGCTAGGTAGTAATTATGCTCATTAATGCAGCTCTAGTAAAAAATGACATTACAACAATGTCAGGTCTAGATTGATGTAGAGAGCTTTGTGTAGTCAGTCAGTCCTGATACCACTGAAGTTGTGTATTCCTAGGCCAAAGGCTCCATGTTCTACCAGATAATGGAGATGACACATGTCTTTGAGCGTAGTTTGATCAGTGCAATCAGAAGACTAGAGGAGGTCTACAACAACTCATCGTGGTTGCAGTGTTCATCGGTGAAACATCCTCATTGATCCTTGAACCTTTTGTTTCAATTTTCATGATCAAGTGCAGCCTTGTGATTAAATTTTATGATGGCAAAGTTCTTGAGCATTCATAGATTGATTTTCAAATTGAATTGTGGAAGGAGGAGGATTACTATTCTGTTGAGGTTGTTTTCACCCTTTTTGTGGTTCATTCTGGAATGAAAGGTAACAAAGATTCAGAGGAGACCATTGAAGGATATCAATTCAAAGAAACAAAAGAAGGAGGGTGAAGAGGCATTAGTGTATCTCAGGAAGGATGCACTTGAGCCCCACAGAAGAAGAATCCCAAAACCAACTCATCTAAAGGTGATAACTCAGATGAATCATCATATAATGAACCTACTATGCTTGATATTCTATCCAAGAAGGCTCCTCCTAAGACTGTATAAATTCTGATGTGTATAACTTTTAGCAAGGCAACTTGATCATTCGCTATGACCTTTTTTGTAGGTCAGGTTATTTGATGCCAAGAATGATTGTAGAGAAGGCCTTTGTATAACATCTTCATCCTAGCAAAAATAACCCATTGCATAACCTTGATTAGATTATCATAAACTTGTGTTCATGTACATGTGTTAGGTAAACTATCTAATTATTTCATTGGTTTGTTCAAGTACACATCATTTTCTCAAAATTAGTGTCATACTATCTTACTTTCACCCGCATATCACAAATTATGTTACTGCATGTTAATTTATAGTTGGCTGCCATATCTCTTATATGAGAAAAACTACCACAACAAAAGGAAGAGGGGACAAAGGAATTATCCAATATATAGTCTCAGATTCACAAAATATGTGATGAGATATATGGAAACCTCAAACTTGGGGACCCGGTGGAACTTTTAGTTGATGATGAGAATGATTTGTCTTTCAAGAATCTTCATGAATATCAATATCAACTACAGGAGCTTCCTATGGCCAATCAGAAGCAGAGCACAAAGAAGTTCTCTATTTTCAATCAAGAAGAGTAATACCTTAGCAGTCTTTCTCTTCGTATGAGTTTATCAATGTTATCATATTCGTTGACAATACAAGTGACAAAATTAATACAAAAGAAAAATCAAGATAGAAGAAGATGCACATGATCATGTGGAATATAGAGTCTGCAGTGGATAGAGATTGTATACATGTATCTTTTTTCCATTTATATTGCAAAATAGGGGCTAGGATAATGTCCTCCCCATGTGTAATCATTGTTCAAATATAAATAAAAGTATCATTGTTGAAATTGTAAGCACAACTCGATCTTGATTAACATTTATCTTTTATCTTTTTAAAAACCCCTCTATATTAGCAAGTGACTGATTGGATACATAATGTTTCTTACTACATATGTATGTGTAGTACATGGTATCTTTCACTACACACTAGCTATAATTACATGTGTAGTAAGTGTTAATTTTTGCTATACATGAACTACATATACACATCTCTCCCTACATATCTTAGCTACAAATGAAATTGTAGTCACATATTTAGCTACAATGCAAACTACATTTTTATATGTAAGGACCTTTTTACCTACAATTAGGGTTACATATGAATTTGTAGCCTTAGGAATAAATAACTACAACTTTGGAAAATGTAGCTTAAACAATTAGCTAGACGGGTATTAGCTTCATATTCTAAATGTTAGGATAAATGCAGCCAAAGCTTTTAGCTACAAATTTTGGGGTTTTTGCTACAATTTTTTTTGTAGTTAAAGACCATATTTTTCATAGTGCACATGGGAAACATGGCCTAATTCATCTGAGGGAAGGTTCTAGATATTTCCAAATTCATTTTAGTTGCACATTACTTATTGTGCAAGGAATTAATACGTGATATTAATTGAGAAAATGAATTGCCAATTTTGTGTATGATTGGGAAACGGTAAAATGGATGTCTCACAATATGAGATGACCATCTCACATGCTAGACGAGCATCGGGTGTGCTAAAGGGTCATTTTAGTGGTCGCATGTTGCAAAAATTTGAGATCTTCCAGTCCCTTCCACTCCCGCATCAACTGTGAACTTGGTCCCAACCCTGCCTATAAATAAAGGGGTACTGGGGTCTTCCCAGAGCCACAACATAAAAAATTGAGAATCACTTACTATAACAAACATTGTCCTCTCTGGATGTGATAACTACAACAACCCAAGCAAGTCCTACCCAGGAGGGAAAGTGTAACATCCCAGGATTTGAGGCCTCAGATAAGTTGATCTTAAAAGGAATGATTGGACTACCCATATCACCATGGTGCACCTCCTTTTCCGGGAGCCCATCACTAAAGAACTCTATAGTTAAACATGCTCAGCTTGGAGTAGTACTGGGATGGGTGACCAGTCGGGAAGTTGACCCCGACTTGCATGTGAGTGAGGCGAAAGTGCGCAGTTGAGGCTAGTGGTGGTCTGTGGGGCCAGTCGTCATTCTTGAAACTCTACTAGAGCCTTGGGCCGTGGGCCCATGTGTTACAAATGGTATCAGAGCCATAATCCCTCTAGTAGGTGGGGCCCACATGGGCATGGTATGCCAGTCTTAAGCTGTGCGGTCTAGGCATGTAGGAAAGGGCTGTCTATGGTTGACGTAGCCCTTGCACTAGTATTCTGTGATCGGGAGCTGGGTGTCCATGGGCCATTGTGGGTCTGCATTGAAATGGGGAAGAGATTATGAGGCCTTATAGTTGAGCCTTGATGAGGACGTCAAGAGTCTAAGTGGGGGAGATTGTAACATCCAAGGATTTGAGGCCTCAGATAAGTTGATCTTAAAAGTAATGATTGGACTACCCATATCACCAATGTGCACCTCCTTTTCCATGAGCTCATCACTAAAGAACTGTATAGTTAAGAGTGCTCATCTTGGAGTAGTACTGGGATGGGTGACCAGTCGGGAAGTTGACCCCAACTTGCATGTGAGTGAGGACAAAGTGCACAATTGAGGCTAGTAGTGGTCTGTGGGGCCATTCGTCATTCCTGAAACTCTACTAGAGCCTTGGGAAGTGGGCCCATGCGTTACAGAAAGCAAGGGAAAGAGCAATTGCGATCATTGTTGAGGGAGAGCAAGTTGGTGACTAGTATGCCAACAAAAGTGACAATTCCTTCATGTCCATTCTAGTAGGATGATAGGAGTTCTAGGTGGTCTGTGTGGACTTCTCAGCCAAGAGTCAGAGTTGCACAACTACAACAATGAGCATTATTATTGAACTTGCTCTAGGACCGGGTATATTCTCAAAACCATCCTTCTCATATTATAGTTATTGACGCGATCCACTAGTTATGGTGAATATGGTAGATAAATTTTTTATTTCCACTACCTACTGTGTAGTCATATTTCCCTACAGTGGTATCAGAGTCAACGCCAATCTATTATATTATGAGATAATCGATATGATCAAGTTTTGGGTTTGTCATTCTATTATTGCATGTGTGCGAATAATACCGCAATAAATTATCCCAAATGAATACATACATATATATATATATGTATATATATGTATATATATATATATATATATATATATATATACAATAAAAATAGTGAGTTCAGGCTACTCTCTCCGTATTCTCTCTCTTCTCACAATTTTTCTCAACTTTTTTATATTTGTTTAATTTATATTTTTCTTTCATGATAATATCAATTGTCACGTCCCTTCGAATGTGCATTGAGGAGTCAACATTATCCTTTTGGGAAGTTACGAGGATTATCATTATCTTTTTGGGAAGTTTTATTTTTCAAATGTTTAATGTAAGATAAACATGTTCAATGGGGCACAATTACCATTATCCTTTTGAGAAGTTTATTTTTTAAATATTTAAAATAAATATGTTCAATGGGCCACGTGCATGTGTGTGTTGCTAGTATATATATATATATATATATATATATATATATATATATATATATATATATATATATATATATATATATATATATATATATATATATATGTGTATATACATGTGTGTGCTAGTATATATATTTATATATGTATATATATGTATATATATGAATATATATGTATATATGTATATATACATATATATACATATATATACATACATATATATACATATATATACATACATATATATATGTATATATACATATATATACATATATATATGTATATATACATATATATATATGTATATATACATATATATATGTATATATACATATATACATATATATATGTATATATATGTATATTTCTAACATATATAGCTCATGTTATAAAGATATGTTACTAGGCTATATACATATATACATATATAGCTCATGTTATAAAGACCACACAAATTGTACATTTCAAATTAGTTTCGTGCATCGATTTTGTTGCCCTTGTATGAGTGACTTACACTCATCCAAATGGACTCAAAATTTGTATGTAACCTAATTATAGTATGAGTAACAACCGGCCATGAGGTGAGTCAATCTATTTAAGGGTTGAATCAATCAACCCTGATTGGCAAGCAAGGATCTTCATCAACAACATGTTTCTGCATTTGATGTAGACCTAGATGATGTAATTCAATGTGGCTCTAAGGAATTACATTAGGCTAGCCATAACCATCACTTTCATTTATTGTATGTTTTTGTTATGGGATTTAACATGTATATGATATGTACCATATATGTCGTGATTTGATAAAGCATATGTATTTATAAATATAAACTCTCTCAAATAAAATATCAATTCTTAGATGCTTTCTAAAAGTGGCACTCATGAAAAGCTTGATCGACTAATCACAGGTTACACCTCCGTGTGGTGCATCATCTATCTCGTGGAAGTGTGATGGTAATAATATAAGTTTTGTCTCTACGGGGCGCATTGTTATCATGTCGACTTTTGGGTTAGGCTTGACTGGTGATTCTCAGAGCATCTCGGCCCAAAGACATGTAGATTATTATGGCAAGGGGTTGCATATATCATCTATCTAGAATTGCATATGATGTAATTGGAAAGAGTCTCCTACCTTGATAGTTGACTGTGTTTTGTGGTGTTGATTGGGCCACAGTCAAATTATCTTGGACCTGGCCCACTAGAATTTTGTATGCTGCAATATTGTGAATGGATATTGAGGGCTATAAATTTGAATAAAATAGGAGTGATAGTAATTAAAGACCTAATTAAAATCATCAAATTTTATCAAACTAAATCAAAAAGGGTTTTTGATAAAATGCAAATTTTCTCTCGTAGAATCAAATGATGAACAAATCTGATTTGCAATTGGTCCTGAAGAAGGAAAAACTTGACGGGAGAATTTTTTACGACTAGTTTTAGACTTTGAGAAGGGTTCTCAATGAAGAGTGCAAACTCTATGTCCTTGATAAACCAATGCCAGAAATACATGTTCCTGATGCACCTAGGGCACAAGTGGATGCGTACTGGAAGCATTCTAATGATGCCTTATAGATAAAGTACCTTATACTTAGATGCATGAACTATGAGTTGTATGAGAAATGTGAAGATATGAGTGTTCTTAAGATGGTAACACATCTTAAGAAAGTGACAGTTGGTCTTACAAATCAAGAAAGAATGGTATCCTGAAGGTGTTACTTGATTCTAATCTAACAGAGGAAACCTTAGTAGAAGAACATGCACTCAATATGATTGGACATGTCTATCATCTTGAAGAATTGGGATTCACCTTGATCCAAGAGTTGGCCATTGATATGATTTTAAAGACTATACCAAAATCATATAGATTCTTTATTGCATGTTATCATGTGAATAATACGGTTGGACATATGTCAGACTAGCTTTCCATGTTGTGTCATGTTGAAGAAAAATTGATGAAGGACAAGCCCATGATGGTGATTAGCGGAGCTGAGTCCAAGGATCAAAGAAAGACTGAGAAGAGTTATGAGGTCAAGCCTAAATCCACATCTTAAACACTCAAGATAAGGAGAAAGAAAAGTACAAGCTGATCTCATCCTTTGTACTTGAAGGCATTTAGGAAGAAGAAGATAGGAACGATGATCTCTAATTCAGGTATATACATTATTGAGATAAACCTATCTACTTCATTATCATGGGTAACATATATCTAATGTGGATCTTACATATGTTCTCATATGAAAGATTTGAAAGGAAGTAGGCCTTTGGGAAAAGGCAATGTGAAACTTTGAGTTGCTAATGGCACAAGAGTTGCGGCCACCGCATTTAGAACCTATAGTATATATATTCCCACAAGGCTTGTAACAGAGTTAAATAACTGCTATTATGTACCTACTATAAATAGAAACATCATTTCTATATCTTGTTTGGACAAGGATGCATTTGAATTCCATTTTAAAAATGATAGATGTTCTATTTCAAAAGATGGGATCTTTTATGGCAGTGCCCCAATGTCTTATGGTCTTTACTTGTTAGATATAAAGACAAATGTATATAATATTAATACTAAAAGACTAAAAATCAACAACTCAAACAAAACATACCATTGGCATTGTAATGTAGGGAACATAAATGAGAATTGCATATCTAGACTCCATAAAGATGGTTATCTGGACTCTTTTAATTTCGAATCAATAGAGACATGTGAATCTTGTTTGTTGGACAAGATGGCTAAGACCCCTTTCACTGGTAACAATGAAAGGGCTAATGATCTATTAAGACTCATACATACTGATGTGTGTGGACCTTTTAGAATAACTTCTAGAGGTGGGTACTAGTACTTCATTACCTTCACTGATGACTTCAATAGGTATGGCTATATTTATTTAATGAAACATAAGTCAGAAACTCTTGAAAAGTTCAAGGAGTATATGAATGAAGTACAAAACTAACTTTGTAAAAGTATTATGAAACTTCATTCTGATTGAGGTGGAGAATACTTAAACTAAGAGTTTGAGGACCTTCTTAGATCCCATGGGATTGTATCCCAGTGGACTCCACATGGAACACCTCAACATAATGGTGTCTCAGAAAGAAGGAATCACACAGTACTGGATATGGTGCGAACAATGATGAGTTTAGCTGAGCTTCTGACTACCTTCTGGGATTATGCTCTATATACCACCGTTCATACACTAAACTGGGTACGATATAAATTTGTTCAAAAGACACCATATGAGATATGGAATGGGAAGCGTCTCAAAATGCATTTTATGAGGATTTTGGGTTGTGAAGCTTATGTCAAGAAAATGTTTCCTGCAAAGCTTGGCCCAAGATCCAATAAATGTTATTTTGTTGGATATCTTAAAGAAACTAGAAGATATTACTTTATTCCCAATCTAAAAAAAGTGTTTGCTTCCAGGGATGGCGCATTCCTTGAGATGGATTTCATTTCCAAAGGAATTAGTGGGAGAAAAGTGAAACTTGAAGATGTTTGAGACCAACAAGAGAGGAACAAAGAGAATTACAAGATGTTGTGGAGTCTCAAATTCCTCAAGTAACACATGAATCTCATAGATCTAATAGCAAACACCTTGATCCTAAAATATTTGGATATCTTGTAACTCATAAAGGAAATGAATTGGTCATAGATGATGAGCCAATATCCTATAAAGATACTATTGAGGGACCAAAATCTGAGAAATGGCTTGAGGCCATGAGACCTAAGATGAAATCTATGTATACCAACAAAGTATGGACTTAGTGGATCCACCTGAAGTGTTAAAACCCATAGGGTGCAAGTGGGTCTCCAAGAAGAAGACCTACATGGATGGTAAAGTACAAACCTATAAGGGAAGATTGATTGCGAAGGTTTTCAAAAAAGTTCAAGGTGTTGATTATGAAAAAATCTTTTCTCTAGTAGCCATGATTAAGTCCATCAGGATCATGCTTGCTATTTCAACTTATCACAATTATGAGATTTGGCAGATGGATGTTGAAACCGCATTCCTTAATGGGAATCTTGTTGAGCATGTGTATATGAAACAACATGAGGATTTTATAAATCCAAAGCCTGCAAATAAAGTTTGTAAGATACAAAGATCAATCTATGGATTGAAGCAAGTATCTCAGAGCTAGAATCTTTGCTTTGATGTTACAATCAAAGGGTTTATCTTTATTCAAAATGAAGATGAAACTTGTGTGTACAAGAAGGTTAATGGGAGCATAGTGACATTCCTCATATTGTATGTAGATGACATACAATTTATGGTTAATGACATCCCTACTTTACAAAAGGTAAAGACATGACTTGGAAATACATTCTCTATGAAAGGCTTGGGAGAAGTATCCTACATATTGGGAATAAAGATCTATAAAGATAGATCTAGAAGGCTTATTGGACTGAATCAGAGCACACACATTGACAAAGTGTTGAAGCAGTTCAGCATGGAGAACCTAAGAGAGGAAATCTTCCAATGTTGCATGAAGTGACCATCTTTAAGAGTTAGTGTCCCCGTTCTTGTGAAGAAAGGGAACAAATGAGTTTGATTCCACATGCCTCGACAATTGGATCAATCATGTACATAATGTTATGCACCCGCCTAGACGTCTTGTATGCCTTGAGCATGATGAGAAGATATCAGTCAGATCCAGGTGATGCTCACTGGATATCCATGAAAAACAACCTCAAGTGCTTGAGAAAGACTAAGGATCAGTTCTTGGTATAAGGTGGAGAGGAAGAGTTGGTGGTAAAGGGTTACATCGATGCAAGCTTCCAGTCTGATCAAAATGATTACAGATTGCAATCAAGATTCATGTTCTGCCTTAATAATGGAGTTGTAAGCTAGAAGAGTTCCAAGCAAGAGATAGTTGTCGATTCTAAAATAGAGGTTGAGTATATTGTTGCATTGAGTGCAACAAAGGAGGCTGTATGGGTCTAGAAGTTCATTACAGAACTAGGGGTTGTTCCAAGCATCAACGACGTAATCGAGCTATATTGTGACAACAATGAAGCTATTGCACAAGCTAAGGAACCCAAATTGCATAAGTGCTCAAAGCATATATAAAGGTGGTATCATCTTATATGAGAGATAATACAACGAGGAGATGTAAGGATTTGAAAAGTACCAACTGAGAACAATGTTTCCGAACCCATGACAAAGATACTTTCACAGTAGAAGCTTGATGGTCATGTTAGATCACTTGGAATATGATTTCTGGGTGATTGACTCTAAGTACAAGTGGGATTATTTTAGTATGTATGCCGAAAGAGCCAATCATGTGATGATTGTAATGACATAACTTGTAAAACCGATTTGATTATTTATAAAAGGCAAGCTTCCAATCTATTCTATTTAATTCAATTTTGAGATAATGATGTAACATTGTAAATGTCTAGAGAATAATATTACTCAATCACGCATGTCTTCAAATATTAGCCTTGAGGAAATTCAATCATATGGATGTTAAGAGTACATCTACATATTCTCATTATGTCCATGATCAGTTGTTATTGTGGAATGTTGATAGATATGAATAACATACAAGATCAGAGTGTGAGTTGGTTAATGATAGAATCTCATCAGTCATGATATGACAATATCAAACCAATCACACAGATACATGTTGGAGAACAGTGTATCTGAAAGACCCACCGTGAGACTGACACAAAGTCATAGTCATCTCTTATAGTGATGGTGGTGGTTGTGGTTTTTATACCTGAAATCATTACACTCATCACATGTCATTGGGTACAGTTTGACATCATCAGACGCAGTCCTGAAGCATGGATTGTTAAAAAGTGATGATTGGGTGATTTTTCACATGGGGATAGACTGTAAATGATAGAAATAGGATTTGTCCATCCTACAGGAGTTTTCTGTTCTAGGCCTCTTGATTAGCGAGACAGAGAAATGTATGGCCATGCACATGTGAGTCATTATGTGATATTGAGCTTACATATATCTCAGACAGTCTGCTCTTGGTTCAAGAAACAAGATTGATTGATGAATAGCGTGACTGCTTCATGCCTTGACTTCAATCTGAACATTAGTGACAAAGAAACTATACAAATACTACAACATCATGCACATAATGTAGGTTGAATTTTTTTCCAACTTTCCATTTACTTAGTTAGCATTGATTTGTGACTAGGCACCACTGATTGCTTGTGATGTCATAAGTTATTATGGACATTCACTGCCAACGTAATATGATACCTATAGGGTCACATATATAAGTCTCGACCTATAAGATGAGTTTGATCTTGAATGATAGATGAATTAATTAATAAAATATTTAGGTATTTGATTCACACAACAAGTAGCCTGACTGCACTATCAAATTCCCGTCTCATGGCATGAGACGACTGTCTGGAGTGCCAAATGCCCGTCTCAAGGGTTGAGATGGGCGTTTGGAGTGTCAGACCGATTCAAGTTGAAATTGGCTATGGATTAAACCGACCGGACTGACTTGGCTCACCAGACGACCGTCTGGGTGAGCGAGATGGCCCAGTTTGGTCGAAGGAAGGTTCTAGATATTTTTAAATTCATTTCGGTTGCACATTACTTGTTGTGCAAGGAATTCATATACGATATTAATTGAGAAAATGAATTG
Source organism: Alisma plantago-aquatica (assembly GCA_963693085.1). Taxonomy (NCBI): domain Eukaryota; kingdom Viridiplantae; phylum Streptophyta; class Magnoliopsida; order Alismatales; family Alismataceae; genus Alisma; species Alisma plantago-aquatica. The sequence continues at coordinate 713,902,991 of OY856414.1, read as the reverse complement.
TCAATTTCATGTGTGATTGGGAAACTACAAAACGTCCATCTCACAGTACGAGACGACCGTCTCACATGTCAGACGATCATATGGTGTGCCAGACGGCCGTTTTAGTTGACGTAGGTCACAAAATTTGAGATCTTTCGGTCCCTTCCACTCCCGCATCGACTGGGAACCTGGACCCAGATCCCGCCTATAGATAGAGGGGTATTGGGGGCTTCCCAGAACATAAAATAGACAATTAAGAATCAGTTGTTCTGACTAAAGTTATCCTCTCTGGTTGTGGTAACTATGAGAGCCCAAGTAAGTCCTACCCGATTAAGGAGGGATAGAAAGGGAAAGAGCAATTGAGATCATTGTTGTGGGAGAGCAAGTTGGTGACTAGTACGCTAACAGAAGGGATAACTCTTTCCTATCTGTTTTAGTAGGAGGACATGAGTTCTAAGAGGTCCGTGTGCACTTCTCTAGAGGCGGGAGGGCGTTGTCTGCCATTAAGGAAGACATCGCCAACCAATAGTCCGTGACGAGAGGAGTTGTTGTAGAAGGCGACGTATGAGTGTGCTATCCGTGGAGGAGTAGTTGGACGAGTCCCAGTTCAACCAGGAGTCATAGTTATGCAACTACAATGACGAGGATTATTGCTGAACTTACTCCAGGACCAGGTATATCCTCGTAACCATCTTTCTCATATTATAGTTATTGACGCGATCCGCTGGTTATGGAATATGGTAGATAAAACTTTTATTTCCGCTGCCTGCTATGTAGCTATATTTCCCTACAATAAGATCTAACCTATTAAGTGTGTTATTTCTTGTCTAGAAATTCTTTTTTTCTTCTAATATATGATTATAAAAAGTGTGACATGCTACTAATTGTTTGATAAATTTTTTGAAATCAAATCTTGCGGGGGGTCGTTTTAGCCAGGTCTAAGTTTAGGAAAACTTAGTTGAAGACTATGAGTCACCAGTCTACCCTATTTAGCAGGCAACGTGATCAAAATTTGATTAGAATCTATTTATTACTACGGACGGAGCCAAGACTTTCTAGTTTTGCAGGGGGGGGGGAACAAAAATATAAAATTCGGCTAAAACGTAGAGAATGGAACCCATGGTCATATAGTCAAGAGAGCACTATAAGGGTTTTGATATACCAACACACAACTAATATTTTGTGATATCACTTATCAACAAGCTTGTTTTATAGACGGCGATATAAAAACTAATAAAGTGACACATTTTAACAAAATCTAAGATAGTGGGATTTGAACCCGCATCAAGACAAAAAGATGTCATATATATATATATATATATATATATATATATATATATATATATATATATATATAATAATAATAATAATAATAATAATATATTTTAACTTTTTTTTTTTGTGGGGGGGGGGGCGCTTGCCCCGGCTCCGCCGCTATTTATTACAGTCTACTTTTAACTCAATGTTCAACTTGTGTTGTCAAATACTGAAAGTAGTCATGTCACACTCAGAACATTGTATTTACTAACAACAAATAGATCCATATTAAGTTTCGATCTCAGTTTGTGCCAAACATCTGTTAATTTGGTTTTAGTTCCCTGTTCGGAATTCAATATAGATTATGAAATCCTGCCTTCTAAGGTTGTTATAGTCCAATCGTGATTGTCATCTTGTTCTGACATTAACATAACACAATATCTTGATTAGATTAAGATTGAAAGTGGATTGTGCTGACGAAACACAATTTATCCCGGTTCGAACTACATATTTTGTAAACTTTTTCAATTCAAATTCTAAAACCTCAATTCATCGCCAAAGAGGAGTTAAAAACATTTGTTGCGGCGGGTGGACGGGCCGTCCTTTTATTCATCCACTGTGCAGCTGTGCTCCACGAATTCCATCGCAAGTGCATGTAATGGCACATGCATACATATATGCCGTTGTTGTCCAATTCACACAAGTATACTCCAAAGGTGGATCAATATTATGCCAAAGTAGTGGCACTCGAATAATAAATGAATGTTGTATGACCGACAGGTTTCAAATTTGAACTCCTTGATGACGGGATGAATGAATATTCAAAATCAACGACAATGTAGCACTTATATAAACATACAAGGATTGATAACACGACACAAATATGTTATCCTGGGCAAGTCAGTATGCACCGATGATCGCAATTAAGAGACCCTGTAATCTCTAAACAACTTAGGCTTCTGTGTATTTTCGGCGCTTGAATAGTGCAGTTAGTTGGGCCTATGTAACTGGGCTTACTGGACCCATCGTCGGTGTAAAAGGACAGCATCGCTGAACTAAATTTGAGCACAACGATACAACCAGATGAATTCGTTTCCTTCCATGTACTGTCCATATCTTCCGAACGGTTCCGTGCTCACAACTCTCTCTTCAGCTTGTTCTTCGTCCTCTTCATCTCTCGTCTTTTTTCTAATCTATACACTAACACTGGCAAGGAAAACCACATCCAGATTTTGATTTCCAAGTCAGCAGCGCAATCAGCTGGACCACAATCCCTGCGAAGCTCCTAACCAATGGTAAAATTGATCTTATCTCCCTCTTTTTCTTTATGTTGCCACAACTGTACACATCATGCTGTTTAACCTTACTAGACAAGAAAACATATTTAAAATCATATGGTATGAAAGAGTGAAGTAAGACTTGACTCCATACGTGGATAACGCTATTCGTTGTCTCTCCTGGATCCACATAGTGGAGCCATATCAACATTATGAGAATTCTCCTAAGTTCTGAAGTAGGATTAAAATCACCAATAAATCCTATAGTTAACGACAGTATATCTATCTAAATCACAATTCAAAATTACTTTTAAATCAACAAGCCCACAAAACAGATCCTTGGATGCCAATCCAAAGAATGTTTTGGATGCATGATACATCTCATAACACAAAATAATCGAGTATAGGTGATGACACCAGCATAGTACTCCTATGCATAATCCAGATGACGGTTCCCTTGCTACTTTAACTGATCTAAACTCTAACACACATCAACCACATGGCTTAAAGACACAAATTAAAACAATGGCAAGGAAACTAAGTAATATTTCACAGAATATCACACTCTTACTCATGACAAAGATTATACATGAACACCAATCTACAATAAATAGTAGTATTTGTAATATGGCTTATTAGTTTTTAGCATCTATAAATGGATAGGTCAAGTCATAAGATAAATAACGATGTTTTGAAATCACATATGTACGTACACATAAACGACTTGACTACCCAGAAAACATCGTTATAGTCCAAAAATGTATGGGGAATCTACATGATATACCAACTATTTACACAAAATTGGCCTCCATAAGAGTGTAGTTACTACTGCACCTCAACTCTATTTTAGGTCCTCTATTGACCCCCACTCGGTACCTAAACTTGTTCACAAGATGGGTGAGTACACTACAAAAGTGGGTGGACAGTCCCTCTCCTAGGAGAAAACATGCTAAACAATCATTATTTGACAGTTCTTACAGATTTTAGATATTGGCAAGAACATATGGTTCTAAGTATAATTCCCACAAGCATATGTTCACATTTGCAATACCTAACCAACAATATTTTCTCTCTTCTAGGATGTTTATGGAACAACTACTTTGGTGACCCCACCCCTACTGTGATAAAGTGAGACTTTGATATTCTTAGTTTTATACATGATGATGACGCGATGCTAGCCTGTAAAGTGTATTCGGATCATTTGAAGAAACTTCGATTGGTTTGGCAAGATTTACAAATCATATGATGTTGAAATCATGGTTAAGATCCCTAAGCCTATGTCTTTTTGAGGTATTTAATTGACATGTTAAATATTTGAGTTTTGGCACCAAAGTTGTATAGAATAAAGTTCAAGTTAGGACAACGCTATTGTTGAAGTTTACAATATTTTGATGTTCCTAGAGAGAGTTATCTAACATTGAAATCCAGAAAATGATGTGTGTTTTTGATGGTTGATATAGCTAAATAATTACAATTTAGACTAAGTTTTGGATGTTATATCAGTGCCATGGAGAAGTAAGGCTTAAGCTGCCCTTTCGTTGAGGAGTGCCACGGATTGGCTATGCAGAGGCCTAATCCAGCCGTCTAGTAGACAATCCGACGACATCAAACTTGTCTCCAACGTCCGCTTGGATAAAAGATTGTGGCGCACCAGCCGCAAGCCAAGCCTCGACCTGTCCCACGTCGTGATCGTGGCTGTATGAAGGAAACTAAATGAGCAGTTGCTCACACCAAATCTAGACAATTCGTTTGACCCTTCACAGAGCTACAGGGAGAACACGTTCTCAGTTTCCCTCTCTTTCCCCCTTCTGAGCGCAGACAGATTGGTTGGAGGAAGAAGAACGAAGCAGAGGTAGGAGGATTTTTGGAGGAAGTTAATAGGAGAAAAGCGAGCACTTGGTCAGAGGTGTTGAATGCTAGCGGTCCTATGGGATCTCATGAAAAATAACATGGCTGAGGAAGCAGGCCTTATCGGAGAAGAAGTGGAGGTTTGGAGACGACATGTAGGTGCTTTCTACTACAAATGAGGGCTATGGAACGCTGGGAGGATAAATGGGGATCGTGTTGGTCATCTCATATTTCAGCGAGAACGAAAGAAGGCTTTTAGTCTTTTGCACCGCCACGGCAGTATCTTGCGGCGGCAAAAGCTGCTCGAGCTCACAAGGAGGCGCCAACCGCTATCCAGAGAGGCCAGCGACACAGAAGTAGTAAGGTCAAAGCTCTTGGAAGTAAGGAGTATGACAACGAAGGACAGACGAAGGCTGATTGCTTACCGGGCAGAAGTCGTGAACACAAGCGTCTGTGAACTCCAGAGTCTGAAGAGGCCACCCAGGAAGTTGAGGAGAGCCATCAAGCAGAGCTAAGGTGATTGGTTGTGAAAGAACATGGCAAGGCTGGAACCGAACGCCACCAATCAAATGACGATGAAGAATAACACAGCGACGGCTGTAGCGCGGAGAACCAGCGCTCACGAGAACAAAAGAGGGAGCGGTCGGTTCATCCAGACTGGACACGAATATGTCGGCTCGATGCTGAACCTAGGAAACCAAGGTAAGAGAAGAGCGCCCCTAGACAGACGCTTGGCGGCGTGCGATTGGCTCGAAAAAGATGAATATCTCAATAAATGTTCAGTTCTTAGGTAATTCATAGAAATTAGCTAAGTTATAAAAAAACTACAAATAAAGTACCGCATTTCTCAGAAAGTTATGTAGAACAATATGAAAACATAATATCAGTAATTTGGTGCTTAAATAACATAGATGTTAAGTGAGATGTATAATTCTTATTTCATGGGTAATAAATATCAAACAATGTCCTAATATTATCAAAATATGTCCTTAAATCCTAAATCATGTTTGTAATCCATATAAGGTCAGTGATTATGATGTTGATGCACAAAATCATATGAAATGCTTCATATTGCTATTTAGGGCCGATAACCCTAAATAAAAGGTAAAAAATACATATATCGTCAATAAATGTTGGAATAGTCTGTATAAGCTCATATCAGTATATGTAACCTCAAGTTAATTCGGAGATTACAATAATTCACATAATTCATGGTATACAATGATGATTGCTCTTAATGTGATATGAACACTAGTATGTTTAATGAATATGATCTAGGGTTAATACATGCACACAATGATATGGAAACTAATGTTCATATAATTGATTCTAATATAGAATACGACATCAGTAACATCAATCTCAGAATACAAGATAAGACAAGTAATGATGCGAGTACTCTAATGACTAAGAAAAACCCTAAAATTTATCATGATTAGGGTTAATGATGAGGAGACTCTAATGACAATACATGATCTTGTCTTATTTAGGGCTTGGCCAAGGTTATAGTTGACACGATAATATGATGTGATGATTAGAATATCTAGTTCAAGGTATGCCCTTACCTCTTACTTGTCCTACTATTTAGTATTGTATTATATGTGTGCAAATACTTGGCATATGATATTAGATGAAATGATTGTGCTGGTATGATATTTTTCTTGACTTTCCATACTTACATTTATGAAACATCAAACAAAATATATCTATTCTATTATATCCGAGAACTTTGATGCGATGATTTTGAGTCGCATTTATAGACCTTTTTCATATGTGTTTTATGCTCTAATTAGTCATTTTTATGGATAATATTGCATAATTCACTCATTTCGGTCTTTGCCACCATTTTATGTCAAATCCCCTCAGTTGTATCATTTTGAGCAGTATTTATCATATTATCATAATTTGTGTGGATTTATTTGGTCTTGTTTTAGAATTTCAGGAAAAACAAGTATCTGCTTCCGTCGATACCATCGACGGAAGTCGATATCATCGACCAAGCCACAGGTTGCCAGCCGAGAGGAGCAGCACAGAAGTCGATACCATCGACACCCAAGTCGATGGCATCGAGATCCCTTTTTGGTTGCTGGCGAGGAATCCATCGATACCATCGACCCAAGTCGATGCCATCGACGCATGGAGGCTACAACGTCGCTAAACGACAACAACCGACGCTAACGAGAGTCGATACCATCGACCCTAGTCGATGGTATCGAGATGACACAGGCACTCAGAAGAAAAGAAAAGAAGGCTGTCGCTAATACGCTGAGTCGATACCATCGACCCGCGTCGATGGTATCGACGTCGGCAGATATGCGTTGGATTCGTTTTGATCTCAATCAGACGGCTGGAGTTATTTGATGACCTAATTAGGGACTTATACCTAATGACGGCCGCCGAGAGAAGAGGATCTCATTTTTGCATTGCACGGGTGCCGAGAAAGGGGAGAAAGGAGAACGGAGGCTAGAAGCTCATCCCGGTCGATTCAGACGCTGCCGAAGACGGATTCCACCACCGACAGGCGGGGAAGCTCGTGTTCTACGCCAAGGATCTACCGGTTCTTCTCCGTTCATGGGTTTTCCTACTTATTTCACGTTTTTCTTATGAATTCCCCCATTTCTACCATGTATTCGTGTAAGATGAACATGCGAGGCTAAAACCCTCCATCTTTAGGACCGGGAGTAGCTCGGGGATGCATTGTATGACAATTTTATATTGATAATTCATATTTTCTCTCTTAAATCCGTGGTATAGTTTCATTTTCTCTATATATATTGTTATGCCTGATCACCATAATAATAACTTAATGCCCTTAATCACTTCGACAGAAGGATTAACGGTTTAAAAGAGACGAAACCTACATTAATCGATAAATCCCTTGACAAAGGAGTTGTAAAATTAATGGTGGGAACTGAGAGACCGTTTATAATGCACTTAGTTTAGGGGAATGATTACTATGACGGTGGAATCAACCTAAACCTAAGTAGTGAATTACACCACGACAGTGGGTAATTCTATTTTCAGGCCACTACCCGGATAGAGAGAGAAGAGTGAGGAATTATATGAAACCTAATACAATGTTGACCCGCGGTGAAACCGCAATCCTAAAGATATCCTTTTGAATTGATTAAATTAACCATTAATCGATTGTTTTCTTTGTTTCATTTTATTTTCTTTTAATTTCTACAACAAACCCTACTTGTCATCCGGTCTAGCTGATTGCAATTAGTTAGTAGGAGTCTCCAATAATTCACGTATCCCTGTGTTCGACTCGGGCCTCACAAAGGCCTATATTACTCGACGCGTATACTTGCGTTTTTAGCGCGTAGTAAAATACATGTCAAGTTTTTGGCGCCGTTGCCGGGGATACGGCGAATTGTTGGCACTTCGAGTGCTAAGAGCGGCCACTCTAGGCCACATTTTTTATTTTATTTTGAAACAACTTTAAATATTCCTAAATTTCTTTATAATAGTATTCACTCGTTCAAGCATAGTACTGAACTTGAATTTTCTCATTTCAGGTACTGTGTATGGTGCATACACGTAGTACAGACTACGATAATCGCACACCCGAGGTTCCACCCCCGGGGCCTGAGGACGAGGAGTACTACGAGCAAGAGCACCAAAGCAATATAGATTCTGAATCTGAGCAAGAGCAAGTAGAAGAAATGGCCGAACCACAGACGATATGGGAGAAGATCAAAGCGTCTTCTTCATCAGCATCAAAGGGGCCTATAAAGAAGCAGGCGATCAACATACTGACATATAAGATCGATCCGGCGTTGATTAACTTGGTAAAATCAAATGCATTTCACGGGCTGAAGAATGAGGACCCAGTTGCACACATCAGCCAGTACATTGAAAACTGTGATATGGTGAAGATAGACCGGTTCCCACAAGATGCTCTGTACCTCAAGCTATTCCCAAGTTCCTTGGCAGGAGCGGCAAGAGAGTGGCTTCATAACCTCGATGACGAATTTGTTCAGTCTTGGGATCATATGGTGGAAGTTTTCTTCGAGAGGTTTTTCCCTCCTGAGAAGACCAACGACATGATTAGGAAGATTCACAATTTCACCCAACAGGCGGGTGAGACATATTCTGAGACCTGGGAGCGATTCCAGGTTATGTTGAGGAGGTGCCCACATCATGGGCTGGACAGGGAAACACAAGTAAAAATCTTTTATTTTGCTCTCTCCGAGCACGATAGAAGTAATCTTGATTCAGCTGGATCTGGATTCTTTTTGAATAATACGGATACCAGATGTTGGGAGATATTAAAGAACATGGCTAGGAAACAGTCATGGGGCGACAGAGGTGCAGTGGAACATGTCAAGGATGTTGGTGAATCCAGAATAGTTAGGGAGCTAAACGATAAGTTAGATCTTCTAGCTAAGAAGCTGCTAACTAAGGAAGATGCATCTGAAGATGAGGAGGCCCAAGTGAAATTCATGCAACAACAGGGCTATAGAAACAATGACTATGCATGGAGGAAGGATAAAAAATTCTCATGGAAGGATCCGAATAATTTTCTGCAGGATCCGAATACCAAGCCACAGTAGGGAGCCGAGGATAAGAACACCAAATTACTAAGTCAAATGGTCCAGCAAAACCAAGAGATGATGACCATGTTTGGTAAACAATTGCAGTCTCAAGGTGATATTCTAACCAAGTTTGGGCAGACGCTGCAAAGCCATGGAGCACAAATGTGGGCATTAGAAACCACCGTGGCGCAGATTTCGAGTGAAGTGGCGGCCATCAAGCACGCCAATCAACAGAAACCCGCAGAGAATGAGAATGTGGCCCAAGCACACCATCAAGTCAAGTATATGTCTGTGGTAAACAGTGAGGAGGAATCTCAGGTGCAAGAAGCTGTAGAAGAAAGAAAAATGACTTTCAATGTGCATGCGACACCGGCAATACCGTATCCACGCACTTACTATGGATTGCCAGGCGGAAACCATTTCTTCAGAAAATCAGAGAGAGTTATGAATATTGTATCTCCATGTAGGCAAGAAGAAGAGTTGCAGGTTGTTTGTGCACGTGCGGAGACAGCGAACGTGAGAGAGAAACCACAACAAGCTGTTACTATTGAGGATATTTTGCCAAAGACCACGTCTGAGGGTGTGATTGAAGCAAGCTTAGAGGAGGTACCCCCGAAAAGCTCTTATGTGCCACCTCATAGGCGTGTTGATGCAGCTGATGTTTCAGATCCGGTCAATTCTAAGTCAAAGAAAGAGCATCGTCATTTTAAGAAATTTCTGGAGATATTCCGAAAACTCCACATCAATATTCCATTAGTGGAGATGATCGAGAAAGTACCCGCCTATGGGAGGTTCATCAAGGAAATCATCAATAAGAAGAGGCGGATAAAAGACGATGAAATTTATTGGATGAATGAGACAGTGAGCTCTATGATTCACGGGAGTTCACCAAAGAAGAGAAAGGACCCAGGAGGTTTTTACATACCGTGCTCAATAGGTGGTCAACATTTTCCTAAAGCACAATGTGATTCTGGCGCTAGCATAAATCTCATGCCTTTGGCGACATTTCAAAAGCTGGGGTTAAAAGAGATAAAGAGGTCAGCCGCAACAATTGAATTGGCGGATGGGTCTACCGTGAGACCCTATGGAGTATGTGAAGATGTTCTAGTCAAAGTGGATAGATTCATATTTCCGGTGGACTTTGTCGTCATGGATATGCCACCACTCCAAAGCTGTGAAATTCTTCTAGGAAGACCGTTTCAAGCAACAGCGGACGTCGTGACTGCCTTAGGGAGAGGTACTTTGTCCTTGGGAATTGGAGGAGATCGAGTTGAATTCAAATTACCGCATGATCCTCTAAGTGCAATCTCCAATGTGAAAATATGATGAGCTTCATACCGTCTAGCCTAAGACGTTAAATAAGGGCGCTTGTTGGGAGGCAACCCAACCATTGGTACATTAGGATAGTTTAATTCTAGTCATAGATTCGTTTCGTTTCGTTCAAATTCTAGTGTAAAGAAGATACCTTGATCCGTTTGTTTAATGTGCAGGCACAGGCAGGGTCGATACCATCGACACATTGGTCGATGGTATCGACATAGGTTCAGGTTGACAGCTGCAAAAATCGCTCTGAGTCGATACTATCGACGGTCCCGTCGATGGTATCGACATACCTACAGGAAGGTTGCGCAATAAATGTCGATGGTATCAACATGCAAGTCGATACCATCGAGATCTCTGGAGAACTTCAGAACAATTTGTCTCAGTCAACTCGATACCATCGACGGCCTCGTCGATGGTATCGACATGGTCACAGGTTGAAGTGAAAAAGTGGCGGTGTCGCAATGAAGTCAAGTCGATACCATCGACCCCCGTCGATGGTATCGACATCCATGTCACCGATCCGCGCAAAGACATCGACGGCGATCGCGAAGTCCACGTCAGCGATCTGGGTGCTGCGTCGATACTATCGACTTGCGTCGATGGTATCGACAGGTCAGCAATCCGGGTTTCACGATCCAACAATCGTCAGCTGTCGATACTCACGAGGGAGGCGGATAGCATCGAGACGTGTCGATACCATCGACCCGCGTTGATGGTATCGACGGGTCGACAGTAGCGCCGGCCAAGTCTATATAAGGAGAATTGCAACGTCATTTGACGTCACACCTTCAGAGCAAACTTCCTCCTTGGCGCCGAGCACTCCCCCGAGCTCTCCAAGATCGAAGAGCAGCAACATCGAGCAAGGATCTTCCCCGAGCGGAGAATCACTTCTCCATCTTCCCCGAGCTCTCTTCTTCTAATCCCATCTTTCTTGCAACAATGGTGCACGTCGCCGGATCATCGTCCTCGCACGCGAATCCTATGGAGATCGCGGAGTTCGTTCCACCCCCTACTGCTTCAGTCTCACGTCCGCGCCTGATTCACCCATCCGCAGAGGTGAGGAAGGTCTATGAGGAAATCATGAAGCGGAAGATCGAGTCGACCCGGTATGTGGACCGGGGAATGCTCCAGGAGCTTGGATTCGAGGCCACCTTGGCCTATGTGCTGAAGGGTCAAGCACGCCACACCAGTAGAAGGCCAGACGAGCTGGAGCGCCATGCGGATGGGCAGCCATTCTTTGGCGAATGGCCCACCTACAAGGAATTGGTGGTGGAGTTTATGGCGTCCCTTGACGTCTGCGTTGTGCCCAATGACGTGGTTGCATCGGACCGTGAGTGGATCAAGGGCCGGGTATCATTCCGGCTGTTCAACATCAACTACAACATCACGCTTGAGCAGTTCAATGACATCTTCAACTGGAACCATGGTCGCAACGATCACCGGCGCCCAGATTCTCGCACCGACTACGACAAGATCTTCGCCGAGCTAGTCACAGTGCCGGCAGGAAAGACAGTGAGCTACCACAATGTTGCGGTAGCGGACTTCGAGCATCCCTTCGTCCGGGTCTTACACCGGATGTTGAGCCTTACGTTCTTTGCTCGGAGCGATTTAGCATTGAGCAAGTTTCAAGAGAGCGATCTTTTCTTCCTCTACATGCTCCTGAAGCGACAAGAATGCAACTGGGGTGCGTTCTTTCTGCAACGCGTTCTGGCAGTGAAGAGGAGTACAAGGAAGGCTCCGATCCATTTTGGTGGGCTCATCACCAAATTGGCGATGTACTTTGGGCTGAATTTCCAGTCCATGACTCTGATTTCCACGAGGAGTAAGGTGAACGTGCAACATCTGCACCGTTCAAACCTTATCCTTCTCCGGGATGGGTTGGCGTACGCACACTGCCACGTCAACCACGCTTACCAGGAATGTGCACTGCCAGACGACGTCTTCAACATCGCGGGCGCACAGCACTTCCGGTGGCCGATCATAGTCGTCGAGTCCGATGAAGAAGAAGGCGGCAACAATGGACAAGAAGGCGAGGCTGAGGAGGAAGAGGAGGCTTTCACACCTCTTCGCGCACGAGTAGCACCATGGAAGCGTCCTAGGATGCATCCGGGTGCGTCTTCATCATCACAGCCCCCGCCGCCATCACCACAGCCCTCGCAGCCAGGCGAGGATGCCTACTCAATGCAGGGAATGTACACGATGCTGCAGGACATACATCAGACACAGCAGCAACATCTAGAAATGTATACCGGTATTCAGGATACTACGCACCATTTACTTGACAACCAAAGGGCGATGTTCGAGAATGAACGTCTCCTCCTCGACAACCAACAACAGATACACAACCGGTTGCAAAGGATGGAGATGCAACAGGAGCCCTTTTATGACCACTACTGGAGTCAGAGCTACTTTGGAGGCTATCCACAGCCTCCGCCGAGGACCCATTACGATCCGAGCTTCCGGGGGGAGTATCCTTCTTGGGATCCTACGGCCCCACAGTACCCACCTCCGCCTCCACAAGAATGATCAGGGTATCTCTGTTCCACTCTTAAGATTGTTTTTGACTATGAGGCCATAGTCGAATTCAAGCTTAGGGGGGTAGTTGGAACAACTCTATCTTTTCTTTTATTGTTTTTAGTTTTTAGCAGTGTTATTTGTTTCTTGCATTTTTAGTTTTGGTAGGATCCACGTGCTATCTAGTGTAACTGTGGATGTCGTAAAAGTTTGTCATCTTGCTATTAATTCATGGGAAATTTAAGGGATATTTAAAATTTTTTTTGTGTCTTTGGATAGCTTGACTTGGTTGCCCTTGGGGAACTTATCCTACGAAAATGATTGATTATGTCAACTTTAAAACAACATTTCACACCTATACTCCTTTTGACTCATGAAAAGTGGATAGTAACGGTTGTTTGAGCCTAACCTAACCAAATGGTAATGAGACCTTAATTGGATGTAAGAGAGAGAACCCTCCAAACCACTACACAGGTCAGTAAGGAGGGACACATAATATCTGTCTAAGGTTCAGTCATTTAATCTTGTGATCTTTCCACGTCATTTTTCCATAATCCACCTAAGAATTGGAAGTAAAGTGCAGTTTCAATTCCTTCTTGTGTGCATAGCATTTAGATAGGACTTGCATTGATATTTTCCATACGTTTGCATAAAGAAAAAAATATATAGGGATTCATGCACATTACTTTTAGGTGCATGTCATGTAGTTGCACTCATGATTTTCATGCATAAAGTACACCATGTATCTCAATTTTTCCTCAAAAGTGATCTAAACTGTTCCATACCTTCGAAATATTGCAAAGATTTCCAAGCATGAAGTAAATAGCTCAATACACTTATCTCTAAGCAATTATGGATATGTGGGCTAAAGTGAAGAAAAAATTCTGAAATTCTGAAATAAAAAAAGAGAAAAAATTAAATTATAAAAGAAAGAAAAAAAAGGAGAATTTAGAAGGAAGTGGAATAAGAGGGAGAAAGGAACATGATATCACTCGCATTACAGGAAAATTGAGTACATGATGTGGCTTAAGTAGATTTCCATCTCATTTTGGGGTGGAAGGTTAGTGCACGCATCATTTCACCCAATTTTAGGCATTAGGGCATTTCTAATGTGCATTTGCATTATTTAGGACATTTTTGTTTTATGCATGATTGAATTTGTACAATACTTCCAAGTTCTTCCATGAACCACCCATTTCCATCCACCCGTTGCTCGGATTGGTAGGCCACCGTGAATTTCTCCTCACTTATGTTTATCAGGAGAACTGCTTCCATGTAGATGGTAGTTAGGGCGAGCAATGTAGTGTAGGCGATCACAAGATGCACCAATGTTGAATCGGCGAGTTTTATTATGTTAACTGCCTTATGTGATAGTGTCATCGGTTTTAAGGATAATTTCTCTTATGGATGATTATTGTCGCCTTTAGGGTAATTACTGTTCTGTGGTTAGAGAAGGCCAGTTTGAGAATGTTCAGTGGGAGTCACATGGGATGTTGGGTTGGTGTGTTGCTTTTTTGTTGACATCTGCAATTCTATTCTAAGGATTAGTTGCTTGAGTGCGAGCAATGTTTAAGCTTAGGGGAGTTTGATGCGATGATTTTGAGTCGCATTTATAGACCTTTTTCATATGTGTTTTATGCTCTAATTAGTCATTTTTATGGATAATATTGCATAATTCACTCATTTCGGTCTTTGCCACCATTTTATGTCAAATCCCCTCAGTTGTATCATTTTGAGCAGTATTTATCATATTATCATAATTTGTGTGGATTTATTTGGTCTTGTTTTGGAATTTCAGGAAAAACAAGTATCTGCTTCCGTCGATACCATCGACGGAAGTCGATACCATCGACCAAGCCACAGGTTGCCAGCCGAGAGGAGCAGCACAGAAGTCGATACCATCGACACCCAAGTCGATGGCATCAAGATCCCTTTTTGGTTGCTGGTGAGGAATCCGTCGATACCATCGACCCAAGTCGATGCCATCGACGCATGGAGGCTACAGCGTCACTAAACGACAACAACCGATGCTAACGAGAGTCGATACCATTGACCCTAGTCGATGGTATCGAGATGACACAGGCACTCAGATGAAAAGAAAAGAAGGCTGCCGCTAATACGCCGAGTCGATACCATCGACCCGCGTCGATGGTATCGACGCCGGCAGATATGCGTTGGATTCGTTTTGATCTCAATCGGACGGCTGGAGTTATTTGACGACCTAATTAGGGACTTATACCTAATGACGGCCGCTGAGAAAAGAGGATCTCACTTTTGCATTGCACGGGTGCCGAGAAAGGGGTGAAAGGAGAACGGAGGCTAGAAGCTCATCCCGGTCGATTCGGACGCTGCCGAAGACGGATTCCACCACCGACAGGCGGGGAAGCTCGTGTTCTACGCCAAGGATCTACCGGTTCTTCTCCGTTCAGGGATTTTCCTACTTATTTCACGTTTTTCTTATGAATTCCCCCATTTCTACCATGTATTCGTGTAAGATGAACATGCAAGGCTAAAACCCTCCATCTTTAGGACCGGGAGTAGCCCGGGGATGCATTGTATGACAATTTTATATTGATAATTCATATTTTCTCTCTTAAATCCGTGGTATAGTTTCGTTTTCTCCATATATATTGTTATGCCTGATCACCATAATAATAACTTAATGCCCTTAATCACTTCGACAGAAGGATTAATGGTTGAAAAGAGACGAACCCTACATTAATCGATAAATCCCTTGACAAAGGAGTTGTAAAATTAATGGTGGGAACTGAGAGACCGTTTATAATGCACTTAGTTTAGGGGAATGATTACTACGACGGTGGAATCAACCTAAACCTAAGTAGTGAATTACACCACGACAGTGGGTAATTCTGTTTTCAGGCCACTACCCAGATAGAGAGAGAAGAGTGAGGAATTATATGAAACCTAATACAATGTTGACCCGCGGTGAAACCGCAATCCTAAAGATATCCTTTTGAATTGATTAAATTAACCTTTAATCGATTGTTTTCTTTGTTTCATTTTATTTTCTTTTAATTTCGACAACAAACCCTACTTGTCATCCGGTCTAGCTGATTGCAATTAGTTAGTAGGAGTCTCCAATAATTCACGTATCCCTATGTTCGACTCGGGCCTCACAAAGGCCTATATTACTCGACGCGTATACTTGCGTTTTTAGTGCGTAGTAAAATACACGTCAAACTTCAACTCTTTGGTAGTAAAGTGTTGGAAAGTAAAGTACTTCAACTCTTTGACAGTAAAGTACTTGGAGGTGATCCAACTCTTTGGTAGTAGATCACATTGTGAAATGATCCAACTCTTTGGTAGTAGATCATAAAGGCCTTAATGCATTCAACTCTCAGTTAGTAAATGTATGGATGATATAATAGAAAATGTGCCCAAAACATGTGTTCTCTTTTGCTAATAAACATTCTTGTTCAAATATGTTTTTCTAATATTTATTTATTACTGCCAAGTATTAGTTTTATCTTACTTCCAAGTCTTAGTAATAAGAGCTATATAAAAAGATATGTAGGCGAACTCATTACAATATTTTAAAATATTGTGCTAACTTGTGCCACATGTAATCTTTTGTTTAGGTTGTCGATGTATGCTCTTGAAGCACCAAGATAGTTGAGAGTTGTGTTGCGAGCTGACGTAGATGTGGACCTATTGTCTTAAGATCCCATTATAGAATGTAGCATGTGTACATGTAAAAGTTTACTGTTCAATGTGTAATATCAAATTTTGTAACAATTCATGTTGTAATTATATGTTGAATGGTGAACATGTGTTGTATGGTTTTATTATTGCTCATGTACATGTGCTACTGTTGTTTTCTTGTTGACTTCCTCTGATGATCTTCTTCCTAGCCTAGTGCGGGGTGTTTAAATAGTAGAGTCACCAAGGTGAGGTTTCAATTTGGACGTCACACATCAAATTAGGTTTTAGAAAATCTGGGGATGTCACAGGTGGTATCAGAGCATGAACAATAGCAAAGCCTAAGATTTGCTCATTATGCTACTCAAATCTAAAGAAAACCTTGAACTTTAAAATATTTAGGGTTAGATTAGTCATCTTTTAGAGACTAGATCTGACTTAGCCTCTAGGTTAACACCTAGATGTATGAGAACTAGGTCTAGACTAGTGCTTGTTGTATAGCAAGTCCTTAGGTTTCGTTCTTTCCTTATAGTGCAATAGTATCAGATGTTGCATTATTTTAGAAATGGAGTACATCAAAGGAAGAGAAACCCTAGATATATGGCACTCATTATCTAGAGTAGCTACACTAGTCTAGACCATGTTTTCATCCTTTTCACTAGGTGACATGGCACTAGACACTCTACTAAGTGAGGGACACTCATTTTGTGGATTTGGTTTCTGATTCCAATCGGATCGAACCTCGATAGTTTTCTCTGACGCATGTTTCATAGGAGAAAACCTATATAATATTTTGTTATATATGTAAGTATTACAAAAATGTGTCCCCACATATGTACAAGTAGGAAATGGTCATGCAACCTAAGTGGAAGTTAATGACATCAGTCTCGAAGAGAGTAGTTCCAGATTAGATGTCTAGAGCCTTCTTTGGAATATATGATAGATGGAATAGATGAAATAAGTTTAGATGATACGATCTAAGACTTGCATAGATTATATAAGATGGTTTATGATGATATATGTTTATCTTTGAGGACCTAAGTTCATATTTGAGGTTTTGAGATAAGCTTTGATGATGAAAGTATGTATGCCTTTATAAGATAAGATAAGATAAGTTAAGACAAGGTTGTGAATCAGTATGAGCCTCAAGCTCTTTTATGAAGGAGGACCTCTAGTGTTGGGACCAATTATAGGGGAACCTCCAGAGAGAGTGAGACCGAGAGGGAGAAGGTCAAAGAACCAAAACTCCAAGATATGAGAATTATGAGAAATATGTGATGTGATATGTCCTAAACTAGACTACTACTAAGTGAATGAGTTGAGTTGCTTTATGCATGATTCCTATAGTTTTATTGAATGCTAGATGTCCTTGGGAGGACCAAACCCTAGAGTTAGAGAGAGGCTTCCTATATATGCATATGTGAATATGAATATAAGTACCTGCCATCTAGTTGAGGGAGACAGTCCCAAGACCCTGGAGGAGGTAAATGTTAGTATGTTATGAATCCTCAAGCTTGGGTTGGTGGTTCCTCATAGGACTGTAGTGGTGTATATAAGAGAGAGTTCAGGAATCATATTTTATGGGTAGAGATATATGAAGAGAATGTCAATATCATGTTTTGGTTTGTGCTTATGTGGTTAGAGTTTGTAAAGATATCACCAACACCATTGAGGTAGACCTGATAACCCTAAACCAAGAGGGAAGATAAAGTTTTTTCTTACGAGATACTCACATAAATGAATATGCTTAGAGATACTGAGCATGACACTACCCTCAAGAATGGGTCAGAAGGACCTCAATTGGACTATATAAAGTTTTGATATATCTTTGACAAGCCATTTGTATAAGTTTGTTTAGCACAACCCAGATATTATATGTGTGTTTGTGATATAAACTCGAGATGTGACATATAGATATGACATGTGAAGAACCTAGAGATTCTCTGATAGACCTAATATGTATAGATGATTAACCATGTACATGAATAATGATAATGTGATATAGGTTACAAATCATGTGTTGAAGTCACTAATAAAGGTTTAAAAGAGATATGGGATGGTAGGGTTTGGAGGACAAGCGGTGCCTGGCGACACGTGTAGTGAGGATGGTGGAGGTCGTGGCCCCCGACCACCAGACCAAGGATGGATGTGTGCAGAGGGGATGATGGAGAACACTAATGGCGCCACCATCCTACTCGGTGGCCAACAACAACCAAACTAATAGGAGATACTTCAACAACTAGGACTGAAATTTCAGTATGGGAGACTTGGTGGATGAAGGGGTCACAACCAAACGCAAGGTAATGGATCCTCAATGGAGGTCGATGACCCTCAATAGACAGAAAACCACTTCCCCCGCTACATGGACCAGGGAAAAACATCCCACAATCCTCACCGCACCCCCCGTGTGCCTATATCCTGCACGAACGTTGTCCAAGGAACTTTTGATGAGAACCCATCATCAATCATGGTTTTTGAAGATGCCAATGTAACTTTCACGAAGGAAGATATCATAATCCAGAATGAAAATGGGATGTCTAGCTTCACGATCAAAGAAGGCAAATATACCGAATTAATAAAATTGTGGTTCTATACTGTTATTGTGAAAGCCATTGCTAGGAAAGTAGGGTACATGTTCCTGTAGAAATGCCTCGAACCATGTGGAACCTTATCGGCACCTTATGTTTGATCGACCTTGAGAATAATTACTTCCTGGTCCAATTGATGTGTCAAGATGACTATCTAAAAGTTCTCACTGGTGGACCATGGCCGCTGATGGGATCCTACCTCAACGTGCAGCCATGGGATCCCAACTTCATCCCGTACGCAGACAACCCAAGATATATCGTAGTGTGGGTTCACATACCTAATCTATCAATCTTTCTGTATCAAAAAAGTTTCCTTGAAGAGATCGGGGATTGCATTGGCGAGATGGTGAGGGTGGACACAAACACGGCCCTAAAGAAGCGAGGCAAATTCACCTGATTAGCAGTCAAGCTGGACTCTCTGAAACCTCTGGTACCAATGATCTTTGTAAAAGGGGAACGCTATCAACTGGAATACAAGAACATGCATGCCATATGTATGTTCTATGGTAGAATGGGCCACACCGAAGACTTATGCAAAATGAAGGCGGAGGCAGTCAAGGCGAGCCAACAAGTGCAAACAGCAAACCCGACAGAACAATCTGCCCCAATCGCACCGCAAGGCGAATTCTCAGAGGGGATGCACGCCAAACAACCACAGTGTCACCCACACAAAACCCAAGGTAACGGTGGAGGCAGTGTAACCATGGCTAACAAGTTCAACAATCTCAGCCTTGAGGAAATGATGGAAGGCGAGGAGATAGTGGACATCACCGCAACAGAAGAACGAAGGGCCCAACCCAATAGTGGCAGCACACCCCCCACTCCAAGCGCACCTCTATATTGACTATAACTAATATTGACGGGCGGAAACGCAAGGAAAATAGTAGGAGAGCGAGCAATCACAGGGAAACCAACCAATCCATAACTCCCCCAAGGGAGACACAAAATCAGAAAGTGCTGAACCAACATGGCAACAACGACCGCACACAAGAGAAAGGTAAAGAGAACCAACACCAAGCTACTGATATCTTAGAGGAAGACATAGTTGTTATTACAGGATAACAAAGCAACCCACATGTATCCAACATGTTCTGCTTTGGTAACAACATGAACAAATCAGCGGAAGGGATACCAGATTTCTCAACACAGCCTCAGATGGAGATGAGTGTGGGGATTCATCTTCATAATAGGAAGATATACATGGACAAGGATGTGGAAAAAATTGGTTCTAGGAAATGGATAAGGAAGGACTCCTATGAAGTACATGAGAAGACACCAATTAACGATGATGGTGGCTCGATGGTGCCCAAAAACCAACAAACCACAACCATTAGATGATCTATGCAGTATGGAATGTTCAGGGTGTCTGTTCCTCAGACATCCAATTCACAATCCAAGATTACTCGAATCACTATAGGATTGATATCTTGGTGATCGTGGAACCTACGATGAGTGATCCAAGAGCCTTGGTGATCGTAAAGAAGCTGGGTTACGATGCGTCCCACTGTGTTGAAGCCACATGCTTCTCAGGGGGGGTTTGGGTTCTGTGGAAGCGACGAATCAGATCGGTGGAAGTGCTTGTACTTTGCAAGGAGTTTATACACTGCCTTGTGAACAAGGAGAGTCTGATCACCTTTGTATATACCCACACCAAATACATCAAAAGGCGACAAGTTTGGAGCCATCTATGCACCATCGCCTCAGCCACCAGTCTACTGTGGCTGGTCCTAGGAGATTTCAACGTCATCCTCGATCTGATAGAAAAAAGAAGCAACCGTAATTTCAACGTCACTAGTAGCTGGGAATTTGCCGATGCACTAAGCTCAGTAGGTCTTGAAGACCTGGGTGCTTCTGGGCCAAGGATGACCTTCAGACGAGGACTCCTACAACAATGATTCGATTGAGCCACGTCCAACATCGCTTTGGTAGAGAAAATGCCCGACACTCAGGTACAAGTTCTTCCCCGGGTGTCCTCAGTTCACACACTCATCCTCATCTACACCTCCAAGGGTAAGAAGGACACTACACACCATCTGAAGACCTGTGTCTCATGGAATTCTCGAGCCTCCTTCAATGCCTTTCTCAAACAAGCCTGGGATATAGGGTCAACCTTCACATAAGCAGCTCAAAAATTTATGCAATAAGTGAAAGATTGAGATAGGAAGGAAAAGAATGATGGCTAGAGGGAGAAAGATAATCTGTTGAGAAAGATAAATATAAAATAGAACTTCTAAATCACATCCTGAACCTGACTCTGGATGAGGAAGTGACTACGCTACAAGATAAGTACCTACAAATCCTCCACATGGAAGAAGTAGAGTGGCAACAAAGAGCACGATGCAACTGGATAAAATTGGGGGATTGCAACACTAAATACTTCTAAGACCTAGTCAAAGATAAGAGAAGGAGGAACCTAATTTCTAAGCTGAAGGATACATCTAACTGATGGGTTAAGGACAATAATGAATTGAAAAACCTTATCCGGTCTCATTTCTTTGAGTTATTCACACAGGTTGAGTCACATAACTTCAAGGAGCGTGCTCGCATCTACCCATGCTCGTTCCCTAGATTACAAACGACCATGGTGCTGCATATGGCCACATCCCCAGAGAAGGAGGAAAATTGGAGATGCTTATCAAAGATGAATCCCACAAAGGCACCAGGCCTCGATGGAATTGATGCTAGTTTTCTCCAGAAAAATTGGAAGGACATTTACACCTCCCTTCAACTAACAGTGTCAGGCTGTTTTGTAGGGAAGGAGATACCCGAAGCAATGACAAGCTCTACACTTGTGCTGATCCCCAAAATAAACACTCTAGAAATGTGTAATCACCTCTGTCCCATTGCTCTTAACAATGTTAGCATCAAATTGATTTCGAAAATCATTGTAGAGCGGATCAAGCTTCATCTAGACACGTGGATCTCTCCTCTTCAAAGAAGCTTTGTGACCGGTCATCAAATTTCAGATAACATAATTCTAATGTAGGAGATCATACACTTGATGAGAACACAACCAGTAGCCAAGCCTATATGGCTATCAAGCTAGACCTAGCAAAGGCCTACGATCGAATGAACTAGGATTTCATCCACGACACTCTATCTCGCACAACAATCCCAGACAACATCACACACATGATTATCGCCATAATCACTTCTGGTACTATTTCCATTGCCTGGGACGGTGAAGTACTTGATCCCTTCAAACCCTCGTGAGGGGTACATCAAGATGACCCCCTGTCACTGTACATCTTCTTCATGTGTCTAGACAAACTCAGCCAAGCAATTGCTTAGGAAGAAGGCAACAGAAACTGGAGACCACTGCGGCTCACCCGAGGAAGTCCAAATCTAACACATATTTGTTTTGCAGACGACATTGTGCTATTTAGGGAAGCGTCAATCTGCCAGGCTGGTGTTATGCTTAAATGTCTAGAACATTTTGGTGCTGCTTCTGGACAAACACTCTCCAAAGAAAAGTTGACAATGTTCTTCTCTAAGAACACACCCACCACATTATGCAGAAGAATTAGACACAAGCTCAGAATAGGCCAGACAGAGGATATGGGCTGCCACCCGGGAGTCATGTTAAATCATACTAAAATATCTAGGCGCACCTACATGGCCATGCTCAACACTGTAGAAGGAAGGATTAGCTCTTGGGTTAACAAAACTTTATCCTTTGCTGGGAGAGTTACACTAGCCAAGTTAGTTCTGAACTTGATACCAACTTACGTGATGCAAATCACCCCACTACCGATCTTAATCTACAATGACATAGGCAAGCTTATAAGGAGATTCATTTGGGGAAGCTCCAAAACCCACAACAACATGAGCACCATCTCTTGGAGGAAGCTAATCTCAGGAAAGCACAAAGGGGGGGCTACAAATACGACACACCATATCCCAAAACATAGCTCTTCTTGCACAGAATGTCTGGGACGTGCTGACATGCCACCCACTGTTGTGACGACAAGTGATGTAATCCAAGTATAACCACCTCAAACGTAAAGGCATCACCACAGGATCAACATTGTGGAAATACGTTACCAAGAATCTCGAAAACATGCGGTTGTACACTACCAAAGTTATTCTCAATGGGGAGAACACATGTGCCTGGACTGACCCATGGGTCCTCGGAAACTATATACCTAAACTCCGTCAGAACATACCCATCCCAATGGAGTTATAGGATCTCAAAGTGGCTTCCATGATCAATAGAGAGCAGTGGAACATGTCCTTCATAACTCACCGGTTCTCAAGCGACATAGTGAATCATATCTAGTCAATGATACCCCCACCCTGACGCAAGTGAGGACCTATGGCAGTTCAAGGAATCACCCAAAGGATGGTTCTTGTCTAAAGCTATCTATAGAACTGCTGTCAAGAACTACATCCAGCCAAGGCAAGGATGCTGGACCAGAATTTAGAACCTTCAAGTTCCCCACTGAACAAGAACACTCATTTGGAAAATCCTTCGCAACGAACTAATGACCAATATGGTCATAGTTAGCTGAGGCCTCACACGAGCAACAATCTGCCCTAGATGCAATAGAGGAGATGAACACACTCTACACCTATTCTGGGATTGTACTTCAACACCAAGTATTTGGTAGGCACTTTAGACAACCCTTGGCATTTTAATGGATCAAGGAGCATCTTTAGACTCGTGGATAGAAACGAATCTAAAAATATCACAAACAAATGCCAATTGTCCTATCTAGTTTGCTATCACCCTGGAGCACCTATGAAAAAACCAGAACGATTTCATATTCAACAGTAAAGGCATATGACCGCTAATCACTATTATTGTGATTGCGAGGCAAGTAAAGCTATGCCGAATCAGCTTCAAGAAGAACACCCCACCGAACACTACAAGGTCTTCTATTGAGTCATGGGCTCCCCCTTCAAATGACACAATGAAGATGAATGTGGATGGTGCAGTAGTGAAATGGACAAAAGCAGCGGCTACCAGCTTTGTGCTTAGAGATGACACAGGGACATGGGAAATTGGCGGCGTGACTCGAGTCCATTCCTCAAATGTTTTAGCTGTTGAGCTACTAGATATTATACATGGAGTCCAGGATTGCCTGCACCACCCTCATGCTATCTGGTTCGAGACTGATAACAAGGTGGCAGGGAGAATGATTCAAGGGAGGAGGAGTGTCCAAACAGATACATGAACATCATGAAATGCTTCTAGTGACTAAGCCGCATCAAGAGGAACATCAAGGTTGTGTACACCAGGAGGCAATGCAACAAACCTACAGACATCATTGCCAAATGAGGATCCAAAAACAATGTGCAAAATGCAGAGTGGGATCACTGTCCAACTCAATTCTCTGAGAAATATGGAGATGAGAGGGGGATCAGATCAGTTGTACAAGATCATGTAGCTTCTCCTACAACTCGAGAGAAGGATGAATAAGATAATCTCGTGGAGTCTCAACAAAATAAAAAATAAAAAATAAAGGTTGTAACCAAATATGTGAATGAAATGAGATCATATTATTGTCACTTCTTAGTTGTGGTGTTAATGTAATGCTTAATAAAGATGTAGAATATTGTTAGAACATTAGCACAACCTAAAATGATGGTGGCACCTAGATTGATAAAGTGGGTTAATTATAATTAAATATTTCCCCAAATATGTTAAAGTGATGTCAGAATGATAATGGTTGGGTAAAAATAGGATGTAAAACCTTTAAAAAAATTATGAAATGACAAAACCTAAGCATCTACAAACGAGTATGTTATGTTAGTGAAAAATATGAAAGATACCGTGGCATAACCTAAGCTTCTAAATCATGTTATATGTTGAGCACTTCACCTTAGATGCTTTAAAAACCTCTTAGGAGTGCTTTGGATGTATGGTTCTAAGTATCCTATGTGGATATGTTATGCTAAGAGTGGTTCCCTACATGTAGATGAAGACCTTTTGATTTTCCCGTGGAGTATGAGACTAGCTTAATTTCAAGGATGAAATTTCTTTTAAGATGTATATGATGTGATAGTCTAGATTTTGGCTTAATTTTGAGGAAGAAATTTCTTTTAAGGTGTGTAGGATGTGATAAAGTCATATTTTGATATTCTTCATTTTATACATGATGATGACATGATGCTATCCTGTAATGTGTATTCAGATCATTTGAAGAAACACCAATTGGTTTGGCAAGATTTACAAATCATTTGATGTTGAAATCATGGTTAAGATCCCTAAGCCTATGTCTTTTTGAGGTATTTAATTGATTGGTTAAATAGTTGAGTTTTTGCACCAAAGTTGTATAGAATGAAGAGAAAAGCTATTATTGAAGTTTATAATATTTCAATGTTCCTAGACAGAGTTATCTAAGATTGAAATCCACAAAATGATGTGTATTTTTTATGGTTGATATAGATAAATAATTACAATTTATACTAAGTTTTGGATGTCATATCAGTGTCATGGAGAAGTACGACTTAACCTGCCCTTTCATTAAAGAGTGCCACAAGTTGGCTATGTAGAGGCATAATCCAGCCATCTAGTAGACAATCTGACAAAATCAAACTTTTCTCCAAAGTCTGCTTGGACAACAGATTGTGGAGCACTAACTAGGAGCCAAGCCTCGACCTTTCCTACATCGCGATAATGGATGGATGAAGAAAACTAAATGAGTAGTTTCTCTCACCAAATCTAGGCAATTTGTTTGACCCTTCAAAGAGCTACAGGGAGGACACATTCCCAGTTTCCCTCTCTTTCCCCCTTTTGAGCGTAGACAGAATAGGTTGGAGGAAGAAGAACGAAGCAGATGTAAGCGGATTTTTATAGGAAGTTAATATAAGAATAATGAGCACTTGGTCACAGGTGTGGAATTATAGCGGTCCTATGAGATCTAATGAAAAATACCATGGTCGAGGAAGCAATCCTTACTGGAGAAGAGGTGGAGGTTTGGAGACGTCATGTAGGTGTTTTCTACTACAAATGAGGGCTATGGAATGCTATGACGATACATGGTGATCGTGTTGGTCATCTCACATTTCGACGAGAACAAAAGAAGGATTTTAGCCTGTTGACCTACCACGACAGTATCTTGATGCGACAAGCTGCTCGAGCCCATGAGGGGCACCAATCGCCATCCAAACAGGCCAGAGACATAGAAGTAGTCAGGATGAAGCTCTTGGTAGTAGAGAAGTATGACAAAAAAGGATAGAAAAATGTGGATTGCTTTCGGGGGATAAGCCGTGTGGCAGAGGCTTATGAAACAGAGAAGCACGGGCGTCCATGAACTCTAGAGTCCAAAGAGGAAACCTAGGAAGTTGAGGAGAGAAATCAAGTAGTCGAGGCAATTAATGTGGAAGAACCTAGAGAGGCAGGAATCAAATGCCATCAATCACACGACAGAGAGGAATCACACGACAGTGGCTATAGTGCAGAGAACCAAGGCTCAGACACACTCATGAGAACAAAAGAGGGAGCGAGCGGCTCATCCAGACAGGACATGAACCTCCAGCTCAAAGCTAAACCCAGGAAACCAAGGGAAGAGAAGTGAGGCCCTAGACAGACATGTGGCGGCATGCGATTGGCTCAAAAAAGGTGAATATCTCAATAAATGTTCAGTTCTTAGATAATTCATAGAAATTAGCTCAGTTATTAAGAAAATACAAATAAAGTACAGAAATTCTCAGAAAATTATGTAGAACAATATGGTAACATAATATCAATACTTTGGTTCTTAAATAAAATAGATGTTAAGAGAGATGTATAATGATTATTGAATGAGTAATAAATATCAAACAATGTCCTAAAATTATCATAACATGTCCTTAAATCCTAAATTATGTGTATAATCTATATAATGTCAGTGATTACGATGTAGATGCATGAAATCATATAAAATGCTTCAGATAACTAATTAGGTCTGATAACCCTAAATAAAAGGTAGAAAATACATATATCACCAACAAATGTTGGAACATTCAATATAATCTCATATTAGTATATGTAACTTTAGGTTAATTTTGAGATCACAATAATTCTCATAATTCATGGTATACAATGATGATTGCTCTTAATGTGATATGAATGCTAGTATGTTTAATGAATATGATCTAGGGTTAGTACATGCACACAATTATATGGAAACTAATGGTCATATAATTGATTCTAATATAGAATACAACATCAGTAACATCAATCTCAGAATACAAGAAGATAAGACAAGTAATGATGTGAATACTCTAACGACTAAGGAAAACCCTAAAATGTATCATGATTAGGGTTAATAATGAGGAGACTCTAATGACAACAAATGATCTTGTTTTAATCATGGCTTGACCAAGGTTATAGTTGACACAAGAATATGATGTGATGATTAGAATATCTGGTTCAAGGTATGCCCTTACCTATTGCTTGACCTACCATTTAGAATGGTTGTATTATATGTGTAAAAATACTTGTCATACGATATTGGATGAAATGATTTTTCTGGTATGATATTTTTCTTGACTTTCAATTCTTATAGTTATGAAACATCAAACATAATATATCTGTCACATTATATCCAAGCACTTCAACTCTTTAGTAGTAAAGTGCTGGAAAGTAAAGTACTTCAACTCTTTGGTAGTAAAGTACTTGGAAGTGATCCAAATCTTTGGTAGTAGATCAAATTGTGAAATGATCCAACTCTTTGGTAGTAGATCATAAAAGCTAATGCATTCAACTCTCAGGTAGTAAATGCATGGATGATATAATGGAAAATGTGCCTAAAACATATGTTCTCTTTTGCTAATAAACATTCTTGTTCACATATGATTTTCTTATATTTGTTTATTACTGCCAAGTATTAGTTTTAAATTACTACCAAGTCTTAGTAATGAGAGGTATATAAAAAGACATGTAGATGTACTCAATATATTTTAGAATATTGTGCTGACGAGTACCACATGTAATCTTTTGTTTAGGTTGTGGAAATATGCTCTTTAAGAACCAAGATAGTTGAGAGTTGTATGGTGAGACGATGTACAAGTGGACCTATTGTCTTATGATCCAGTTTTAGAATGTAGCATGTGTACATGTAAAAATTTATTGGTCAATGTGTAATATCAAATGTTGTAACAATTTATGTTGTAATTATATGTTGAATGGTGAACATGTGTTGTATGGTTTTATTATTGTTTATGTGCATGTACTACTGTTGTTTTCTTATTTAATTTCTCTAATTTTCTTCTTCTTAGCCTTGTATGGGGTGTTTAAATTGTAGTCTCGTTGAGGTGAGGTTTCAATTTGGATGTCACACATCAGATTAAGTATTAGAAAATCTGGGGATGTCACACCTATAGTGTAAGTTCACGACCCTCCCTCAGCTACCCGCACACCAAGGGGAGCATTTAAATTCACACAGTGGGCCAACATGAGTGACAAGATCATTTTTATTCCAAAATTCTTGGTCCCTTTGTTGGGGAGCCCTTTTGTTCACACCCAATCTTCTACCTCTCCGAGTTGCAACAATAAATTCACCAACATGATCAGTGAAATAAAAGTATAAATAAAATGAGAATATACATTTTTAGTAACAAGAAGACTACTCATTCTCTTCTAACTTTCTTATTTATACCCCCAAAATCTACTTAACCTAGTTTGATTAAGTGAAAGTCATCACTCATATTTACACGATAGTGATAGATGATTTAATTCTTATATTGATTTATTAGCATAAGATAAAAACAAGAATTGATCCGCCATGAGGTTAATAGGGACACCATGACCTACAATCTAAAATGTGGTCGCTTAACCTGGGTACTCATGAAGGGTCATGCATGTGAGACCCTTAACCTTACTTAAGGTGTTGGACAAGATTAATTACCATCATTGAATTCTTATAACCATAATATAACCTTGTGACATACTTTGGAATTATACGACAAGATTAAGTCTCAAATTTGGTCCAAATTGGACACTATTTGTGCTAGTTATGCAATTTTATGCACATTTTGGACTTTTATGCAATTTACACTGACTATGCAACCTTAACACTCAAAGATGAGATCAAAGGGATCATCCGTGCACTCAAAATATGTGTTGAATGATGCTGGACATCACCTCTCATTCTATCCAATGCAGTAGTGGTGACCAAGATCATGCAAAATAAAGACATCCCAGCTAACAACTTAGAACCCCACCAGAGTAGCTACACTACCCTTTTGCTGGCCTTCCCCTGCATAAAAATCTCACACATCCCTAGGATCTTTAAATCCATAGTGGATGGTATTACAAAACACACCCTTTATTCTTTCACCCCTAACAACTTCTTCTCTATAAAACCTCCTTGGCTTAATAAAGAGATGTTAAATTTCCTTTTTCTTGGCCCGTAATAGAGAACATGATGAATAATACTTAATCTCTATGGTTGTGTTTTTTAAAAAATGCCTTATTTTTTTACTTTAGCATTTTCCATTTTATTTCTTTTTTTATTTCTTATTTAAAAAAGTAATATAAGGTTCTAGTACAAATTACATATTATTATCCCTCTTAAGTGGTTAAATTGCATTTTAGACCCTAATTGTTACATCCATTAAGGTATTTATGCATATAAACTCACATTGGCATAATCAATGTTCAATTATATTCCAAACCATTAATATTTCTACAAATTAAACATAAAGGCCAAAAAGGAATAAGGGTTATGAAAAACTCAGACCAAGGCTAAACTAAGAATATACCCAAGTTCAGTATCTTACAAAGAGTTTGAGGACCTTCTGGAAATTGTGATAGTATATCATAAAAGAACTCCACCTAAAACATAGTGATTTATTAGAAAGAAGGAACCACATACTGATAAATCATGGTGTGATTATCGATGAATCTAACCTATCTTCTAATTTCCATTTTGGCACATTCTTTACACTAAAACAATGTACCATCCAAAATGGTTCTTGAGATATGGAATGGGAGGTGTCCCAATATGTCTTTGTAAGGATTAGGATTAAAACTAATACAAGAAAATGGTTTATTGAAAAATCTTTATCCACAAGTCATATGATGTTAATTTGTATAACAATACTTTTATCTCAATCTGACAACAAAATGCTTGTTACCAGAATAGCTAAATTCCAAACTAATTAGTGGGAGAAAAGTAGAACTCAAAAAGTTTGAGATAAATGATGCACCCCTATTTTAGGGCTATATTGTGTCATGTTTCACTTCAATCACATCTACACTTGTTAGATTGCATGTTATTTCCCTTAATATGTGATTTCATGTAAAATACACTTATGGATGTTATTTGCATGTTTTTCAGGTATTTGGACTATGCTTGGATGGAAGAGAGAGAAAGAATGATCCTTGGGTTTCTCTACCCTTAGAGAAGCCCAAAGTGATATCCAAGCCCCCCTAAACCTATCCCTAGTGGCCAAATATCAATTGAAACAATGATGCCCAAGGATGAACCAAGTACAAGAGCCAAATGTTGATACAACGACCAACACGGTCATGGAACCATAGAGCGACTGTGCTAGCCCAAGCAAATCAACAAAGTCAAATCTTGAATAACCAAAGTCAGCAGCATGGCCGTGCAACACAAAATGGCCATGCCATCATGCCCTAGAACAGTCATGCAACACATCATGGTCATGTTGCAGCTCTTCCCGGATGACTGTGGCACTCAGAACGGGCATCTTTCCTCCAAGCCCCAACGGCCGTGGTGACCACCACGGTCGTGCTAACCCTGCCTTACCACAGTCGTGGTGCCACCACGATCGTTCCACCATAAGTTCAAAACTCCCAAACTCCCTACACATTCTTCCACATTTTCACCTTGGCTATTCCCATCCACCACAACCATTTTGCTCATACCCCACCACGGCTGTGCTGCCTAATACGAGCATGTTGCTCAACATAAGCGTGCTACATAAAAACCTAGCACAACTTTTACACTAATCTCCCCATTCTACCCCCCCTAACCTAGTGATTCCCCACCAGCTATATATACTTGGGTGGAGACTCTATCTTGAGGTTAGCTAGTAGTAGACCACTCCCAGCTCCCCCATTTCTCTCCCACTCATTTCTACTATGTTCCACCTCCATTTCATCATCTTCCACCTCAAAAACACCTATTTTAGGGTTTTTGACCACTTTCCACCATACATCTATGCCATCCACTTACCTTGGAGGGAGGTGCTTGAGCTACAACTGGTAGGAGGTGGAGAAGGAGGAGTCTTCACTGAGCTCATCATGGATTTACACTCTTGTACTTATTATTCTTCCTTTCATTTTGTATTTTCATGTTCTATGAGTAGCTAGGCCCTTAGGTGGGGTGTTTGGGGCCAAAAATGTTACTTTGATACCATATTGGGGGAATGACATGTAAACATTATGATTTCATTTTATAATGATTATATTATATTTCTATCTCATTCTTCATGAATTGCTTTGTGGTTTGTGCTTGAAATCACTTAGATTCTATGAAAATTGATTATATGTGGCTCCTTTTATGAATTGCTCCTAAGTCTAATTAATGGATCCCTAATTAGTTATTCACCTTCCTGCATGTTAATCAATTCTCCTACATCTAGGTGAGGGATCTAAGTAGCTATTATAGGAACACTTATTGCAATTAGCTTGGGATGCTAATTACAACCAAAGTATAGCATCAGTATAAAAGTAATGACTATATTAAAAGTATTTAAAAACAACCAAAGTATAGCATCAGAATAAAAGTAATTACTATATTAAATTTTACAAAAGTACATCATTATCTCCTATATAGGGTTTACATGGATATTACATCATAAGAATCTAGATAGAGGGAAATCTAAACCATAACAAGTTTGTATCTAAACATCAACTTCATGAGTTAGGTCTGTGTTGAAGCCATGTACTCCTTATCCTAATCCTAGGCTGGTCCTCCATGCTCCTTCCGTTCACTTTGATCCTAGGCTTGGGTGGTTGGGAAATCACCCACTAAGAGAAGGAAATAAGGTATGTGTCAATAGTGAACAAATACAAAAGGTTAAGGAATAGCATGGAAATAAAGGCTAAGTTCATTCATAAGATGAAGAGATCAAGAATATGAGACATAATCAAATAGATTCTTACCATAACAAGAAAATAGTAAACGATTGCATGCATGCTTAACCATACTTCCTCTTCAAGAGAAAAAAATTGTCTTCAAAGCCTATAATGAGTTTCAATTAAGCAAGTAGACATATTCATTCCAATCAAGTTCTCTATAGTCCACCTCTAATGCAAGTGCATCCCATATACTACTTCCAAGGCCATCTAAAGACTTATACCCCTCCTCCCCCTCCATCACTACAACTTTCCCACCAATTCACCTTCCAACCTCAATTCTCTCCTCCACCTCAATTTCAATACCACGTGCCACCTCCTTCTCCTCCAAAATCACAACATGCTCCCTCTCTCCACCATGAGCAAGGTAGTATTGTGACAATTCTAAGCAGTGGGAAATCTCTTGAGAAGTCCACAAGTCAAAGAAAGGTTGATAAAGCAAAGCAAAGGCAGCCAAGTGGTTATACTATGATTGATATTTCCAAAGATGATTCTATGACACCTCCTGATGAGAATGTGATATGTTTCATCCACCTCACACTCCCTTTGCAGATTCTACCACCCCTAGTGTTCCACCTCCTAGAAAGTCACAAGGAAATCACATTGATTTAAGTCCTATGAAATAAACTAAACCACCATTCCATGATGCATTTGATGAACCCTTGGAATTAAAAAGGAGGTAAAAGCACAATGTCAACATTCTAGATGTGTTTCACCAAGTGAACGGGAACATTCCATTGTTGGATGCTATCAAGCAAATTCCATCCTATTCCAAGTTTCTCAAGAACCTATGTTCTGTGAAGAGAAGGTCAACGAGGAGAATACTAAAGAGAGGGAAGTTGACAAAACAAGTGTGCTCTTTCATCCAACATTCACTTCTAGTAAAGAGGAAATACCCAAGAGCCCCACTCATATCTAGCGACATAGGGGGACACCGCATAGACAAGTCCCTATTTGATTTGGGATCTAGTATGAATTTTATGCCATATAGTGTCTATGTGGAGCTGGGCTTAGGCAAGCTGAAACTGACTCATTGCACTCTCTAGTTGGCGGATTGCTCAATGAATGTGTCTGGAGGAAGAGTGGATGATGTTTTGGTGATGATAGACAAGTAAAGGGGAGTAGTTTTCCCTACCGATTTCATTATTCTTGACATGGAGCCTGAGGATAGGAGAATCCCATCATCTTGGAAGGCAATTCCTATCTACAGTTGATGCCGAGATACATGTTCATAGTAGCACAATGATAATATCTTTCATGGACATGAAGATAAAGATCAACATATACAAGACCCCAACTTGACAAACTTGAGATGAGGATATTGGACATGATCACTGCAAGAGTTTGACTAGTCATTTGAGAGAAGGAGATCCAAACGAGAGAATTAATGATACTTTTTTTTATCAAAGGGATGAGGAACATAGGTTGAATGCAAATGAGAGAAGCCTTTATTGCATAAGTGGACACCAAAAAATTCCAAATGGATGAATGATGCAAGAATCTCCAAGAAGTCTAGCTAAAGGCTAGAAACTCAACACTTGTGGGAGGCAACCCACCAAGGTTTGGGGAATTTTCACCCAACCTATCATTTTTGATACTTTTGGTAATTTTTACACATTTCTAAGGAAACACTCACACTCACACTCACACTTATTTCTAATAGTTTTTGTTTCGTTTTAAGATGTGTAGTTGAAATCAATGGTAAAATGAGAAAAAATGGATGGAAGTTAGACAAAGATCCATAAAAAATCAATTTTGAGCAAAAAATTGGTGTTTTGATGAAGTTCAAGTTGAAATGATCTACCACAGTACTCACCATGACTTAGGTACCATGGAACGGCTATGGTGGTACACTCAAATCAACAAGGAAATCAAACAGAATCAAAGAAAATTGAAGAAGCAAAGAACAGACTCTGAATAGTCATGCAAGGCAACGCGACTGTATCACAACCATGCCAGAACGGCCGTGCAAGGCAAGATGGCAGTGTTTCAATCAAGTCAAAACAACCATGTTGGTCCACCACAGCCATGCATCTAGTGATCCAACATGGTCATGCCATGCAACACGGACGTGCTAGGTCCCGACCCCAACCACTTAACCCCCAATTCCAGTAGTTCATTTCACTTGCTTTCATTTCACCCCCAACGATAACACACTTGTTCTCTATGAATGGCATCTGTGCATGCTATCCCAGCATCTCCCACCTTTGATTTCTCCACCATTTCACTTTCAATCTGCCTAAATCACTCCTACGCCATTCTCCCTACCTCCATACACCATTTTCACCTCATTTTCATCACCATTTCCTCCCTTTCTCCCCATTCCTCCCCACATAGGCAAAACTACAAAAATCCCTAAAATCCCACATTTCTCCACCAAAATTCAACCGAGATGAAGAAGATCACCAAGAATGTGGTATCAAAGACCAAGGAGGCCATCTCCTATGGTCGT
This sequence comes from Alisma plantago-aquatica, assembly GCA_963693085.1. Lineage (NCBI taxonomy): Eukaryota > Viridiplantae > Streptophyta > Magnoliopsida > Alismatales > Alismataceae > Alisma > Alisma plantago-aquatica. The sequence continues at coordinate 713,868,513 of OY856414.1, read as the reverse complement.
TGGTACAAGAATGCCTCTACTTCAGCCTCGTCGACATCTCTTACCTCTCACCCGCCACCATCATTCTCTGGCTCTGGCAGAACAACCCGTTTGTCAGAGGCCGGGCTAGATAACTTGGTGAATCCAATTGTAGAAGAAGCCTCTGCTCAACCCCGATGTGTAGAACCACCACCACCTTCATTGAATCGACCATCTGTCTCCTTGACCCAATCCTTGACTTCCTCCACACAACAACCACTACCACAACCCAAGCTCGTAGGCAGCTACTCCTAGATCATGAGGATGAAGTTATGTAGGATGTACCTCATGAGGAAGTACCCAATGAGAAGCATGATGAAACATTTGAGGCGAGAAACAGTCTAGTGAATAGAACAAAGCACCCAGAGTGCCTAACACACATAGTGATTGCCACTCGTTACGCTTTCCAAGAGCCGATGGAGGCTTTGGGCATCTTTGATTTTCTTTTTTAGGATATATTAGAACTCGTTAGGTTGTTTGAGGTTCTAACCATAGTACAAGAGACTTATATTGAGCTCACATTGTAGTTCTTCACCACCTTAGAGAAAGTCTCACATGACGCCATCAATGTCAAATTGGGGAATGGAACTTACCTTGTTACTTCCTCCTTTCTCGACATCATTTTTGCTCCCAACCCTGAGGTAGCAGCCATACTTCATCATGGGATCACATAAAAGGATACAATTACACATCCATGTGGAAGAGGCTTATAGGGAAAAGTGGCTTCATTGCAGGTAAATCAAAGACAAATCTGATTCATATTCCCGTGTTGAGATGCATTCAGAAGGTCTTGGTAAACACCATTTTCTCCAAGTATGAGGATCAAGGCAACTATACAAAGAAAGACCTCTTTGTGTTGGGATGGATGGTGTAGCGAAAGTATGTGAATTTGGGATTGCTCATCATTGATCACATGAAGATAGTCCCATCCAAGAGAAAGAACCCTTTTATCGTGGGAGGGATTGTAACTTCAATTTCTCTGTCCCTAGATCATGATCTATCTAGATACACCAAGGTAGAAGGAGGGAAGATCATGTACTAGCATTACTTGATTCACTCATCCATAATTTCAGTGATTGACTAGAATATCTTTTACCAGGACAACCCTCCTTATGTAGGAGTTTCACTGGATCTCCCCTACCATGCTACACCTCTCCTAGAGGGGTGTGGCCCATCTCTGAACTTTTTGGATATCTTGAGGAGGTGGGAAGAGGAGCATCCTAGAGACACGTGGAAGCAGTAGCCTACAGATCTACTCGAGGGACTTTGAGATTCACAAGAAGTAGAGTAGAGGAGAAAGATGGAGGAGAGAGAGACATGCAAGGTTAGGAGATTGGAGGTAGAGGTGACACAACAACCACAACATCCCTCAGTGAATGCCTATGACATGTATACTATACATGCACATCTGGAGGGCATTGAGAGGACCCATGAGGGAATATTGAGGGCACAAGAGGGATTTCAATGCACATAGGATGCATTATGGTTGGATCATCAGTAGATGCACCGTCAGATCAACCATATGTATCAGTTCCAACATGCCCAGGCCCAGAGGAACCCCTAGTGGTGGGAAGATTGGTGGGGTGCATTGTTCGATTACTAGGAGACTTACCCACCACCATAGGCAGACTACTGGGGCAGTTACTACCAGTATCCTCCACTACAAGGAGGGGCACCACTAAAGCAATGACAGAAGCCATGATCATCTACCCTATCACTCCTATACTTTAGCGTCATGCTATGGACATCACAATTTAAAAGTTCGGGGTGGTAAGGTGTTATGCCCTCTTTCATTTCACTCATTCTACATTTCACCTACCTTTCTCCTATCATCTAGGTTAGATTTCACCTATTTTGCACACTTTCATGCCATGTAGTTTACCTTCTTGCAGTTTTTGTGTAATTTTCAAAATTGTTGCTCTTTTTTTCCATGCATTGCATATCATGTAGATTTTTTGTAATTTTTGCATGTTTTAGCTAGGATTTTCTTGTTTCCTGCTTTTTGTTCCATGATGCAGGATTATATGTCATTGAGGAAATTTGGCACCATTTTGGCCAATTTTGCCCAAATTTTGAATGCTTTGCCCAAAAAGCATGTTTTGACCCAATCTCTACTTTTTGGATTGAAAATGATGACCTTTGACAAATGAAAATGAATTATTATGTTTTACTACTAAATGGTATCAAAGATTGACTTTTACATGTACATCGCCTCTCTCATGTTTGTCATATTTTGGTTGAATTATGATTTGTAAAATCTATGAACGTTTAGGGCCTATGGAATCACATGATAGAAGTATGAATTTCATGTTGTTCATTTGTGTGGTGTGATATTATGTGATGAAGTGTTCGAATAATTTTCATGCGTGTGATCTTATGTTGAGAACCACACTAGTGACCCCTCTTTGACCTGACTTTTCATTCGTCATCTTCTTACCCCTCTTCCTCATGAAAAGATGCCAAAGTGCACATATTCATCATTGGCCACCTCCAAAAGTTTGGGATGGCCATATCTATATCTCACCGCTTCACTCGCACCATATGCCCTACCTATACCAAGGGTAAAGAAAATAAAAAGAAAAGAAAAAGAAAAAAGAAAATAAAAGTTTCTTCTATATAAGAGCATTTAAATAGAGAAAATATGAGTTTTATAGCACTCCTATCTCTTACCGCAATCATTTCTTCTATTTTCTTACCCATTGAGCTAGGAAACATCAAACCTAGCTCACTTCACCCTTTTTGCATAGACACGTGGGTCATTTGGTGTGATTTGAAGAATAATATTAAAAGCATGAAAATGAAACAACATTCTCAGTCATCTTTGATTAATGCCATCATTAAACAGTCTACCTGGAGCTACATGAAAGCCATATGGACATGTTGTGTGTTCTATGTCTATATTTGAAGTTTGTATGCTCAATGCTCTTTTCATGATTGGTTTGTGGAAGTGGAGAGGAGAGAGGTGGAATACATGTACTTAGTCATCACAGATCCCATTTACTCAATATTCATCTTTTGCATTGCATTTGTCATTTCTTGATTGTGGAAAAATTGTAGAGAGATTGTGTTGGAGCATACTTGAGGACAAGCATGTTTTAAGTTTGGGGTGGTGATGCAACCCTATTTTAGGGCTTCATCTTATGTCATGTTGCACTTCAATTATATCTATACCTATTAGATTACATGTTATTTCCCCTAATATGTGATTTCATGTAATTTTTCAAGTATCTGGACAACTTTTGGATGGAAGAGAGAGAGAGAGAGAGAAAAAGAATGATACGAGGTTTCTATACCCTTATAGAAGCCCAAAGTGAAGCCCAAGGCTCCCTTAGCCTACCCCTAGTGGTCAAAGATCAATTGAAGAAAAGAAGTCCAAGGATGAACAAAGTACACGAGCCAAGTGTTGATACAGAGACCAGCATAGCTGTGGAACCACAAAATGACCGTGCTAGTCTAAGAAAATCAATAAAGTCAGAGCTTGAAGAACCAAAGTCAGCAACATTGTCGTGCAACACAAAACGGTCATGCCATCATGCCCCAGAATGGTCATGCAACACAACACGACCATGTTGCATCTCAACCAGAACGACCATGGCACTCAGAACATGCATCTTTCCTCTAAGATACTATGATCATGGTGACCACCACGGTCATGCTACCCATGCCTCACCCACCACATCCGTGCCACCATCAGTTCAAAACTCCCAATCTCCCTATAATTTCTTCAACATTTTCACCTCGAATGTTCCTATCCGCCACGACCATTTCACTTATACCCCACTATGGCCGCGCTGCCCAGCACGACCATGCTACTTACAAATCTAGCACAACTTTTACACTAATCTTCCCATTCTACCCCCACTTAACTTATTTCTTCCTCACCACCTATATATACTTGGATGGTGGCTCTAGATCGAGGTTATCTATTAGTATACCACTCTTAGCTCCCCCAATTCCCCCCAATCAGTTATACTCCATTCCACCTCCATTTCATCATCTTCCACCTTTAAAACGCCTATTTTAGGGTTTTTGACCACTTTCCACCATACATCCATGCCATCAACTCACCTTGGAGGGAGGTGCTCAAGCTTCATCTACTAGAAGGTGGAGAAGGAGGAGTCTTCACTGATCTCATCATGATTTTCCACTTCTCTACTTATTCTTTTTTTTGGTCGGTCCAAAAAGCGTGTTACTATAACCAAAAAAACTTTAGGTACATTTGCACCCCTAAATGAAAACTAAGACTTGATACACCAAACAAATGGTTGTCAAGGTTACAAGACATAACATCAACCAAGGACACAAAATAGGAAAACACTACACCCAATCCACCACAAACCCCATGAAACATGACTTTAGAGAAATCCTGTCCTCAATGACATTGAATAAACCCACAAAGAAGAGAACACATACTCCACCAGCATCAAGCCTCGAGGAGAACCTAGAGAAAAAGACATAATCCCCCTGCACATGCCCATGGTTGAGAAAACTCTCTCCAGAATTGAGAACAATCCCAACAAATAAACACCTAAAAAGTCCACAGTAGAGCATAACTGATTCATAACCACTCCAAGCTTTGAACAAGAGCAAGCAGACTTCAGAAGGAACACAAATTCAGACCCCCTTCATTGCATCAATGAACATCCAAAAATAATGACTGAGGACAAAACATAGCTCCTTCCTTCATCCCAATCCTCCTGGGTAAAAGCTATAGAGGAAGCTCAAACATGTAGGAGAGAATACCGTAGGATCCTTCCATGAACTGCCCTTTGAACGTTGTCCTTGAACCAGACAGCTACCTTTCCTCCGCTGGTGTTTGACTCATTTCCAGAAGGTGTGAAGTCCAGGTAGTTATCCAATCCCTCTTCAACAGTCGGCGATCAACAGGTTCTGGATCCTACGAGCTCGGCTACACGCAGCAACAGGAGAGATCCATAGGAGAGAAGAAGAATCTACCGCCACCTTGAACCCATCCTCACACGATGCTCCTACTTACACAGAAGCACTTCATCGAACACCTAGAAGGTGTTCAACCACTCATCTGCAAAGAACACACACGCCAAAAAATCGCCAGATCCTCAAAGATCCTACTGCCCCATAGGAGTAAAAACCTCGAGCACTTGATGCTCTCAGCCATGCCGTCTTCAAGCAGCCAAAGGTCGGTGCTAGAGAGAACCTCCAAGCACCAGGATGGTGTCCGTGATGGAGAGGCCACTCCGCCAAACAGGTCAGAGCAGAGACCAATGAACTTGTGGCTTATCAACACCCGGATGACCTAGAGCATAGGCCCGCAAGAGCTTACGATGGCTCGGTGGAGGCAGCCTAGAAAGGGGCTGAAGCACCCCACAGCTCTGTGACCAGAGTCAGAGATGGGGCGTCGCCGGACGATCGTCCTCGCATAGTAGACAAGGCCACTTGACGAGAAAATCCTACCACCATCAAAATGTGATCGAATATCAGTGGAATCCAAAGAAGGACAACTCCTCAACCACTGGAACGAGCAGATGCTAGAGAGGAAGGTGGCGCAGAGACCACCTAGGATCACTAGCTCGGAGCAGCAGCACAAGATCCAAAAACATGACTGGGACCGGTTCCTATCTCTCCATCTCACTTGAATGGAAAGATTCGACAGGGTCAAAACACCATTCCATCAGTCTGGGTTTGGATGCTTGTGACACATCCAATTGCTTTGGGACTGGGCACGAGGGAACCTCAAAGGATTCACTGATATGCCAGCTTCACAATCTCCAGAGAAGACCACCTTCAGGATCTACCAATCGTGGTTGAAGGCCAGGGGGAGGGAGGTTCTGGGGAAGCACACCCCTCCCCCCAGCGACGACTGCCGGGGTAGAACCTAGAGAGAAGGTGGAGAGAAAACCCTAGAGAGAGAGAGCGGGTGACTTCTCTATTTATTCTTCTTCCTTTCTTTTTGTATTTTCATATTCTATGAGTAGCTAGGCCCCTTTGGTGGGCTGTTTGAGGCCAAAAATGTCACTTTTATACCATGTTGGGGAAATGACATGTAAACATTATGATTTCAATTGCTAATCATTATGTTATATTTCTAGCTCATTCCTCATGAATTGCTTTGTGGTTTGTGCTTGAGATCATCTAGATTCTTGAAAAATTACTTATATGTGGCTCTTTTTATGAATTGCTCCTAAGTCCAATTAATGGATTATTCACCTTCCTACATGTTAATGAATTCTCCTACATCTAGGTGAGAGATCTAAGTATCTAGTATAGAATCACTTAGTGTAATTAGCTTGGAGCCTTCTCAAGACTAGAATGTGGGTGATGTGAGGTCTAAAACTTCACTTTCACCTTACATTACTACCATCGACCCCTAATTGACTAAGAATTCTTATCCTAGAAACCTAGACTCGACTAGACTCTAATTGAATTTCACCTAAACCCTAACCCAATTGAGCCTCGTAATGGTAGGTAGGAGGTGTTAGGGACTAGTTCCCCTATACACACCCTACCTTATCCATGGCTAGTTAGTAGTGTAGGGAAATTCATTAGCCTCTAGCTTGTTGTTTGGTTTGGTAATATAAATGAAAGTATATTGTTCACACCACATCACCCCAACCTAATTGATAAGTTCATCCCCAAAACATCACACACTTCTCTTAATTATATTGAAACCCTAATTGCCTTCTTGTTTAGCTAGTGTTAGCTTAGTTAGCTCTTTACTTTCTTAGTTAGCTAATTGCCTTGTTCTTACTTGCTCTTGCTAGTTTAGGTATTTAATTTCTCTTGTGCTTAGTTAGCTATCTTAGTGTATTGTAGACCTATCCTTTCCTGCCTTAGTATATTTTTCTCTTTTCATGCCTTTTCTTTCTTAGTTAGCTTTCCTTGCTCATTAGAATTAACTGTCTAGGGTTAACTTTGGTTTTGAATCTTGCTTGTCTTCCTTTAATTACTTTTTTGTTCAACCATTGGTGTAATAAATTAAACCAACCTTCAAACCCTCCAACCCTAGACTTTGTAGTAGGAACATATCCCAAACTAACCTAGCTCTAGTGCCCCTTTTTGTCCCTTTGTATCGACCCTATTCTTGTCGCTTACTTATACCATAACACGACCCCATGTTCTTGCGAGTAAGTGCGTTAGTAAAAGTAGGTGTGTTCATTTAGGTCCCTTATAAATTTTTAAATATACTGTGTGTGTTTGATATGTTGAGGGTTTCATCTAGTCAAACTCAATTGGTTAGGTGTAATCCAATGCTCCCAAAAATGCACCAATCAACAAGAAAACATTGAACCTAAAGAGGTACAATAAGAACAATGAGAATCACAAGTTGTCATGGAATCTCAAATTCCTAACGTAATACACAACCTCATAAATCTAGTAGAATACTCCTTGAGATTAAAAGATTGTGATTATTATAACTCAAAAAGGTTGTGCATTGGTCATAAGATGATGAGCCAAAAATGAAGAAGCTGTTGGGGACCAGAATCTTAGAAATGGCTGAAGGCCATTGTATCTAGAATGGAGTCCATGTACACTAACACTGTACCACCTTGGTAGTACCATCTAAAGGGATAGAACCCACATGGTGCAAATGGGTTTTCAAAGAAGAAGACCGACATGGATAAACTATATGAGAAGATTGGTTATAAGGATTTCAAACAAGTTTAAGATGTTGAACATGATGGTGGAATCCCTTTACCAATCGACATGGTTAAGTCCATTAGTATCATGCTTTCCATTGCAACCTATTAAGACTATGAGATTTGGCATATGGATATTAAAACCACCTTCCTTACATTATATAATTAAGAGGGTGTGTACTTGACACAACCTGAAGGTTTTATGACTCCATTAATGTAAATAAAGTCTATAAGCTACAAATGATCAATCAATATGAATATGTGGTTAAAGAAAGCATATCGAAGTTAGAATATTTAATTTGACAAGATAGTTGATGCATGTTTACTACATGTACTAAATGCAAGTGAACATATTGAAGTAGCTGTAAGGACCCTGACCTGCGTTTAGGGTTTACCCTGTTTGTTTTGCTTAACCTTAGTGGTTTGGTGCTTGCTAATCACCTTTAGTGGTGATTAGGGTTTGGTTGTGCTTTGTTGAGGGTTCGAGGGGCTACTTGCAAATAACCCAAGTTTAGGGTTTTGTGTGCAAGTTTGCCATCTTTTGAGATGTTTTCCCCTCTTTGTTTCCTCTAGGGCTGAGAGGAAGGCTTGGGCTTGTTGTTTGAGTCCTTTGGGCCTGAGTTGAGCTTGTTTGGGCCTTGGAGTTCCTTGTTTGGGCTTGTTTGAGCCTTGTGTCGCCCAGTTGCTTGGTGTGTCGCCCAGTAGAGCTGCTGGTTGTGTCGCCCATGTTGCTTGGTCCAGCTTTGACCATGTTTGGTGGACACATGGTGCACATCTTGGACAACTGCCTTATGGCTTGCATGAGAGGTGGCTTGAGTTGGTGGACATGTGTCCCTTGGGTGGAGGACACATAGCATGGTTGTACCTTGGTTTCTCCTCCCCTTCTTCCTATATAGGTAGCTCTTCTCCTTGCCTTAGTCTCATTTGGTCCTTTGGTCTCCCCTCCACCCTTGGTGCACGATACCCCTCTCCATCTTGCTTGTGTTGGCCGATACACTTCCTTGGAGCTGAAGAGGTGGCCGATACACCTTCCTGGAGCAGCTTGGTGGACGATAGCTTTGGACCTTGGAGTGCTTTGGAGCTCGGAGCTTAAGGTGGGTTGCATAGCTTCTAACCCTAACTCCTTTACCTCTTTCTTGATCTTATGCATGTTAGTGGACTAGCTTAGCTCCTTGCTAGTGTACCCTGGTGGCCGATATCCCCCTTAGGGTTTAGGGTTTTCTTGAGCACCTTTGCTTTCTAGGGTTTGAAGTCTCTTGTGTTGGGGGTAGGTGATGACCTAGGGTTGGGCGATACCCCCTTCCTTGTGATTGTGGGGCGACACACTTGCCCCTAAGTTGAACGATATGATGCTTTAGGGTTTGAGTTCTTTGAGTTGGAGATCGATAGGTTGACCTAGCTTGAGTGTTGGCCGACATGGTGACCATGTTGGGCGACATGGTGCTCTCTTTGGTGGCCGACATGGCACCTTGATGGGCGATGGAGTGAGCTAAGGTCTGGTTGGCCGATATGATGGGAGACTTAGTGATGTCCCTTGTGTTTTGGTTAATGCTCTTGGTGTTGGGCAACACCCTTGCTCTCATGTTGCATGACATAGTAGGGTTCTTTGTTGGACGATAGGCTGATGTGCCTTATGGCCGATAGGGTTAGTACCTTGGTGGGCGATACCCTAATGGCCGATAGCCATGTTGGACGATACCCTACCCTATGTGCTTGAGTGTGGTGGCCGATAGGGTTAGTAATGTGGTGGCCGATAGGGTTAGTGATGTGGTGACCGATAGGGTTGGTGTGGTGGCCGATACCATGGTGGTCGATACCATGGTGGCCGATACCATGTTGGGCGACATGCCTTGGGCCATGATGGCCGATAGGGTTAGTGTGGTGGCCGATACACATGTTGGGAGATAGGCTATAGATGAGGGTTGTGAGGCTATAGTGAGGGTATGAGTTTCTTTGGTGATGGTCCCTTATGTGATAGAAGTGGATGTTTATCCATTAACTAATAAAATGATGGTGGTGTTTGTGATACCATCAATATGTAATATGTTGCCTTGCAAATAATAAGGATGCTAATGATAGTAATGTATATGATGATAGCCCTCATGTAATATATGCATGATGTGACCCGTTATGCTTAATTGTTAATGATAATGAAGATGATGATAACTACTATAGTAGTTTGTTTAATGATAATAATGTTGGTAATAATGATGCTAAGTGACAGTTATGTTAAAGGTTGCTTCATGATAAAGATGACAATAAGTTGATGACATAGTAATAACCTTGTTAATAATAGTGTTGGTTCTGTAAACACAACATGATCTCTATATACCCTGATTGTTTGTACAATCTTGATATAAGGGTAAGCATCAGTATAGTTTGTTAATGATGTACTTAACACACTTGGTTACCAAATAAGTGTAATATTGGTAATTTAATTATCTTGAATGATATTTCATGATAGTGAGCATATTCCTTATGTTGAATCTACAATTATTGCATACCTTAACCTTGCAGGTGATGACTTAGCCATGAAAGGGCTATGTGACATATGTAATGAGTAACATTACTTTGATAATTGCTCTATAAGATTATGTATGTGATGTGTTGGTCCCATGATGATGATGTGAGCCTTAAGAGGCAGTGACAGTACATGATGAAGGATTGAGACCCCGTGGTATGTGATGATCCTTGAGATGGATCTGGATGGTTGGCAAGAGGCCAAGTGGTAGAATGTGAAGTGGGATCCTTGAGATGGATCAGATTGATGTGTTTTCAATAATATTATGTTCTTTACTTTTTGTTATATCTTGCATGTTATACAACTTGGTTGAATCCTGCAATCCATCTAAAAGATACTAATTAATCACAGTGAAATATATCATGTAGTTTGCCCTGGCCATAGATCCATCATCGTCAGGACTTGGTGATGGTGAAACAGGTTTTCCTACGGGTTAACCTGGAAGCGCATATTGTTGAATATGTGTAGGTTGCTCCTAGCCTGAAAATGAGGAGGTAAGAGTGTAACTTTGGTTGTAGACTCAGATATGTGTGTAGAGCATGGTGAACAGGCCCATGGCTTAGGATATGTGATGTATGGAGCATGAATGCGTTCATGGCTCAGAGCACGGTGATCAGGCCCATGGCTCAGTTTTACTAGCGTCGTGACCTATACCAAGGCGGGCTAGAGAATGGGTAGACTATGGAGCTAACCCTGTGGCTTAGACCACTTCAGTATGTGACTGCGGTCCTGCTTGTGTTGTACTCATGTACTGACCATGAGGTGGGAGGTCGTGGAGTCCGGCTCTCCCATTGACCTTGTATGGCACCGGCTTGGGTTTCGTAACCGAAGGTTGGATTTGAACAGTACGGTTCAAATCCTCAGGGCATAATAAAATGTAATACAGCCGTTTAGTATTTACTGATCATATCAAACACGAAACATTGGTTGAGACCTTATTTGTGTAATATATCTGTTATACCTTGCAGGTTATGTGGTAATCTACCTTGTCTTGATAATCAGGTTATCTGGAATTATATTCTGTTCTAATAATCCTGCTACATAGTTATATATCTTATCTTGTTTATCATATTCCTTTGAAAGACATCTGTTTATATGCTTTAGTACAGCTGGTATGCTTGCCGGTAAGAATAGTCTTGCTTTATACATAACTTCTCATGTCATATCTGCTTTTAATGGTTTGTTGTTACAGTTTATCTTACTGAGGTTCTATGGTTGCGGTGGGGAGCTATGTTTCCCGCTGGGACAATTGTTCAATTCTCTCACCCCGCTGGTTTTCACCCTTTTTAGGTGGTCGAGGTAGATGTGGTCGTGGTTGTGGTGTTGCGGACGAGCAGCTTGAGGAGCAGTAGAAGGCAAGCGTTGGATATGCTGCTGTTTTGGATGTTTTGTAGTAGAGTCTAGAGTCATCCCTGTACTCTCAGGTCCTTGGCAGTGTTTTGACGTTGTTTCACGATGATCGTTCGATGATATCTGTATATCCTGCTGTTGGTCGGATGTGGGCTTTTATGTATATATGAACAGGTGGTGAACTCATGTGATGGATGGACAGCTGTTCCTGAGCTGTGGACACGTGTCAGATCTTGTGTATGTACATATTTATATGACATGTTTCTGTGCAGGATGAGGACTGGAAAGTAATAGTTTCACAGTTTATCAGTTTTCTGCAATCGGTTTTAATTAACCCGTGTTTTTGATAATCTGTGGTTATGGTGTTTTCCGCACATTTTCGCATAACACCTCGTTATCTGTGTGATAATGGGATGTGTTGCCACAAGTTTTGGTATCAGAGCCTTAGTTTCGCTGAGTCTACAGGGATCTAGGACTAGGTTGAGTTTGCTCTTATGAGTTTTCAGGATATCTTACAAAAATCTTCTGCCTTCAGCAGAAGAAAAGCCAAGATCTATGTCTGGAAACCCCGAAGAACATGCTCCTGAGCATAGTGATGCTACATCGGTTGATGGAGCAGATGGATGGGCACATGAAGATCAGGTGCCTGAGGTCCCCCAACCAGACCCAGCCATACTTGAACACCCTGCCTACCAACAGCTTATGGGGCAGTTAATGGCTACATTGAATCTCATGGTTGAGCGATTACCAGTGCCTCCTCCGCGAGCACAGGTTCCCCATGGAGAAGCATCGGGTATTGGGAAGACCTTTGAGCGGCTTCGCCGAGTCGGAGCTTCGGATTATGCTGGAACGGCTGATCCAGCAGATGCAGATCTGTGGCTGACGAGTCTTGAAAAGGCTTTCCGGATCCTCGACATCCCCGAAGCAGACAAAGTAAAGCATGTTGTCTACCTTTTGAAGGTTAGTGTCGGTCACTGGTGGACCATCGAGGAGGAGAAGCGGCCTGGTGAGGTGATCTGTTGGGAAGTGTTTCGGCACGAGTTTGTCACCAGATACTTTCCGAAGACGTACCTGGATGAGAAGATCAGTCAGTTTGAGAAGTTGCGGCAAGGAACGATGAACATCACCGAGTATGAAGCTAAGTTTATGGATATGTTGAGGTTCTGTCCTCACATGGCGGCGACAGATGACGAACGGATCAGACGTTTCGAGAAGGGTTTGAGTGCTGAGTTGACAACCCCTGTGTCTGCGCTGGAAAACCGAGAGCGGTTTGCTACATTTGTGGAATCAGTTCGACGAATCGAGAGGACAGTGAGGGAGAAAAGAGAGTCGGTGTCTCTTAAAAGACCTGCTCAGTTTCAAGGCTGAAGGTTTTGTGGCTTAAAGAAACCCAGGTTTTCAGCACCGTCAGTGATGAGAAGTGCTAGTGTACCATCTCAGTGGTCTCCGAGTAAGGGAAAAGGTTATGTTTCTTCACCGTATAAGGCGCACAGTTCAGCTTCGGTGGCAGTGACAGGGCCATCTAGGCCACGAGTTGACAATAGAGCATGTCATCTCTGTGGACAAGTCGGGCATTGGAAGTTCAATTGCCCGAATAGAGATGTTGAAGTGACGCAGCAACCGAGGCAGAGTTTCCAAAAGTCTGAGAGACCACAGCCCAGTGGTAGCAGAGGACGAGGACGCGGTCAAGCGTCTCAAGCTGGATCGTCTGCTCAAGGGAGCAGAGGTCGTGGACAGCAAGCAACGGCTCGATTCTATGCCATGAATCAGTCGGAGGCGATAGTCAACCCGCGAGTGGTGACATGTCAGATGGAGTTATTTCATTCTGATATGTCTTCTTCTTGCTTTATATCTGTTCTGGTTGACCCGGGTGCTACACACTCTTTTATCGCCTATAGTATGCTTGAAAACTGTCATCTACCTATTAGTTGTAAGAAGGATAGCTTGTTTTTAGAAACCCCTCTTGATGGTTCCTCTTTGCTTCGAGAAGAGTGTCCATCTTGTGTCTTTTCTTTCTCAGGACACAGCATTCAGATGGATCTCATACCACTTGATATGCATGGTTTCGATGCTATCCTTGGGATGGATACCTTAGAGAAGTATAAGGTTGTCTTGGACTGTGGTTCCAAGCAGGCGGTGTTTGATGTTGCTGGAGAGGAGTGGATCTTCCAGGGAGATAGGAAGATTCTTCCGACGTGTCTGGTGTCAGCTATGGTGGCAGATAGGTTGTTGTGACAAGGATGTGAGGCGTTCTTAGCTCACGTTGTGGATACCGTTGTGGATACCAAGGCGAAAGGCCTTAACCTTGAAGAAGTGTCCGTGGTCCGAGAGTTTGCAGATGTGTTTCCCGAGGAGTTTCCTGGTGTTCCTCCACCCCGAGAGGTCAATTTTGAGATCAATCTGGTTCTGGGAACGCAGCCGATTGCACAGACACCTTATAGGATGGCTCCAGCAGAGATGGTAGAGTTGAAGAAGCAGTTACAATAGTTGTTGGAGAAAGGTTTCATCAGACCGAGCACGTCACCTTGGGGTGCTCCCGTGTTCTTCGTTAAGAAGAAGGATGGTTCGATGTGGTTGTGTATAGACTAACGATAGTTGAAAAAGGTCACGATCAAGAATAAGTACCCGTTGCCGAGGATAGATGACTTGTTCGATCAGTTGCGTTGTGCTACAGTGTTTTCAAAGATCGATCTACGGTCTGGATATCATCAGTTGAGGATAAAGGCGGATGACATACCAAAGTCAGCCTTTAGGACGAGGTATGGTCATTTTGAGTTTGTGGTTATGCCGTTTGGATTAACCAATGCACCTGCTGCTTTCATGGACCTGATGAACAGAGTGTTTCGTCCGTTCTTAGATCAGTTTGTTGTAGTTTTTATAGACGACATCTTGATCTATAGTCGGAACCGGCTAGAGCATGAGCAACATCTTCGTCAAGCGTTGACTCTCCTTCGTCAACATCAGTTGTATGCTAAGTTTAGTAAGTGTGAGTTCTGGTTGGATGAAGTGACTTTCTTAGGTCATGTGATATCTGCTGAAGGAGTCAAAGTAGATCCGAAGAAAGTGGAATCTATTGCGGATTGGGAACAGCCAAAGACGCCGACGGAAGTTCGTAGTTTCCTTGGTCTAGCAGGATACTACCAGAGGTTTATCAAGGACTTCAGTTCGATAGCTCTACCAATGACGAAGTTGACCAGGAAGGATGTACCTTTTGTTTGGAATGATCGATGTCAGCAAGCTTTCCAAAGTTTGAAGGAAAAGCTAACCAGTGCTCCAGTGTTGATCTTGCCAGAATCTGGAAAACGCTATGTTGTTTTTTGTGATGCGTCCAAGAAAGGTTTGGGTTGTGTGCTGATGCAGGAAGATCATGTGGTTTCTTTTGCTTCGCGACAGCTTAAGAAACACGAGGAGAACTATCCGACCCATGACTTGGAGCTGGCAGCAGTGGTTCATGCGTTAAAGATTTGGAGACACTATCTTTATGGGGAAGTGTGTCAGATCTTTACAGATCACAAGAATCTGAAGTACATCTTCTCACAGCAAGAGTTGAACATGCGACAACGTCGGTTGATGGAGTTGATCAATGATTATGATTGCACTATCGAGTATCATCCTGGTAAGGCGAATGTGGTAGCGGATGCGCTTAGCAGAAAGTCTTCTACTCCCAAGAAGGCACAGATGAGTTCTTTGGTATGCCATAGGCGGGACATGTTAGTCTCCTTACGACAGATGAACGTACAGATGGAGGTTTCCTCGTTAGCTGGACTTTTAGCACAGATGCAAATCAAGCCCACGTTGAGACAGCATATCAAGGATGCACAGCAAACGGATGATACAGTACAGCTAATCAGATCAGAGTTTGGCAGCGAAAAGCGTGATGGGTTCCATGAGTCCGAGGATGGAGTGGTTTGCTATCATAATAGGATGGTGGTTCCAAATGCTGATAATCTGAGGAAGTTGGTGCTCGAGGAAGCACACACGTCGATGTATGCTATGCATCCAGGTGTCACCAAGATGTATCATAGTCTGAAGGACTTGTATTGGTGGCCCGGCCTGAAGAAAGATGTAGCTGAGTTTGTGGCTAGGTGTGCGGTGTGTCAGCAAGTCAAGGCTGAGCATCAAAAGCCGGCAGGTACGTTGCAACCTTTACCTATACCATAGTGGAAATGGGATCATATAACCATGGATTTCGTAGTTGGTCTACCCAGGACAACTAGGAATCATGATTCCATTTGGGTGATAGTGGACAGATTAACGAAGTCTGTCCATTTCATACCTGTGAAGACCACGTATACAGCTGAAAAGCTCGCTCGAGTATATGTGGATGAGATAGTTCGTTTGCATGGTGTGCCAGTAACGATAGTTTCTGATAGAGGTCCTCAATTTACAAGTCGTTTTTGGGAACAGTTGCACAGGGCGATGGGAACGCAGTTGAAGTTTAGTACCGCTTTTCACCCGCAGACAGATGGACAGTCTGAGAGGACTATTCAGACTTTGGAGGATCTTCTTCGTGCTTGTGTTTTGCAGTTCCTAGGCAGTTGGGACGTACATCTCAGTTTGATAGAGTTTGCCTACAACAATAGCTATCAGCGGAGCATTGACATGGCTCCCTATGAGGCTTTGTATGGGAAGAAGTGCAGATCTCCTTTGTGTTGGTATGAACCAGGTGAATATCAGCTTTTGGGCCCTAAGTTAGTACAACAAATGACAGAAAAGATCAAGGTGATACAACAACAGTTGAAAGCGGCACAAGACAAGCAGAAGTCTTATGCAGACAATCGTCGACGACCTTTGGAGTTCCAGGTGGGAGACAAGGTGTATCTTAAAGTCTCTCCGTGGAAAGGTGTGTTGAGGTTTGGACGGAAGGGTAAGTTAGCTCCCAGATATATGGGGCCTTACCCAGTCATAGCACGTGTTGGCAAGGTGGCCTACGAGTTAGAGTTACCCCCATAGTTGCACAGGTTACATCCAGTGTTCCCTGTCAGTATGCTGAAGAAAAGTCATCCGGATACAGGAACAGTGATACAACCAGTTGAAGTTGAGCTTGACAAAGATGTGACTTATGAAGAGGGTCCTATGATGATCCTTGATAGAAGAGTCAAGAAGCTGAAGAGAAAGGATCTGGTTCTTGTGAAGGTTCTTTGGCATCACCGTGGCGTTGAGGAAGCTACGTGGGAGCTTGAGGAAGAGATGAGGAGAAAGTATCCCTCGCTTTTCTCTTCGGATTTCGGGGACGAAATCCTTTTGTAGAGGTTTATAGTTGTAAGGACCCTGACCTGCGTTTAGGGTTTACCCTGTTTGTTTTGCTTAACCTTAGTGGTTTGGTGCTTGCTAATCACCTTTAGTGGTGATTAGGGTTTGGTTGTTCTTTGTTGAGGGTTCGAGGGGCTACTTGCAAATAACCCAAGTTTAGGGTTTTGTGTGCAAGTTTGCCATCTTTTGAGATGTTTTCCCCTCTTTGTTTCCTCTAGGGCTGAGAGGAAGGCTTGGGCTTGTTGTTTGAGTCCTTTGGGCCTGAGTTGAGCTTGTTTGGGCCTTGGAGTTCCTTGTTTGGGCTTGTTTGAGCCTTGTGTCGCCCAGTTGCTTGGTGTGTCGCCCAGTAGAGCTGCTGGTTGTGTCGCCCATGTTTCTTGGTCCAGCTTTGACCATGTTTGGTGGACACATGGTGCATATCTTGGACAAGTGCCTTATGGCTTGCATGAGAGGTGGCTTGAGTTGGTGGACATGTGTCCCTTGGGTGGACGACACATAGCATGGTTGTACCTTGGTTTCTCCTCCCCTTCTTCCTATATAGGTAGCACTTCTCCTTGCCTTAGTCTCCTTTGGTCCTTTGGTTTCCCCTCCACCCTTGGTGCACGATACCCCTCTCCATCTTGCTTGTGTTGGCCGATACACTTCCTTGGAGCTGAAGAGGTGGCCGATACACCTTCCTGGAGCAGCTTGGTGGACGATAGCTTTGGACCTTGGAGTGCTTTGGAGCTCGGAGCTTAAGGCGGGTTGCATAGCTTCTAACCCTAACTCCTTTACCTCTTGCTTGATCTTATGCATGTTAGTGGACTAGCTTAGCTCCTTGCTTTTGTACCTTGCTAGTGTACCCTGGTGGCCGATATCCCCCTTAGGTTTTAGGGTTTTCTTGAGCACCTTTGCTTTCTAGGGTTTGAAGTCTCTTGTGTTGGGGGTAGGTGATGACCTAGGGTTGGGCGATACCCCCTTCCTTGTGAGTGTGGGGCGACACACTTGCCCCTAAGTTGAACGATATGATGCTTTAGGGTTTGAGTTCTTTGAGTTGGAGATCGATAGGTTGACCTAGCTTGAGTGTTGGCCGACATGGTGACCATGTTGGGCGACATGGTGCTCTCTTTGGTGGCCGACATGGCACCTTGATGGGCGATGGAGTGAGCTAAGGTCTGGTTGGCCGATATGATGGGAGACTTAGTGATGTCCCTTGTGTTTTGGTTAATGCTCTTGGTGTTGGGAAACACCCTTGCTCTCATGTTGCACGACATAGTAGGGTTCTTTGTTGGACGATAGGCTGATGTGCCTTATGGCCGATAGGGTTAGTACCTTGGTGGGTGATACCCTAATGGCCGATAGCCATGTTGGACGATACCCTACCCTATGTGCTTGAGTGTGGTGGCCGATAGGGTTAGTAATGTGGTGGCCGATAGGGTTAGTGATGTGGTGACCGATAGGGTTGGTGTGGTGGCCAATACCATGGTGGTCGATACCATGGTGGCCGATACCATGTTGGGCGACATGCCTTGGGCCATGATGGCCGATAGGGTTAGTGTGGTGGCCGATACCCATGTTGGGTGATAGGCTATAGATGAGGGTTGTGAGGCTATAGTGAGGGTATGAGTTTCTTTGGTGACGGTCCCTTATGTGATAGAAGTGGATGTTTATCCATTAACTAATAAAATGATGGTGGTGTTTGTGATACCATCAATATGTAATATGTTTCCTTGCAAATAATAAGGATGCTAATGATAGTAATGTATATGATGATAGCCCTCATGTAATAGATGCATGATGTGACCCGTTATGCTTAATTTTTAATGATAATGAAGATGATGATAACTACTCTAGTAGTTTGTTTAATGATAATAACGTTGGTAATAATGATGCTAAGTGACAGTTATGTTAAAGCTTGCTTCGTGATAAAGATGACAATAAGTTGATGACATAGTAATAACCTTGTTAATAATAGTGTTGTTTCTGTAAACACAACATGATCTCTATATACCCTGATTGTTTGTACAATCTTGATATAAGGGTAAGTATCAATATAGTTTGTTAATGATGTACTTAACACACTTGGTTACCAAATAAGTGTAATATTGGTAATTTAATTATCTTGAATGATATTTCATGATAGTGAGCATATTCCTTATGTTGAATCTACAATTATTGCATACCTTAACCTTGCAGGTGATGACTTAGCCATGAAAGGGCTATGTGACATATGTAATGAGTAACATTACTTTGATAATTGCTCTATAAGATTATGTATGTGATGTGTTGGTCCCATGATGATGATGTGAGCCTTAAGAGGCAGTGACAGTACATGATGAAGGATTGAGACCCCGTGGTATGTGATGATCCTTGAGATGGATCTGGATGGTTGGCAAGAGGCCAAGTGGTAGCATGTGAAGTGGGATCCTTGAGATGGATCAGATTGATGTGTTTTCAATAATATTATGTTCTTTACTTTCTGTTATGTCTTGCATGTTATACAACTTGGTTGAATCCTGCAATCCATCTAAAAGATACTAATTAATCACAGTGAAATATATCATGTAGTTTGCCCTGGCCATTGATCCATCATCGTCAGGACTTGGTGATGGTGAAACAGGTTTTCCTACGGGTTAACCTGGAAGCGCATATTGTTGAATATGTGTAGGTTGCTCCTAGCCTGAAAATGAGGAGGTAAGAGTGTAACTTCGGTTGCAGACTCAGATATGTGTGTAGAGCATGGTGAACACGCCCATGGCTCAGGATATGTGATATATGGAGCATGAATGCGTTCATGGCTTAGAGCACGGTGATCAGGCCCGTGGCTCAGTTTTACTAGCGTTGTGACCTGTACCAAGGCGGGCTAGAGAATGGGTAGCCTATGGAGCTGACCCTGTGGCTTAGACCACTTCAGCATGTGACTGCGGTCCTGCTTGTGTTGTACTCATGTACTGACCATGAGGTGGGAGGTCGTGGAGTCCGGCTCTCCCATTGACCTTGTATGGCACCGGCTTGGGTTTCGTAACTGAAGGTTGGATTTGAACGGTACGGTTCAAATCCTCAGGGCATAATAAAATGTAATACAACCGTTTAGTATTTACTGATCATATCAAACACGAAACATTGATTGAGACCTTGTTTGTGTAATATCTCTGTTATACCTTGCAGGTTATGTGGTAATGTACCTTGTCTTGATAATCAGGTTATCTGGCATTATATTCTGTTCTAATAATCCTGCCACATAGTGATATATCTTATCTTGTTTATCATATTCCTTTGAAAGACATCTGGTTATATGCTTTAGTACAGCTGGTATGCTTGCCGGTAAGAATAGTCTTGCTTTATACATAACTGCTCATGTCATATCTGCTTTTAATGGTTTGCTGTTACGGTTTATCTTGCTGAGGTTCTATGGTTGCGGTGGGGAGCTATGTTTCCCGCTGGGACAATTGTTCAATTGTCTCACCCCGCTGGTTTTCACCCTTTGTAGGTGGTCGAGGTAAACGTGGTCGTGGTTGTGGTGTTGCGGACGAGCAGCTTGAGGAGCAGTAGAAGGCAAGCGTTAGATATGCTACTATTTTGGATGTTTTGTAGTAGAGTCTAGAGTCATCCCTGTACTCTCAGGTCCTTGGCAGTGTTTTTACGTTGTTTCACGATGATCGTTCGATGATATATGTATATCCTGCTGTTGGCCGGATGTGGGCCTTTATGTATATATGAACAGGTGGTGAACTCATGTGATGGATGGACAACTGTTCCTGAGCTATGGACACGTGTCAGATCTTGTGTATGTACATATTTATATGACATGTTTTTGTGCAGGATGAGGACTGGAAAGTAATAGTTTCACAGTTTATCAGTTTTCCGCAATTGGTTTTAATTAACCCGTGTTTTTGATAATATGTGGTTATGGTGTTTTCCGCACGTTTTCACGTAACACCTCGTTATCTGTGTGATAATGGGATGTGTTGCCACAGTAGTATAGACCAAAAGAGGCTTGGATATTGAACTAGGGGAAACATGAATCCAAACAATACTACTAACTATGACTTAATCAGCTAGACCTATTTAAAAAGGTGATTGAGTGATTAACTAACTAATTGCAAGAATTAAAGCTAAATTACTAAGGTTGTGATCACAGATGGATTGAATTTCCTAGGAATAAAGTTTCACCATGGTTTATAATGTAATTAACATTATTTATCAATATTTAGTTTTCCTAACCCTAGACCAAGGGACTTGTAGAAAAAATTACCAACTCTTACAATTTAATTCACTACATATTCTAATACAAATCCCACTCTCATAGCAATTTAGTTATTAGTTAGGTTCTTTAACGAATCATGTGGGCTATACACTTCATAGTCGAAAACCCTCTCTCGAGGAACAATCTAGGCTATGCAAATCTATGACTTATCCAACCTTTAATCCCTCTCTCGAAGCAATTAATGGTCTAAGAAATTAATTATGGTGATAAATAGACAATTCATGAAAAAATTGTAGAATTATGTCCAAAAATTAGGAGAAACATATATATTAATGCATAATTGTCAAGTACAACACACAACTGGGCTACTCCTGGATCCTAGGGAATTAGGGGATTACCCCTACATGATCTCAGTTGCCATACATATAGATGGAGAAGGGAAAGATGAGGAAGACATTAAAGAATCAATGAAAACCCCTAGAGAAGACAATCTGGTTGACTCCCTCTGACAAACACGATGATTTGCTGTCTTTTGACCGTAATTCTATCCATCGAAAGGGCTCGAATCATCCAAAATGTTGCTTTATCCACTTCTTTCTCTTCTCACAGCTATCCCTTGTTGAGTAACGAACTCCAACATAATTCCTAGATCTGGCTGAAATCCTTCCTAGTCATATGATTGACTTAGGGCATCATTAAGTCGTGGCCATTGGATTAATTGTAATCTTAGATCTCGTCTGATCACAGCAAGTCGATACCACCATTTGGATGTCAGTGGCACGGAGTCCTCTTCTGTATCATGACTCCGTATTAGTGTTGGTACTACTGACTGAGGTATTAGTAGCACCGAGTTGATCCATGACATCTCTTGACATATTTTTTGTGTACAAGTCAGTACCACCGACTGAAGCTCAGTGGCACCAAACAACTTCAAATGAGTTATTGTCCATCAATTCAGTAGCACTAATTGTATTGTCGGTACCACCGAGTGTCTTAGACTTATGCCTATTCTTTTTCTTTAATTGTCGATACCACCGACACAGCTGTTGGTAGCACCGAGCTGGTCCAGGACTTGTCAATTTACCTAAAAATCATAACGAAGAACATAAGTACCATAAGTTATGATAAAACAATATGAAATAGTAGAGATAGCAAATATATAATGTAAACGTATATCACAGGATAATAATGATAAACCATGCACAAATAATGTCAAAATGAGCAATTATGTATGAAATACATAATAAACTAGCCTATGAAAAGTGAATAGTATTCAGTGCATCAAAATCCCCAAAGCTTAAATGTTGCTTGCCCTCGAGAAACACTACCCTCAGACCTCTTTGAGACAAGTCAACAAAAGGACAATAAATATGAACTTTATTTCTCAACTACCCCCACATGGAGGTCCCAAACCGACCCTTACCAGCCACTGAACAAATAACTACTCTCAAGTGACAAAAAATGTTCATTAAAGATGTCCACCCCTAATAGTGAAACACTATCAATAGAGTAGTAAATATCATACTCAATAAGGCATTCTCCTGGAGCATCATGTGATTTCCTATCTACATTGCTCTTTTTCCTAATTACCAAACTAATTGGAAGTAGTTCTGCTTATAAGAGTGCATGAGGAGATTAATCATTTTTGTAGCATACTAATAAGAGAAATGTATGGAATGATGTAGGTGGCTTATGAAGAATCACAAGTAACATCCGAATCATTTATGCAAAAATGAAACATGGTGAACCTACAAAATGAAGGAAGTAAGAAATGCATGAATCCTAATGCCTACTATTTTTGGGTGGAATGATGCATGCATTGAAAGTCTCAACTTATTGATGAGAGTGGTTTAAGAGAATACATCATGTAGCTATTTTCATCTTTTCTTGAAGAAAAATTTAGGACTAAGCTCAAGGCATCCTTTTCTCCCTCTTTATTTCATAATATTTTTTTCATTGGGCTAATATTTTAGCATGGTTGAAAAGTATGCTGGCTTTCACTATAACAACTCAATGTTTTTTTCATTTTAGGGGTATTTTTGTATATTATTTCACTTTTTCTCCAGAGGGAGACAACATGGGTACATGATGAAAGAATGAATCATGCATATGATATCCAATATACATGACTTGTGTTGTTGTGCAACTAATTGATATGCATACTTTTTTTTCATTTTGTAACTAATGCAATAAAAAGAAACTAACTATCATGTCACCTATCATGCTATGCGATGCACTCAAGAGGAAACAATTTGGATTACTTTATCATCTTAAGGTGGTCAATCAAATGTATAAAAAGTAGATGAAATCACAAGATTAAGAGACAATGCCTTTCTTAAATCGCGATATGTCCCTCTACTATCAACTTGTGTACATGGTAACCTTAGAATTTCTTTCTAAAAAATCTATTTAAGTTCTCGTTAATTGTTTGGTTGGTTCAAAATCAAACCCCATTGTCATTATCAATTCATGGATAATAATATTTTTAATTCATATCACATGTCCTTAAGCTGACTATGTTGGGTTTTAGGTGAGGCAGAGAAGGCAGCGGAAACAAAAATTTTCTCCTCCCCAAACCCAGAACAAGGAAATGCCTCAATGTCTATACAATAGGAAATGATGGTTTGTGGAATCATACCTTGTCCCGAGGCTTGCTCGGCGACAATACCTCGTGCCTTGCGCAGTCTTCACCTCCTATCTTGGATGGTATCTGTGCAGCTCCTGGTCGCACCGAGACTGACGGGATTGAAGGTTGTCCTCCTAGCAGCAGAAACCTCCCACCTCTGAAGTAGTCCATACGGCTCCTTGTCCCACAAGGAATTGGAAGGAGTCACACCCTCCTGTCAGCGTACTAGTCGCCAACACACTCTCCTGCCACCAATTGCTTTCTGCAGTTGTCTTTCCCTTGTTGTGCCTCCCTTATCAGGTACCACTTGCTCGGGCTCTCTCTCGGTTACCAAAACCAGAGAGAACGACAACTTCACAGAGCAACTGGTTGCACTGGGTTGTACTTTGAGAAGCCCCCAATACCCCTATATATAGGAGGGTCATGGGACAGGGTTCTCCATCCCTGGAAATGCAGGACTAAAAGCTGGAGTAGAAGGGTTCGAGATTTTCCACAAAACAACCAACTCGCAACCTGAACCGATCGTTTCATTTCTGAAATGGTCAGTTGACACCTCAACATATCGGTTGGGACACCTCAACCGGTCGATTCATTTCTGAACCGGTCAGTTTGTGGTCCTGGTCAGTTCCCAATTGACTTTCCATCTTTTGTTTCTAATTGGTATCAAATACCAATCCTTGTTCCAATCAAATTGGGCAAGTGAAACGAAAGGAAATTTCTCACCAATCCTACTTTCCCAACTTGCTCGGTTGCATTAGTTGAACCGATCGTTTCAACACTTGAAGCGATTGTTTCATCCTATCCTTGAGCCGATCGACTCACAACCTGAGCCGATCGGTTCACCAAGCTGAGCCGATCAGTTCATCACATGAGCTGATCAGTTGGGAGTGCAGATTGTGCAGAAGCAGTCAATTACAGTTTCAATCAATCTGATACTCTAATCAATCTGTCCAACACCTTGAACACTATGATTTTGAGCTATCAATCAATTGAGTGTTTAATTGAACTACTAAACTCCTTTAGCAATCAATCTAAACATTGTTTGTGGAAAAAAATCCTCTTCCAGGTTAAATCCTATGTGTGTGACCCTGCAGGTCCTTTTCACATTGGCAGTGAAAGTCCATAACACTTATGACTTCACAAGCAAAGAGTGGTGCCTAATCACACATCAGTGCTACCCAAGTGAAATAGAAAGTTGGAGAACAACTTTTAATCCTACAATCCATGAATGGTGTTACAGTGAATGTATAATTCCTTTGTCACTGATATCCCGAATGAACTCGAGGCATGGAACAGTCATCCTGTCAACGTTCATTCACTTTCTTGATCTCAGAGTAGATTGGAAGAGATATGTATGTCATCAATATCACATACTGATTCACACATGCGTGCGCATGCCTATTTCAATCCTACTCATCAAGTGGCCTTGGATATCAAACTCCCTCAGGAGGGACAAATCCCATATCTATCACTCACCCCTTAAAAGCCCCATGTGTCAAAGCCACCCAATCATCACCTTTATAACAACCCATGTTTCAGGACTACGTTTGATGATGTCAAAGTGTGCCCAACGACATGTGTTGAGTGTAGTGATTTCAGGTCAAAGAATCACACTCACCACCATCACTGTGAGTACTGACTGTGACTACCATGTCATGGTTCCATGTGTCAAACTCACAGTGGGTCTGTCTGGTACACTTGTTCTCTAACAAGTACCTATGTGTTTGCTTTGATATCTCTATATCATGACTAATGAGATTCTATCATCAACCAACACCACAATCTAGTGTTGTGTGTCATTGCTGTCTATCTACCTTCCACAATGACATCCGACTAGGGACATAACAAGAATGTACAAACTCTTAGCATCCGTATGATCTCATCGTCTAGGTCCTCAACCTGAAAGCATACATCATTTTGTACTGTCATTCTCTAGACATTCAATCTGTTCTATCACTATCTCATATGACTGAACCAGAAAGAATTGGAAGCTTGCCTTTGATGTTTATCAAATCAGTCTTAATGTATCCCACCAATCATCCCAAGATTGGCTCTCAGGGCATACATACCAATAGACTCCCACTTGCACTGTGAGCCAATCACCCTTGAATAATATTCATAGTGATCTTCAAACATGTCCCACATGTTACTATGCTCTTGTGCCAACATAGTGAGTTATGGAAGCACCTTGCCAAAGTCAGTATTAATTGCATGTCTCACATCTCTTCACTGTACCTCACACGTATGAGATGGAGTTTCCGTAATATGTGATCCAATATTCCTTTGCTAACCTTTAGTCACATTGCATGACCAAGGATTCCATACTTGTCATCAATGACCGGAATATCTATAAGTTCATCTCATGAACTTCCAGATCCATATAGTATCCACTGATGTTCTCTAACACACGGATACTCGACATTTCCTTTTAAATGGTTTCATTGGAACACTTCCAATTATCAACAATCTTTCACTTTTATATATATCCTATATATATTTTGCGATTAATTTTCTGTCCTTTTTGAAAGTTCGCATCAATGTAACTCTTTACATCGAACTCTTCCTTATCTCCATAGAACTAGTACTTCTCAAGTACTTATCAAGTTCTTATGGTTTCCAGTAACCCTTACTGGAAGTAGACAGACATCCACTCGTCATGTTCCACATACGAGTTATCAGGATGAGCACATCATATTGTCATGTCCTACATATAAGATGATGAATGCATTTTATTCTTGTCATGTCCATACATGCAAGATAATGGGATGATTACATACATGATAGATCCATATCTATTCTTAGTGTTCCCATTCTTCATAAGAATTGGACACTTGGCCTTGGGATACTAACTCCATGTAACATGGACAAGTTTTCTCCCACTGAATCTGTGTGTACTGAACCCTTCAGTACAGATCGCCAATGTATGCTCTCTCTTTTCCAGGTCAAGAGGTTTTCGAGAACTATCTCTATAGATCTCTATTCCTATCTCATAGGAAACATCTCTATCTTCCTTAAAGATAATTTCCACTTTGTATTTCCATTCTAGAACATTTTCATTTCACATCAATATGTGGAATGTGAATACGCTCCCACTTAATCATAGATCCCTTCTTTATCTTTGACATATCGGTCAAACCCATTGACTATATCATCAAAGTAAAGATCCAATTCTGAGTTGCTTGTACTCAATCAATCACATTGATTAGTCCATTGTAACTTATAGACTTCATTTGCATTAGTGGATTCATAAACCTTATAGGTTGTGTCACGTACACATCCTTGTTTTATTCCTCATAGGAATGTAGTTTTAGTATCCATATGCCAAATGTCTTAGTCATTAAGTTGCAATCAACAAGCATCATCCTTCTCAAAATGTTATCCATGTGTATTAACACTTAAGACTTATTTGCACTTATGGATTTTATTCCAATGAGTTCTTATATTCATCTAGATAGTTGACTCATCACATGAACAACTCATCACATAGATAATTGAGATGTATCTGTCAAGGATATAAGAACTTACAACTCCTTGTGATTCTCAATGTCCCTTATTAGTGTGGGGTATTCTTTTATTAAGAAGAATTTAGTTATTTGATAATAATTCTCTAACTCCTTAGAGTATGATTCCTTCTTGATTTAGACATCACCATGCCTTAATCATGAGTTCATTATGATACACTATCAAAATCACTCAAAAGGATCTCTAACATTTGGTCCAAGTATTTCATTCATTGATCTCATCAAGAATTAACACTTTACCACATTTGCACTTCATCTATGATAATCTTGAACACTTTAAGATATTCATATTGGTATTTCTCTAAACACCATTTGAAGTATTAGCATTTGTTCCAATAGGTATGTAAATGCATCACATGTATTATACCTAATAGGATAATCATTCTCCCACTACCATTAGTGAAGATTGATTAATCATGTCCAAGATATTCATGTCTCTTACTGGTTCTCTAACCAAAAGAGTCTAGATTTATCCATCACATGGAAACTAGAAATGAATTTCTCATGATTGATGCTAATTTGATTGTTTGAGTTATCTATAACTTTCAGTTATCATTTTATCTTATGCATATCAAATACCACAAGATAAACAAGGCATTTCCACAAAGATCATATCTTTAGAAATTGAAACATCTCTTTATTGATTGCCATCATTGTCATACAATATGCAAAAATAAAGTGTTTCTATCTATTGGAAAATATGAAATAGCAGTTCATAACTGTATTACATGCCTTTTAGGATGAAAATAAACTAAAGTACTCCTATCTATGACGGAAACATTTGCCCCAATTATGAGTGCTTTACACTTTACATCTTGGTATCATATACCTCATAAGTGTTACAAGTTTACTTTCAGGACACCTTTAAGTAGAGACGTCTGTTGCCTCCTTTCCCCATGTGCCTTGAGGTTGAAGATGACTTGGGCTGCTGGCTAGCATCATAACACTTCTTTGATTTGCCCTTGCCCTTAATACTTACCTTTCATTGATCACATCAAAGATTAGGATTAGTCTTTCTTCATATTTGCCTCTACTGTCCTCAACATGTCCAACAACTTTGTCAACGCTTGTCAAAGTTGTTCATGTTATAGTTTATCATGAGCTGTATGATTCTCGCAACATTTGCAGTATCATACCAATAGACAACTCTTGGCTCAGAGGGAGTCCTTCTTTATCAGGTCTTTCTTTAGAATATGCAACTAAGATTTCAAAGATATGACCATGTAAAAATTCTCCTTTAATTTCCATTGCCGAGGTACACACATGAACATGACAGAAATCATGAATTAAGCTCTACTATTACACTGGATAGATGTGGATCCTACAAATTATATAAAAAAACTAAAAACAATCTAAAGAACAAAATGAGGATAAAGTCATTCCAAAATCCCCCTAAGCTTGAACTTGACTTTGTCCTCATAGTAAAAAATCAAACCTAGAGGTGGAATGAGGGTACGAGTTGCTCTAATGGGTGGTTACGGTGGAGGCATCAATGGTTCTATGGATCAAGTTATGATATCATATATCCCTCTTATTGGTGCCACAACTTGTGTCTTGGTGGTACCAAGATATGACATTCTCTATACTTCTTTGAGCTATATGAGTTGGTGCCACCAACATGTGTGTCAGTGGTATCGAAAACCTTTTCCTAAAGCTCTATGATTTTTGCTGATAAAAAATGGTGGTACCGACATTGGTGTCGGTGGTATCGACTTTCTTTCCTAGAGTCTTGCGATTTTTTTGAGAAAAATCGGTGGTACTGAATTTCTGCATACTTTGACGTGATAAGGAGTCAGTACCATCGACTTGAGTCTCAGTGGTATCGACTTTGACTCTACATGCACACCAAACAAATGCACTAAAAGAGGCCCATATATCGAACTCAGGAAAATGTGAATTCAAAGACTACTACTAACTATGATTCAATTAGCTAGACCTATTCAAAAAGGTGATTGAGTGATTAACTGACTAATTGCAAGAATTAAAGCTAAATTACTGAGGTTGTGATCACAAATGGAATGGATTCCCTAGGAATATAGTTTAACCATGATTTATACTAAAATTAACATTATTGATCTATACTTAGTTTTCCTAAGCCTGGACCAAGAGACCTGTAGCAAGAATTACCCACTCTCACATCATAATTCACTACCTATTCTAAAACAAACCCCAATCTCTTAGCGATTTAATTATTAGTTAGGTGTTGTAATGAATCCTCTGGGCTATACCCTTCACATCCGTAAGCCCTCTCTCAAGGAACGGTCTAGGCTATGTAAATCAATGACTTATCCAACTCTTAATCCCTCTCTCGAAGAAACTAACAGTCTAATAAATCAACTATGGTGATCAAGCATAGATAATTCATGAAACAATCATAGAATTATGTCCAAAATTTAGGAGAAACATATATATATTAACTCATTATTGTCAAGTACAACACATAACCAGGCTACTCCCACATCCTAAGGAATTATATGATTATCCCTACATGATCTTAGGTGCCATACATAGATAGAGAAGAGAAAGATGATGAAAACATTAAAGTATTAATGAAAACCCCTAGAGAAGACGATCCAGTCGACTCCCCTGAAGAAGATGATTAGGGTTAACAAGAAGGACAATCTTTATAACATGAATAACAACAATCTATAGTTTATAATATACACATTTCGTCCTATTCTCAAATCATTTTTATATCATTCATCATCAATGTGATACTTCCCTAAGATATCCCTAATCAATGCTTCTTATTTTCAATTAATACATTCTATTTCAATTACAACCAGTTCTTATCATTTTATCCCATATCATACTTATTAATAACTATTGATGACACATTAGGTCCATAAAACATATAAACACATAAACATAGTTCATTATCCATCAGACTTAGAACCTTTTTATTGTATAACATTTACTTAATCGATATAGTTTTAATAGATATAAATAAATTTCAATGCATAAACACATGTAGCAAACTTATTGCTCATTTTTTTTATTACATATCATGCTTCATTTGGGGTTACTTTCAAAACATATCCTATTTCATTTTTATCCCATCAAATAGTCCATTTATAGAATATATGTATTTTAGCACACAATTATAATCCAAGAACTCAATCAAATGAATCTTTGTATCTTGAATTGAAATAAACTACATTTTCCACATACTTCAGTCTTTCATTCAAAAGAAATATCCATCATTATCACCTAGCACATCATATTAGGGTTAGAGTTATGTTCTTAGACCCATATTATTATTCTCTTCATTTCCCCTTTATTACATATTATTAGTCTTATCTTTTTTAATTTGTCACTCATCACAAATAGAAATTTATCATTCTAGATTAAATTAATGCACAATGTTTCTCTCCAAATAAAATCCTACATAATACAATTTTTAGTTTATTTTTTTCAAATAATTCAACCCTTATATATTTTAAAAAATGGGTGAAAGCTATCCTCATACTCATTTCATACTATTTCATCCATTATTTATCATTACAATTTAGTTCACCATTGTATGTTTCCTTTCTTTCATTTAGATAGATATACCATGTCCTTTGACTTCTAATGACATTTTGGCAATTAAAAACATTCCTTCCATTTTTTTTCCATCAAGCTACTCACTTTAGGAATTCGAACGAACTAGGGTTACTTCTTCTTACTCCTTAATCTCTAGTCATCTTTTGAATTCATTATTATTTGACTTGTAGAAAGGAGTTATATTCATGTGAAATTTACTCATCATTTCCTAAATTATTCTATAATAGATGGATTGGGCTTAGATCATATTAATAATATTTGTTGCCTTCAGTTCAAGTTATAATACATAAATTTGAACATCTTTTCACATTTCTACGACTACAAACAAGATCTTAACAGGATTGACGAAGGTTCTGGCTTCTTTCGGTCGGCTTACTAGCATGTACATTAGTGATATCAAATCACATGTCTTCTTCTCCAAATCATGTGACTCCCGTAGAGGAAGGCTCGAACTTGTTGTTCGTGTTGAAGAAGGGACCTTTCCGATGAGATACCTTGGTATTCTGATATTGGGTGGACTAGGAAAGGGTGAGAATTTCAAATGCTGCGTTGACAACCTGAGATCTACAGTTGAGAAATGGAGCGGTACTCGGTTTTTTATGACCGACGAGTCTATTCTAATCAAGTCTATTCTCTACAGCAAGGTCATCTACTAGTGCTAGCTTGCGGAGATTCTAGATTTCATCGTGAACAATTTCAGGTATGTCATCTCTAGTTTTCGTGGGGTGGTCGGTCACAAGCTATCTCCTGGGACACTTTGACGCAGCCTCGCTCGTATGGCAGCTTGGGTCTGGTGAATTTAAATGAGATGGCATGGAATGCTACTGCCGACAGAGTGAACGACTTCCTTACCAAGCCCGATTGTCTCTGGGTGAAGTGGATGGCAAGACGCTATGGTGGCCTGGACATTGACAACAACCTTCGGTCTATGTCTAGAAGCTAAAAAAGGATGAAGATGGCTTGGTCTAATATCAAGAACGAGTATGTTTTTCATGACGGGAGATGGCAATCTAGCACAGCTAAGCCTTGGATTCTACATTGCCTCTGCCCACAGGTTCCTTGGGACCCTATTTTATGGCACAAAACTTATGTCCCAAAGTGGAGCTTTTGTTCATACCGAGCTACTATAAACAGACTACCCACATGTGACAGAATTAGCAGGTGGGGGGTACATTGGCGAGATTGGATGTCTGCTTTGTTCTAGCGAGCTGGAATCTTATCAGCATGTATTCTTTGAATGTACCTTCTCCAAATACCTATGGACGACAGTGACACTCAAATTCAGTTGGGGAGGGCTTCCCCCTGATCGGATGAGCGCAATCATTCCATGGATTCTGGATAAAATGCGAAGTAATCCAAAAGGAAGAGAGTACTATGGACTGGTTTTATATCCCTTATGTTTCTCATTTGGAAGGAAAGGAAGAATCGGCTCCATGGGCGCAAGGCCTGCAATATTCTTTCTGTTTTTGATACTCTTGTAAATAGCTTAGTTTTGCTGGTTAGAGCCAACCCAAGGACCTTTGAGGGGGTTCCCACAGGGGTGATCCATATGTGGGATCTCTAGACGGCATGTACAGTACCCCTATACGACCTTTTTGAGCAGTAACATTTTACCTTATCACAAAAATAGACTACATACAAGTTAGGGATTTATCTCTCAATCGCATCCCATTAATAAATATGTAGGGATTTCCAGAAGTTAGCTTAGTTTAACAAATCTTTATACATCATCATAAACATCTTATTGACAATGAACCTTATTTGTGTGTACTAAGATATATTCAAACTATTCTTGACAAAAATCACGATCATTATAAAAATAAGCATATCATATCTCTTGTTAAGTGTGTTGTCACTCATTGGGATTGTGTGTCTCATAAGAGTGGTTTTATATATTCTAAGATATAATTACCACAACGAGCAGGTCAAGCTATGAAAGAATCAATAAGCAAAACTAGTTTAGGATAGATGTCTCTGTACACTCACTTTCATAGGAAATGAGTATGGTTGTTGTATGATTACACGTTGTTTCTTTTGCATATGTAACATTTGTAATTAAGATGTTTTACAATAATAAAATAGACTTGAATTTGCTAGATTTTCCTTGTAAATACTTTGACTAATTAAGTGAAAACGATCATCAATGAATCAATATTTACTTTTAAATTAAATGTGGTGTTTTGATTCTGAAATAAATGGAGTTTTTTTGTTGCTTACCTCTCTTTCACTCACATATGTTTATACTCCTTTTTCACTCGCATTAGATTGTGATTTTTGTTAGATTAAGTCAAGTTTAATCTAAGGGCATGCTAATGGTTGACATTAGTGTTAATAAGAAGGGTGTGTCATACGAGAATACCATGTAGCCTATAGCTGTAAATAATTTTAGCAAGAGTTACTCTGCTTGGAGTGAAATCACCATTTAATACATGGTTTATATCATAATATGTGCTAGGGCAATGCTGCATATTTTGCAAATCATATTCACGATTGGGAGCAATGTCGGTCATGCTTTACTGATTGCAATATAAATAGTATCAAACAAAAGCTAAATTACATTCTCAAAAAACTTTGTGTTGGGGATGTTGTATCGATACAATCCTGAATGTGACGAAAACTTATTGCGGAAGCATTAAGGACAAGCATGTAAACCCAAAGAAGAAAAACCAGATTTAACATGGAAAACTCTCCCCAAGACAAGGAGAGAAAACTCACTGGGCAATACCGGCCAACAAGCACTATATAATTAAGATTACAACTCACACTGTCTGGATTTAATTACCCCTTAAATCTAGGTATCCCTCCCCACATGAGAACAAAGATGAGGAAGAAGAGAATCACACCCAGTGTGTACAAAACCTCCCTCTTCACTTGATCTCCGCACGAGGCCGTTGTTGTTGTTGGGGACTACTTGATGCTGTTGTGACCGCTGACTGGGTCAGACCGTTGTCACTATGGCACCACTGCGTCTGTAACCATCAACTGCTACTTTGCTTCAAGGTAAAGTCGTTGGCTCTCTCTTATCAAATAAGAGAGCTTCTCTGTCAGTGCATCCAATGTATCATCCACTGTCATCCATTACTTTGCTTCAAGGAAAAGTCACTGACCCTCTCTTATTTACCAAGATAACTCCTCCATTTGTTCTTATTCTCTGGCACCCTCTACCACAGAAGGCACCAACAAGAAACTGGAGGGATCATACCTCAACCGGTGGGATGCACACAAAGGCCTCTCCAGGGGCCTCTATTTATAGGCCTCCATGACATGTGGTTGCAACTAGGAATCCTACTCCAATTCTTAATCCAATTCTATATTGCACATAGAGAACCATCCTCTTTACTTCTTGGATTTGACTCTTATTAGGATTGGTAGCACAAACCAACCCTCTTCCAAGTCCAAATCCCACTAGGACATGGGCTGGATTATATTCCTAATCCCAACAATCTCCCCCTCCATCCCATGAGGGAAACATGGTCTTCAGCGATCATCTGGAGTAGTGTGTGGATCCCATCATCACAAGTGATGGGTCCATTCTCTTCACACATTGTAGCATCCTATTGTTTCCATCCATTTTCTTGAAGTAACGCCTTGACTTCACATTGTTCCCAGACAACTGAGAAGAAGTATCCTGGCCTCGTCACTTCTCTCTCTATGTCTACACCAGGAACTTTGTTGGCTCCCCCTGATTGGTCAGTCGAGCCCTCCCGAATGAAAACCATATTTCTGACCTTCTATATCAAGGTTCAAAAACTCTTTGATGATGCTTCCCCTATCAATATAACTCGACATCAAGATCCTCTTATTTGGGTGTAGCAACTACATGTCTAATGTATTTCCCTCCTTCTTCACATGTGCGTTGTCTCGAAGATGTCTTTGGAGCAACATTCTCTAATTGGGAGTGATCGTGCTGCACATCTCTCTTCATCTTGTAGACCCACATGTTCTTTAGTGGTCCCCGACCCTTGGAAAGCACCAAAATCTCATAGGTGTCATTCTTCTGCAAAGAATTCATCTCCTCCTACATTGACTGATGCCACTGTACTCTATCTCTATGCGTTTGTGCCTCCTGAAAAGTCTCTGGCTCCCCCTGATCAGTAAGTAAGATATACTGAGATGCCAGATATCTAGGTGAAGGATGATGAACTCTGTCAGACCTCCTCAACTTCTACTCTGAGGACTCTGCCCAATCCTGATCCTGCTCCCCCTGCCTAGAAGTCTCTACCTGTGAAGTCAAATCACTCATATGTGCATCTGGAACTGGACCACTCGATGTACTATCACTCTGCTGCTTAGGGTGATTATGCTGCTTTTCTTCATCATCAGAAGACTACACCTATGAAGAAGCCAAAGCATCCTCATACTCATCGTTTGAAGAACTGTCATGTGATCTCGCAGTCTCTACATCATCAACCTCAGGCTCTGTCACTGTCTGACTCTCACCAAAAGTCACATCTCTGTGTTTGGTCATGGTCTTTTGTACTGGATCCCATAACCTGTACCCAAACTACTGATCTCCATAGCCAAGAAAGATACATGGCATCGCTTTATCATCCAACTTTTACCTCTTTTTCTTTGGAACATGTGCATAAGCCTTGCACCTAAATACTCGCAAATGAGCATAATGGGCATCCTTGCCTGTCCATACCTTCTCAGGTATATCAAACCCCAAAGGAACCGATGGAGATCGATTAATCAGATAGCATGCAGTATGCACTACCTCACCCCAGAATGTCTTTAGCAACTTTGTAGTCTTCAACATGCATCTAACTTTCTTTACAATGGTACGATTCATCCTTTTAGCTGTACCATTGTGTTGTGGAGTGGCGGGCTCCGTACTTTCATGTTGTATCCCATGCTGGGTGCAGTAATCCTAGAACTCCCTAAAGGTGTACTCTCCTCCATTGTCTATGCGGAGACACTTTAGCTTTTTCTCTATCTCCCATTCTACCATGGCATGAAATTTCTAAAAATATTGAAAGACCTGATCCTTGGTCATCAACAAGTAAGCCCACACCTTTCTAGACGCATCATCATTGAATGTGACAAAATACTTATTGCCACCCAGTGAAGCCACCTCAAATGGACCGCATATATTCAAATGAACCAACTATAGAAGCTTTGACTTCACCGCAGACCTTATCTTGAAAGAAACTCACCGATGCTTTCCTATCTGGCATGCGTCACATGAACTGAGGCCATTGTCCTTTCCACAAGGAATCAAACTCTTCTTGGATAGAAGATTCAAGCCCTTCTTACTCATGTGTCCTAACCATTTGTGCCATAGATCTGTGTGGTTATCCTCAACTGCATGTATACAGCTGTCTATGAGCACTTTAAGCTTGGTCTTGTACAATGTGCGGGATAGTTTGCCCCGTACAATAACCAAAGCCCCCTTGGTGATCTTGCATTTGCCACCACTAAAATCAAGATGACAACTTTTCTATCAAAGAAAGAACCAGAAATCAAATTCAGTCACAAATCTGGAATGTGACGAACATCCTTCAGCATGAGCGTGCAACTGACAGTTGTTTGAATACAAATGTCTCTGATCCCAACAATTCTAGAGAAGCTGGAATTTTCCATGTTCACTCTGCCGAAGTCCCCCTTCCTGTATGAAGTATATAACTGCTCACATGGTGAAGCATGGTAAGAAGTTGTAGTATCCACCACCCACTCTGAATCATCCTCATCAGCATGCAAACATTGGTCCCAGACAGTTAAGACCACATCGTACTCATCGTTCCTATCATCTGATATTGTCACTGTGGTGTTCTTGTCATCATCTTGCTTGTCTTTGTCTTTAGACCCTTGTTTCTATTTCTAGACCTTGCATTCATTTTGAAATGACTTGGCTTGCCGCAATGGAAGCACCCTCTACTATTCTTGGACTTGGACCTACCACGAGACTTCCCGCGGTCCTGGAACTCACCGCGGCTCTAAGATCTGCCATAGTCTCACACTCTGTCGGCACTCCTTCCCTCTGTGAAGTGTAACTCTGATCTGCTGTCACCTGAGGCCCGTCATTGAGTCTCTTCATTCAACAGACTGCTCTTCACCTGGTTAAGTGTCAACTTGCCTTCCTGTGCAAAATTCTTGACTGTCACTACGAGTGTCTCTCAGCTGTCCGGTAGCGATCCTAGAAGAAAGTAGAGCCTAGAGGTTTACATCAAGAACCATCTTCATGGACCCCAACTAATTTACAAGGTTGTGGAATTCATTCATATGCTCGGTGATGCTTGTACCATCCCGGTACTTGAGGCTCACCAACTTTTGGATCAAGAAAGCTTTATTTGTGGCAGTCTTCCGCTCAAATAACTTCTTGAGCTTTTCCCACAGATTTTTAGCATTGATCTCTTCTGATACGTGATGGAACACAAAGATGGCGAGCCACTTCCGCACTATTCTTACGGTTTTCCTGTTTAGCTTCTTCCAATCTGCATCAGATGTAGTCTCTGGCTTTTGTCCCTCTATTGGATCGTATAGATCTTTGCAATAGAGAATATCCTCCATCTTGGGTTTCATAATCTGCCAATTTGAGCTTGTCAACTGTAAAGAAGTGAAATCAATCCACCTCTCTACTAATAATAATGGTAAAAAAACTCAATTTGGATAGCAGCGGAAGATAAATTTTTGACTATATTCAATTTCAAATAAAGGGTTACAAACTTACATCATAAGGATCCATGTTGAGGAAATATAAACCACCTCAAGATTGTCTCCAAGCTTTAACTTTACAATCTAAGTCCGGGTCCCCATGTCAAGCCATCCATGTCATCCACCTAGGGTTGGAAGCATACCCCAGCAAAAGAGAAACAATAGGAAACATCGGCAAAGGCTGGTATGTGCATACTAAAAAGAAAATTGAGCAATTTGTAAAGAATAAGGGACATCAAAATAAAAGGCTTCCCATGCAAGTGATAAGTACCACCCAAATGGGTATCAAGAGAAAAGATCATAACAACAGGGATACTTGCCATAACCAATAAATAATAAGAATGTGCTATCAATATAAACATCCACTACCATGGTGGGAAACAAAGCACATATCATCATCAGCCTACATGCATGTGAGATAAGCATAGCCCTAGAACAATATAAATAACAATGGCGTTCAAGAATCACACATCTTGAACCTGGTGGGACATGGGCCAAGAATCACACATCTTGCCCTGGCATGGGGAATCAAACATCCACCATCCAAATATATATAACATGGGCCAGGAATCACACATCCTGCCCAGGTATGGGGAATCACACATCCTCCATCCCAAAGATATCACAATGTTTCCATATTGCATAATGAAACAAAAACCAATGTAATTACACTACTCTAGTGCTACTGAATCACATAGCATGTTAATGTAGAGGCAAGTAGAAAAGTATAGTCAGAATTATACAATTGTTGCCATCACATAATGGTCAACACAAACATATAAACAAATCCACTTCAAAGTGGGCATATATCAACAAGTAAAATCCACATCACAGTGGGTATATATCATCAAAAGTCCAAACTGCACCAAGGCAATAAGATAAGATTCCAAGAGAATATCCATGATCACAAGATCAATAACAAAGCAAAGTAGTTCACATGAACCAATATAACAAGAGATTAGAGCAATGTGTATAGGCTATTGTCCATAGGACCAAGAGAAAGAAGAAACATAGGTCAATTGCTCAAAGGAATAATAGGGGATGCAAACATACAAAAAGAGAGATGAATAAGAAATTGCTCAATACAGAAATAATGTGGGTGCAATCATACCTCAACTTCAGAGTTAAACGATCCAAAGTCACTTCTAGGTCCAAGCTTAGGCATCCAAAGAACCTATTAAGCATATATGTGGAATTAGGGTTAGGTTTCCATTAATTATACAAAACCCTAAAAACACCTTTTTATCATTATGCGAATTAGATTAGGAAAACTATTCCATATTTTATTTTATATTATTAGGAGTTCAAAACATATTTTATCATATTTTTCTGACTTATAAATAATTAGTTATGATTTTTACAAGTTAATTCGTCATTAATTAGTTCCATTGAAAACACCTATTATTAATCCTTAGATTTAGTTATCAAAACATGTACCCTTAGATAGGTCTTATTTTTCTAAATCCAACGAGCATTTATTCATATTTTTCGAATGAGTAGATAATTAGTTATGGATTTTAGAATTTTAACCAATCGGAGAAACTAAAAAAAAACCACGTCAGAACGAGATTGTGTGAGAGAGAGGGGGGCCCACGCGGACTGGGTCAGCCAATCAAAGCTGCCCATGTCAGCGGGCACTCAACATGCACAGACAAACACTGCGCGCAAGTAGATAAGAGGCAATCAAGTGAAAGGACCGATATGCCCCTATGCGAGAAACACAATGAAGGCAGGAAACAGAGAGGGTAAGATCGGGAAAACATCACAACCCGTCATCTTCTTCGCGAGGACCCAGAGATCCAGAACTCCAGAGGTAAGAATCCATGGTTCCATAGAACCAAAACGAGCATCTTAGGTATCCATTGGCTACGCAAGATCAAAACGCAACCCAAGAACGATTGAATACGGTGAAGGAATCAAAGAAGAACTCAACTGAATGGATGGAGGATCATGAATCCAAAGCAGCGAGTAATAGCATAAAAAGGGGAAAATCGGCTAGCTACCTTCTCGTTGCAACTGATGCCAAGAAAAGCATAGAAGAGGCACAAAGAACACCACCAGAGACAAAATGGAACTTGTGAAGGCCTGACGACGAGAGTTGAGCAAGACCAGGCTGAGGGGGCGACACTGAGTGGGGAAGGTCATACCAGAAACAAAATCACCCAAACCAAAGTGTCTGAATTGTAGCTGAGACCTCAGCACAGGTCAGGGGATTGACCCTTAATGGTCTGATGGTCCAAGGCGGCGAGGAGATGAGATGAAGTCAGAAACAAGGGAGGTAACAGAGCGTAAGGGCGGCACCAACAGTTGTGGGGAAAGGGGGTGACAAACCCTACTTTTATAGGGTCATCGGGTGCGGAGGAGAGAGAGGATAATGAGGATGAAGAAACTAGGAAGGAAGGTGAAGAGGGAAGAGAGGAATTAGAGAAGGAAATCGGGGAAAGAAGGCCCCCATCGCTGCGTGCAAAAATGAAAAGGGGAAAGGAAGAATAGAATCCAGCTATCACTGGATCTAAATCCAAGGGTCAGGATTGAACTCGAGAAAATTGAAATAGGAAAGCAAGAGTGACATATCAAATACGATTAAAACTAAAGTGAGATTAATTTAATGTACATATTTTCTCTTTCCTCTTTTGAGGGTTATATTCTTATCCAAATTAGACCAAACTTGACACAAAAGTTAAGTTAAACATGTAGATTCTGAATCTCCAATTAGATTTCACTTTTGCAAACTTTAGATGTATTATTTAATATATTATTTGTTTCTCTTTCCTGATGCATTAATGACACATGGATTATCCAAATTAAGTGAAACTTCACCCACAAGTCATAATTAATGTATTAGATACGAATTTTCCATCAATTTTATATTTTGGAGTTGTTTACATATTTAATTAATATTTTGAAGGCTCTACACACTTTCTCTCTCCTGATTTTACCTTTTAAGCAAACTTTCTCCAATTTGTATAAAAATTTACCCAAAGGCTATATTTATTATCTAGATCACGAATATAACATTATTTTCCTCTTTTGGAGTCAATTATTATATTGATATATTAATTACACTTTTTAAGAAATTTCTATCTCTTAACTTACCATATTATTTCAAGGTTGTCCAAATTTAATGAAAATTGACATGTAGGCTTATTTTGATGTGTATATTACGAATTTGAAGTCTATTCCTTATTTTGACACTTTCTTACATGGGTTTTGTCATCTGTCCCACTAGAGGCCCATTAACCATATTATGCATGTAATTAAGTTATTTATCATTTTATGATTACCAAATGAATTATATGACATATTATATTGCATTATTCATACATTATATTATTAGGATCTCTCTAACCTTAACCTTGTTTGGTCAAACTCAAAAGGTCACAGTTCTAGGGTAGGGTTTGATATCTGGTATGTTACATCACTCCACCCCTTAAAAAGGATTTCGTCCTCGAAATCTATCGATCCAAACATCAACTATTAACTGTTCTCCACACCTTAAAGGGTTCAACCTAACAAGTCAAACTAAACAACTTTTTTTTAGAGCTACCCACATCTCTTAGTTATGAAAGTTTTTAGAGATTAATATTTCTCATGTATCCAACTAAAGTCACCATCTAGGGTTGAGATTTAGGTCCTTGTGTCTCTAACCTATCAACCCTACATGAACATCCAAAAAGTCATAGGGTAGGTCAACTACACCTTTATTTCAATCCTAGTCATAAAACTAGGGATAGATTCTACTCAACTAGAGTTTCTCTTCATTGTGACTTAGTTCGAGAAAACTTCATGAAAAATCCAGAGAAAACATTTTGTACATGTAGTAGTATAATGAAAATAATTTTTGTGGATGAAAACTTTGCGATGTAAAACCAACATGCTAGCAAAATAAATACGAGAACCGAGTCACAATTTATCTATATCAAGGTCTTCTCATAACCTAATCTTATCCTCAAACAAAACCTTATTGCATATAAAGATCATCATTGATCAAGTCTAGGGTCAACATCTTATTTAGAGGTAACTAACTAAGTCAAGGGTTCTAAAGGGAGACAAAATTGAAATAGTCGATTCCGACTACCATGGGCTCTGATACCATGTTGTAAAGAAGTGAAATCAATCCACCTCTATACTAATAACAATGGTAAACAAAACTCAATTTGGATAGCATCAGAAGATAAATTTTTGACTATATTCAATTTCAAATAAAGGGTTACAAACTTACATCATAAGGATCCATGTAGAGGAAATCTAAACCACCTCAAGATTGTCTCCAAGCTTTAACTTTACAATCTAAGTCTGGGTCCCCATGTCAAGTTATCCATGTCATTCACCTAGGATTGGAAGCATACCCCAACAAAAGAGAAACAATAGGAAACATCAGCAAAGGCTGGTATGTGCATACTAAAAAGAAAATTGAGCAATTTGTAAGGAATAAGGGACATCAAAATAAAAGGCTTCCCATGCAAGTGATAAGTACCACCCAAATGGGTATCAAGAGAAAAGATCATAACAACAGGGATACTTGCCATAACCAACAAATAATAAGAATGTGCTATCAATATAAACATCCACTACCATGG
The DNA here is from genome assembly GCA_963693085.1 of Alisma plantago-aquatica. NCBI lineage: Eukaryota > Viridiplantae > Streptophyta > Magnoliopsida > Alismatales > Alismataceae > Alisma > Alisma plantago-aquatica. Next base: position 713,826,642 of record OY856414.1, on the reverse strand, counting down.
TGGGAAACAAAGCACATATCATCATCAACCTGCATGCATGTGAGATAAGCATAGCCCTAGAACAATATAAATAACAATGACGTTCAAGAATCACACATCTTGAACCTGGTGGGACATGGGCCAAGAATCACACATCTTGCCCCGGCATGGGGAATCACACATCCACCATCCAAATATATATAACATGGGCCAGGAATCACACATCATGCCCGGGTATGGGGAATCACACATCCTCCATCCCAAAGATATCACAATGTTGCCATATTGCATAATGAGACAAAAACCAATGTAATTACACTACTCTAGTGCTACTGAATCACATAGCATGTTAATGTAGAGGCAAGTAGAAAAGTATAGTCAGAATTATACAATTGTTGCCATCACATAATGGTCAACACAAACATATAAACAAATCCACGTCAAAGTGGGCATATATCAACAAGTAAAATCCACATCACAGTGGGTATATATCATCAAAAGTCCAACTTGCACCAAGGCAATAAGATAAGATTCCAAGAGAATATCCATGATCACAAGATCAATAACAAAGCAAAGTAGTTCACATGAACCAATATAATAAGAGATTAGAGCAATGTGTATAGGCTATTGTCCATAGGACCAAGAGAAAGAAGAAACATAGGTCAATTGCTCAAAGGAATAATAGGGGATGCAAACATACAAAAGAGAGATGAATAAGAAATTGCTCAATATAGAAATAATGTGGGATGCAATCATACCTCAACTTCAGAGTTAAACGATCCAAAATCACTTCTAGGTCCAAGCCTAGGCATCCAAAGAACCTATTAAGCATATATGTGGAATTAGGGTTAGGTTTCCATTAATTATACAAAACCCTAAAAACACCTTTTTATCATTATGTGAATTAGGTTAGGAAAACTATTCCATATTTTAGTTTATATTATTAGGAGTTCAAAATATATTTTATCATATTTTTCTGACTTATAAATAATTATTTATGATTTTTACAAGTTAATTCATCACTAATTAGATCCATTAAAAACACCTATTATTAATCCTTAGATTTAGTTATCAAAATATGTACTCTTAGATAGGTCTTATTTTTCTGAATCCAACGAGCATTTACTCATATTTTTCGAATGAGTAGATAATTAGTTATGGATTTTAGAATTTTAACCAATCGGAGAAACTAAAAAAAAAACCACGTCAGAACGAGATTGTGTGAGAGAGAGGGGGGCCCACACGGACTGGGCCAGCCAATCAAAGCTGCCCATGTCAGTGGGCACTCAACTGACACAAACAAACACTGCGCGCAAGCAGATAAGAGGCAATCAAGTGAAAGGATCGATATGCCCCTATGCGAGAAACACAATGAAGGCAGGAAACAGAGAGGGTAAGATCGGGAAAACATCACAACCTGTCATCTTCTTCATGAGGACCTAGAGATCCAGAACTCCAGAGGCAAGAATGATGGGTATTAGGGGAGGCAGAGAAGGAAGCAGAAATAAAAATTTTCTCCTCCCCAAACCCAGAACAAGGAAACGCGTCAACGTCTATACAATAGGAAAGGATGGTTTGTGGAATCATACCTTGTCCTGAGGCTTGCTCAACAACAATACCTCACAACTTGCATGGTCTTCACCTCCGGTCTTGGACGGTGTCTGTGCAGCTCCTGGTCGTACCAGGACTGACGACTCCTGGTCTCACCCGGACTGTCAGGATTCATAGCTGTCCTCCGAGCGGCAGAAATCTCCCGCCTCTGAAGTAGTCCACATGGACCACCTGGAACTCCAATATTCTTGTCTCACAAGGAATTAGAAGGAGTCACACCCTCATGTCAGTGTACTAGTCACTGACACACTCTCCTGCCACCAGGTGCTTTCTGTAGTTGTCTTTCCCTTGCTGTGCCTCCCTTATTGGGTAGCACTTGCTCGGGCTCTCTCAGTTACCAAAACCAGAGAGAATGACAACTTTACAGAGCAACTGGTTGCACTGATTTGTTCTTTGAGAAGCCCCCAATACCCCTATATATATAGGAGGGTCATGGGACAAGGTTCTCTATCCCGAGCAATGCGGTACTAAAGCAGGAGTAGAAGGGTTTGAGATTTTCCACAAAAACAACCAACTGCGCAACCTGAACCGATCATTTCATTTCTGAAATGGTCGGTTGGGGACCTGAGCCGGTCGGTTGACACCTCAACCGATCGGTTGGGACCCATGAAATGGTCGGTTCACTTCTGAACCGGTCGGTTCGTGGTCCTGGTCAGTTCCCGATTGACTTCTCTTCTTTAATTTCTAATTGGTACCTGATACCAATCCTTGTTCCAATCAAATTGGGCAAGTGAAATGAAAAGAAATTTCTCACCAATCCAACTTTCCCAACTTGCTCGGTTGGACCAGTTGAACCGATCGTTTCAACACTTGAAGCGATTGTTTCACCCTGTCCATTAGCCGATCGACTCACCATCTGAGACGATCAGTTCACCAAGCTCAACCGATCGGTTCATCACATGAGCAGATCGGTTGGGAGAGCAGATTGTGCAGAATCAGTCAATTGCAGTTTCAACCAATCCGATACTCCAATCAATGTGTCCAACACCTTGAACATTATGACATTGAGCTATCAATTAATTGAGTGTTTAATTGAACTACTAAACTCCTTTAGTATCAATCTAAACATTTTTTGTGGACAAAACTCCTCATCCAGGTTAAATCCTATGTGTGTGACCCTACATGTCCATTTCACGTTGACAGTGAAAGTCCATAACACTTATGACTTCACAAGCAAAGAGCGGTGCCTAGTCACACATTAGTGCTACCCAAGTGAAATAGAAAGTTGGAGAACAACTTTCAATCCTACAATCTGTGAATGGTGTTACAGTGAATGTATAATTCCTTTGTCACTAATATCCTGAATGAACTCAAGGCATGGAACAGTCATCCTGTTAACTTTCATTCACTTTCTTGATCTCAGAGTAGATTGGAAGAGATATGTATGACATCAATATCACATACTGATTCACACATGCGTGCACACCTTTCTCAATCCTACTCATCAAGTGGCCATGGATATCAAACTCCCTTAGGAAAGACAAATCCAATATCTATCACTCACCCCTCAAAAGCCCCATGTGTCAAAGCCACCCAATCATCACCTTTATAACAACCCATGTTTCAGGACTGCGTTTGATGATGTCAAAGTGTGCCCAATGACATGTGTTGAGTGTAGTGATTTCAGGTCAAAGAATCACACTCACCCCCATCACTTAGAGTACTGATTGTGACTACCATGTCATGGTTCCATGTGTCAAACTCACGGTGGGTCTGTCTGGTACACTTGTTCTCTAACAAGTACCTATGTGTTTGGTTCGATTTCTCTATATCATGACTAATGAGATTATATCATCAACCAACACCACAATCTAGTCTTGTGTGTCATTTCTGTCTATCTACCTTCCAAAATGACATCCTACTAGGGACATAATGAGAATGTACAAACTCTTAGCATCCGTATGATCTCATCGTTCATGTCCTGAACCTGAAGGCATACGTCATTGAGTACTGTCATTCTCTAGACATTCAATCTGTTCTATCACTATCTCATATGACTGAACCAGAAAGAATTTGAAGCTTGCATTCGATGTTTATCAAATCAATCTTAATGTATCCCACCAATCATCCCATGATTGGCTCTTAGGGCATACATACCAACAGACTCCCACTTGCACTGCGAGCCAATCACCCTTGAATCATATTCAGAGTGATCTTCAAACATGTCCCACATGTTACTGTGCTCTAGTGTGAACATAGTGAATTATGGCAACACCTTGCCAAAGTCAGTTTTAACTGCATGTCTCTCATCTCTTCACTGTACGTCATACGAATGAGATGGAGTTTCCATAATATGCGATCTAGTATTCCTTTGCTAATCTTTACCACATTCCATGATCAAGGATTCCATACTTGTCATCAATGAGAGGAATATCTATAAGTTCCAATGAGAGGATTCCATATAGTATCCACTGCTGTTCTCCAACACATAGATACTCGACATTTCCTTTTTAAATGGTTTTATTGGAACACTTCCAATTATCAACAAACTTTCACTTTTATATATCTTATATGTAATTTGTGATTAATTTTCTGTCCTTTCAGAAGTTCGCATCAATGTAAATCTTTTCATTGGACTCTTCCTTATCTCCATAGAACTAGTACTTATCAAGTTCTCATGGTATTCCAGTAACCTTTACTGGAAGTAGACAGACATCCACTCGTCATGTCTCACATATGAGTTATCAGGATGAGCACATCATATTGCCATGTCATACATACAAGATGATGAATGCATTTTGTTCTTGCCATGCAAGATAATGGGATGATTACATACATGATAGATCCACATCTATTCTTAGTGTTCCCATTCTTCATAAGAATTGGACACTTGGCCTTGGGATACTAACTCCATGTAACATGGACAAGTTTTCTCCCACTGAATCTGTGCATACTGAACCCTTCAGTATAGATTGCCAATGTATGTTTTCTCCTTTCAGGTCAAGAGGCTTTTGAGAACTATCTCTATAGATATCTATTCCTATCACATAGGAAACATCTCTATCTTCCTTAAAGATAATTTCCACTTTTGTATTTCCATTCTAGAACATTTCCATTTCACATCAACATGTGGAATGTGAACACGCTCCCACTAAATCACAGATCCCTTCTTTATCTTTGACATATCAGTCAAACCCTTTGACTATATCATCAAAGTAAAGATCCAATTCTGAGTTGCTTGTACTCAATCAATCACATTGATTAGTTCATTGTAACTTATAGACTTCACTTCCATTAGTGGATTCATAAACCTTATAGGTTGTGTCACGTACACATCCTTGTTTTATTCCTCATAGGAATGCGGTTTTAGTATCAATATGTCAAATGCTTAGTCATTAAGTTGCAATCAACAAGCATCATCCTTCTCAAAATATTATCCATGTGTCTTAAGATTCATTTGCACTTATGGATTTCATCCAATGGGTGCTACCATCAAGGTCATACCTTATGGTTCACATGGATGTCATTTAGGATGTAATGGTCATAAACTATAACTCAAAATTTGGTTCCTCATATTCATATAGATATTTGACTCATCACATGAACAACTTATCACATAGATAAACGAGGTGTGTCCGTCAAGGATATAAGAACTTACAACTCCTTGTGATTCTTAATGTCCTTTATTAGTGTGGGGTATTCTTTTATTAAAAAGAATTTAGTTATTTGATAATCATTCTCTAACTCCTTAGAGTATGATTCCTTCTTGATTTAGACATCACCATGCCTTAATCATGAGTTCACTATGACATACTATCATAATCACTCATAAGGATCTCAAACATTTGGTCCAAGTATTTCATTCATTGATCTCATCAAGAATTAACACTTTACCAAAAATTGTACTTCATTTATGATATTCTTGAACACTTCAAGATATTCATATTGGTATTTCTATAAACACCATTTGAAATATTTAGCATTTTCTCCAATAGGTATGTAAATACATCACATGTATTATACCTAATAGGACAATCATTCTCCCACTACTATTAGTGAAGATTGATTAATCATGTCCAAGATATTCATGTCTCTTACTGGTTCTCTAACCAAAAGAGTCTAGATTTATCCATCACATGGAAACTAGAAATGAATTTCTCATGATTGATGCTAATTTGATTGTTTGGGTTATCTATAACTTTTAGGTATCATTTTATCTTATGCATATCAAATACCACAAGATAAACAAGGCATTGCCACAAAGATCATATCTTTAGAAATTGAAACATCTCTTTATTGATTGCCATAATTGTCATACAATATGCAAAAATAAAGTGTTTCTATCTATTGGCAAATATGAAATATCAGTTCATAACTGTATTACATGCCTTTTAGGCTGAAAATAAACTAAAGTACTCCTATCTATGGTGGAAACACTTGCCCCATTTATTGAGTGCTTTACACTTTACATCTTGGTATCATATACCTCAAAAGTGTTACAAGTTTACTTTCATGACACCTTTAAGTAGAGACATTTGTCACCTCCTTCTTCTTTTGTTCTTCCAGATAGAGAGGACAATTCCTTCATACACCCTTTCCCCATGTGCCTTGAGGTTGAAGATGACTTGGGCTGCTGGCTAGCATCATAACACTTCTTTGATTTGCCCTTGCCCTTAATACTTACCTTTCATTGATCACATCAAAGATTAGGGTTATTCTTTCTTCATATTTGCCTCTACTGTCCTCAACATGTCCAACAACTTTGTCAACGCTTGTCAAAGTTGTTCATGTTATAGTTTATCATGAACTGTATGATTCTCGCAACATTTGCAGTATCATACCAATAGCCAACTCTTGGCTCAGAGGGAGTCCTTCTTTATCAGGTCTTTCCACATACCCAATCATATTGAGTGTTTGAATACCTTACTGGATCTCCTTCTGTCATGACATACTAGGACAATGTCTTGGAGAAATCATATGTCTCATGTTGTCTCTGCAACTCATAGTTCAGAGAACACAACATCAAGCACTCCTCATCAATGTCATCCTCAGTATGCTTCCATAAGCATACTTTCAGCGATTGATGTGGTGGGATCGAGTTCGTCTGGTTCTGGTATAACTAGGACTTAGAGCTTTTGCTCTTTGATTGAGAACGCTTCTCAACGTCCTAACTAATTGTGGAAGTTTGTTCCATCTAGCTGGTCCTTTTCAAGGACCGATCGGAAAGAAAAGTGATTGTTGTTTGTTGCCATTTGTACTACAAAAGGAAATATGCAATTTTAGTCCAAAACTCATTTTTGACTTATTTGATTGATTTGAAAAGTTGACGATAAAATTAGGCCTTTAAATAATTATCGCTCCCACTATTTTACTTCAAATTGATAGCCCTCACCATCGATTTGTAAGATTGCAGCGTACAACCTTCTAGTGGGCAAGATCCATATTTCATCAAGTCATGAGTCAGCTTTGGATGATCGCCCACAATCTTGACTATTTAGGTAGGCCATCATGCCAATTGCATCATATGAAACTCTTGATTAATGAACATGTGAAACATCTTGCCATAAACATTCTTTGCCTCTGGGCTTAGACGCTCTAAGAATCACCAGTTAAGTCTAACCCAAAAGCCGACACGGTAAACATACACCCTTCTTTGGCAGAACCTACATGTCTACCCTTCACACTTCCACAAGATAGACGGAACACCATACTTTGGCGTAACCTATGCTTGGTTGATCCAGTTTTTCATGTGTGCCGCTAATGGAAGGCATATAAGACTTAATATTTTAATGAGGGATTTGGTTTTTATATACATATACATATCCAATTACCACAATATATAATACGTATCATATACATGCTATATCCCACAGAAAACATGGAAAATGATAAAATCGATGATTATGGCCATCCTAATGTGATTCCTCGAGCCAAGAGGAATCACGGTCATCTAGTTCTACATCACATACAACCTGTATAAGATGAACTATGTGCTTTGCCTTTCTGGGTTTGATTAACTCATCACATGACTGATCGACTCGCCGTCAGGCCGGTCGGCTGGGTGCCACCAGCCGATCAGTTGGCTCCTCCAACCGATCGGTTCACTTGGTCATCATGCATCTCATCATGGGTGCCACCCTCTCATCTCGCTCCTCGAACCGGCCATCAACCGATTGGCTCACTCCTTGAACCAATCGTCTGGAACGTCAACCGATCAGTTCACACCTTGAACTGATCATCTCAGCTGTCGTCAGGATGTCCTCCGTTCTTTGACATAACAGGAAATAAAATTCTATCTTATTTTACATTGTAAAAAGAGAAACCTCGAGTTGCATTCAAGGGGAGCAAAGGTAGGAAAGAAATCTCGAATTATTTCGAGTTACATCAGGAATAGGAGAAAGGGAATCAGTGTGCAGACCGAGAGGCAAGCACCCACATACAACCATACACAGATAGGGTTTATTGGCCATAACCATGCAATACATCCACCATAAAACTTGTTTCAGGGTGACGCATATCGAGTGCATTCATAATACATATCATATATGTAAATTGGTATTTGTGGATTTAGGATTGGACATGCATAAAGCCAATTTTATTTGCATCGTATGCAATCAATAAAGGCGACAAACCAAAATCGATCAAATCGATAATCCTAAAGTATAAAGCAGATGACGTGGCTCTGATACCACTATTGGGTATTAGGGGAGGCAGAGAAGGCAGCGGAAACAAAAATTTTCTCCTCCCCAAACCTAGAACAAGGAAATGCATCAACGTCTATACAATAGGAAAGGATGGTTTGTGGAATCATACCTTGTCCCGAGACTTGCTCGGTGACAATACCTCATGGCTTGCTCGGTCTTCACCTCCGGTCTTGGACGGTGTCTGTGCAGCTCCTGGTCACACCGGGACTGACGACTCCTGGTCTCACCGGGACTGTCGGGATTGACAGCTGTCCTCCGAGCGGCAGAAATCGCCTGCCTCTGAAGTAGTCCACACTGACCACCTGGAACTCCAATCTCCTTGTCTCACAAGGAATTCGAAGGAGTCACACCCTCCTGTTAGTGTACTAGTCACTGACACACTCTCTTGCCACCAGTCGCTTTCTGCAGTTGTCCTTCCCTTGTTGTGCCTCCCTTATCGGGTAGCAGTTGCTCGGGCTCTCTCGGTTACCAAAACCAGAGAGAACGACAACTTTACAGAGCAACTGGTTGCACTGAGTTGTTCTTTGAGAAGCCCCCAATACCCCTATATATAGTAGGGTCATGGGACAGGGTTCTCTATCTCGGGCAATGCGGGACTAAAGAAGGAGTAGGAGGGTTCGATATTTTCTACAAAAACAACCAACTGCGCAACCTGAACCGATCGTTTCATTTCTGAAACGATCGGTTGGGGACCTGAGCCGGTCGGTTGACACCTCAACCGATCGGTTGGGACCCATGAAATGGTCGGTTCACTTCTGAACCAGTCGGTTCATGGTCCTGGTCAGTTCCCAATTGACTTCTCTTCTTTTGTTTCTAATTGGTACCTAATACCAATCCTTATTCCAATCAAATTGGGCAAGTGAAACGAAAAGAAATTTCTCACCAATCCTAATTTCCCAACTTGCTCAGTTGGACCAGTTGAACCGATCGTTTCAACACTTGAAGCGATTGTTTCACCCTATCCATCAACCGATCGACTCACCATCTGAGCCAATCGATTCACCAAGCTCAGCCGATCGGTTCATCACATGAGCCAATCGGTTGGGAGTGTAGATTGTGCAGAATCAGTCAATTGTAGTTTCAACCAATCCGATACTCCAATCAATGTGTCCAACACCTTGAACATTATGACATTGAGCTATCAATTAATTGAGTGTTTAATTGAACTACTAAACTCCTTTAGTAATCAATCTAAAAATTATTTGTGGACAAAACTCCTCTTCTAGGTTAAATCCTATGTGTGTGACCCTGCAGGTCTATTTCACGTTGGCAGTGAAAGTCCATAACACTTATGACTTCACAAGCAAAGAGCGGTGCCTAGTCACACATCAGTGCTACCCAAGTGAAATAGAAAGTTAGAGAACAACTTTCAATCCTACAATCTGTGAATGGTGTTACAGTGAATGTATAATTCCTTTGTCACTGATATCCCGAATGAACTCGAGGCATGGAACAGTCATCCTGTCAACGATCATTCACTTTATTGATCTCAGAGTAGATTGGAAGAGATATGTATGACATCAATATCACATACTTATTCACACATGCGTGCACGCCTTTCTCAATCCTACTCATCAAGTGGCCATGGATATCAAACTCCCTCAGGAAAGACAAATCCAATATCTATCACTCACCCCTCAAAAGGCCCATGTGTCAAAGCCACCCAATCATCACCTTTATAACAACCCATGTTTCAGGACTGGGTTTGATGATGTCAAAGTGTTCCCAATGACATTTGTTGAGTGTAGTGATTTCAGGTCAAAGAATCACACTCACCGCCATCACTGTGAGTACTGACTGTGACTACCATGTCATGGTTCCATGTGTCAAACTCACGGTGGGTCTGTCCGGTACACTTGTTCTTTAACAAGTACCTATGTGTTTGGTTTGATATCTCTATATCATGACTAATGAGATTCAGTCATAAACCAACACCACAATCTAGTCTTGTGTGTCATTTCTGTCTATCTACCTTCCACAATGACATCCGACTAAGGACATAATGAGAATGTACAAACTCTTAGCATATGTATGATCTCATCGTTCAGGTCCTGAACCTGAAGGCATACGTCATTGAGTACTGTTATTCTCTAGACATTCAATCTGTTCTATCACTATCTCATATGACTGAACCAGAATGAATTGGAAGCTTGCCTTCGATGTTTATCAAATCAATCTGAATGTATCCCACCAATCATCCCATGATTGGCTCTCAGGACATACATACCAACAAAGAATCCATGGTTCCATAGAACTAAAACGAGCAGCTTAGGTCTCCATTGGCTACGCAGGATCAAAACACAACCGAAGAACGATCAAATACGGTGAAGGAATCGCAGAAGAACTCAAATGAAAGGACGGAGGATCATGAATCCAAAGCAGCGAGTAATAGCATAAAAAGGGGAAAATCAGCTAGCTACCTGATCGTTGCAACTGATGCCAAGAAAAGCATCGTGGAGGCACAGAGAACACCACCAGAGTCAAAATGGAACTTCTGAAGGCCTAGCGACGAGAGTTGAGCAAGACCAGGCTGAGGGGGTGGCACTGAGTGGGGAAGGTCATGCCGGAAACAAAATCAGCCAAACCAAAGTGTGCAAATTGTAGCTGAGACCTCGGCGGAGGTCAGGGGACTGACCCTTAATGGTCCGATGGTCCAAGGCGGCGAGGAGATGAGATGAAGTCGGAAACAGGGGAGGTAACAGAGCGTAAGGGCGGCGCCAACAGTTGTGGGGAAAGGGGGTGACAAACCTTACTTTTATAGGGTCATCGGGTGCGGAGGAGAGAGAGGATAATGAGGGTGAAGAAACTAGGAAGGAAGATGAAGAGGGAAGAGAGGAATTAGAGAAGGAAACTGGGGAGAGAAGGTCCCCATCACTGCATGCAAAAATGAAAAGGGGAAAGGAAGAAGAGAATCCAGCTATCGCTGGATCTAAATCCAAGGGTCAGGATTGAACCCGAGAAAATTGAAACATGAAATCAAGAGTGACATATCAAATACGAATAAAACTAAAGTGAGATTAATTTAATATACATATTTTCTCTTTCCTCTTTTGAGGGTTCTATTCTTATCCAAATTAGACCAAACTTGACACACAAGTTAAGTTAAACATATAGATTCCGAATCTCCAATTAGATTTCACTTTTGCAAACTTTAGATGTATTATTTAATATATTCTTTATTTCTCTTTCGTGATGCATTAATGACACATGGATTATCCAAATTAACTGAAACTTCACCTACAAGTCATAATTAATGTATTAGATACGAATTTTCCATCAATTTTATATTTTGGAGTTGTTTGCATATTTAATTAATATTTTGAAGGCTCTACACACTTTCTCTCTCCTGATTTTACCTTTTAAGCAAACTTTCTCCAATTTGGATAAAAATTTACCCAAAGGCTATATTTATTATGTAGATCAAGAATATAACATTATTTTCCTCTTTTGGAGTCAATTATTATATTTATATATTAATTACACTTTTTAGGCAATTTCTCTCTCTTAACTTACCATATTATTTCAAGGTTGTCCAAATTAAATGAAAATTAACATGTAGGCTTATTTTGATGTGTATATTACGAATTTGAAGTCTATTCCTTATTTTGAGGCTTTCTTACATGGGTTTTGTCATCTGGCCCATTAACCATATTATGCAATTAATTAAGTTATTTATCATTTTATTATTACCAAATGAATTATATGACATATTATATTACATTATTCATACATTATATTATTAGGATCTCTGTAACCTTAACCTTGTTTGGTCAAACTCAAAAGGTCACAGTTCTAGGGTAGGGTTTGAAATCTGGTATGTTACATCAAATTTATCATCGTCGCATCTTCATCTTTCCCCATCTGGACTTGTAACTGCAGACAGCGCTTTGATACCACTTGTTGGGGATGTTGTAATGATACGATCCCAGATGTGACAAAAACTTATTGCGGAAGCGTTACCCACAAGCGTGTAAACCCAAAGAAGAAAAACTAGATTTAACATAGAAAACTCTTCCCAAGACAAGGAGAGAAAAACCACAGGGCAATACCGACCAACAAGCACTATGTAATTAAGATTACAACTCACACCGCCTCGATTTAATTACCCACTAATTCCAAGTAGCCCTCCGCACACAAGAACAAAGATGAGGAAGAAGAGAATCACACCCAGTGTGTATAAAACCTCCATCTTTACTTGATCTCCTTACGAGGTCGTTGTCGTTGTTGGGGACTGCTTGATGCCACTGTGACTGTTGACTGGGTCGGACAGTTGCCACTATGACAACACTGCGTCTGTAACCGTCAACAGTTACTTTACTTCAAGGAAAAGTCGTTGGCCCTCTCTTATCAACCAAGAGAGCTGCTCTGTCGGTGCACCCAATGTGTCACCAACTGTCAGTCGCTACTTTGCTTCAAGATAAAGTCGCTGACCCTCTCTTATTTACTAAGAGAGCTTCTCTAGTTATTCTTGTTCTCTAGCACCGTCTACCACAGAAGACACCAATAAGCAACTAGAGGGATCACACCTCAACCGATGGGATGCATACAAAGGCCTCCTCAGTGGCCTCTATTTATAGGCCTCCATGACATGTTGTTGCAACTAGGAATCCTACTCCAATTCTTAATTCAATTCTATGTTGCACATAGAGAACTATCCTCTTTCCTTCTTGGATTTGACTCTTATTAGGATTGGTAGCACAAACCAACCCTCTCCCAAGTCTAAATTCCACTAGGATATGAGCTGGATTATATTCCTAATCCCAACACTTTGGAATGTAGTTGTCCCCAATTACAAAGTAAAGACTGCCCCAATTTAAATTTCACGATCCACATGTATACCCCAACATAAGCTTAATGTCTTGAGTTCCCCATTCGTCTTGAGCGTCTTCACTCTTCTCATACGTCTCTCTCGTCCATCGTCCATCCTCCATCCTCCTGCTTGTCACATCTTCTAGAACAGTAAGTTGCGACAGCACATGCATGAATGTAAGTCCCTCGTTCTTATGCGTGTCTTACAAGCATATTCTGCAAGTCTCTCGTTCCTACGCGTTTCTTACAAGCTACTATCCCACGAGCTCCACGCAAATGCAGCGAGCCACCCGCAATCTCGCGTATCTTCTGGACCGCTCCAGACTCGCCCTTGCCCTGTTTGTCAAAGAATTTGATCAGATTTAGATCCAAACTTGTCTTTAGTTAATAATTAGCGTGATTTTGTTGTGACACTACTAGTTTTGATGTCTGACAAGACTTGGATTAAAAGTGAGGTTCAGACTTAAGTAGTACATTATATTTTCAGCATGAATATCAAGACCAATTCAATTCTGCTTCGTTTGGGATTTTATGACTTATTTTGAATTAACTTCTCTGTTCTAGCATCGACGAAAGGGAGTGCCCACACTAAGAACTAAACAGAGTTTCCAGACAAGACCCGGTCTATATCTGAGCCCATTACTCATCAGAGTAACCTAATACAAAATTGGAAAGTGTTGAGCTGGCTTAAGGCTAGGACGAATACGACCCGTCTCTACAGTCGTCTACAGGTGGTGGCCGTGCCATATGCAACCCCCACACGGTAGCGTGGCATTATCATCTGTTTCGATTTGAAATACTACTTATTGGTACATCGAGCCTGGATGAAGAGCCTTCTTCTTAATTGCACTCGGCATCAATTATGTTGCGTTGATAATTCAAGTGACATCATAGCTCTGTGAGGACGATTACACTTAAAACCTCGACAACTCTCACGACTCGCATAAAACATGGACAAGTCTTTGCATTAGAAGACAACATCAATACATAGCATGGCATGCAACTAGATGAAATGCCGTAGCCATTTATATTATCATCCGTGGATGCGCGTGGTTTGAATGTGGCGTAGGGTACCATCAATTCAAGCTAATAAGTACCATATTCATAACGGCAACTTATGTTGTCTCACAATCCAATTTTCTTCTTCACGGTTCTTTCCCTGCTTGCTTCATAACAATGAAACCGAACAACACAAGAAGCATATTGCAGCTAGAGTGTTGGCTTGCTCGATCGGGGCCGTACTAGTAATAGCCATCTATAATGTCGTGTTCCTAGCAATAATGTTCCTAGTAATACCACCTCGTCTCATTCCGTTGTGTGCCGCTTCACTCAATTATTGCCGAAAATGATTAGCTTTGCACTCGCAGCCGCCACCACATCAAGCTGACGTGCGGTTCGTCTCATTGTATGGAAAACACAGATGTGCCATCCCAAAATGCAGATCCACTTGGCGTTGGGCTCGGAAAGCCCTTCCGGTTGTTGTTATGGTTCTATTTACGCAGACTCGGAACGTGACAAGGAATTCAGCTAGATTAACTGCACCAAATCAAACGGTCGAACACATAAAGCAAACGGTCAAACACATACTTCACTATAGTAAATGGCAAGCGTAAGTTGAGAACAAGTAAAATTCTTCGTAAAATAATTAAGTACATCATACATCAGTGGCGTAGCAAGAAAATGGTCTTGTATAGGGTAAATTGTTACTGTGTTACATGGTTATTGGGATGGGGCACTTACCCTGGTTTTTTATTAGGATCTCACATAGATTAACGGGTTCACATCTTCTGTTACTGTGTCTGTTCCTACCTCTGGCCCATTGCATCTGAGCGGTGTACTCTAATGGGGCAGTACTATGGATGCAAGATTGTTTGCGGAGTGTGAGATTGGGATGATCCGGGACAGGAACAGACAATTATTTGGAGACCGAGGATTTACTCCCCATAGATTACATCTACTATTTACTATTTTAAACTCAAGACTCGTTTCCATCCTGTTCCGCTTCTTCATTAATTGCTGGGCTCTTCACTGTTGCGTCCCACTCCTGTCGGTTTCTCCGTTCATCTCATCGTTGGACTCTTCCCCCCCTCTACTATCTACTATTTATCAAGGATTTACCATACTAACATAGAAGACTCATTTCTGTCCCCTCCGAATTCGGCAAACCAATTCGAGTCTAGGTCATAGCCGTTGGGTCCTCCCTTCAGTAGGCAATCCTAGATCACCCCAGAAGGCATGATCCGCGATGGCTCTCAAGTTGAGTATTGCTTCTTCTTCTCAGTCAGGTGTCCCCAAAAACGTTCTCAATCAACTGCTGCAGCAACGTCTTCAAACCCCAAGGACCAAGCCCCTGAGACATCCCCTTCCTCTCGGTACCAAAAGCAGTCCTTTCTAGGACACAAACTATGCCTTCCATGACATTGCTATCAAGGCCTTATAGTTTGTTGACAGATGCATAAAGTGAAGGAGCCAGAGGCTTGTGCTTCACACAGTTGACCTACTAAATCTGAAGTAAGAAAGGAATTGGTCAAGGTCAAGGATAGTCATGTGCTCTAAATTAAGAGCAGATATGCTAAGAAGGGTGGGTGATGTCATAGCATGGAGTACCGCAGAGACCTATTCATGCTGCGATCAAACGTAACTCATGATTTCTGGTTTTTGAATCTACATCGGGACCGACCTCCTTGATTTCATCATGTAATATTGTGGCAAGATTGAAGGGACCTGCCAGCCATGTAATCTCCAAAGCTAGAAAAAATGAAAGCTGCCTTGGTTGTATTGTGCAGCGGTCTACGCATCCTATAAAAAGAATGTCGTGTAGAAACAACAAGTGAAAATAAGTTAATACAATCTCATCGATAGCAGTGTTAGTCAATTACGCTTATGATGCCTCATGAGCATCGTTATCCAATAGTTTTCCACTGCTCATCCTTATCAGTTTTCTTCTGACCTTGGTGCTTGGGTCCAAATTTGATGTCCCACGATGGTGTACCTTGTGTGGCTTCGTCCTGTACTATGAAGCACATGTTTTGTTCATACTACCCTCTACAAGTATATGTTTTTAGTTGATTGTAATCTCCAAAAAGGGCTGCACCTTATCACAATCAAATTTATCAAATCTTTTATTCATTATCTTCTTGTTTCAGTGTCCTCCTACAGGATCGTCTTCCAACATAGTGCCCACTCTGTTAATTGTTATGCAAGTATAAAATGTTGTTACAGATTGCCCTTTTTCTGTGTGTCACATTCATTTGTAATAAGGACGTAGACAGAATATAAATATTTGAAATATGCTGTTTGGATTAAGATCACACAGAACATTAAGTGCAAACATTTTGTCATGATGCACCGATAAAGACAAAGGAGGGGGATTAACTTATATCTCCCTCCTTTTTGTCTTTATGCATTCATAAACACAAAATATGTGCAGCTTTGTGTGTGGGTTTCAGTCCATATAGCGAGTTCTTAAATATTTTATATGGTTGGCATTGCACCAATGTATATAGTAAAATTTCAATAATAGAAGGCTTTCAAAAATATTTTGTGGGGATTAACAATTTATTTCTTGCGTTAAGTATGATAACTTTTCTTTCCATGAAATTTTCTAAGTTGTAGATTTTGTAGGACAAACATTGAAAATTTATTACTCTCTTACAAAAAACATTAATAAGTCTGTAATATAGATTTGGAGATATAGTAGATATCCAACCAGTCTTAAATTTAATTCACTCTGATTAATATTGTCTGTTAATTTGTAAATTGACATACCATTACCATTATAACAATATAGTTTGAAAAACCAACTAGCTTTCCTTAGGTGGTATGGTTTACTTTTGTTTCGTTGTAAACTTAATTAACCATTGAAGGTCTTATCTTTACACGATGGAAAGTAATACTGCACACCATGTCATGACATTTGATGATAGCTTGTTACCTCTAAAATGAAAATAAATCTTCCATTATTTTTTAATTATAAGAAATAGTTAAAAAATAGTTTTTTATTTTTTAGTGAAAGCATATCAATATGCTTAGGATCTCAAATTACTATTTATATTCTAAATAACAGTTTTAGCTGAAATTTTAATGACTTACTTAAACTTTCAAAAGTATATATAAGACAAAACTCCTCCTGAATATCCAATCACGAGCCCAAAATCATCTAATATATTCTCGTGATATCCTTATAAACTTCTCTTCATCAATCATAAGTATACTACAAATTTATTATTATAATAATAGAACCACTTTTAGGCAGGGTCACAATGGCCTGTTCTGAAAGAGTAAAATTTCACCCCCTTCAGCTACCCACACACTTGAGGGTCATTTTAAATCAAATAGTGGGTCACCCAGCTTTTCGGGATAACTTATTTTGAGGACAATAGGTAAAAATGAATCATATGTCCTTTCATTGGGGTTACTTGATAAATATAGAATTATGGTTGTGATTTATAGTAGAAATTTATAATCAAATAAAATTCTTAAGAATTTCATGGCCTAAATTTGATTTTAAGTTTCTAGAAAATGAGTTCCACAAAACTCACCACTTATATGTGTCCCATCAGTGCTTAGGAAATGTTGCATTCCAATTAAAATATTTAATACTTGTAGTCCAAATATGTGTTTTATGTTGTTATTAGTTACTATTACCATATTTGAACTTTATAGTTTAGACAAGATTATCTTTAGATGACATTTTTAACAAAAATAGGCACCATCCTTTTGTTGTCGTAATGTATTATGTGGGCTATTAGTAATGATCAATTCACTTAATTATTGAGTTTAATATATACAGGAAAAGGAACATAACCTAAACACTCAAAACATATAATGAAAGTGTCAGGGAAATAGTTTTGAGCAACACATTTTTCTAACTCTTAGAAGAAAATGACTTTAGTGAAAGGACCTCCATCTTGCAATACATTTGGACAAAGTATCCCAGACAAGTATTATATTTTGATTTAGTATATATATTCTATTAGTTTTGGATATTTATTGAAAACTACAAAGAATGTAAGAAAAATAGCACGGGTCTCCGTAAATGAGGTTGAAATAACATGTAGTATTTACATTGATAATGATAAAACCATTTTTTTAACTCCTCAACGACACAATAAATGAAGAAGTATCGACGTGGAATTCAATAATGTAAAGGTGATGATAAATACAATAATTTATGGCTAGTAGGATTGAATTAGTTCAGTCTACCCTCACTACTACGTATCAATTTTGGGCGGCTATTTTTCCGTTACAGTCTTCCATTTGTGAGGAAATTGACAAGCTTTGTCGTGACTTCATTTGGGGTAAAATGGATTCCAAGTCTTCTGTCCATCCTGTCAAGTGGAGTTCCTTAGTTAAACACAAGATCACTGGAGGTCTGGGTATTAGAAACATCAGAGATGTTGTCAAAGCGTCTATTATTCTTCATGGGTGGAACATAGCCAAAAAGAAAGACGATGTTTGGATAAAATGGATACATGAAAGATATCTGAAGAGGCATTCTTTCTGGTCCCTGTTGATTAATGATTCTATTTCTTGGGTGTTCAAGAAAGTGCTGATGGAACAAGACCTTCTCAGAAGCTTTATTAATTTCACTATTGGCAATGGCTTAGATACATATGTGTGGTATGATCCCTAGCTCTCGAAAGCTAAGTTCCTTGTGGAGGTGCTTGGGAAGCAAAGCTTTATTCAGTTAGGTCTTGCTAGTAAATCTACTTTAAGTAGTCTCATTAATGATGGTGACTGGTTTTTTGATGAGTCCAGGCTGCATGTTAAATTTTCCAATATTTTATAAACTCTGCCCTCACCTAAAGGTTTCAATGATAGCATTTCCTTTGCTGGGGAAACTAATGTTAATCTAAGGCTGATTATGGAAAATCTGAGTTCAGTTCATGCTAATACTCATGTTCCCTTTTTTCAGTGGCTCTGGAGTATTAGTGGTCCTAGGTTCCAGTTGCTGGGTTGGAAGATTGGTCATGGCAGGGTTCTTACTTCTATTTACATCAAAAATTTGGGTATTTGCCTGGCTTCGAGGTGCCCTTTATGCAAGTCTGCTGAAGAAGAGGTTTTCCATATTTTCTTCACTTGCCAATTCACTAGGGTTGTTTGGAGCTTCGCCTGTTCTATTTTTTCCTTTTGGATTCCTGAAGCTTTGGACGATCTATGTTCTCTTCATGGCAGGAAGTATGTGGTGATTTGCATTTGCATTTTTCATTGGTTATGGAAGGAAAGGAATGATAGAGTTCATAGAAATCATGAGAGAAGTGCCCACAGTCTTTGGTTGAGTATCTTAGATGATATTCATTGCATTCTAGAGTGATTTGCTGAAGGATGTCTGTTCTTTTTTGACCCTGATGTCCCTCTGTTGGAGCTGTTTTGCCGTATAGTTTTCATTTTTCTTCTGCCTTCCTTGATCACACTCTATTG
Source organism: Alisma plantago-aquatica (assembly GCA_963693085.1). NCBI lineage: Eukaryota > Viridiplantae > Streptophyta > Magnoliopsida > Alismatales > Alismataceae > Alisma > Alisma plantago-aquatica. Next base: position 713,807,176 of record OY856414.1, on the reverse strand, counting down.
CTCTTTGCAAGTCGAGTGTATATATACTTGTACAGTTTACAAAAAAATATATAAATAGCAATGGAAGAGCTCGGTTCACCCACAAAAATACAATAATTTCTCATGTCAGTATAAATAACAAAAACTAAATGTTACACAAGAAAAAAACAAAGAACTCACAACATATTAAAGTTTAATTATCATCTAACTTAAGTATGTAATCAGATACATATAATTTGACATAAACTCAAAAGAATTTGTACAAAAGAAACAATAATTCCACATATGTGAGAAACTACTATAATATCCCTTTTATAACATGATTTTTTTTTCATTTGTCTTATAATATTTTGATTCTCGAAACAAAATTAATAACATGAATTACTTTAATCCAATTTCCTGTCTCCAGTTTGGTGAGAGTAATCCAACTTTGCTATTAGGAGACCCCACATATTGATCTAATTATCTTCCTAGACAATAGTATCATAATTACAATCATATAAAGTTAGAAAGATCATTTTGGAAGCGAGATTATTGATTTTTTTAATTGGTTTGAATATAAAGAAAAATTTAGAGCTTTAAAACTATCACATCTTTTTATCATACAACTATCATATTTTTATTTGTTGAGTAGTGATTTGGATTCAACATGTGGAATATATTTGATATTATCATGTCTTATACCATGTTTGGAGTTAGATGTTTCTCATATATCAATATTGTTACGGTTTTTGTATTACAATTGTAGGATTTATTATTTCTACTTCATCAAAATTTGATATTTAGGGTCGAGAATCGAAATACAACCACCTATGTCATATGGTATTGGTACTACTCTGCATTACTAGCCTGCTATGAAATATATTATTGGGATAGTCGTTCCTTTATTTTTGCAATGACATGTGGTTTTATTAATATGTTTTTCTATTTATTCTGTTTAATTTATGAAAATTAACCTTCAGAGTATGTCATTGATCTTACTTATGGCATTTTCTAATTGTCCGATATTCAACTTGCAATTTTTCTATCTTTATTTTAATAGGAATGAATAGTGATTCCTTATGTTGGATGAGTCTTACATGTGTGAAAAAACTGTATGTAATATTTTCAATAGGAATTAGTTATATTCTTAATGACATAATATTATCCTAATTAAGAATCCTATTTTTTATAATATTATTTTTGCAAAGAGGACAAAAGTTGATGTCTTGATAGCCCTCAAGAGAAATGTAACATTCCAAACAAATCCATGTCACTGATGTTAAAAGAACACAATTTTCTAGGTGAAAAGAATAAGTTTTTGATGTAGGACGTAATAATTCTCATAGACAATATTATAAATTTGACATGAATGAAATATTGACTTCAAATTTGACAACTTCCAAAAATATGAAAATGAGAACAAATGATATCTATCATTTACGTTGGAAATATGTTCATAGTTTATGAAAATCTATTTTTTTAATGAGTCTCCAATGTTTATCTTTTTGTATTTATGTCATGTGTTTAGGAAGATGATATTCAATTCATTAAAAACTATATTGCTGAAGTAATAACTAGATCTGAAATTTTTTGTAAATTTCAAATAAGAAAGTTTGCTATTGTATTATGAAGGTCGTATGTCTTAACTATTCAATTCAAAAGGTCATATTTGTTTCCATCAGCAACCAAATACAACCAATGTTATGCAATTACATGCTATGTTATGAACAAATTTAATCAATGGGCTTATTTGTGTAAGTTTTTCTATATATATTGTTTTAGTTGTTAAGTAATATGCGTCAAAGATGGAAATAACATTCCAAAAAGCTTATATAACAATATAACAGTAAAAAATAAGTTTATTTTAACATTGATATGATCAAATAAAAAATCAATACTTATGGACCACTTTGTTGGAAACCAACTCCATTTAATTTGACTATTACAATAGTTTATTGTAATTGTCATCCTACAATTGAAAGTCTAATTTTAGCATATAATATATATAAGTCTTATGATGCCCTCATCCTTATCCAATAATTTTATATTTAGATCCATATGTTTCGTCACATAGAAATGATTGCTTGCTTATGTTAATAAATATGCTTCCACAAAGGAGTTTCTGTAATTATCTTGATGAAAATGTGTAGCCTAATTTTTTTATCTAATTAGCGATGGCTGCCATCTTTACAATATTGTATATGAAATTTTCAAAATCTTAATTTGTAGAATTATTTGGAGGAGACTTTGTCTTCTCTAAGTTGCACTGTAGGTAAATTCTAAAATTCTCATAGGTTGCATTAGTTGTAACATATTTTTTATATGTGGGATCACCCCCAAAGGCGGGCCGCTATTATGACCCCCCTCTTACAATGTAACTCCCCTAACTACTCACACACTGGGAGAGGTAGGGTGGCGTGACAGGACCAAGGAGCGATGAGGCACAAAACCTAGGGATTTGAACCCGAGTCCCTACTCAAGGGAACTCGTTCCTCCACCGAGCAACTACCTCCACTGAGTTGTAACATGCTAGTAACCGTTCACCTTTTTACAAGTTGCATGTGTAGAATGAGCATGGTGTTAATTAAGTGTTTACTTTATCTCTCCTTGATAAACATAATTTTATTATTTTTATGATTTCAATATAAGTACATGTAGCCGGCTATTGCAAAAAAAACTTACAAATATTAAAATAAATAACCTAGAAGTTGGATGAAATCTCACTACATATAAATAACATGTATGCTAATTTTAGTAAAACACCAAACAAAATTAGATGTCTTATATTATTCTAATAAATTAAATGAGAAAGTTTAACATGGAATATTGCTATGTTATGAAGATAAGATGGGTAACAAAATTTTTTAAGTAGTACTTCCAAGATCTTAGTTATTTATAGTAACGACATTTCTAATTCAATTTGTATTAACACTTAACCTAATTTTATCAGTACAACTCAATAAATCCCTACAACATTTTCTTTTCTTTTGGCCAATAAACATGTATTTTCTTGGTTCACATGAATGATATTCTAGAGCTCGCAAAACAAGACCCGACTTGAATGACCTGATCCGAACTTGGAATTTTAAGCGGGTTTAGGATCTAAGGTTTTTGACCTGACCCAAAATTGATCCGAACCTTAAGAACCCTAAATTAATTTAGGGCAATGTCCAAGTTTGGACTTTAGACTTGAATTGACCCGATTGACCCAAAATTCACAATTATATTTTCAAACAAAATTATAAATACTATATTTTAAAATACCCAATGGCCTATCAAATTACTAATCCATCAATCTTGAAGTTTATTTTGGCAATCATACATGATTTTGTATCGATTTGTATGATTTATATACTAATTATATTATAAACTTTTATTTAAAACTCCCGAACAAACTACAATAGGCTTTATATGTGTTTCTCAATCACATTGTAAGTTCATCACAATGAATCTATTAATTACACTTGGAAATTATCAATGATTAGACAAATTATAGCAATTTTCTAAATTATTTTGTTAGTATTGGATTGTCAAACCTAATAGATCCAAAATTATTTGCAGGTCAGGTTAGGGTCAAGGGTTTTGACCTAAAAATTCATCTTTTACAAGTTCAGAGTCTAGCCAAAAAGTATTGACCCAAAATGACTCAAAATAAAATCCTCTCAACCCAAACTCGATTGAAACCCCTATGATATACAATCTATAACCATACATCCTCCATCAAAAGAAGTGTAAAAGAACATCAATGTATGGTTTCACACAAACATTTGGGGGGTGGGCCATTTAGAGCATTCAAAGTTAAGAAGGAATTTTACATTCAAATGGCTGTATATTCACATGTTACTAGATGTACATCACTGCCGATAGCTTAGAATTAATAAACTAATTATGTGCCTAGAATGTACAAGGCCATTTTGAGAAGTACCTTGTAATTTTGTTGACTCATATCTTATATGATTTTCTATATGATGTAGATTTGAGTGTATAATGTGAAATCCTAATTTCAACCCATGTTCTAAAAAAACATTGAGTTAAAGAATCATTCTACAGGGATTTTAAAATTCTTTCTTGTTGAAGATTTTTTATTTCTGATACGAGACTAGATAAAAATGGTGTTATTTCTATAATAGGAGGATAAAAGCATGTGAGGTTATTGTTAAAAGACAAATATTTGAATTTATAAGACCTAAAAATATAATATAATGAAGTTGTCAAACAAATTAAGTATCTGGAATTATGAAATTTAACACAGAGTGCATGCCACATTGTTGTTAGAAAAAAAGTTGCATGAATTCAAATCCTATTCAACATTATATTAAACATGAAATCATATGTAGGTACTAATAATAGATCCATAAGATATCCATATTATTGTTAGATAACTGATTACGGTAGTTGTTAGCTACTGTAGCTGCTGTAGCTATTAGTTAGTTACTGTAGCAACTCGTTACTGTAGCTAGACTATTGTGGTAATCACTTATTTATCATGGGTTAATCCCAATGTAGTGCATCAAGTACATGTGAGAATGTAGTGTTGTTTCTAGTGCAAATGGCAAAGAAGTTTTATCCCATATTGCTCACACCTAGAACTTTTGTGGTCCTCATATGTAGGATCACATGGGGCACTAGTGTCCAAAGGAGTCCTAGGAATGAGGTATGCTCACCTCCTTGGTGTGTGGGATTGCCACATCACAACGCACGCATGAACACGCGCGCGCGCGCCACGCCACGCCTGGCCTGGCCGGGCCGGGCTCGGGCTCGGGCTCAGGCTTAATTACTCATGTAATTAATTGTTGGTTTCTTATTCGGATTTCTTAAATCCTAATTAGAAAGTGTTTCTCTTTTACGGATTATTCCGTATTGTGTACGAGAGAAACCGAGTGTTGCGTCTAACTGGGAATAGGATTAGGGACGTGCGTGACTATTTATGTGACTCCGGTCATTAGGGTTAAATACACCGAAAATAGTTTTCTGCCGCCGTGTGTTTTAAGAGCCCTAATCCCGAGTGCGAGAGTCGTCGTCCCCGGAGTTGCTTTGCGGAGTTGTCCTCCTGTGCAAAGCGAGACTCATCCTTTCTTTCAGACGCAGCTGTCAGGCGGTGGTACCTGCGATGGCTGTGCTGCACTGGTAGCACTGCGACGTGCGCGAGCAAGACGTACAACTTCCAGGTTTGTGCCGGATCGAGACTGGGAGAACGGTGCCTATCCGTGAGGATTGTCGGGCACTGGTTTCTTTAAGTAACACGTTCGTTTCTCAACAAACGATCTGGTTTGCGAATATAACTCATGTTTTCTATTCTCCTGCTTTGTTTGTTCTTTGCTTCTTATTTTGGATCTGCCTGAATTGTTAATTAAATTGCACCTGTCGTTGTTGCATGAACGACAATAACCTATATTAACAACAGTCTTAAAGAAACCATTTTCTGTCGTTAATTAACATGGCCGGTCAGGGTACTTCAGGATGTAAGATTGATACAACCAATATGCCTGAAAAGTTTACTGGTACGAACTTTGCCCGTTGGCAGAGTCGTATGGAAATTTGGCTGAATATTGCGGGATATGATCAGTATTTAATTGAAACTAAACCTGTATCTGATGACACAATTCCTGATAATGCAAACATTATTGCTAACTGGAAGAAGGGTGATAAAACGTGCCGCGGTTTGATTCTGTTTGGTTTAAATAACAAACTGTATGATTCTTACTCAAAGCCGCCAGTCACTACGTCCAAAGTTTTATGGGAATTGTTAATTAAGAATTTTAGCACTGAAAATCAGGGTGTTGAAAAATACTGTGTGTCTAAATTTCTTAAGTTTCAGATGGTTGAGGGTAAGTCAGTTTCTGATCAAACACACGATCTACAACTCCTAGTTCATGAACTCTCAGATGCCAAGATGGTGTTGCCTAAGAAATTCGTTGTTATGTCTATCATAGAAAAATTCCCTAAGTCTTGGGAATCGTTTGGTATGTCTCTGAAGCATCGCAAAGGGACACACCATGGATGAATTAATGATGGATATTAATATACAAGAAGAACACTTAAAGGAGAAAGGGGTCAAGGTGCCTACTGATGATAATCCAACTGTTAATCTTACTTCTACGAAAAACACCAAAGATAAGAAATCTAAGAATGCACATAAACCCAAGGCAAAGATCCAAAAGAAACCGAAGAACAAACCTTGTTGGACTTGTGGACAGGTTGGCCACTGGAACAAGGATTGTCCTACTAAGAAGGCAAAGAAAGCTACCACATCTGCAACTGAGGAGGCTGTCGTCAACATGATGACTACATCCTTGAACCTCAATGATGGGTACGTGTCAATTAAACCTGAAGTTCTTTCTATTTTTGAACCACTTTATTGGATAATTGACATTGGGGCTAATGTACATGTGTGTGCTGATAAATCCCTGTTTGTGTCTTATCAGGCCTCTCGAGGTCGGTCAGTGACTTTGGGCGATTCCAGCTCTGCAGAAGTCAAAGGAGAAGGACGGGTGGACTTGAAGTTCCCTTCGAGGAAGGTTTTGACTCTTAACAGCGTCAAGCATGTTCCAACCATTCGACGCAATATCCTTAGTGGCGTCATATTAGTTAGAGAAGGTTATAGAGTAGACTGTAAATGTAATAAGGCTATTATTACACGCCTTCGTGATTCTTTGTTTTTTGGCAAGGGGTACTTATGTGATGTGGAGAACTTGTTTAAGATTCATGTTGAACCTGTTTCAAATTCCGTTTTAAATTTGAATGATTATAGTTCTGTTTGTATGAATCTTGTTTCTTTCGATGTATGGCATTCACGTTTGGGACATGTTAATGTTGCCTCAATGAAGCGTATGATGAATCTAGATTTGATCCCTAAATCTGAAGTTAGCAACAATAAATGTGAAATCTGTGTACAAGCTAAATTGCCTAGGAATCCTTTTCATTCTGTGAATAGGAATTCGGAAATTTTGGATTTAGTTCATTCAGATATCTGTGAATTTAATGGTGTTGCTACGAGGGATCAAAAGCGTTATTTTATAACTTTTATTGACGATGCGAGTAGATACTGTTATGTCTTTTTACTTAGAAGTAAAGATGAGGCATTGGATAAATTTCAAATTTATAAGAAAGAAGTTGAAACTCAAACTGGTAAAGTACTTAAGCGATTAAGGTCTGATAGGGGAGGAGAGTATACCTCGAATTTGTTTTTGGAATTTTGCCAATTGCATGGTATAGTTCATGAGGTAACTGCTCCTTATTCACCACAATCAAATGGGATAGATGAACGTAAAAACCGAACCTTAATAGATATGGTAAATACCTTACTCCAAACATCTGGATTACCCAACTTTATGTGGGGGGAAGCTTTGAATACGGCTTGCCATATTCTGAATAGAGTTCCCCATAAACATTCAGAAAGTAGTCCGTTTGAGTTATGGATAGGAAGGAAACCGAGTCTTAAATATCTTCGAGTGTGGGGGTGCCTTGCTAAGGTACTTGTCCCTGAACACAAAAGGAAGAAATTAGGACCGAAAATGGTTGATGCCATATTCTTAGGTTATGTAGAGACAAGCTATGCTTTTAGATTCTTGATTGTAAAATCAGATATCTCTGGCGTTGAGGTCAATACAATTGTGGAATTACGTGATGCAACATTCTTTGAGGATGTGTTTCCTATGAAAACTGGTGTGCCCAATGAAGTTTCTCAAGAAGATTCATTTACCACAGGTTCCATTCCCGAGCACGTGGAAAGGATGACAAATGTGGGGGGCGACTCAGAACAAGTTATTTCTGAATCTGATGATTCTGAAGAAATAGTTGAACCAAGGAGAAGTAAACGACCTAGGACATCAAAGGACTTTGGAAGTGAGTTTCTCACTTACAATGTTGAGGATGATCCTGTTACTTTCAAACAAGCTATGGAATCTCCAGAAGCTAAGTTTTGGAAAGAAGCCGTTAATGATGAAATCCAATCAATTCTCTCGAATGGAACTTGGGAATTGGTGGATTTGCCTCCTGGTTGTTCTGCAGTTGGTTGCAAATGGATTTTTAAGAAGAAACTTAATGCAGAAGGGACAATCAATAAGTATAAGGCTAGGTTAGTTGCTAAGGGTTACACGCAGAGGGAAGGAATAGACTATTTTGATACCTATTCACATGTTTCCCGTATGACCACAATCCGAGTGCTTTTAGCATTGGCTTCCATTTATAATCTCTATATCCATCAGATGGATGTGAAGACCACGTTCTTACACGGTGATCTTCAAGAAGAGATATATATGGAACAACCTGAGGGATTTGTGGGTCGTGGGAATGAGTCCAAAGTGTGTAAACTTGTTAAGTCATTATATGGCTTGAAACAAGCCCCTAAGCAATGGCATGAGAAGTTTGATTCTGTGATATCATCGTTTGGCTTTATTTCTAATGAATTTGATAAGTGTCTCTACTGCAAGATTGTCGATAATGGATTCATTTTGTTATGCTTATACGTCGATGATATCCTTCTTTTTGGTTCCGATATGAAAGTAGTAAAAGAGACAAAGTCATTCTTGTGTAGCAAGTTTGAGATGAAGGATATGGGTGTCGCTGATGTGATTTTAGGGCTTAAAATCATAAGGTCTACTGATGGTATAGCTCTCTCTCAGTCTCACTATGTTGAGAAGATATTGGAGAGGTTTGAGTACACATCACGTAAACCTGTTAAGACTCCATATGATTCATCCAAACCCTTGTTCAAGAATGAGACTGGGGTTCCAGTGTCTCAATTACGATACTCTCAGATTATCGGAAGTTTGATGTATCTTATGAACTGTACACGTCCAGACATTGCGTTTGCCGTGAACAAGTTAAGTAGATACACCAGTTGTCCCGACAAGACCCATTGGGAAGTTCTTGACAGAGTTCTGAGGTATATCAAGGGATCACGTTCCCTTGGGCTGCATTATGGTAAACATCCTTCCGTAGTCGAAGGATATAGTGATGCAAGCTGGATTGCCGTGAATTCTGGGAGTAATGGTGTCTCAGGATATGTATTCCTGTTGGGAGGAGGAGCTATTTCCTAGAGATCTAAAAAACAGACTATATTGTCTCGGTCCACTTTTGAGGCAGAGTTATGTGCTTTAGATGAAACTGGATTGGAAGCTGAATGGCTACATGGACTTATGTCTAGTTTACCTATGGTAATGAAGCCGCTTCCTGCAATTTCAGTTCACTGTGACAACACTACAACTATTTCTAAGATAAAGAGTTCCAAGTACAATAAAAAACAGCGTAGACACATCCAAGTCAGACTGAAATCTGTAAGGGAGTTAGTGTCTAATGGGGTCGTGGCTGTGGACTACGTCGGTACCAAAGATAATACAGCTGATCCTTTCACGAAAGGTCTTACTTTGGCTTTAGTGGAAAAATCCAGGTTGGGAATGGGATTGAAACCCCTATAGATTTGCAGGCAGTAGCAACCCAACCCAAAAGAGTGGAGATCCCACAAATTGGGTTCAATGTGGTAATAACAAGCTGTCAGGTAAATCGGATGACACTATGTATTCTTGTGTGATTCTTCTTGCATCTGTGTGTCTATTCCCTGGGAAACCTGTTAGTGTCATGACTGCAAGTTAGTAAGAGAGTAGTCTCTTAATGGTGTCAAGTCTTAGGACAGGATGTTAGCAGTACATCCTTGGAGACTCCAGCTAAGTGATTGATGTTGTGTAGGCCGCAACAGGAGAATTGGGTTGTTCTCTGTTATCAATCATGATTTATATTTTGTATGCATGGCCTTAATGCATTGTTTTCTTTTCTACCATGTCTTTATTGTGTTGTTACCAACCTGTACTCTTGTACCCAAGGTTCAGGTTCAAGACTTTTGTTCACCTAGTTTGTACGAGGGTCACAGTTGGATAACTCAGGTAGATTCAAACCGAAAGGTATCTGTTGAAAGCATAGTATGGAGGACTGAATGGTAGAGAACACTACACATTGGACTTTGTGGGGGATTGTTAGATAACTGATTACGGTAGTTGTTATCTACTGTAGCTGTTGTAGCTATTAGTTAGTTACTGTAGCAGCTCGTTACTATAGCTAGACTATTGTGATAATCACTTATTTATCATGGGTTAAGCCCAATGTAGTGCATCAAGTACATGTGAGAATGTAGTGTTGTTTCTAGTGCAAATGGCAAAGAAGTTTTATCCCATATTGCTCACACCTAGAACTTTTGTGGTCCTCATATGTAGGATCACATGGGGCACTAGTGTCCAAAGGAGTCCTAGGAAGGAGGTATGCTCACCTCCTTGGTGGGTGGGATTGCCACATCACAATGCACGCACGCACACGCGCGCACGCCACGCCTGGCCTGGCCGGGCTCGGGCTTGTGGCTTGTGGATGGATTGTGGAGAATGTCTTCCGTCTTATACACCGAAAACAGTTTTCTGCCGCCGTGTGTTTTGTGAGCCCTAATCCCGAGTGCGAGAGTCGTCGTCCCCGGAGTTGCTTTGCGGAGTTGTCCTCCTGTGCAAAGCGAGACTCGTCCTTTCCTTAAGACACAGCTGTCAGGCGGTGGTACCTGCGGTGGCTGTGCTCCACTGGTAGCAGTGCGACGTGTGCGAGCAAGACGTGCAACTTCCAGGTTCATGCCGGATCGAGACTGGGAGAACGGTGCCTATCCGCGAGGATTTCCGGGCACTGGTTTCTGTAAGTAACACGTTCGTTTCTCAACGAACGATCTGGTTTGCGAATCTAACTCCTGTTTTCTATTCTCCTGCTTTGTTTGTTCTTTGCTTCTTATTTTGGATCTGCCTGAATTGTTAATTAAATTGCACATGTCACTGTTGCATGAACGACAGTAACCTATATTAACAACAATTATTGCACAAACAAATAACAAAATACTTCCAAGATAAGTTGTAATTCTTTTAAAAATATTTGTTTGTTTTAGATCGAGGTCAAGTTGAACCTCAAAGCAAGACATGATTTTTTGATATATGAATTTTGATGATTTCATGGATGAAGGAGTTTAGAAGAATTTTTTAGATCATGAAGTTAAAGAAGAAACTCAAACTGAAATCCATAACCAAAAAAATAAACCTATGACAAAAATGAGAATTATATGTCTTCTTTAAGAAATAAGATAGAAAAGACATCAAGGAAACAAAACATATACAATGAAAAAATACAAAAAACATTTCAAAAACATGAACAACACTAATGGTGCAATAGTTATACTTTTATAAGTCATATTTCATGTACTTTTGTTTCAAAAAAGTTCATTTATAGTTTATAAAATTATATATAATTTTTTTAATTTATATGTGAAATTAATGATGCACAAACTACAATGTGCGAAGAACGTGCATTTACTAGTTAATTAGTATATGATAAGTATAATCACTATATGAGGCATTTTACGGAACATGCCTCCCCAGACCTACATGTGAATATGCCTCTATCATATAGGTGTACAAGAGATTCATTACACAGTTTACACTTCTCTTGGTTTTACTGAATGGCTTCTTTTTCCATACAATAACATATTAAATTTGAGTGTATATACACCACCACTTTGTGATAATACTGACAATAGAGCTTGTAACTTACCAAAACAACTGGTTATGTGTTTTTGGAAATGTCTCTTATCAATCTTTTAGGATAATAGTTATATCTTGTGATATTGGGAAATTTCAAAGTATTTGCTAATATACTTAGAGTTGAAGGTATTAATTGTACTTATCATTGCCCATGCTTTATTTATTTCATCTTTATCTTTTTTTTATTATTTTTTATAATTTATCTATATCCTCATGTTATGCTTTATATTTATGATATATCATTTTATGGAGATCCATATTATATGGAGTTGTCAGACAAGGAGTCAAGATAATAATCAAAGAGGAGAGAGAATGAGAATGACTATTGAGTTCTATTATAAGGTGTCTGGATCATGAGAGAGAGATACATCTCTGTAATCTAGTTGAAATTACTTAACATAATTTGTGGTGCTTCATTATCAAATATATTCTATCAGTGAATATTTTCTTGATGATTATTGTCTTAACTCACCTTGACTGTATATTTTTTGTGTGTGCATGCTTGTGATATATCCCACATAAAAAATTCGGTTTGAAGGTTCTATATGTTACTTTAAGTGGTACTAGAACAAGGTTGCTGTGAGACAATCAATAAGCAATGGTGGCATATAAAAACATCACAATATTAACTAATACCATTGGAAGCCATTTGGTAAAAAAAAATAAAGGCATTATTATTACTAGATCAGGTATTTCTAAAGAAGGGGTATTAGATTATGATTATCCTTTCATTATATATCCTATAAGTAGAATTTTATAATAGAGCATGTCTCACATTTATAGGGTCATATATGTCCCTCATCTCCTAAAAGTCCTAAGATCCAAGTGGAAACTTGATTCTTTTGGTTGGAAAATACCAAACAAAGATACATATGAAATTCACTCACAAGGGCAAGTAATCATGAAAGGTGTCCCATATAATATTTTATAATGATTGGTTGGAGATGTTCTAACCTAAGAAGGAGAGAATGATGAAAGTTATGCCAACATGTATGACATAGATAAAATAGTGGCATGTGAATTATGAATCATGAACCCAAATAATGAAACATGTATTTGACTCTAGGGTGCATTCAAGTTTGAAATTGTAAGTTTGACTTCTAATTTTTGAAAGTGTAGAAGTGAAACTATGAGTTATTGGAAGGAGGAAGTGTAACATATCAAAATCTAGCTATACTAAGCATGAATTTCATATGCATTTTGTTAGGATTTAATTTTTTTCTCCATAAATTAGGGGGTATTATGAGTTTTTAGATGTGGTACTTAAGTAAAATGTTCTTAATAGGAGGTTTTGGTGCAGTTATCTAACTAAGCATTTTGTGGGGATTAGAATGTACTTTTACTACTTAAAATCTTTTGGTAATAGAATAGTACTCTAAACGTTCATAGGACTATATTTAGTAAATGGTTGGAAACATGAAAAGTCAACTTCTAATACAGTGGCTATAATAGTTAGATCAATACAGTCTTATCTTTCACATTGTTAAATTCATTATTAGACTTCCTCAAAATTTAAAAATGATGAGAAATTTGTATTCTTCATACCTAAATTGATTTGGGTCTCAAACTTCATATCTAATGAATTTTATTTGACCCTTCAACTAACTTTTGAAAGATGAAAGAACACTAAAATACTATAAACTGGTTAAAATGCACTAATTTACTATGATTTCACACATTAATTGTGTCACACATGTATTTTCTTATTTTTCATGTTATGGACCATCAAATGCGCAATTAAAATACGTTTTGATATTTTCTCATTATTCCAAGCTTGTATGATGGTGATAAACATGTCAACTTCGTCCACCCTACCTTTTTCTTATTGTAATAGTTATACCCATTTTTTCTCTCATCAATCACCCTCTCTCCCCTCCTCGTGTTTAGATTCATGTCCCAACCCTTTGGAAGATCATCATGAAAAAGATGTACCCAACTTTTACTACCTAAATTACATCACGATGAATCCCATAATATCCACATTCTTCCATGTATGCCCCTTTTACTAGATTCTTATTTGACAAATCCTAAATACAAACTTTGATATCTATAGCATCTTTGACCCTTAAAAATTATTCCCCTCTACTCAACTTTACTAATTTTCTCTACTGAACCGTCCCTCAATGCTCATATTGGACATGGTTGTCTGCTCTAGAGCCTTTCCATCTCAATTGGTGGCTTTCCACTATCAACATTTTCCTACAAAGTTGTATTATATGATCTCTTGAAATTGGATTAAATGGATAAGACCCCAAAATCTAGCTGAAAATTCTTGCTACCAAAGGTTTGTAAGAGGTTTCCATAGCCTTTTTACACCATAAAGTGGGTTCTTCAAGTTCCTACAAAGCTAAAAAACCTCATCATTGTGTCATTTCCCCCATGCATTTTAGAAGCTATATCATGTTCTATTTTATAATTGCACAGTTCTCATTAGTATCTATAGCACCTTTCACTAGAATTTTGGTGTTTTGAATCCACTATGTCATACAAAAATAATTGATGCTTTGTATTCTGTCGGTTCTAACTGGGATGGCATCATTGGTCTCTCATGCATCTTTACATCAGCCTCCCATGGCAATGGTCATTCCTTGGAAGTTTTTTCACTTTGAAAACCTTGTTTGTGGTTATTGACACCTACAAAGTGTGGGGAAGACGAAAATTAGCACTACTTGGCAACCCTTTCACTCTTGAGAGGATTAAATTCTTGAGTTAGAGCTTTTCTAGTTCACATCTTCACAACTAGAAGAGAAGGGCAATCTCATGGTAGGAGTCCTGGTTTACCCGTCATGCTCATTTGATTTTGTCATGTCAATAAAGGCTAATTTGGACAATTTAATGGTTGATTTTAATATAGCCACACGATCTTGAGACCCATGAATTTATCAAGTTACATGTGCCATAATATACATTATAATAGTGTGATGACAAGTATAACATTCTTTTTGATAAATTTTGTTTTATAAATCTTAATAAATTACCCACTCACTCACTTATCTACCTTCCCCATCGTCCTTGTCTTAGATTGTCTTGGCAAAGTGGATGATGACTTCTTAATTGAATGCCAAGAAGGCTTCTACCGCAAATTGTTTTGCCTTCCTCACTCACCGCCTGAATTGATATTGATAAATTATAAGTATTTACTCAAATGTCAAAAAATTATAATAAAATACGTTTAGAAATGAGAAAAATGAGATGTATCAGTTATACCCTGTTGTAGACCTAATTAGACTAGGTTTGAAGGCCTATATTAAGGTTTATGTATCTAGTGGAATATTAACCATATCTTATGTAAAAATATTAATAGGTGTTTTGATACCCTATTATGATCTAGGGTTTGAACTTTCAAATATGTAGACAAGGAGTTAAGGTATGCACGTCTTCCCTATTTTTATTCAAGAATTGGATGACTTGAAACTCTAATTTCCTTAAATGAGGCAAAATCCCTAAATGACTTTTCTTTTGCACCTCTTGTGAAATTCTTATTAAATGATACCTCACTATAATCTATTTCTTTATTTGTGAACATCAAAATTTTGGTAACTTTAACTATTGGTTTTTTTCTCCTACTTTCTTTGATATGGATGCTTACATCTATTATTATTTGAGAATCTCTTTTCTTTCCATTCTATTTGTATACATGATTATTAGACTATTATTGCCTAAGATATTGTTGTGTGTGGGCAACTATAAATAGTGTTGCTCTATTTCCACCCAAGGTGCACTATTTTGACCCACATATATATATATATTGGGTGCACTACTAATACGTCCAACGTAATTTTAATTCATGAATCTATGTTGTGTGTGTCCTAGTATAGATAGTCTTAGTATAAATAAGATCTACACATGCACTGTTTTTTTGTGATTGTGAAATAACTTAAAACGTCCAGATCTTTGTTGTTGTTTATTATGTTTTTAAAATGGCTCATTTTGTTGTTGTCATTATTCTTCATGCCATTTCTCTTGACTTCAGATTTCCTACTTATTTACCTACCAGCTTATTGATTGAAGCTCTTATTATACTTTTTCCCTTTAATATACAAATAGCTATTTTACTACACACACTAGTTTTACTAACAAATGCTTTCTTTTAACTCTTCCCTTTAATGTGTGTGGCACCCATAGCTCCACCCATATGTAGGTTATATCAAGAAAGACTATATAAGATGAATACATAGTAGGACTTACATCAAGGATAGATTGGAATGTCTAGATTTTCTTCTACAACTTCTACATTGTATATGCCATAGTACCTTTCTCATGTATTGATACCTTTATGGTAAGGAACAATATAAAGTTGAGATAATATAATATTTTAGTTTTCTGCTACCACATAAACATATTTCTTGTTTTATTCACTCTTGGGAGACAAAAAACTCCCTTTATTTATAAATTTATTATAAGTTTGGATTTGGATGGGTTTTATTCCTCATTAATTAATGAATGGATCCATTCCCTGGTCTCATTAAATACAAGTATTGTATCATAATTTAGCAGTAATTGTCTATCATTTCAATACCTATGGCTTTTCGATGCAGTTGGAGTTGGTCTTTCCTACCCACCACACCACTCATGTGGCTGAGACTCATCTATGGTAACCTTATTTACCTTAACCACCTTTACGGTGGAATTTTCTTCCATGTAAGAGATTAACCTTTTGGTGATAGACCCTATCTTCTATTTTAATGAGTAATTGAGCATTACCACTATATGTACATTATGGAAAACCTTAAATATTCTTATCTAGGTTAACTACTAATTTGTGTCGTAACCATTTTATTTTTTGTCCTTTCATTCTGCTCTCAACTGTGTTCACTTTTGAGTATGGCATGCTTAGAAAACAAACCTTGAATCTTGCTAAAATTATATAGATTTGACGTACCTTTTCATAAGTCATACCTTCAACTGGATACATTATGATTTTTTAGCCATTGCCTACAACCTATAGTTGTTTCAACATAGTTTTGTGTAAACCCTTATGTGCTTGAGAGTTGATATCACTCCTTGAGTGTTGGGTTCCTTATATACTCAGATCAATTGTGGAATGTGATTTAGTATCCAATGAAAACCATTTGAGCTCCATATCTCATCTACATAGAGAGTGATGAATGCATATGTATTTCTCGTTATGCCATATGAAGTTATGTTTACCTAGTTTCCTAGTCATGGATGCCTAGAAAGTCCCATCTATGTCAAATAGAGACACTAGACTAATATTCCACTAGGAATGACTAGAAATAAGTAATAAAATATGATAACAAAATAATGAGGCATTTGTTGACTTCAAGTATAATTGAGCTAACCATTGTTTTGATAATGATTAATCATTCCACTTATTTGTGTCTAATGCTTCTACATGAGTGATTTTAGACTAGGTATAGACACACTCCAAGTGCCCTAACTTGCATTCCTAAGTAGGAGAAAGACAGTCAAAATCAATGCAAGTGCTCTTTTATGGAAAAGGCCTCAAATATATTAGAATCATGTTGTAAATCATTTGTAATGATTTTATGACTTGTAATTAAGCTTAGAAAAAATCAAGAGCACTTAAAACAAACATTTAAGAACTTTTATAGCAATTTCCAAAATTCATCATGGGACTTTTTCGGCCGAGTTGCATATAGAATAAACTTGACTGACACCCTTGATGGATCTTGGAAACTGCTAAGCTTGGCCAAGTTTCCCCAGGAAAAACTTGACCAACACCTATGCACAGGCAAATCAAATTTAAGATGTCGATTGAGTTTCATCCATGATAAACTCGACCAACGCCTCATATTTGCTTTGTCGCGTAGCACTATTGGTCGAGTTATCTTTATTGGAATCTACCGACTAAACTTTAGGGAATGTGTGTAAAAGTTTTTCTCGTCATTGGAGTGTTGAAAAACTCATTAATAGATCTATTGCAACACCCCAAACGACTAGAATTCATCTTTAAGTTCTTCAATTGACTAGTAGGAATCCTCAATAATAAATAGGACCCCTTGGGCTTCATCCCATGGTTAGCCAAGAACTATAAAGGTCCATATATTATAGCTGAGTGCCTCTAAGAGACACCTTCCACTCTTAAGTTTAATCACTTGTTACATCAATTATAGTGAGTAGGATATTTGTAAGAGAGCTATATATCTTGTAAGGCTCTCACTTCCTCCACCTATGAATATCTCCTTCCACCATGAAGATGCAGGTTCTCTAACTTGGGTAAGACATGTGAAGAAGAAGAGAAGGAGTCCCTTGGTGAAAGCTTATCCTTGGTGAACATGAAGTCAAAGGTAGAATATCCAAGTTAACAGTGGGTAATTCCTTAAAGGTAGAAGACTTGTTGCAAGAGTGGGTGTGTCTTTGGTGAAGATAGAAGAGTCATTGCAAAAGTGGGTAAGTCCTTGGTGAGGTAGAAGACTCTTGGTCATGGATGGGTAAGTCCTTTGTGAGGTTATTGGCTCCCCTGCACTCAAAGGGAAGGTTGGGTATCCTTGTCCCAGAAAAGGAACGTCATATGTTGTAACTCTTACAATGGAATATAAGGAGTGAGACATGGTTGAAAAATCCTAGAGATTGATCTGTCAAGGTAGTGGGTGTACACTCTCCTAGTTTGGACTTTGGAACAAGTATACATATCTGACGTTCTTATTCTTATTCTTATTCAACATCTCTCATCCTTGATTGGATGCTTAGTTGCACTCAAATTCTATATTTTCAACATTATCCCTTGAAGTAACCTGAAGGTCTAATGAATTTGGTTTAAGTGTTTTAGCTCAATTCACCCCCTCTAGATGCCATCATCTGATCCAAAATTTGGTACCAGAGTGGGTCTTATCCAAGAAATACTTCCACAAGTAGGATAAAGTGGTGATTATCAAGGTGGGAGATACCTCATCAACATTACAATATTTGATGGGAGAAACTTTCTCTATTGGAAGAGAAGGCTACATTTCAACATCCAAGGATCAAGCCTTGTGATATGGAGAATGGTGAATCTTCCATATAAGCTACAAGAGACAAAGATAGAAGAATGGGATGAATCAACTTTAAAGAAAGAAACCTTGAATGCTAGAGTCATCAACATTCTCTATGCCTCCATTTCTCCCTCCAAGTTCAACCAGATTTCATCATGTGAAATGGCCTATGAGATATGAGGAAAGTTATGTGTCACATATGAGGGGACAAAGTAAGTGAAGGAAAGCAAAGTCTATATGCTCAAAGGCCTCCTTGAAAACTTCAAGATTAGAAAGGAGGAGAGGGTAGCTGAGATGTACTCAATGCTCAACACCATTATGAGTGGTCTTGCCATTCTAGGCCATCATATGGATTGAGGAGAGATAAATTAAAAGATCCTTATAACTCTCCCTAAGAGGTGGCAATCCAAGGTGAACTCTATGAAGAAACAAAGAGTCTTGGTCATATTGAGCTCATAGGAAATCTACAAGCTTTGGAAGTTAAACTTGACAAGCAAGATGAAGAAGAAAGAGAAGGGGAGAAATAGCTCAAGAGAATGAAGAATGCTGAAATCAAAGCCCAAAGTTGAAGCTATTGTTAGTCAAGCTTCTCTATCCTATAAAGTTGAATAAGATGCCATGTACTCAAAAGATAGACTTCACAAAGGCAATCCTTCCTCCTCCACCCAGTGTTTCAAATGTGGAAAGAAGGGCCACTTCAAGGAATATTGCCCACAAGGCAAAAAGACCCATCATCACAAGAGAAGGGAAGACAAGAACAAGAAGGAGAAATGGCACAAAATCTCTAGTGACTCTTAAAACTCAAGCTCAAGTGAAGAAACTAGTGGGGGTCTAGCTCAAGCTCTAGTTAAGATGGAGAATGCCACTTTGCTCTCATGACAAGTTCAAATGAAGACTCAAATGAGGTCAATATAAACTCATTAGATAAGAAGTGTTAATTGCAATTATTCATTCTACTCGTGCCTCTCTTAAGTATACTAAAAATAAAAAGAAAAAACTTGCTATAATTGTTGATAACTTGCATGAAGAAAAACATGATCTTGTACATGCTAAAATTTACTTACTAGATGAAAATAATACTCATCTTAGTCAAGTAGACTCTCTTAAATTTGAAAATGATAATTTGCTTAATAAGATAAGATTTCTAGAAGCTCAACCTCTTATGCCTAATTGTAACGAAGAGCATACTAAAATTGTGAATTCTCTCATGATTGACATTAATGTTCTTAAAACTAAGAAAGAGGATAAATACTCTATTTTGCAAGGAATATAATCTAAATATAGTATCTATATATTTAAAATTGCTTTTATTGAAAAATAAAGTGCTTCCTTGCTTTATAAAATCAATGTCCTTGAATCTTTCTCTAGTTCCACTAGTAGAGAGAATAATGATTCTGCTCTACATATTGAAAAATATTCTTATGTGACCAAAGCTCTTTACTTAGAAAATGATCTTTTGCATGCTAGCGGTAATATCAATCAATTGTCTTGTACTACTACTTCTCTTATGCATGAAAATCATAGTTTTAGGTTGTCTATGCAAAGATTCTTGGATGATAAAAACAATCTTAATTAAATCCCAAACCATACTACTGAACAAATGGGTAGAAATGATATTGGACTTGATCATAGCCAGAGGAACAACAAATATAAAGGACCTTAAATTTTCAATGAAGAATCCTCTAGTTTCAAGGCTATGACATTATGTATTCATTGTAATGAAATTGGCCATTATGCTACATATTGCCCCTTTAGGAAAGAACCCAAGAGAAATAGGACTTGGGCTGCTAAGCTACCCCTCCGGACCCAAAAATATGATTGGGGACCATTTCATCTTTATTATTGTAGGTAACTTGCTAATGGATCGACTTGAGCTATTGATTTGTAAATTGATATCTAAATCCACATAAAAGAAAAAAGGTGAGATGTGTATGGGGTGGAAACAAGTTGGAAAAAAATGGTAAATAGAAGTAATGGTTTATATTTTTATCATACCTCTAGATATGATTTTCTAAAATAGATGTGCTTTTTGACAGCAACTCTTGTCGGTCAAGTTTGTCCTGAAAGAAAATCGACCGAAAGTACCAATGGGTGTTGCCAATAGATTTTGTTGATCGAGAAGTTCAAACTAGAAACTCAACCAACAAAAATGTGCACAAAAAGTAGATATGGCTTTTTGGATGAGAATTTTCCTCTCGACTAGAATTTCTCAACCAATAGTCTGACTCTTTGGTACTCCCCTTGGTACCTTTATTTGTGCATACTATATTTTTTTAAATTTCCTATCTTTCTTACAACCCTATCTCTCTAATTTCTCTAAATTGGTCTCTCTATATCTTGTGATTCTAATCTTGAGTTGTAATGCATGTTTTGATGATGTTTTCTTTAAATCTTTTCATTGTGATCTAAACAACTTCCTTTGTACTCTAACTTGCTACATATTTCTAATACTATATATTTTGATGAAAACTGAGGTTCTTAGTAGTAATCATCTTTTGGTAATGGTATATATTTTCTACTGAGCTATATCCTTTCATGCTTCTAAAATGACATATCTCTTTGTTTGGTTATATCTCTACATATATTCATAGCTTGTTCTTTAACTTGTGCAACTTTTGCTATGATCTATATCCTACTAGTAGCTCTAACTTGTGATATCATCTAATAGTATTCCATCTACATGTAGTTCTAGTCTTATTCATCAATTGGTATACAACTATATGCTATACTTGTAAATTTTTTTCATACACACTCAAGTTTGTTCCTTGATGTGCATATCTACTATCTTGAGTTACTTGCTTGCACATAATTGTCTTGAATATTACATCATGGGTTGTTCAAATACATGTCTTGATTTTCTTTATATACTTTTCTTGGACAAGACCCTAGTATTTTCTCTTCTACTCTCTTTTGTAACATTAGATATCTCCTTTTACTAATGAGTTGTGTCTTAGTTCTTCAACCTCCTCACTTTTTGAATGATAAAGGGGGAGAAGACGTATCTTATGTTAAGGGGAGAACACATATATGTAGAAGACATATATGAGTAGATCACATAGTTTCTATAAATGTTATGAAAGCTAACCACGCAGGAGAAATAGCATCAATTAAGGGGGAGTCTATGAACTCAATTATCGAGGGAGAGTATGTAAACTCCATTAGCATCAATTGGGGAGGAGCATATGAACTAAATTATATTCAATCCCCTAGGTATCCAAATGCATGATTTTACTTAAATGCTTTCAACACAATTACAAAATGTTGACTCAAAGTTGAATTGACTAAACCTTTTTCGTGATGACTAACCATTCTAGTTATCTCTGTCTAATGCTTCTACTTGAGTGATTTCAGATTAGATATAAACACACTCCAAATGGCCTAACTTGCACATCCTAACTTGAAGAAAGACAAGTCAAAGTCAATGCAAGTGCTCTTTTGTGGAAAATACCTCAAATCTATTAGAATCATGTTTTAAATCATTTGTAATGATTATATTACTTGTAATTAATCTTAGAAAAAACCAAGAGAACTTAAAACAAATATTTATGCACTTTTATAGAAATTTCCATAATTCATCACATGGACTTTTTTCGGCCTAGTTTCATCTAGCATAAACTCAAGTGACACCCTTCATGGATCTTAGGAACTTCCAAGGTCGGACGAGTTTTCCCATAACAAACTCGACTGACACCTCTACATAGGCAAATCAAATTTAAGCTATCAGATGAGTTTCATCTAGGATAAATTCGATCGACAACTCAATTTTTCTTTTTCACAAAGTGGTATCAGTAGAGTTACCTTTATTGAAACTCGACCAACTGCACTATATGGAGTTTGCAGAAAAAGTGTTTCTAGTCATTGAAGTGTTACAAAACTAAAAAATAGATCTGTTGCATCACCCCAAATAACTAGAATTCATCTTTAAGTTCTTCTACTGGCTAATAGGCATCCTAAACTATAAATAGGACCCTTAGTATTCATCCCATGTTTATCTAAGAACTATGAAAGTCCCTATATTATAGTTGAGTTCCTCCAAGAGTCTCCTTCCACTATTAAGATTAATCACTTGCTACATCTGTTAGAGTGAGTAGGAGATTAGTAAGAGAGCTAGTCCTACATGTATATCTTATGAGGCTATCACTTCCCCCACCTCCCAATATCTCTTTACACCATGAAGATGAAGGTTCTCTCTATTGTATAAGAGAGGTGAAGAAGAACAACAGAAGGAGTCCCTTGGTGAAAGCTTCTACTTGGTGAAGGTGAAGTCAAGGGAGAAAGATCCAAGTCAAGAGTGGGTAATTCTTTCAAGGAAAAAGACTGGTTGCAAGAGTGGGTAAGTCCTTAGTGAAGTCATAAGACTTGTTGCAAAACTGGGGAAGTGCTTTGTTAGGTAGAAGACTCTTGATCATGGATGGGTGAGTCATTTGTGAGGTTATTGGCTTCCTTGTTCTCAAAGGGAAGGCTGGGTAACCTTGTCCTGGAAAGGGAAGGTCGTACGTTGTAACTCTTATAATGGACCATAAGGAGTGAGACTTGGTTGAAAAATCCTATAGGTTGAACTCTATAGGTAGTGGATGTACACTCTCCTAGTTTGGAGTTTGGAACCACTATACATAGCTTGTGTTCTTCTTCTTATTCATCTCTCTCATCCTTTCTATGTATGTTTGGTTGCACTCAAATTCCACATTTTCAACCATATCTCTTGAAGTAATTTGAACGTATAATGAATTTGGTTTGAGTGTTTTAGCTCAATGGGTGTACTGAAAGAAACTCAACTGACAAGCACCAATGGGTTTTACCAACAACTATTGTTGTCTGAGAAGTACAAACCAAAAACTTGACCGACAACATTGTGCATAGAATATATAAATGACTTTTTAGATGAGAATTTCCCTCTCAACTAGACTTTCTCAACCAATAGCCTTATTCTTTGGCACTCCCCTTGGTACCTTTATATGTGCATACTTCCTTGCTTTAGATTTCCTAACTTTCTTACAACTCTATCTCTCTTATTGCTCTAAATTTGTATCTCTACATCTTGCAGTTACCTATCTTGAGTTGTTATGCAAGTTTTAATGATGATCTCTTTAAATGTCTTGGTTTTGATCTAAATTGTTTCTATTATACTCTAACTTTCTACATCTATCTATTACTATATCTTTTGATGCAACCTGATATTCTTAGTAGTAATCATTTTTTTGTAATGATGCATATTTTGTAGTTAGATATATCCTTTCATGCTTTTGAAATTGCATATCTCTTTGTTTGGTTATATCTCTACTTCTACTCATAGCTTGCTCTTTAACTTGTGCATATTTTTCTATGATCTAGATGCAGTTATAGTCTTTTTCATCTACTGTAACTACTTTTGAAATTCCTATGAGTAGCTCTAACTTGTGATATCATCTACTAGTAGTCCATCTGCATGTAGTTCTAGTCTTTTTCATCAATCGTTATTCAATTATATGCTATTTTGTATATTTTTTTCATACATACTCAAGTTTCTTCCTTGACCTGCATATCTACTATCTTGAATTACTTGCTTGCATAGCATTTCCGTGATATTTTCTAGAATTACATCATGGGTTGTTCTAATGCATGTCTTGATTTGCTTTATATATTTTGCTTGGACAAGCCCATAGTATTTTCTCTTTTACTCTCTTTTCTAACATTTTGTATCTCCTTTTACTAACAAGTTGTGTCTTAGCTCTTCAACACCCTCATTTTTTGAAATGACAAAGTGGGAGAAGACTTGTCTTATGTAAAGGTGAGAACACAAATATGTAGAGGACATATATGAGTAGAAGACATAATTTCTATAAATGTTATGAAAGATAACCATGCAGGAGAAATCACATATATTGAGGGGGAATATGTGAAATCCACTATTGTCGGGGAGTGTGTAAACTCCATTACCATCAATTGAGGGGGAGCATATTAAATCAATTCTATTGAAGCCCCTAGGTTTCTCTAAAGGTATGATTTTACTTAGATGCTTTTAATACATTTAAGGAATGGTTTGTCATATTGAAAAGGGGGATAATGTTTCCTCCAAGTAAAATTCACTAAATCCTTATTTGGATGATGACTATGTTGGTATGTATGCCCTGAGGGCCAATCATGGGATGATTGGTGGGATACATTAAGATTGATTTGATAAAGATCAAAGGCAAGCTTCCAATTCTTTCTAGTTCAGTCATATAAGATAATGATAGAACAGATTGAATGTCTAGAGAATGACAGTACTCAATGACGTATGCTTTCAAGTTGAGGACCTGAACAATGAGATCATAAGGATGCTAAGAGCTTGTACATTCTTATTATGTCCCTAGTCAGATGCCATTGTGGAAGGTAGATAGACAGCAATGACACACAAGACTAGATTGTGGTGTTGGTTGATGACAGAATCTCGTTAGTCATTATATGGAGATATCAAACCAAACACATAGGTACTTGTTAGAGAACAAGTGTACCAGACAGACCCACCATGAGTTTGACACATGGAACCATGACATGGTAGTCACAGTCAGTTCTCACAATGATGGTGGTGAGTGTGATTCTTTGACCTGAAATCACTACACTCAACTCATGTCGTTGGGTACACTTTGACATCATCAAATGCAGTCCTGAAACATGGGTTGTTATAAAGGTGATGATTGGGTGACTTTGACACATGGGGCTTTTGAGGGGTGAGTGATAGATATGGGATTTGTCCCTCCTGAGGGAGTTTGATATCCATGGACACTTGATGAGTAGGATTGAGATAGGCGTGCACGCATGTGTGAATCCGTATGTGATATTGATGTCATACATATCTCCTCCAATCTACTTTGAGATCAAGAAAGTGAATGAACGTTGAAAGGATGACTGTTCCATGCCTTGAGTTCATTTGGGATATCAGTGACAAAGGAATTATACATTCATTGTAACACCATTCACGAATTGTAGGATTGAAAGTTGTTCTCCAACTTTCTATTTCACTTGGGTAGCACTGATGTGCGACTAGGCACCGCTCTTTTCTTGTGAAGTCATAAGTGTTATGGACTTTCACTGCCAATGTGAAATGGACCTGCATGGTCACACACATATGATTTAACTTGGAAGAGGAGTTTATCCACAAACAATGTTTAGATTGGTTACTAAAGGAGTTTAGTAGTTCAATTAAACACTCAATAAATTGATAGCTCAGTATCATAGTGTTCAAGGTGTTGGACCGATTGATTAGAGTATCAGATTGATTGAAACTGCAATTGACTGATTTTGCATAGTTTGCTGCCCCAACCGATCGGCTCATGGGATGAACCGATCGGCTCATGGGATGAACCGATCGGCTCAGGTTGGTGAATCGATTGGCTCAACTGGTGAGACGATTGGCTCATGTATCAATGAGACGATCGACTCAATTGTTGAACCGGTCAATTCATGTGACCAACCAAGATCGTTTGGAAATTCAGAAGACTATTTTGCAAATACAATTTGTTTCACTTGTAAAAATTTGATTTGGACAAGGATTAATATTTGATTAATCGGAAACAAATATGAAAATCAATTTGAGTTGGATCAGGACTACGAACTGATCGGCTCAGAGCTCTAGCCGATCATCTCAGAGCCCTAGACGATTGGCTCATGTCCCAACTGATCGACTCAGGACCCGAAATGATCGTTTTAGGGTGTGAATTGATTGGTTCAGCTGGTGCAAGTTGGTTGTTTTGTGGAAAAATATCAAACCCTTATACTCCTACTTTAATCCCGCATTGCTCGGGGTAGAGAACCCTATCCCATGACCCTCCTATATATAGAGGTAGTGGGGGCTTCTCAGGAACAATAACTTAGAATACTAGTTGCTCTACAAAGTTGTCGTTCTCTCTGGTTGTGGTAACCGAGAGAGCCCGAGCAAGTGCTACCCGATAAGGGAGGCACAACAAGGGAAAGACAACTATAGAAAAGAAACTGGTTGCAGGAGAGTGTGTCAGTGACTAGTACAGTGACAGGAGGGTGTGACTCCTTCTGATTCCTTGTGGGATAAGGAGATTGGAGTTCCAGGTGGTCAGTGTGGACTACTTCAGAGGCGGGAGACTTCTACTGCTTGGAGGACAGCTGTCAATCCTGACAGTCCCGGTGAGACCAGGAGCTGCACAGACACCTTCTAGGACTGTAGGTGAAGACCGTACAAGCCACAAGGTAATGTCGCCGAGCAAGCCTCGGGACAAGGTACGCCTCTACAAACCATCCTTCCTATTGTATAGACGTTGATGCGATTCCTTTATGCTAGATTTGGGAGAAGAAATTTTTTGTTTCTGCTGCCTTATCTGTCTTGCCTAAAACCCAACAGTGGTATCAGAGCCACGTCAACTTCTCTATACTTTAGGATTATCAATATGATCAATTTTGATTTGTCGCCTTTAATTATTGCATAAGATGTGAACAATAATGGCTTTATGCATGTCCAATCCTAAATCCAGAAATCCTAATATACATATATGATATGTAATATGAATGCACTCGATATGTGTCGCCCTTAAATGAGTTTTGTGGTGGATGTATAGCGTGTTTATGGCCAATAAATCTTATGTTTGTCTGCTTGGTTGTATGTGGTTGCTTGCATCTCGGTCTGCGCACTGAATCTCTATCTTCTATTCCTGATATAACTCGAGATAACGTGAGATTTCTTTCCTACCTTTTCTCCCCCCGAATGTAACTCGAGGTTTCCCAATTCAAATGTAAATAGGATAGATCTTTTATTTCCTGTTATGTCAAAGAATGGAGGACAATTTGATGATGACTGAGATGATCGGTTCAAGGTGTGAGCTGATTGGTTGGTGATCCAGACGATCGGCTCGAGGAGCAAATTGAGCGGGTGGCAACCTGAGGAGATGCACGACGACTAGGTGAACCGATCGGTTGGAGGAGCCAACTGATCCACTGGTGGCACCCAGATGACCGGCCAGAGCGAGAAAGTCATTCATGTGATGAGTTGATCAACTCAGACGACTATAGCACTTCATCTTGTACAGGTGGCATGTGATGTGGACCTAGATGACTGTGATTCCTCTTGGCTCGAGGAATCACATTAGGATGGCCATAATCATCGCTTTTATCATTTCACATGTTTTCTATGGGATATATCATGTATATGATACATACTATATATTATGGTGATTGGATATGTATATGTACCTATAAAAACCAAATCCCTCATTAAATATTAAAGTTTTAGATGCCTTCCAAATGCGACACGTGAAAATCTTGATCGACCAAGTGTGGGCATGCCCTAGCGTGGTGCACTGTCTATCTCGTGGAAGTGTGAAGGATGAATATGTGGGTATGCCCTAGCAGGGTGCATATTCATCATGTTGGCTTTGGGTCAAACTTAACAAGGTGACCTAGATAGGATCTAGCACCTTGAGGCATGGAGGTGATCATGGCAAGGAGTTGCATATGACATCTTTTAAGAGTTGCATATGATGCAACTGGCAAGAGTTTCCTACCTGGAAGATCTAAGTTGTGGGTGACAACCCTAGCTGGTCTATGACTTAGAGGATTTCAGGATCTTGACCCACTAGAATATGGTACGCTGCAATCTTCCGAATTGATGGTGAGGGCTATCAATTTGAACAAAAATAGTGGGAGTGATAATTAATTAAAGTCCTAATTATATCGTTAACCTTTCAAATCAATCAAATAAGTCAAAATTGTGTTTTGGACTAAAATTGCATATATTTCCTTTTGTAGTTCAAATGACAACAAACAACAATCACTTTTCATTGCGATCGGTCCTTGAAAAGGAGAAGCTGAATGGGACTAACTTCCATGACTGGTTTAGGACATTGAGAATTGTTCTCACTCAAGAGCAAAAGCTCTATGTCCTGGATACTCCAATTCCAGAGGAATCTTCTCCTACCGCATCAAAGGCAGAAAGGGGTGCTTATAAGAAGCATTCTGATGATGCCATTGATGCAAAGTGCTTGATGTTGTGCTCCATGAACCACGAGTTGCCGAGACAAAATGAGAACATGGGTGTCATTGAGATGATTCAGCATCTCAAGAACATGTATGAAGATCAAGCACGACAAGAGAGATATGATGTCTCCAGGGTGCTGTTCAAGTGTGTCATGACAGAAGGAGTTCCAGTTGGTCCTCACATGCTGAAGATGATTGGGTATGTAGAGAACCTGACGAGATTGGGATTTCCTCTGAGCCAAGAGTTGGCTACTGACGTGATACTGCAATCGTATCCAGAATCCTATAGTCAGTTTGTGATGAACTACAACATGAACAACTTTGACAAGCCATTGACATAGTTATTGGGCATGTTGAGGACAACCGAGGCACATATGAAGAAGGACAAGCCTAAATTTGTGATGATGATCAGCAATAAGAAAGGCAAGTCCAAGCACAAGGGCAAGGCTAAGAAAGGTTCTGATGCTAGCCAGTAGTCCAAGACGTCTTCAACTCTCAAGGCCAAGGGAGGTGTGACCAAGAGAGGCAATTGCCACCATTATCAAAAGCCAGGACATTGGAAAAGGAATTGTCCCCTCTATCTGGAAGAACTAAAGAAGAAGGAGGCGACAGACGTCTCCACCTGAAGGTGTCATGAAATAAACTTGTAACATTTTTGAGGTATATGATACCAAGATATAAAATGTAAAGCACTCAACAAATGGGGCGAGTGTTGCTACCGTAGATAGGAGTACTTTAGTTTATTTTCAGGATTAAAGGCATGTAATAGAGTTATGAACTACTATTTCATATTTACCAATAGAAAGAAACACATTATTTTTGCATATTGTATGACAATAATAGCAATTAATAAAGTTGATGTTTCAATCTTTGTGGCAATGCCTTGGTTATCTTGTGGTACTTGATATGCATAAGATAAAATGATACCTAAAAGTTATTAATAACTCAAACTGTTACAACCCCAAATTTTGGATTCATTTGGTGAGAAATGCAATTTCTCATATTAAAGATATTTGAACAAATAATGATATAATTTGTTTTGAAGACATGGATTTCATTTACAATAGCCTTGATGATCATTTTGTGGGATTTATTGGCTATTGGGCCCAAATAACCAGAAAATTCAATTAGTGAATGAATAATTGAATATTTGATAAAAGAAAAATGTGGAAACCTCTAGAAGGCAAATCCAAAGAGGGATTTCGTGCCTCTTGGGTTCCTTGGGTTCCAAGGAGTCCAAAGTTGCATAAAGAGTGCAATAAGAAAAGAAAAGATCAATTAAATATTTCTTTATTAAGAAAGAAATTGGAAACAATGGTAAAATGTGGAAAATAAGTAAAAAGGGATACAATTGAGTTATCCTTAGTGGAATTTCGTATCCCAAGGATTCCTAATGATAAAAGGGATACCAATGAGGAAAATAAAAGAGAAATAAAAAGAAATCCTCAAAAGGAGCTATTTTAATAAGAAATAAACAAGATAATGAGGAATAGTAAAGAATAATGCATTTAGATGCATCTAGAAGGATAATAAATATCATTGGAAAAGAATTTCGAAATAATAGAGTTTCTTGGGGTCCAAGGAGCCCCAATAAAGAGGAAAGAAAGAGAAAATACGAAAATTGCAAAATAAAAGGATAATATGATACGTTATAAAAGGAATTTTGTGATATTGATAAAAAGAAAGTATTTTCTATTAAAAAGGAAAACATAATTTCGTGCCAATGAAGTAAAAGAAAAGTACAAGGAAGATAAAGGATGTAATTTTCGAAATTCTAATATTTAATGAAATATCAAAGAGATGATGAAGAGAGAGGAGGTTGATTTTATAAAAGGAAAATAAGTTGGAAAAGAACTTAGTTGCTTCGTAGGCAAGCAGTATGGGGCATGGATACTCTCCCCTATAAAAGGGGTAGAGCCCAGGGTCGAGTTCCAGAGAGATCCTACGTCTCCACTCTCTTTCTCATCTTCTTCTTCATCTTATTCACTCAAAACCCTAGGTTAGGAGAGCAGAGTGATCTTTTGAGTGAGGAAGAGCTAAGGACAAGTGTAAGAGGAAGGAACAACACTTCCTCTCAGACCGGGAAAGAGTTTAACCGGTCTCCACCCCGTGCGTGACGCTGTAGATGGACTGCAGGTCAGCAATGGAGGAGCTCTGTAGGGCTCGTTTCCGGCCAACCGACCGCATGCCAGGAGCACCATCACCTACGAGAGGGCATGTCGAAGGAGGGGGAAGGAACTCCGGTGGCCGACGGGTCCTGATATGGGCAGAGGAACAACACAGGTAGCGGCTAGGGCGGCAGCGACGCACTGTCGCGGGGTTGAAGATGAACAGATCCAGTTTGACGAAAGTGCCCCCCCTGGGCATGAGGAAGCAGTCTGTGGCCCAAGGGTATAAGTGGCAATCAATTCTAATTTTAAGTCGACCCGCAAGGTACATGCACGGGAGTTCATTGCCTACGTGGCACTTCCCTATTGGTTGCTTTAAATTTTATTTGCTAAAATCATAACTAATTCTAGGAAACTCAGATTGAGACAAATCTTATATGAAAATTGATCCTCAAAATGAGGGGAATTCAATAAAAATATGTTTCGAAGATAATTCCTCTTGATATTAGAAAATTAGTGTAAAGTATCATCTTTAATGAATTAAAAATTCAGATACCCTATTTTAAAATGAATAAAATGTTTAATAGGGTTTAATGGATCATTAAAGTTGATAATAACCTATTAATTGTAAAAAGGTACTTTATGATCGAAAAGGATGATCTTTGCATGTAATTAGTTTAATTTAGAGATTATTTGCATAAATATTCTTGAAATTTGAAAAGTACATAAAGCTATCATCTTCAATGATTCAATTAATGAAAAACCCTTAGATTTGATGATAGATGGATTTAATCTTGTTCAATGGATAATTCAAGCTGATATTAACCTGTTGTTGATAAATGTGAAGATAGAATCTAAAAAGATGATCTTTTTATATAATTGTCTTAATTTAGGGTTTCGTGCATGAATATGCATTAATGAGCATGAAAACCCTAATTTTAGTGAATATGTCTTTTAATTGTTTTAATTGTTCAAATCCATAAATAAATAGGGATATGATGATCCTAAGTCAATTTGGGTATAAAAGACTATTAAAATGGATAGTTGAGCAATTAAGGTTCATATAAGTAGAAAAGAGTATTTTAGGGTTTGTTGACCTAAAAAGGATAAAGTTTGAGAAATTGATCTAAGAAACCCTAATGAATATTAATGAAACCTTAATGCGGATTAGAAACCCTAGAAAGTGAATCCAAGTCAATAAAGTAGATTCTTGATAAAGTGTGTATTAAATAGAGTACATATTCTTTTAAAGAATGATGGAATTGTTGAATTGCTTGATTGGATTGCTTTCTTGGTTGGATTTGCTTAATGCTTGTGAAATCATCAAGTCAGGTATGTGGTTATCCTTATGATTATCCCGACTAGTTTTATGAGGATTTTATCGACGTTTCCCTCATGGCTTGAAATAACTGTTGGATGCTTTTATTTCATGCAACTATAGAGTGACTATGACTATCACTATGAATATACATGTATAACTGGCTAGATCTGGGTCCACCTCTGTGGCTTGTAAAGGCTAAAAAAGGGTAACCTAGAGTAAGGTCTAGGTTATCGTGGGTTAGAAATTGGGCTACCAAATGTAGTGCCATGAGACCCGTAACATGCCATGAGTTAAGGAGTGGGCTACTTACGAGTAGTGCCATGTGACTCATCCCTAGAAATTGGTTCACCTATAGGTAGGACCATGAGTGGTTTAATGGGGATCTACCATAAGGAAGTTAGTATCCAGGTCCACTACAGGGATAGCACAGAGGATAGGGTACTCGTGGATCGTAGAGTTATATTTAAAACGTAATATTGTTTGTTAAATTATTAATTTAATGATTACGTTGTTATCATAGTTGCACGTTTATTGTTTCCCCCACATACCAGCTTCGGCTGACCGGTGTTTTGTTTGTCGGCGTTTTAGGTACAAGCCAAAAGGACAAACAGTAAATCGTCATATTTTGAAACACATGAAGTAAAATACAAGGAGGATTAGTTAGTGTAAAATACATAAGTGGATAGAAGTTTAGAGATCCAATTTTTCAAAAAGGTATGAAAAAGTTTATTTTCTTACAACTTTCCAGTTTAGTCTGTTAAAATTTAATAATTGTTCTTGGTTAATTGCCGAACCTTTGATCCGGAAGTTATAGGTGCGGCTTCGACCTCTCGGTCTCCCTTAATTGGGGGTTATCGGGAGGTGGGGTCGTAACATTTGTTATCAGAGTGTAGGTTCCTTAGTTAATCATTAATAATTATTAAATTTTACAAACTCCATAGAACCCAAGGGAGTTATTAGAGGATTATCCGAAAGACGGAGGTGTCTAGAAAAGGATCACTACCGGTGGATGGCAATATTTTCCTCCACAGTACTAGTCGGAATACGAGGACTCCCAGATCCATGTGACTGCCTGGCCAAAGTCTTAGGGTATGAATTGAAATAAGATACCTTTAGGACTTTCTCATCTTATTCATCCCTTCTCATCACAAAATTTTGTTAAGGACCTTAAGGATTAGGGTTTTCTCTTCTCCTCACCCTCTTGAGGTATGGGTAAGGTTAATAAGGTCTAAGGAATCCTCCACCAAATTAATGAAAAGTATGTAAATAAGATGTCATGGGCATAAGCTTAATAGATTAAGCGCAAACTAAAGAATAGATACATGTTTAGGTCATATGACATAAGTTGTCATGTCCTCAGAAGAGACCTGAGGCTAGACCTTCTTGTCAGGAGGATAAGTTAGTCTTGGAGATAGATATCTCCATTTCAAGTAGAGACTTGGCACATCCTCTGAGGATGATGCTAACCCTAACCTTAAGGGAAGGTTAGAGAGAGATGAGTTAGACCATGTGTTTGAAAGGACATGGCTTTGGGATGCCATATGATCCATGGGTGACCTAGCACCTTTGGAAACCCAACCCTGGGAAGGGTCGTGCATGTTAGGGTAAAGGATAGCTCCTTAGATGATGATGTTAGTGAAGGACCTGTAGAAACCCTATGAGCTTATGCGAGTAGGGCATAGAATGCTCCCAGGGTACGTTAGTAGTGTGAGAAAAGGGTTGAAACCCTAACCAGGAGAGTATGAAGGATGGCTTATTGAATAAGCATAAAGAACTATGGATAACCTTGAGTGAACATAAGATGAACATAGGCTTCATCCAGGTAGAGGCATGCTTTCGAGGTTGATCCTTCATGAAGAGAGGACCTCTAATGGTGAGGTTGGTTGTAGGGTTAGCTCTAGAAAGAGAGAGCATGAACCAAACAAGAAGGTTGGAATCCTAGACTCTGAGATATGAGGAAAAGTAGGGAGTTGAGGATGATGCAACCTAAGTGGATGATAGTCATTGCCATTTGCTTGACCCCTGGAGGGTGATGATATATTGGTTGCCTTTAGAAGAACCAAACCCTAGAGAGAGGATGAGGCTTTTGGCACCTATGTGCATATGGTATAAGTGTTTACCTTTTGAAAAAGGAAGAAGAAGTTTTGTATACCCTGGAGAGGTTTAGTAACATGTTATGAGGCCTTATACCTTGTTGTTTGTCCTCGAGGAAGACTCAACGTTAAAGTGTCAATCGAGGAAAAAGGATGACCTGATACATGTTTGGTTTAAGGTTAAGAGGTTGAGCATGCAGTTGGACACCCAAAAAGTGAACCCAGGGTTCCTAGGTATAAAAGGGGAAGTGGTGTACCTAATGCTCATGATGAAAGTTGAGTTTCTATAGATGCGAGCATGGTACTCCTTATATTCAGAGGAAAGGAAAACCCTTTATGTTTAAGGTACGTTTGGCAAACCCCTCCCAGCTAAGTTGATGACATGGGAAGGTATGACCTTGATCTAATGTTGAAGAATGAGAACCTAGATGAACTAGCCTGGTTTAGTGGTCTGCTTGTGCCTTAATAGGTTACTAGGGTTAAGCATATGGATGTAAACCCTAGACTTAAGGATGTTTGTGACCTTGTTGTCAAGAGTTGTAGTTTCCTCCCATCCTGGGAGAGGGACCCTTTGGTAGGGTGTATACCAGTCTTGTGGTTCTGAGGAAACCTAAAGAGGTCTGATAGGATCTTAAGAAGCTATGTGTAAAGTACATGGTATGAAAATGAACCTCTAGACCCATAACCATCTCTAAGTGCATATGTATGTGTTACCATGGAGGTAACCGGTATGGGGCTTGACCAAGGTGGTCAGGATTGCCACGATCCCTATGAAAGGATGAAAGTCAGCCCATGAATGCAGAGAGAGAGAGATGATGAAGGCTTGGGTAAGGTTCTAAGTTGAACATGTACTATAAGAGAATCCTAAGTCTATACTAGGGTCAGGTAGGGATAAGACCGATGGAAGTAGGAGTTTCCTAATTCCCTAGTTGCATATGACCATATGGTCGGGAGGTAACATCTATCATTGTCTGAGGGCCATGGGTTAGGAGACTGATCACCTTCATGAACTCGTGGGACCCAAAGGGCAGATGAGTAGGGCACTCTCTGAATGCATAAGGGAAGAGGGATGACCCCAAAAGTGCCGGCACCCTATAGACCTAGAGGAGAGGACCAAGGATTGTGTGGTGACCCAAGTAGGTTCGAGACCAATTTTCCATGGAGGAGACTTTGATAGCAAGATGATTGTAATATAGAGGCATAAATGGCACGTTTCGATTTAGAAGGTGTACTGGCAAGGTGGGATGTACCATCTCTACTCTTGGAATAGGAAGAACTCTATATTTGGACGACTGCCAAATGCTTATTTCTTCTTGTTATGGGAGTGAGAGATAGGACAGTACACATGCCATACACCAAGTATAAAATATGATGTGAGTTGGAACGTTGCTACGAGGCATGAGGATAGAGAGGATAACATGCCCTGGTAAAGTGAATGATACATGGATGGTTTGCAAACACTAAGAGGAATAATGTAGTCACCTTATGAGGATGTTTTTATCATGAGATATGAGTCATACAAGGTTGAGTTTGATCACCAAGAAGATGAGCTCAAGGTGTTATCAATAAAGTAGACTTAGAGCTGAAATGAGATAATAAGTGGAATACATGAAGGTGTATGACATCAACTTTACCTAATGCATAAGAAGGTGAAGTGGTAATGGATGCTCTGGTTGAGATATATCTGTCTAGTTTGGCTAAAAGAGGTTGTTAGACTAACCCTAAGTTTGGAAAGGAAGATATGTTTGGCTAACACTAATGTAATGAGATCAATTAATGGTTAGCCAGTTTAGTCCTTGATGCAACGAAAGAATGGTGGTAGAACCTCAGATGCACTTCTTTGGAAAAGAAGACGATGAAACCCTGACTAGAATGGTTTAGGGTTTTGAGGTATTGATCTTGGGGAATAATGACATACAGGGGATCATGATTTTAAGATCACCATACACCGTACTATGAAGATAATAAGTGACAGTAGTACTTTAGATACCTAAGATTATGTTGCATGTGGTATATGTCCATGCAAGCCGAGGGTGAAGGACGGACACCAGTAACCCAGTGCGTGGATATAAAGGATAAAGAGTCCCCGAAAGAGAAAGGGAGTTCATCACTATGGATGTTGTAAGTCTCCCCTAGACCAAGGAAGGTCAAGATGCAATATGGGTTATGGTAGATCGCCTTACCTAGATGACATGAGAAACAAAGAGTACTGTCAAGGGACAGATCAAGTTGAACTACATATGAGAGAGATGGTTCAACTACACCATGAGGTAAGTACAAAATTTATTGAGTATAACCTAAAGGTTCACTTCTGTGAGGTGGAACTATAAACATGAAGAACCCCATGTTAGTACAATTCATCACCCCTAACTAATGGTTAGTATGATCCACACTAAAGCGTCTGATGAGAGCATATGTGCTCATTCAGGGTGATAGCTAGAGACATTTCTTGTCCTATGAAAGATGTGATGATAACCACCATAGCCAATATCAGGATTTAAAGAAGCTCTGTAAGAGAGGTTGTGTCGGTCACCACTTCAGTAAGGTGATGTTGGTGAAAGGACCACATGATGGTTAGAAAAGGACCATAGTGTGTGTAGGTGAAGTCGCTTTGATTGTGCAATGGCTGAAAGGAGCCTAGAGATGACAAGAGTCGTGAACAAATGCAAAGTAGACTGGCATGCAGTTCACTATGGGAGTACATGTGACATGAGAATCCGACCCCTCTAAGTTATAGCTAAGAGAGATGAGTTCCCGATGCATGGGTTCTTTCGACATGGTTTGGTGGAGAAGGTTAAGTTTGACCTTACCCCTCAGGATAGTGTAATGTGTGATGAGTTCCATGTGTCCAATTTAGAGTACTATGTGAGGTACCCCGACCATGTGCTGAGCAATGAACCTAGTGAGCCCCATGGGAGGATGAAATGGCCTGAGTCACCTGTGCAGTTTATAGACTCCAGGATGAAAGAACTCAGAGAAAAGAATATGTGATGATAAAGGTTATTTGGAAGTTCCATGAGTACAGTAATGCCACATAGGGGCCAATGATGGACATGGAAAAGTCTTATCCTAAATTGTTTGTTTGCTTGATAGAATTTTAAGGACAAAATTCCTATAAGAGGGGAAGGATGTTACAACCCCAATTTTTGGATTCATTTGGTGAGAAATACAATTTCTCATATAAAAAATATTTGAACAAATAATGATATAATTTGGTTTGAAGACATGGATTTCGTTTATAATAGCCTTGATGATTGTTTTGTGGGCTTTATTGGCTATTGCGCCCAAATAACAAGAATATTCAATTAGTGAATGAATAATTGAATATTTGAGAAAAGAAAAATGTGGAAACCTCTAGAAGGCAAATCCAAAGAGGGATTTCGTGCCTATTGGGTTCCAAGGAGTCCAAAGTTGCATAAAGAGTGCAATAAGAAAAGAAAAGATCAATTAAATATTTCTTTATTAAGAAAGAAATTGAAAACAATGGCAAAATGTGGAAAATAAGTAAAAAGGGGTAAAATTGAGTTATCCTTAGTGGAATTTCGTATCCCAAGGATTCCTAATGATAAAAGGGATACCAATGAGGAAAATAAAAGAGAAATAAAGAGAAATCCTCAAAAGGAGCTATTTTAATAAGAAATAAACAATTAATGAGGAATAATAAAGAATAATGCATTTAGATGCATCTAGAAGGATAATAAATATCCTTGGAAAAGAATTTCGAAATAATAGAGTTTCTTGGGGTCCAAGGAGCCCCAATAAAGAGGAAAGAAAGAGAAAATACCAAAATTGGAAAATAAAAGGATAATATGATACATTATAAAAGGAATTTTGTGATATTGATAAAAAGAAAGTATTTTCTATTAAAAAGGAAAACTTAATTTCGTGCCAATGAAGTAAAAGGCAAGTACAAGGAAGATAAAGGATGTAACTTTCGAAATTCTAATATTTAAAGAAATACCAAAGAGATGATGAAGAGAGAGGAGGTTGATTTTATAAAAGGAAAATAAGTTGGAAAAGAACTTAGTTGCTTCGTAGGCAAGCAGTGTGGGGCGTGGATACTCTCCCCTATAAAAGGGGTAGAGCCCAGGGTCGAGTTCCAGAGAGATCCTACGTCTCCCACTCTCTTTCTCATCTTCTTCTTCATCTTCTTCGCTCAAAACCCTAGGCTAGGAGAGCAGCGTGATCTTTGGAGCGAGGAAGAGCTAAGGACAAGTGTAAGAGGAAGGAACGACGCTTCCTCTTTGACTGGGAAAGAGTCTAACCCGTCTCCACCCTCTGCGTGTCGTTGTAGATGGACTACAGGTCAGCCATGGCGGAGCTCTGTAGGGCTCGTTTTCGGCCAACCGACCACATGCCAGGAGCACCATCACTTGCGAGAGGGCATGTCGGAGGAGGGGGAAGGAACTCCGGTGGCCGACGGGTCCTGATCTGGGCAGAGGAACAACGCAAGTAGCGGCTAGGGCGGCAGCGACGCAGTATCGCGGGGTTGAAGATGAATAGATCCAGTTTGACGAAAGTGCCCCTCTTGGGCGTGAGGAAGCAGTCCACTGCCCAGGGGTAAAAGCGACAATCAATTCTAATTTTAAGTCGACCCGCAAGGTACATACACGGGAGTTCATTGCCTACGTGGCACCTCCCTATTGGTTGCTTTAAATGTTATTTGCTAAAATCGTAACTAATTCTAGGAAACTTGGATTCAGACAAATCTTATATGAAAATTGATCCTCAGAATGAGGGGAATTCAATAAAAATATGTTTAGAAGCTAATTCCTCTTTCTATTCGAAAAGTAGTGTAAATTATCATGTTTAATGAATTAAAGATTAAGAAACCCTATTTTGAAATGAATAAAGTGTTTAATAGGGTTTAATGGATCATTAAAGTTGATAATAACATGTTAATTGTAAAAAGGTACTTTAAGATCGAAAAGGATGATCTTTGCATGTAATTTGTTTAATTTAGAGATTACGTGAATAAATATGCTTGAAATTTGAAAAGTACATAAAGCTATCATCTTTAATGATTTAATTAATGAAAAATCCTTAGATTTGATGATAGATGGATTTAATGTTGTTCAATGGATAATTCAAGCTGATATTAACCTGTTTTTGATAAATGTGAAGATAGAATCTAGAAAGATGATCTTTTTATATAATTGGCTTAATTTAGGGTTTTGTGCATGAATATGCATTAATGAGCTTGAAAACCCTAATTTAGGTGAATATGTTTTTTAATTGTTTTAATTGTTCAAATCCATAAATAAATAGGGATATGATGATCCTAAGTCAATTTGGGTATAAAAGACTATTAAAATGGATAGTTGAGAAATTAAGGTTCATATAAGTAGAAAAGAGTATTTTAGGGTTTGTTGACCTAAAAAGGATAATGTTTCAGAAATTGATCTAAGAAACCCTAATGAATATTAATGAAACCATGATGCGGATTAGAAACCCTAGAAAGTGAATCCAAGTCAATAAATTAGATTCTTGATAAAGTGTGTAATAAATAGAGTACATATTCTTTTCAGGAATTATGGAATTATTGAATTGCTTGATTGGATTGCTTTTTTGGTTGGATTTGCTTAATGTTTGTGAAATCATCAAGTCATGTATGTGGTTACGCTTATGATTATCCCGAAAGTTTTTTGAGGATTTTATCGACGTTTCCCTCATGGCTTCAAATAACTGTTGGATGCTTTTATTTCATGCAACTATAGAGTGACTATGACTATCACTATGAATATACATGTATAACTGGCTAGATCCAGGTCCACCTCAGTGTCTTGTAAAGGCTAAAAAAGGGTAACCTAGAGTAAGGTCTAGGTTATCTTGGGTTAGAAATTGGGCTACCAAGTGTAGTGCCATGAGACCCGTAGCATGCCATGAGTTAAGGAGTGGGCTACTTACGAGTAGTGCCATGTGACTCAACCCTAGAAACTGGTTCACCTATAGGTGGGACCATGAGGGGTTTAATGGGGATTTACTATAAGGAAGGTAGTATCCAGGTCCACTGCAGGGATAGCACAGAGGATAGGGTACTCATGGATCGTAGAGTTATATTTAAAACATAATCGTGGTTGTTAAATGATTAATTGAATGATTACGTTGTTATCATAGTTGCACGTTTATTGTTTCCCCCACATACCAGCTTCGGCTGACCGACATTTTGTTTTTCGGCGTTTTATGTACAAGCCAAAAGGACAAACAATAAATCGTCATATTGTGAAACACATGAAGTAAAAGACAAGGAGGATTAGTTAGAGTATAATCCATAAGTGGATAGAAGTTTCGAGATCCAAGTTTTCAAAAAGGTTTGCAAAATTTTATTTTCTTACAGCTTTCCAGTTTAGTCTGTTAAAATTTATAAATAGTTCTTGGTTAATTGCCGAACCTTTGATCCGGAAGTTATGGGTACGGCTTCGACCTCTCGGTCTCCCTTAATTGGGGGTTATCAGGAGGTGGGGTCGTAACACAAACAATCAAATTAGCATCAATCATGAGAAATTCATTTCTAGTTTCCATATGATGGATAAGTCTAGACTCTTTTGGTTAGAGAACCAATAAGAGACATGAATCTTTTAGACATGATCAATCAATCTTCACAAGTAGTAGTGGGAGAATGATTATCCTATTATGTATAATACATGTGATGTTTTTACATACCTATTGGACTTAATGCTAGTACTTCAAATGGTGTTTAGAGAAATACCAATATGAATATCTTGAAGTGTTCAAGAATATCATATATGAAGTACGAATTTGGTAAAGTGTTAATTCTTGATGAGATCAATGAATAAAATACTTAGATCAAATGTTTGAGAACCTTGTGAGTGATTATGATAGTGTATCATGGTGAGCTCGTGATTAAGGCATGGTGATGTCTAAATCAACAAGGAGTCATACTCTAAGGAGTTATAGGATGATTATCAAATAACTAATTTGTTCTTAAATAAAGAATACCCCACACTAATAAAGGACATCAAGAATCACAAAGGGTTGTGAGTTCTTATATCCTTGACAGATGTACCTCGATTATGTATGTGATGAGTTGGTCATGTGATGAGTCAACTATCTAGATGAATATGAGGAACCAGATTTTGAGTTGTGGTTTATGACCATTACATCCTAAATGACTTCCATGTGAACCATAAGGTATGACCTTGATGGTAGCACCTATTGGAATAAAATCCATAAGTGCAAATGAGTCTTAAGCATTAAGACACATGGATAACATTTTGAGAAGGATGATGCTTGTTGATTGCAACTTAATGACTAAGAGATTTGGCATACAGATACTAAAACTGCATTCCTATGAGGAATAAGACAAGGATGTGTATGTGAGACAAACTATAAGGTTTATGAATCCATTAATGCAAATGAAGTCTATAAGTTACAATGGACTAATCAATACGATTGATTAAATACAAGCAACTCAAAGCTAGATCTTTACTTTGATAATATAGTAAAAGGGTTTGATTGATATGTCAAAGATAAAGAAGAGATCTGTGATTTAGTGGGAGCGTATTTGCATTCCACATGTCGATGAGGAATGAGATGTTCTAGAAAGGAATCCTTTGTGGAAATTATCTTTAGGGAAGGTAGAGACATTTCCTATGTGATAGGAATAGAGATCTATAGATATAGTTCTCGAAAACCTCTTGACCTGAAAAAAGAGAGCATACATTGGCAATCTACACTGAAGGGTTAAATGTGCATAGATTTAGTGGGAGAAAACTTGTCCATGTTACATGGAGTTGGTATCCCAAGGCCAAGTGTCCAATTCTTATGAAGAATGGGAACACTAAGAATAGATATGGATCTATCATGTATGTAATCATCCCATTATCTTGCATGTATGGACATAGCAAAATAAAATTGCATTCATCATCTTGTATGTAGGACATGACAATATGATATGCTCATCCTGATAACTCATATGTGGGACATAACGAGTGGATGT
This sequence comes from Alisma plantago-aquatica, assembly GCA_963693085.1. Lineage (NCBI taxonomy): Eukaryota > Viridiplantae > Streptophyta > Magnoliopsida > Alismatales > Alismataceae > Alisma > Alisma plantago-aquatica. The sequence continues at coordinate 713,765,259 of OY856414.1, read as the reverse complement.
CTATCTAGTTCCAGTAAGGGATACTGGAATACCATAAGAACTTGATAAGTACTTGAGAAGTACTAGTTATATGGAAATAAGGAAGGGTTCATTGTAAAGAGTTACACTGATGCGAACTTCCGAAAAGGACAGAGAATTTATCGCAAAATATAAGGGATATATAAAAGTGAGTGTTTTTTGATAATTGGAAACGTTCCAATATAGCTGTTTAAAAGGAAAGGTCGAGTACCCGTGTGTTAGAGAACATTAGTGGATACTATATGGATTTGGAAGTTCATGTGATGAGCTTATAGTTATTCTGGTCATTGACGACAAGTTAGGAGCACTTGATCATGCAATGTGGCTAAAGGTTAGAAAAGGAATACCAAATCGCATATTACGACAACTACATCTCATATGTGTGACGTACAATGAAGTGATGAGAGACATGCAGTTAATACCAACTTTGGCAAGGTGTTGCCATAACTCACTATGTTAGCACTAGAGTACAGTAACATGTGGGACATGTTTGAAGATCACTATGAATATGGTTCAAGGGTGATTGGCTCACAGTGTAAGGGGGAGTCTATTGGTATGTATGCCCTGAGAGCCAATCATGGGATGATTGGTGGGATACATTAATATTGATTTGATAAAGATCAAACACAAGCTTCCAATTCTTTCTGGTTCAATCATATGAGATTATAATAGAACAGATTGAATGTCTAGAGAATGATAGTACTCAATGACGTATGCTTTCAGGTTCAGGACCTAAACGATGAGATCATATGGATACTAAGAGTTTGTACATTCTTATTATGTCCCTAGTCAGATGTCATTGTAGAAGGTAGATAGACAACAATGCCACACAAGACTAGATTGTGGTGTTGGTTGATGACAGAATCTCGTTAGTCATGATATGGAGATATCAAACCAAACACATAGGTACTTGTTAGAGAACAAGTGTACCGGACAAACCCACTGTGAGTTTGACACATGGAACCATGACATGGTAGTCACAATCAGTTCTCGCAGTGATGGTGGTGAGTGTGATTCTTTGACCTGAAATCACTACACTCAACACATGTCGTTGGGTACACTTTGACATCATCAAACGCAGTCCTGAAACATGGGTTGTTATAAAGGTGATGATTGGGTGACTTTGACACATGGGGCTTTTGAGGGGTGAGTGATAGATATGGGATTTATCCCTCTTGAGGGAGTTTGATATCCATGGCCACTTGATGAGTAGGATTGAGATAGGCGTGCATGCTGAGATCAAGAAAGTGAATGAACGTTGAAAGGATGACTGTTCCATGCCTTGAGTTCATTTGGGATATCAATGGCAAAGGAATTATACATTCACTATAACACCATTCACAGATTGTAGGATTGAAAGTTGTTCTCCAACTTTCTATTTCATGTGGGTAGCACTAATGTGCGACTAGGCACCGCTCTTTGCTTGTGAATTCATAAGTGTTATGGATTTTCACTGCCAACGTGAAATGGACATGTAGGGTCTCACACATAGGATTTAACCTGGAAGAGGAGTTTATCCAAAAACAATGTTTAGATTGATTACTAAAGGGTAGTTTAATTAAACACTCAATCAATTGATAGCTCAGTATCATAGTGTTCAAGGTGTTGGACTAATTGATTAGAGTATCCGATTGATTGAAACTGCAATTGACTGATTTTGCATAGTCTACTGCCCCAACCGATCGGCTCATGGGATGAACCGATCGGCTCAACTAGTGAGACGATCGGCTGAATTGTTGAACCAGTCAATTCATGTGACCAACCGAGATCGTTTGGAAAGTTAGAAGACTATTTTGCAAATACAATTTGTTTCAATTGTACAAATTCGATTTGGACAAGCATTAATATTTGATTAATCGGAAAAAAATATGAAAGTTAATTTGAGTTGGATCAGGACCACAAACCAATTGGCTCAGAGCGCCAGCCGATTGGCTCATAGCCCCAGACGATCGGCTTAGGTCCCAAACGATCGACTCAGGACCCAAAATGATCGTTTTAGGGTGTGAACCGATCAGTTCAGTTGGCGCAAGTTGGTTGTTTTGTGGAAAAATCTCGAACCCTTCTGCTCTGGCTTTAATCCCGCATTTCCCGGGGTAGAGAACCCTGTCCCATGACCCTCCTATATATAGGGGTAGTGGGGGCTTCTCAGGAACAACAACTTAGAACACCAGTTGCTCTACAAAGTTGTCGTTCTCTCTGGTTGTGGTAACCGAGAGAGCACGGGCAAGTGCTACCTAATAAGGGAGGCACAACAAGGGAAAAACAACTGTAGTAAAGCAACTGGTTGCAGGAGAGTGTGTCAGTGACTAGTACACTGACATGAGGGTGCGACTCCTTCCGATTCCTTGTGGGACAAGGAGATCGAAGTTCCAGGTGGTCCATGTGGACTACTTTAGAGGCAGGATACTTCTGCCGCTCAGAGGACAATTGTCAATCCTGACAGTCCTGGTGAGACCAGGAGCTGACACTCCCAGTGAGACAGGAGCTGCAGAAACACTGTCCAAGACAGGAGGTGAAGACCGCGCAAGCCACGAGGTAACGTCTCCGAGCAAGCCTCGGGACAAGGTACGCCTCTACAAACCATCCTTCCTATTGTATAGACGTTGATGTGATTCCTTTATTCTGGGCTTGGGAGAAATTTTTTTTTGTTTCCTCTGTCTTCCCTAAAACCCAACAGACTAACCATTCCACTTTTTTGTGTCTAATGCTTCTACTTGAGTGATTTTAGATTAGGTATAGAGGTACTCCAAATGCCTTAACTTGTGTATTCTAACTTGGAGAGAGACAAGTCAAAATTAATACAGGTGCTCTTTTGTGGAAAAGGTGTCAAATCTATTAGAATCATGTTGTAAATCACTTTTAATTATTGTATGAGTTGTAATTAAGCTTAGAAAAACTAAGAGCAGTTAAAATGAATATTTAAACACTTTTATTGCAATTTGTAAAATTCATCAGATGCACTTTTTTCTATTGAGTTTCATCCAGGATAAACTTTACGAACACCCTTAATGGATCTTGGGAACTGCTACGGTGGACTTAGTTTCCCCAGGGCAAACTCGACCGACACTTCTACACAGGAAAATCAAATGTAAGTTTTCAACCGAGTTTCATCCAGGATAAACTCGATCAACAAATCAAATTTTCTTTATCACATAATGCTATAGGTCGAGTTTCCTTTATTGAAACTCGACTGATCGCATTGTATGGAATGTATAGAAAAAGTGTTTCTAGTCTTTGGAGTGTTGCAAAACTCAAAAATAGATCTACTACAACACCCCAAATGACTAGAATTCATCTTTAAGTGCTTCTACTGGATAATAGGAATTCTCAACTGTAAATAGGACCCCTTGGGATTCATCCCATGGTTATCCAAGCACTATGAAGGTCCATATAATATAGTTGAGTTCCTCCAAAATCCTCCTTCCAATCTTAAACTTTATCACTTGCTACATCCATTAGAGTGAGTAGGAAATTTGTAAGAGAGCTAGTCTTACATGTACATCTTGTGAGGCTATCACTTCCTCCACCTCCCAATTTCTCTTTCTACCATGAAGATGAAGGTTATCTCTCTTGGATAAGAGAGGTGAATAAGAATAAAGGAAGGATTCCCTTGGTGAAATCTTCTTTTTAGTGAAGATGAAGTGGAAGGTGGAAGATCCAAGTCAAGAGTGGGTAATCTATTCAAGGTGGAAGACTTGTGCAAGAGTGGGTAAGTCCTTGGTGAAGGCAGAAGACTCATTGCAAAAGTGGGTAAGTCCTTGGTGAGGTAGAAGACTCTTGGCTATTGATGGGTAAGTCCTTTGGGAGGTTCTTATCTCCCTTTTCCTCAAAGGGAAGGATGGGTATCCTTGTCCTAGAAAAAGGAAGGTCATATGTTGTAACTCTTATAATGGAACATTTGGAGTGAGACATGGTTGAAAAATCCTAGAGGTTGACCTCTTTAGGGAGTGGATTTACAGGTTCCTAGTTTGGAGTTTGGAACCACTATACATATCTTGTGTTCTTATTCATATTCAATCTCTCTCATCCTTGCTATGTATCTTTAGTTGCACTCAAATTCCATATTTGCAACCTCATCTCTTGAAGTAATTTGAAGGTCTATTGAATTTGGTTTAAGTGTTTTATCTGTATTTACCCCCTCTAGAGACCATCATGCAATCCAACCACATTATCAACTTAGATAAACAATTCATGAATAAGAATTTTTCTTTACTTTTACATTTCACAATCATGAAAATATAAATTGCATGTAGATTATCACAAAACTAGATTAAGATAAAGTAGGTCTTGTGAACCTTAAACCACGATCCATGGTAGGAAGAATAAAACCTAAGTGTCTAAACTATAATACATGGAAGGGAGATTAAAACACTAGTTCCTAGAATGATAAATAAAATCTTAGTATCTATAACATGGTTAACTACCATTATTTAATAATATTTCAAATATCACATGCATAATACAACATAAAAGGTTATATGTTAAAATCAAATAAAAATCCAAGTGCAAAAAAGGATGATACCGTCACTTATAGAAATTGGAGTAAGATGCCAGATATTCTACTAAAACATTATTTTAGTAATCAATTTAGGAGAAATTTGTACAAAATAATTAGATTTCCAATAGAATATCAAGATAACCAAAAGGAGGATTGTCAAATAATACCAGCCACATTATAAAAGAATTAGGATTTAGTCATTTCCCAAATTAAAAATGTTAGAAAGACATACCTTAATAACAATTTAATAGTCCAACAATTACTCCCAATCTCATGAATCAAGTCTTTAAATATTTAATTACAATATATGTGTATTGGGTTAATATCAATTTTATTATATTCGTTAATCCTAACAGTCAATTTACCATAATCTAGGAATCACACTCTAAAGACTATCCAATTAAATTAGTCATATTTTTTATTTGAAAATGTATTTGTTTGTATTATTATGATAATCTAGTAATTAATTACAAATTATACAATGTAAATACATTTTCATTTAAATAAAGTAAAGGCTGAAAATAAGAATTGATATGCCCTCACATCTGATTGATTATTTGAATGTGACACGTCATACTAGTCATTTTCCCAGACTCTACATTAGAGAGATTTAAATGGAGATAAGACCAATCTACCCCTAGGGTCAAAGAAGTGTCTCATTGGCTTCCAAGGGCTAGGAAGACATTTCATAGGAGAGATTGTCTATCCTCCTTTCCTCCCCACTCCATGTGAGCAACAATTTTCTAGAGTTGCTTTCCAATATAGGGGCTCCACCCTGGGCCATCCTCGAGTGTAGGAAAGTTTCCCATCACCTTCCTAGGACCATGATGGACCAGGAGAGATGAAGATCATTCCTTGTGGTGCATGGGAGAACCAAAAGCAAGCCTCAGTCATGGCGAGAGGCTTCTATGAACAAAACATGAAGTTCAACCAAAAATTGTTAGAGACTAAGATTGCACATAGTTCTAAGGAAATGCAACGGAGTTTGGAGAGCACTAGCAAGGAAAAAAGGACCTTTATATCCAAAGTACAAGCTGAGAAATCAAGGAGAACAAGAGATGATGCGTTTTGAGATCGGGAAATTATAAAGGGCGATCAGTGAAACCAAGATCGAGGAGAGTTTCAAAGACCCTCGACAAAGGTGTATACGATAAAAAGAGTTAGAATCATGGTAAAAAATAGAGAGAAAACCATCAATATTGATCATTATTTCTGAATGAAACCAAAAGCCAAAAGTGTCACTGTGAGAGTGAAATCTATCAACCCAAATTCCCTAAAGCTTTGCCAAATCCCCACAAAAAAATTGTCTTAGAGTTTGTGGTCTAGTGATAGTGAGTAGACGTGTTGGTGACTGGATATGATGAAGGTGAAGCCCGATTTTACAGTTGAATGTAACTAGAAAAAAATGATACGAAGTGGAATGTTAAAACTAAAGGGGAAGGTTTGATTATTATTTCCCCACTAGAAATTTCACTGATGTGGATTGAGTGTGCACTGACGGGGATCTGATAGTAAACAAAGAAATTCTAACAAGAAAGTGATTGTAATTATTCATGGGTTCAATTGATGGGATTTGTTAGTGAAAGGGATGTATGGAAATCTCTATCAGTAGTATTTATGCCTTGTGATTTAGTTAGAATGTAGACCACACTATAGGACATGATGACAGTGCAAGAAACCAAACAGAATTTGACCATTTCACTAACTGGCTGCCACTGTCCTCAATCTATAACTCAAATAGTGACACCCTTTGCCACACAAAGTGAGATTACTCAAAACTTAAACCATGATTAATCATTAATCAACAGATTACCGAAAATCACAAGAAATTAAAATTGATTTGCATCAAGCACCATGAGCTGGGATTTATTCCACAAGATTCAACACTTGCATTTCATAACATATATTCAATGTGCTACAACATTGTTTTCCAACCAACCTATTACATAAGATAACAGTTCTACATGTAGATAAATACCACCAAGGGTACACAAGCCAAAAACCACATGTTGATCATCAAGTCACCAAAACACATCGATAACACCCGCAAGGACCTCAGTGTATAAGTACGACACATAGGACTCTACTACTAGACACTAACCATATACCATGATCCACCAGGTGTAGTTATTCTACATTTTATGTCCTCAGCTATCTGATCTTTAGCTTGGCATGTACGTCCACCTAAAAGATATTTAACCAATGGGGTGAGACAAAAGTCCCAACGAGATATATAACTCTCCACCAACTCTATTATTATCATATATAACTAAGTAAATACAACATTAATGTACACTTGCCACTGAGTAGAAGGTCAATTAGTAATTTTAAAAGGAATATGAAGAACAAATATAACTATTATAAACTAAACAGTATAAAAGCAAAGCAAGGCCTCATCTAATGTTTTTGTATTTGTTCTTATACATGTACACTACATGGCTGATTACATCTTTCAACAATCAATCTTATGCCCTGAGGTGATGAGGTATACCGCTCATGCTCCAACCAACCAAAATTAGGTAGCATTGGTATAATCATATAAGGTCCATGGAAGAGCCAAACTCTACAACCTCACTCCCTCAATTAGTACAATATTATTGGTAGTGACATTATGAGTCACAATTGCAATTAGCTAGTCTGGGTATACATGATCTTTGCTAGAGAGACACAACATGTAGTTGTTCCTTAACAGGGGATGACCCATAGTCAATCCTGGTTCTTATCAGGGTACAATTCGTAATCAATCCTAATTGTTAGGGTATGCCCCGACGCCAATCTAATGTATATTGAGTCATAGTCTACAACTGTACTCGCTTTAGGGTATGACCCGTAGCAAATCCTGTGAGTTAAGGATACAAAGAGATACCTCAACTTGCACCCCGCATATTCAACAATATGCACTCCGAGTTAAACTCGTTTCACCATCTAGAACAACCTGACACTGAATGGATCTATGGTTAGGGAAATCTACATTTTTAGTTCCACCAGATAAGTTAAGTGCATTACTACATCTTTTAGCATCAATCAAGTTACAAGCATGAATTATAAATAAATTCTATAAAGAAAGGTGTAATACATTTTTCAAGAAATCTTGCATCAATTGGAACACATCTTGTTGCATCTATATTGTGATCTTAATCCCTTAAACACATTACTGGAAATCCCATCCATTCCACATTTTCATTATTATGATCACATGTTTTGGGTATCAAACCCTTTGTTCATCATTGAACAGAGTCACCTATCACCTCACAACATTCATCTCTAGGTCATTAGACCCATATATATATCATACTTGTTGTACAAGTATTTCACATGGTTCATAAGGCCTATTAAATATGTATCATGCTAAAACATCATAAATCATACATGAATACACTCATCATTTCATAATAACTGCATGGTTAGAATTTCATGGTAAAAGCAATATCAAGTAAATATCATCACCTTGCCATAAAGAGAATCATTCAAATTGCAACCATCTCATAATTACAGTTAGGGTTTTCCCCTTGTACACGATCATGGTTATCATCACCAAACCCTAAGCACACCATTTCCACTTTCTTGGAACTGATTTAAGTTTGATCAACATTAGTTAGGTATGACTAGCTCAATGTGTGATCAACACTAGGTATCACATTGTCATAAATGCAATATGTGTATCATCTCATTAAGTTATGTGGATTACAACAATGCATTATACAATATGTTGACCTTTGCACCACCATGATGTTTCATATTTATGTGACCCATGTGTTATTACCCTTGACACATTATCAACCACATCATCTTATTAAGGAATATCAAACCTTAGATTACATAACTAGAGGGTTTCACCTCAAAGTATGCACAAGGTACTTTATTAGATCATTAAACTTATACCTGTGATTTCTACACACAAAAACAAACACCCCTTGATTCCAAAAAGGCTCATCCCCACCATCATGTACTCCCATAGTAGTCTCATTAACCTCTCTCTCAAACTATGATCATGAAGAATGGAACATAGATGACACTTGCTATGGATTATAGTCTTTCACTAGGATGAGCACACGAGTCGTACCATCCTTGAATTGGGGTTATTGTGTGGTTACTTTACCTCTAAACCCTACTTCCATAACCTCCCACTTTATTGGGAAGTTTTAGGGCTAAGAATCATGATTAAGGATTAACCATTCATAGCCATGACATCTTAGATAGATCATCATGTTTTGTATTGATTATATCCATACACAAGAGTATAGGTGAAACAACCCTTCACTACACATGTATCCACTAATCAATTACAAAGCATCTTGATTTATTCCTTAACCCTAGATGTCGGTTTCACCTTAAACTTAAGGTATAGGTTTCACACCCATCATGTGATATCGGTTTACCATCTCTTACAAGGTGTGTCAGCTAGACATCCATATTACCACACAATCTTAACACCCATCAGGTGTATCGGTTTATCTCATCAAGGTGTGTCTCAGATTGTAGCATCTTGGGGTTAGCCTTGACATATCCATTTCATATGGCTAGAGGGATCTTGGTTTCATCACACTCATGCATCGACCTGACCACACCAAGGTGTATCAGGAAAGATCATCCACGGGTACTAGTTTAAACCATCATGGTGTCGAGTTAACCACACATGAGGTGTGAAGGGTTACCTACACTGGAGGTGTCAGATTAACCACACAAGAGGTGTATCTATTTAGCACTCATGGTGTTTATCGGTTTATCACTTCTTGAAAGTGTGACAGGCAACTCCACATGAAGGTTTAATGACTTATTAGGGTTAGGGTTCAGCAAGGTATCACGTTTCATTTCCTCAAGGTGTATCGGGTAACCCTACATGAAAGTGTAACAACCTCTTACTTAACCAAGGCGTCATAGTTTATCACTCTAGCTCACAAGATATCCTCATGGTTGTGATGGGTTAAGACCCTCAAAGCATATTAGTTTAGCAAAAGATCTATCTAAGCACCTCTAGGGAATGATGATGTAATAAAATATCAGTTTAAGAATCTCTAGGGAATGACAAGTTAGCCTCATCAAAGTCTATCAGTTTATCTTCCCTAAGTAATGACGACTTGTGACAAGATGTGTCAGGTTAAACACCATAAGTAATGACGAGCACTCACAACTTAGTGCATGTGTGTATCAAATTGTCATCTTCAACCTTCATAAGATCAACCACAAGTCCATCTACTATCATGGAAGGAAGGTGCAAGACATGGTCAGCAACTAAATGAAACTCCTTCATCAAAATAATTCTTAAAACCACCAAAAATTACTAGCATATATGAGATAAACGATCTAGGGATGAAGAACAACATAAATACCTAAAAGAGTGAAAATAACAAAGAATGATAAGAGTTATATAAACCACCTCAAGAAGGTCTTCATCAAGATCAATTCTCTAAAGCGCACGTTCTCAAGGTGTAAGATAGTCCATCAAGAGTCCCAACTCGACCTCAACATTACCTCAAGAAAGAAGAAGGTGCAAATGTTATGATAGCTCAAGAAGAAAGGAAAGAAGGAGAGTACCATGTCCTAATCATCCTTCATCCATGGTTTTATCGATGGCTGAGAGAGGAAGAAGAATATGAAGAAGTGAGCTCAAAGAAATGGTCATCAAAGAGACATAACTCACCAAGATGGAAGTTGAACAAGGAATCACCATGAGAAAGTAACTTGACCTATGAAGATCCATGGGGACTTCCTATAGCTCCATAAGCTCCCAACATCATTCACCAAGAGGAGAGGAATGAAAATGGATGAAAGGGTTTACTTGTGGGAAGAAGGAGGGGTTATATACTTGAGGGAAGAAAGAGAGATCAAATGAGAGGTGTCATCACCTTAGGAGCTTAGGTGACACTTGTCCATACAAAAGGTCCATGTGAAACCACTATTGCTTAAAATGAAAATTTGATGATGTACTCAAGGTAGGGTATCAATATCTTGGCCTCCTAGTAAGGGCACCACCTCTCCAATCCGATTCACTACATTCAATGTCAAAACACACATTGTCCACAGATCATTATCGCCACTAAGGATATCATCTCTTTCCCGAGATCCAAAATAGGCACCCACCTCTTCCTTTTCCTTAAAAATGACGTAAAACAAGAGAAGGAACACTCTACATATGGTAAATTGGATGTTAACCCTCTACTTTGGGTAAATTGCAATTTATACCAAAACTAGCACATAAAGCTCAAACATCATCCACATAGGCTCAACTTGAAACTTAAGCTCTTTACAAGGTGCCCCATAGAATAATACTCTCTCTTTTGATGCTAAAGAACTTAGGGAACACTCATCATGTGATATATTGCAATATAACCCCTTGTCTTGCGTAAATTGCATTTTGGTCCAAAATAAACAAACATAGATCAAACATTATCCAAACAGGACCAAACTTGAAACGCAGGTGTGTCACATGATAAAAAAAATCTCAAAGGATTAGATTAAAATTCTAAGCAACTTACTTAAGAAAAACAAATAGGGTTATCCCAAAATCCAGATTAGGATCCTTAAACAAACAATGGGGATTAATTAAGATATGAGAGGCAAAGAAATTTCATAAAACATTACTTGATGAGGGAGAAAATAGTCTAAGAGGAAACACTCAATGAATGCATGCTAGACAAAGAAGAGAGAAGAGTTTAAGAGGTGGGATATGAAATCCTCATCACATAATTTTGATCCAACATCCCAAAGTGGAGCCAACATGATCAAGGATCTGGTTATTAGAACAAAACATGTATGACATGTTCATAAAATAGAACTTTTGTGAATTGAATTCAATGCCCCAATTAAATCAATTAATTCTAGGGTAGATAATGTTTTTCCTCATGAAATCTATTGGGTGAGAAAACTTTACCCAGATGATATAAAATTTTCTAGGTTGGCTAAATATAATGTGATGAATTTGACTTTTACCCCAATGCCACCTTTTGACTTCATTTGCTACAACATTTCATTACCAATGTATTAATTACTAACTTTCTCATGTATTCCATCTAATTAATCTATGATGTAATCCTTTGTATCATCTCCATTCTATCTTGCTATAATCCTAGGAATATTTTATAATATCAAATAGGGTTAGACCTTTGTGTTAGTGTATTTCCACAACAATGCACAATATTTTGTTCGTGTGATTATTTTTTTAGGAAATGGTGAATATGTATTTCCATAAAAAGGGGTATGGCAGAGCTATACTATACAAGAGCACCCTAAAATATGTCCATGAAATACTATACATTGGGTCAACAAAATCCCCTAGTACGTTCTGATATTATCATTAAGATTGTTAGCATTTTTTCCTTTGTCTTAGCATGCCATACAATGCCTCTAGTAATGATCTTGATGATTTTAGTGTCATGATTCACACTTTATCTGTGTTTCCTCCTATTGCATTCTATTCACGAAAAGAAGCATCACCTAGCAATGCATAACTTTGAAAATCCAAATACATGTTTTTGTTCCCTACCCATTGTATAAGTTTGTGTGTGATCTACTCAAGATCAAAGAGTTATTGCAACCCCATTCATTTGTTAAGAATCTGAAGCTCCATACATACTTGATAAATATGAAACTCATAGGGAGATGATTCATAGTATCTTGACCATCATTGCATAGCCTACATACGACCACTCTGGAATTCAATCTTTGCTCATGCATTGTCAACACATATTATGAAATATTTAGCATATCCTTTAACCCTGATAATGGGAAAACCCTGGTATCTAGTGGGTTAGAGTGCCTGTATCCATCCTTGACTGCAATCTTTGACCGATCACATCTACTATCATAGGATTTGGTAAGGAAAATCCTAGACTTGATAGTGCTAATGTAGAGTCCTGTCAATTTCCCAAAATGGTTTAGCACCTTCTTAAACTCTCTTAGTCAATTGGCCTATCCCATAGAAAAAAATGAAAACATCATTAGAAAAAATTAGGTGAGATAGGACATCAATTCCCATTACTTTTTAAGGTCTCACCTTGTCGTGATCATCTGCCTCCTTAATCATGCTTGTTAAGCCTTCCATGATAATGGTGAAGAGAAGAGGTGACAAGGGATCACCTTGTCAGAGACTGTGGCTAGAGTTGAATAGCCCTTCAGGTGATCCATTTAATGGATTGATTCTTTTGGTTGATCCATTGAGTGGAGAAGAAAAGTCTAATCATGAAGCTGCATAGGATGCACTAGTTCACATAGTCTTACACTTTACTGATGTCTATTTTCATACAAGCCTTGGATGTGGAAGCTTTGAAATTGAAATTGGTGATGAATTCCTAGGTCAAAAGAGCATAGTCAACAATGTGCCTTCCTTTGACGAATGTTCTTTGTTCTTTACAAATGATAAATGGTAGGATGTTCTTGAATGTGATGGCAAGAAGCTTCGATATAGTCTTATAAAGGATAGATCAATAAGCTATGGGTAGGAAATTAGTGATTTCCTTGGCCTCCATGCTTTTTGGTATGATCTTGATGAATGCATGATTTTCTTCTCAGACCATGTTTCCACCTATAAGAAACCACCAGATGGCACCACAAAGATCATATTTAATACTTGTCTGCATCGCATAGAAGAATTTTCCACATCACATAGAAGAATTTTCTTTTGAATTCGTCTGGCCTTGGCAATTTAGAGGAGTTGATGAAGTCTAGGGTGCTTTTGATTTCATCATCACTCTCCTCCCTACAAAGGTCTTTATTCATGACAATAGCGGCCTCCTCCATGAGGTAGTTGGGCATTTAATTGCTGCTCCAGTGACTATGATTATATAAGTTAGTTAAAAATTGATTTCATGTTTAGATATTTCATATCTAACTTCAATGGGTTGTCCATCAACATTAATGTGTTCATGGACAATGTCCCTTATCTCTCTTTTCTTTACAACAGAGTGATAGGTTTTTGTATTTTAATATCCATCACAAATCCACTTCATACGTATGCAATGCCACATGTGATGTTCTTCCACTCTCTCTAGGTTGATCAATCTCTACTCAGTTATTCTTTCCTCTCCATCACCTCAGGAGATAGTGGATTGGCCCAGATAAATGTCATAGCTTCTTCAAGTTCTAGTTTAGGCTCCTTAAGAAGATTTGGTAAGTTGACCTTTTCTTTAGCCCATTACTTTAGGTCCTTTTTAACTTTTTTGTAGTTTCTTCAACATAACAAACATTGGATTGCCATGAATAGGTAAGCTCCATTGCACTTCAAGAAGATGCTTGAATCCCTCCCATTCACACCAATAGATTAAGAGATAGAAAGGTATTTGTTGTTGAGGTCTATCCACATCCACGAGTGATCAATGAAAGGGTGTGAACCCAATTTGATGATAGAAATGGGGAAAACATCTAACCAAGCTTCATCGACACATCCTTTATCTATTGTTCTCACAATCCTCCTACCCGACTTCTATTTATTTTACCACATTTTTTCGTGTCCAATAGTAAAAAGCTCATGGAGGTTATCTACATACGTGGTGTTATTAAATCTCTCTAGGATGTGATGGGGTACTCTCAGATTTCCAAATTTCTCCATGGTTTCCCTAATATCATTGAAGTCCCCAATTACAAGACAAGGAATAATGTCTAGAATCCTCTCCTCTGTACTTCACCATAATATTTGTCTATCACTTTCATAGTTTTCTCCATATACTCCTCAGATTACCCCCGAGAAGCTGCTCTAATTAAATAAGCTAGCCATGATCATTTGATATGACCAGCTAATTAGCTCCACAATCCATTTAGTTCGATACCATCAGATTCTGATCCTTCCCCCTTCCACTTGCTACAGATTGGATAAAGCCCTCCATGAGGTAGGGAAGAAGGTGTTCAAACTCTCATATGTGTTGTGATTTATTCTTGTATCAAAGTAGAATATTATCCCTACTTAAATCTCCACTAGAATCCTTCTTAGCTTCCTTTGGGATTTAGCCAAGGAAGAACCTTGCACGTTCCACTCGACAATTGACATTAAGTTTTTGTTGACGGACCTTCTACGCTATTAGAGTTAGGCTTCTTCTACTTCTTTCCTTTATCCAAAGAACTCCTAGTGAGTCTTGGGCTTTGAGTTCTATTTTTCTGAATGAGATTCTCCTTCACATCTTCAAAAACATCATCCAACAAGGAAAACTAATTGTTAGCGTTCATATGTTTGTCATTGGCATTTTGTCGAACATACTAGGTGGTGTTTCCCACCTCCATGTTATTTCCTTTGCACATGATGTCCCCACTGGGTTCTTGCAAGTGATTTCTCCTTCCTCCACTTCTACCACTACCACCATCATTTGGGTTCTCGCAAGAAATTTCTCCTTCCTCCACTTCTACCATTACCAAAAGAATTTCTTATTGCCTTTCCTCATGAGACTTCTCCCTCTGAGCCCCTCTTGACTTGAATTTCTCTTGTTGTGGGATTTATTGTTATTTTAGACAATGGATGGGGATATCATTAGGTTTGTGTTCTAGGATCTAGGGAAATGGACATTGCTATGCCCAAAATCATTTCATAACACATTTCATGGAGAAAAAGACAAAATAGAGGGGAATAAGGAGAAAAATGAGACACAACACTTGTAGAGGGATTATCCTCTACAATGAAGATGCAATTGAAGATTTTCAAGTTTGGACAGAGAGAGCGAGAGATTTGTCTCCAAATTATTCTTCTTCCTTTCGACTGCTTATGAATTTTAGTCACCTCTAGAGTGGCCTCTTCTTCTTCCTCCAAAATCTTGAATAGACCAAATGAAATATATCCCTCACTGGTCATCCTTCCACATTTTTCTATTTCTATCACTTACGTGGTGGTGCACTCCATGTACGAGATGTTACACACTATGCACCTCAACACTATATGAAGGTCAAGCTCAAAAACATTTGGCACGTCCTACTTAAGGAGTCTTTGCCATGCTTGTGGTCATGGAGAGTGGTTGCTGATGAGATTGAACAATGTGTTGTTGACTAGAAAATCATGAATGATGATGATCTACAAAGCTCCTACTATTGATCTAGCACATGACGTGCTCAAATATTACATGTCATGCATGTTAAGGTTGAGCCTACCAACGAATCTTGAAACTGAGCATGATGGGGACACATATTTGCTTGCAACACAACAAACTTGGAAATTGGAGTAGGCATCTAAATAGGTGCATTTTGTGCTCACATTGGTGCATTACACACTGAGCATAAACACTTTCTTTGTCAGTGGTGAATGTGGCATTGATTCTGGATAAACCAAGCTTAATTATATTTTATTAAAATACCTTCGATTAGTCTTAATGAAAGCAAAGATAGTAATTACTCTATTTATACAACTATAAGAAAAATGTATAGCCAAAGCATGATTTTTTTAACAGAAGTCAGAAGGCTATCTAATTCATCCCACCCTCCCCGTGTGAGAAAAATTAAACGAAAGTTTATAATCACTAATTAAGTAAGGAAATTGAAACATGGTAGTACAACTACCATTACATTCATTGGCTAGCAAATCAGTGAGGCCCACAGGGGGCCTATCATACACGGTGTATGATAAGGTGTTTTTTAGGTTTTTTTAGCTAACTCATCAATGACCATGTTACAATCTCGGGGTGTATGAACAACCTCCCAACCTGGTCGTAGCAGACACTAGAGCATGCGCAACTGTGTAGCATATTTGGGGCTAAACATGTCCTCCTATTTGACCATCTTAACCATGGATAAGG
The DNA here is from genome assembly GCA_963693085.1 of Alisma plantago-aquatica. Classification (NCBI taxonomy): domain Eukaryota; kingdom Viridiplantae; phylum Streptophyta; class Magnoliopsida; order Alismatales; family Alismataceae; genus Alisma; species Alisma plantago-aquatica. The sequence goes on along the minus strand of OY856414.1, from coordinate 713,749,038 downwards.
AGTCACATTCAATGATAATGTGAGATAGATTGTTCTCCACTGCTACCTCTTTTTCCCTCATGACTCCTTCTAACTCAGCCTTCGCGACATCCGTGGTTCTTAGGTTGAATGTGGATCCTCCCACCCACCTTCCCCGGTCATCTTGAGCAACAACGGTGCAGCATGCCTGCTTACGTTTGGCCGCTGCATCTGTATTGAAGTTAATTGCCTCGGTAGTCAGAGCCCTCCAAGTGGGTGGGGCCGTGATCATCACCATAGACTAGAAACTACAGAAGGCCACCCTGGGCATTGCCAATTCTCTTCTGATGAGGTTTACCTATTGCGCGACAGGCATCTCGCTTTCCTTAAACACCTGCATGTTGCGTGACTCCAAAATACATCTATAGGCCATCAGGGTTCGGGTGTAGAAATATCTGCCTCACTTGATGATGGCTTGCATCCATAACTTGATGGCATCCCAGATCTTCTTAGCAACATTGATGGTGACATCATTGATGGTGAAGAAGAAATCAGGGACAGTCTTATTAACATTGATGGCGTCCCAGATCTTCTTAGCAAACCTACAATCATGGATCACATAGAGGACCGATTCCTTGTCAACCTGACATCTTAGACAAGTGCTGCAAGAGGCAAGCTGGCGTTTCACTCTCATGTTGTTTGTGAGTATGGCCTCATGCATACAAAACCACACAAACATCTTGATCCTTCTCGTAGTGTCCATCTTCCAGATCTCATTCCAATATCGGACAGTCTGAGTGCCCTTCCCTTCTCTCAGAATCTTGTAGGTCGACTTATTTGTATATTGGCCGCTTTGTGTGTGATCCCAAACGAGCACATCCCCACCATCAGTGGGGGATGGAGGTTTCAGATTCAAAATTTTTTGGATCCAATGAGGGGGAAGCCATTCTTGCAGGAACTCCAAGTCCCAACCGCCTTCTAAATCAACAATACTCACCACCTTCAGGTCTTTTAGGTCTTCAGGTAGGGGTGTTAAGGTATGTTCATAAAGGGGGCTACTATTCTTGCACCATCTATTCGTCCAAGTGTTAATGGTCTCTCTGTTCATAGGTATGAGGTAGGAGTTGTTATTTATGAGTTTGATGCCTCCCAATGCAACCCTACCAAGCCGCGATAGATTTCCCCTTACAGGAGGTCTATTCGTTCCTCGTTTCAGCCTCATGTGCCTCAACCACACAGACTCCCTTACGCTTTGGATCCCCCACGAGTGTTTAAGCAGAAGGGCGAGATTCCAATTCCTCATGCTTTTAAGCCCCAAACCACCATGCCTCTTGCTGCAGGTCAGTTTGTCCCAAGCCACGAGAGTGAGAGGATGGGATCTGTGATTACCTCCCCATACGAACCTTCTTATTGCGATGTCGATTCTGTCACAAAGTTTTAAGGGGATCACCGTCATCTGCATGATGTATGTGGGGATCACTTGTAGTACAGACCTGGCCAGGATGACTCTACCTGCAAGAGAGAGACATCTGGCAGCCCAAGCTGATGTTCTATTGTTCACCTTATCCAGTAGCTCACCATAGGTTTATTTGTCCAACCTTATATGGATAATGGGGACCCTTGGTACTTCCCCAGATCCGTCGTGATCTGGAACTCGCTCAAATATATGATGTGTTGTTTCCAGTCCCGTTTCACACTGCTGGAGAAGAAGACCTGTGTTTTGGAGACAGAGATAGATTGGCCTGACACCATCTCAAATTGCTTGAAACACTCCAGGATGGTTTCCATCTGTGACATCTCTGCGTGGGTGAAAAGGATTAGGTCGTCAACAAAACAAACATGGGAGATAGAGGGTCCCCTCACTCCCAACTTGACTAGTTTCCAGCTTCCCTCCTCCACCTTCTGATCAATAAGTTGACTTAACCTCTCGAGACAAAAAATGAACAGGTACGGGGACAAAGGATCCCCTTGGCGGAGGCCCCGACTAGCCTTGAAGGGGCTTGATGTTCTACCATTCTAGGTGATTCTTGTAGACCCCTTGGTAATCAATTCCATTATATAGCTGATAATGTTCGATGGCATGCCTATTTTGTTCAGAGTATCCCTTATGAAATCCCAAGGCATTTGATCATAGGCTTTAGTTAAGTCAATCTTAATGGCCATTGTTTTTGTCGCCTTTCTGTGTTTCATCGAGTGTATAACCTCCTGGACCACGAATATATTGTTAGTAATACGGCAGCCAGGTCCGAAGCTACTTTGGGCCTGAGAAATCTAGTTGGGACTGTGCACGTTCCTCCATTCTACCACCAGTTTTGAGATGATTTTGAGGATCACGTTGTTTAACGAGATCAGTCTCAGGTTCTAGCACCTTTTAGGGGTAATAATCTTAGGGATAAGAACAATGGTGGACTTGCAAATATCATCAGGTACATGGCCCCTCGTAATGGCCTCCTGCATAGACTTGGTGATGTTGGGGCCGACTACCTCCCAATTCTTTTGGATGAAATGGGCATTCACGCCGTTTGGGCCAGCGGCCTTCATCGGGTCTAGGGACAAAACAACATCTTGTACTTCAGTCTGGTGAGGGCACCCAGTCAAAGTGTGGTTATCATCTGCAGTGAGGCTTGCGAAGGTTCCTGGCATGGCCGTACACCTGAGTGGATCACTATCCTCAGGGGCCATGAGGACTCTCTTATAATGGCAGACCACAATATCCATCAGCTAAACCTCCCCTCTAACCCATTCCCCCACGTTGTCCTTCAACGTCATGACAATATTCCTCCTTCTCCTGAAATTGATGAAGTTATGATAATATCTGTTGTTATTATCTGCATCTATCAGTGGGCTTTGTGTTTGAGGTCATCCTCCTCTTCCTTAAGTATGTCATCAAGTTCTGAAAGTCGTTGCAAAGGGCATCAGAGATCGGATTGAAATGTTTGGCTAGATCGACCTGAAGGTGGTTGATGTTTCTAAGAAGGTGGTCTTTCCTCTTCCTCTTCTCCTTGTGTGTTCGGATGTCCCAACCCTTGATATAATCCTATGCTGAGGAGAGGGCCTTGTGAAACTCCATGTCCCTATTCCAGGACGTTCTCAAGGTGTCCACAAAACTGGCTGTATGCTGTTAGGAGGCTCTAGTAATGAACCTGTATTGGTTCCGTTCCTTCACCCGGTTGTGCACCAAGATCGGGCAATGATCAGACCCCATTCTAGGAAGGTGTTCGATCATGGTGTTGGGGAAGTCAGAGATGAAATAATGGTTGGTTGCCACATTATCGAGTCTCTTCTGCAATAACCCGTCGCGGTAAGTGAACTTCATGCCCAAGAAACCAAGATCGGTAAGGTCAACCTCCATGAGTGTGTTGTGGAAGGTAGTAGCCTCTTGGTTGTTGAAGTGGCCAATACCACTTCTCTCACTCGGGCTCAAGATAGCATTGAAGCACTACTATAGAACATGTCTTTGACGTCGGTTGTTTAACCCCTTTTAGCGACGGTTCTCAAGCGACGCCTATGTGGGCGCTGCTAAAGGTCGAACTCTTCGGCGTCAGTTTTATAACCGATGCCAAAAGGATTCGCGCCACAAAAAGGGCGCTATCTAGGACACTTGCTACGTCGATTTGCAACTAAATAACTGACGCCATAGTTCCAGACACCACGGCCGTGCTTCCCTGCACGACCATGTTTAGTACTATAGGCGTCGGTTTTATACTAATCACCGATGCTTTTTCCTCCACGGCCGTGCTTTCCTGCACGGTCGGGTTGTTTGTCATATTAAGCAGCGGTTTTTATCCACTAACCGATGCTGTAAGCCTTTGATGACGGTATTATATAAATAACCGATGCCTATGTTTTAATTTTTTTTTCTAATCAGTTTGTAGGCCTGCTGTGGCTGGTCAGTAGGATGAGAACCTGCAGTTCAATTTTCTGAACTGCAGGTTTACAACATCCATTGATATCAGCCTACAAACAATCCACAAACCTGCAAAATCAACATATATACTTTTCACACAAGTAGATACATTTAGACATCAATTCAATTCTCACATTCACACATGTAGAAATATTCAAATACATGTAGAAACATTCAGACATGTATAAACATTCAGAAATATTCATTTACAAAATATCATTCAACATCGCTATCAGCATCCCAATTATATTTTACAATCGCCATTGTTTGTATGGCTCTTGCCCATTCTTCTCTTACTTCATTTAATGCTTCCATCGTATATGGAGCATGTACATCTTTTAAGCATTTACCAATAATGTGGTCAGTTTTAAACACCTGCAAAGAGAATGATGTATATATATAAGTAATAATATAAAAATAAGATTGATATATTTCATACTAACTAATGAGACTATATATAATACCTCATGTATGGTATTGATGTCCAATGCCGCATATCGGATAATCATCTGCATAAATCGCATCACATAGTATGCGCATGCCCAACCGTTGCCTTATGTAGCGCACTATAAATTGAAACATACAAAATATTAAAAAATACAACTAAGCATAGTTCACATAAATAATATATACATTGGAGTCGGGAACTTACTTTTATGTTCTCCCAAATTATAGGCTAGTTCTTTTTCCTTGGGACCTTTTCTCCAGCCTTTTTTAATACATCTAAACCCCTACATGTTAATGTAACACAGTAAATTGCATAATTAAATAGTAATGTAATAATAGATGTTAACAGATATAAAAATGAAATATTTCTCACCAAAATAATGGCATTCTCATTACGTGTCCAATTTTAGTATTCAATGTACTCCCTGCAGGATCTAGATAATAAACAGTAAACGTCCCGGGGAGAATAACTAGTAACTCCCAATGCCTACCGCTAGAGGTAAAAAAGTTAAAAATTAATAACTCAAAATCCACAACAAAAATATAATTTTCTTAAGTCCAAATTATAAATAAAGTAAACTTACTTGACATTGAATGGAACTATTATTATCGTCTTCTTTTACTGACCGAAAATTGTAAAAGCATCTATACAATATTGTTGAACACTATCAGGGTATTTAGCTATCATACTAATCAATGATGGAATCAAAAATCCCACATGATAAAATGCAAATTGTTTGCATTGATCTTCGACTAAGTAGCTGCAAAACATGTATTACGTATGCATTAATATATAAGAAACCAGATCACCGAATCTTACACAAGGTATATGGATGTATAAACAAGATCTCACCTTATCCATGTCTCTATCATTTATGTATTCAGCCAAACATACATAAACAACTCAATAATATCTTGTATAAATAAAGAGCTTTCGTATGATTGACCTGCATAATTCACTTCTAAAGAAATAATTATAGGGCAATGTATATTATGTGCCCGTAGCCAACATGCCATTCCCCTACAAGAAGGACCTAACGGGTATTTTAGGTCAGTTGGAACCCAACTTGGTAATGCAGGAAGTGGAGGTGGAGGCCTAGGTGCTCCGGGTGTTTTCTTTTTAACCTGTATATATAATTTCAGATCAGTTGACCTCATATATACACATTAACAATCTAAAGTAATGTAAATTTATCTTACAATTTCAGTAGTGTAGACGACATCTGCTTTGGGCCACAATATCACCCCGCCTTCTGCCTCAGCAAGTGTATCAATATCTGGGTGGGGATATGGCAATGTAGCTTCCCTCCAATCGGGTAATACACGTATCGGGCTCACACGAACGTAGCCCTGTGGCATTGGAGTCCCGTGAAACGTTGCCCCAGGAAGGGACGGGTAAGCCTGTGCCTCTGCAACAACATAGTCTTGTATTTTTATGCGGCATGGCTTCAATGCCTACACATTTACATAAAGAATATTATACATATATACATATCATCTTGAAAAAATATCATCTTGAAAAGACTAGTTACAATGTCATAAACAATACTTACTGTAGATGTATTAGGTGGTGGGTGTACAGGATTACTCTCAGTCTATGCATCAGGAGAAGAGTGGGTCACCATTGGCTGATTGGAAGCCTGAGATGCCTACCACCGCACTATTTCTTCCTTGACTTTCTCAGCAACTATATCATTGACCTTCTTAGAAACTATATCCTCGACTCTCTTATTCTCCTATACATGGATAAAAGAAACATTAGCTTCTTATTATTGAATTTCCTTTTGCAGTAACATTCTAAAAAAAGAATAGGTTACCTCTTCTTATGAAAGTCCCGCTCTGGGTTTGCGCTGGGATGGCCCAAAGAATGCTTTGATGCCCACACCAGCGCTTGCACCTCTAATACGTCATGGATGCTCTGGGTTACCCAGAGCAACTGTCAATTCATCCCTTGTGCCCTGAGGGATGAACGTGCCTTGTTTCCTCTGCTCGTGCTGCTCCTGCTAATCACCATCAACAGAAATTGGTAAGTTAACACGACAAATAATCAATATTCAAATGATTGCTCTAAGAGTTGTATTTTACCATTTTTGCAGTCACCTCAGTAGTTGCGGGATTCCTTATTTCTCCCTTCTTATTTTGCCTCCCAGCTATCCAAACATCATGGTGAGGCAGAGGTGTGCTACCTATAGTAGAGGACTCCTGAGTAGCAGCAGACTCCGCATGTAGTCTTTGGCGAACACTTGCATAGCCCTTTGGACCCATAGTGTGGTCATGCACATTCAGTTCACGCCTTGCTTTTTGCGCCTCACTGAGGGCCTAGTTAGTATGCTGATTAATGATTTGGTTAGTAGCACTAAATGTTAATCTTGAATAGGTGAATACAATGTATATTAATTAAATTGGGAGTGACGCCTAATACCTTGAATTCTTCAGATTTTCTTGAAGCAACAAACGTGTCCCAATCTTCTTTGTCCAAGAAGTTCCACTGTTCAAGGGATGACTTCTTCTTCTTATCACCATCTTTTATGTATTCTCTATTGAGATTTGTCCTATAGTTCCTTAGCATCTTTCCAGCGTATTGCATCATGCTTTTATGATGCAGCTTCTCATCCAATGCAAATAGATTCTGTAAAATAGAATTCTTATTAACTAGTATCCAAAAATAGAATTGCAAATAATAGAATTTGTAATCTACAAAATAGAATTGCAAATAATAATAACTCATGCATAAATCCTTCCATATCAAGTCTTTCTTCTCCTGAGGAACTTTATGCCAATTATCATACTTCACACCACAATGGCTTCGAGTGACAACCCCAAGATAGTTTACAAAATTATTGCGGTTCACTCCAATTGCATTTCCTCCATTATCAAACTCCACAACCAATCTAGATCGACTGCCACTTAGTGCTATTAACTTCTTCAATAGACTGATGCCCCTTTTCTTGTTAAGTGTTTGGTGTTTCACATCAAGTTCCTCCAGTGCTTCAGTGGGTACATGTGCATCATCAACCTAAAATTTGACAAAAATAAACAAATTGAATTAGCGCAATATAGAAATATAGGATATATGACATAACTAGAAGATAATGAATTTTATAGAAATACATGATATGTTTTTAGAACTTACATTGGTATCCTCGCCATGCTCATCATGGACAGCATGCTCATCATGGACTTCAATGTCATCATGGACATCATGCTCACCATGGTCAACCATCTGAAAATGTCATTAAAAAGGCAAACATTTAGCATATGAAGATAATGAAACATCAAATCTGAAAATGTATAATGTGTATTGGGTTTTCGAGAAAATTTCGGTAGCATTTCCCCATTGTTCTCTAAGTACATATGTACTTAGAGAACAAATGGGGAAATGCTACCGAAATTTTCTCGAAAACCCAATACACATTATACACTTACATCCTAAGTGAGATTAGGTGTTCAAGAACAGTCCCAAACTGGGGACTATCCAAGATTTACTCCTAATGAGTAAATCTTGGATGGGTTTCTAGGACAACAAACACAATAATAGATAGGTACATGTTAGGGTTTCATCACAATAAAAGCTTTTGTCACTCCATCTATTGTTAGCTTTCAACTTATACAATCTCAACACAACGCTAAGCTTTGTAAACTTAGCACAGCCTGTGTATAATGGTATCTCAATGCTAAGCTTCGTAAACTTAGCACATCCTGTGTATAACAGTGAGATTAGGAGGTACAATGAAGCCAGACTCCATACAAATAGTATATAATTTAGTGATTGTTCATTCTAATTTATACCAATGTACAAGTAATATAAAAAACAATGATAGTTCACTTTCTAGGCCAACAAGCACATGTTATGTCATTCTTATATATAATAAATGTGTACCACCTATCCCATCCTTGAACACCTAATCTCACTAGTAAGTGTATAATGTGTATTGGGTTTTCAAGAAAATTTTGGCAGCATTTCCCTGCTGTTCTCTAAGTACATATGTACTTAGATAACAGACGGGGAAATGCTACCGAAATTTTCTCGAAAACCCAATACACATTATACACTTACATCCTAAGTGAGATTAGGTGTTCAAGAACAGTCCCAAACCGGGGACTATCCAAGATTTACTCCTAATGAGTAAATCTTGGATGGGTTTCTAGGCCAACAAACACAATAATAGATATGTAAATCATATCATTAAGAGCATGGTTTCATGTTAGGTCATCATAGGTCATAATAATCCAGTAGAATGAGCAAAAATGTCTCATGGTGTTAAAATAGCATAAGAGTATTAGATCCTGATTCTAGAGTGTACAAGACATAATAGTGACTATTGATTTTGTGGGGTGATATCATTTCATAGGATTTATAGATTCAAATTTAACAAGTGTACAAGTTGCATCATTTTAATACTCTAAAGGTGACTAGTGGGTCATAGCACATAAACGATGGCATTACAAGGAAAGTAAGCAAACTAGATCAATTAACACTCATCTCAAGGGAACATTAGTTACTGAAGGGACCAGGAAAGAGTGCTTTTAATCACTAGGATCATACAAGTAGAAATGTTGATTAAGTCTATGTGATTAAAGATCAAGCAGTGTAATAAAATAGGGTTTACCTCTGTTTGAGCCCAGTCGGGCGTCAACAGGGAGAGAGGGCGAGACGGAGGGTAGGCGAGTAGCAGGCAAGTATGCAGGTGAGCAGGCGATGGGCAGGGAGACGGCGGGCAGTAGTAGATGATCAATTAATTCCTTAAACAATACATAAATAAATACAAATCAGTACATAAATAAACACAAATCAGTAAATAACTTAATTTTTTACAAAATACACCCAGCAGCATTATGCCTTGGCACAACCCAAGCATCGCCCAGGCATCCCAGAGGCCTAACTAGGCTGGGCACCTGGGTTTGGGACCCTAGGTGAACGCCTGGCCGCCTAGGCACACCTGGGTGCTGCCTGGGTAGGTCGGCAGGTACCTGGGCAAGCGAGTAGGTCGGCGGCGAGGAGAATGGCGGTGGTGGGTGGCGGTGAGCAAAGAACACCGGCGAGCTCCAGGACCGCCGGCGCAGGGCAGACAGGTAGCCGCAGGGTAGGCATGCGTAAGGACCGCCAGTGTTCTTCCCCTTCTTCTTCACTTGACTCCTCACTTTCTGGTGTGATGATCTTTGAAGCTTTTAGAGCCACATCCTTCTTCTTTCCTTGTTGAAGTTCACGTTCTCTTCTTCCTTCCTCTTCTAGGGTTGCTTCATGAGCTTCTAGATTGCCAATGAGTTGCTCCATTTTCAGTTGACTGAGGTCATTAGCTTCTTCAATGGCTGTCACCTTAGGCTTGTATTTAGGAGGAAGTGATCGAAGGATTTTTGATACGTGATCTTCTTCAAGAACAGTTTTTCCTAGGGCATTTAAACCATTAACAATAGAAGAGAATTTTGCAAACATTTCACTAATAGATTCATTTGGATCCATACGGAAGTGTTCAAACTTTTGTTTAAGCATACTAATCTTAGAATTCTTGACTTGAACCGTACCTTCATAAGTTATGGACAATCTATGCCAAATGTCATAGGCTGTGTCACAGTTTGATATTCTATTAAATTCTCCTACTGAAATTGAACAATATAAAATGCTTACAGCTTTGGCATTCATTTGAGCCAACTTTACCATATTTGCATCCCACTCTGCATATTGTGTTTGAGGAAGCTCGTATGGGGTTGACACCATCCTCCATAAGTCCCAATTGATGCCTTGGAAGTAGAACTGCATCCTTCTCTTCCAATATGTGTAGTTTGTTCCATCAAACGCTGGAGGTCTAGCAACAAGTGTCCCTTCAAGGTTAAGGTTGTTAAGCACCCCGTCACCCATTCTTCAAGACCTTGTTAAGGTTCCTTGAAGCCTGCTCTGATACCAATTGAAAAACCACTAGAGGGGGGGTGAATAGAGTTTTAAACTAATTTAACAATAATTTAACTCAAACAACCACAAATGAGAAATCAAGAAGGAGACAAGGGGTTTAGAGTGGTTCCAACCTTAGCAAATACTAAGGTTGTCAGTCCACTACCCGGTTGCTTACCCAACCGGGATTTTGAAAGTATCAATTTTATTATCTTCACAAGGAATTACACAAAATACAATACTTTCTTACACCCCTTGAACAGCCTTCACTTGAAGTAGATGCACCAACCCGAGGTAACCTTCTTGAAGTAACTCCAAGCTCCCCCTTGAAGTAGCCTTCCTCTTTAGAAGTAACCTCCCGTTGCACCAGCCTTCTTGAAGTAGCTCAAGGTCCCCTTCTTCACCAAGAAGATCTCCAACCTCTCCAATCCGCAGCCTCCAACCTAGGAGTAGCAAGGAGAGTACAAACAATAATAGTGAACAAGAAAGGAAAAAGGAAATTACAACTTATCCTTTGAAGCACAAGGCTTGATTTGCCTAGATCAAGCGTGTAGATCTCCTAACCAATGTGTATGGAATTGTGATTGCTGTGGATAGGAGATGCTAGCCTATAGGACATGAAATTTGAGCTGAGAGAAGAAGTAGCCAGTTGTCAATATGCTCAATTGCTCACAAACAGGTTGCTCAATGTAAGTGTATGCTCAAAGATTGCTCAAGTGTAAAAACAAGTGAGTTTAGGTGTCCTAAGGCATGTCCTATTTATAGGAATGTCCTACAAGTGCTTAAGGACGTTCTAGACACTTTCTAGAGGTTTCTAAGTGCTTAACTAGCCGTTAGGTATAAGTTAGTTGCTTTAACAACGACTAGTTAATTAATTCTGTAGTTGCTGTCAGAGTCCATCTCGGTCAAGAAATGGTCGACCGAGATACCTACTCGGTCGAAGTTTTGTCGACCGACAGGCTATCTGGATCAAGTGTTTTGCAACGTTTATCTCCAACTACCAACTACCTTGTCAGCTGTGTCTAACGGCTACTTGGGTCTTTCTCGGTCGAGAAGTTTGTCGACCGAGAGTGTCTCGGTCGAGGATTTTGTCGACCGAGATAGACCCTGTTTCAATGTTTCAAATAAAGACATTGAGTGTGTGTATGAGTGTGCATATGTGACACTATTGAAGGAGATGACCTATCTAAATGTGGTTTTTAGCTAGGGAAGATCTAACACTTGATTTACATGAAGTCTAAGTACTTGTAAATTATATATTTGTACAAGTTTACAATTGATTACATTTCATGACATTTACAATCATTCAAGAATATAGATTCCCTAGTTCTTTGTCATTCACCTTATTCCTGCAACACTCAAGTAGCACGTTAGATCAACAAGAATGAAATGTTTGTCATGATCAAAACAAAGGGATTTACAGATGTCCATTTAGCCAACAGGATGCGCCTAGCCCAAGAACTCTCTATTTATGAACCTGTTTTCTTGAACCTACATCTTGGGTAAAGATGTTTTTGAGATATCAAAAAATAGGTTGTGACCAGTGATATGATTGTTACCCAAGGTCATTGTTAAGTAAGATGATATGATAATGGTTATGTTCATAAGATATAGGGCATAGCGGATGCTCACAGTTTGATAACACTAATATAATTATCAGAAATGCATATACAACTTTATACTCCATATGATCACAATAATGGATGTGGTTCCAATCATATGCTCCCTAAATCTAAATGGCATGATAATGATACTATGTTCTCTAAGATTTATGTTTGGCGATCTAGTTATCTTTCTTGATATGCATACTAACCATGTAGGTGTACCAATTAAATTCATAGCCAGGTAAGAGCTATGAGGTGTATGTGTTTGTATATGTAACATACCGAATCTTGGGCCCTATCCTAGAACTTTGATATTTTGGGTTTGACCAAACAAGGTTGAGGTTAGAATGATACTAATAATATAATGCATGAATAATGTTATCTAATATGTCATATAATTCATTTGGAGATAATAAGATGATAAAGAACGTAATTGGTTAAGTAATAAAGTTAATGGTCCTTTAGTGGGCCAAGTGACATATATCATATAAAGAAATCTCAAAAATGAAAATCTATGTTTCAAATCATGTTCCTTGGGTCCCAATTGGCTTGGGAGTCAAGTTTCACTTTATTCACATAATAATAATTCAATTAATACAAATTGGTTAAGAAGATGTGCGTTTCCCCCCAAATATCAAATAAAATAATATATGAATCCAAAGGTGGAAATAAACTTCAAATTTGTAATCTACACATCAAAATAAGCTTACATGTCAATTTTCATCTAATTTGGATAACCTTGATATAATAAGGTAAGTTTAAGAGAGAGAAAGTTGATAAAAGGCATTAATGCACAATAATGTGAAATATAATTCTAAAAAAGGGAAATAATGCCAAATTCGTATTCAACACACTTAATTTAACTTGCGGATGAAGTTTCACCTAATTTGGATAATCCTAATGTCATTAATGCATAAAGAAAGAGAAACTAAGTTCTGAATAATAAATACACTAAAAGTTCTCAAAAGGTAAAACTAATTCCAGAATTGGAATCTACATGCTTTAATTAGCCTCTGGGAAAAATTCCATCCAATTTGGGATTCGTTTGCACCCTTGTTTGAGGAGAGAGAAAAAGGAAAATAAATATATTTACACTTTAGTCGCATTGGTTTGGGATTTGATTTATGAGTCACACTGTTTTCCTTTTATTTGCAAAACTCATACGCTTTTTCAGTCGTCAGATTTTGATCATGTGGCTAGGATATTTCTCCTACCTTCCGCTTCTGGTTCCCGATCTGTTCCTCGTGCTCAGGGACCTGCTACTTGCGATCCCTTTCCTATCCAGATTTCTCTCTTTTTGCTCCTCCTATGGCACCGATTTCTTCTTCGACCTCTTCCTTATCCCTTCTCACTCTTATTGATCCTATAAGTATCGAGGTTTGTTGATGGGTTTCCTGTCTGTACTCCACCTCCCTCAATACCATGCGTGTCACCTATTTTTGCCCCTTCTCGTGCCTATAGGCCATTGGACCTCTGCGAAATTGTCCTGTTGCCTTTGTGGTGACCTACAGTTCTATATTACAACTTTCATTTGGTGTCTTCTGACCCCAGAACTCTCCCCCAAACTTCAAGTCTTCCCGACGACCACTGCATATTCGTGGTGGTGCCTCCAGCCTTTGCGATCCTGGGAGAGTACCCATATATCATCCGTTGTCCACCACGAAGTTTCTACCGCAGTCAATTTGACTCCAAGGCAAGCCCATCACTTTTCCCTCTTCTAGCCTTCTTCGTCACCGACTTTGATGTTTGGTGTGATTCCTGTATTTTGGACCCCTGTTGTCTTGTTTTTCCCCATCATCATCTTCGTTGTGGTGTTTCTGATCGATCGGTGTAATCGATTCTTTCCTTGACCACACTCTCCCCGTTTCCCCAAACTCGTCGAGCTGCGGCCCAGCTACTTCTCACGGCCATGGCGAGGAGCCTGGGGGGGGATGATTCCCTAGTGTGAATTCTCTCCCTTACCCCTCTTTTTTCTCTTGGGTTGCGTTTTTTTGTCAAGGGTAAAATCGTCTTTCTACCCCTTTGATTCTTTTGTTTGAGGCGAGTCAACCATGCTTTGACGGAGTGATTTGGCCATCCTGGATTGGGCCAAGTCAGTGGGACCCACTCTCTCCATGTCTCCCTCTTTTGCTGTCTCGACGCTGACATGGCTTTTTCGAGAGTTTTGATTGGTCGGTTTGGCAAAAATTGTAATTAATTATTTGGTGATCAGAAAAATATGGAAAATTATGTTCTGAAATTAGAAAAATAAGGGCTTTCTAATGATATATGTTTTGATAACTAAATCCAAATTTTAATAATATGTGTTATCAATGGATGTAATTAATGATGAATTAACTTGTAAAGATCATAACTAATTATATATAAGTCATAAAAATATAATAAAATATGTTTTGGACTCCTAATGACATATACTAAGATATGGCATTGTGTTGGAAATCTAATTCGCATAATGTTAAAAAGGTGGTTTTTAGGGTTTTGATATTTAATGGAAACCTAACCCTAATTCCATATATATGCATCATAGGTTCTTTGGATGCCTAGGCTTGGACCTATATGTGATTTTGGATCTTTTGACTCTGAAGTTGAGGTATGTTGTATCCCTTATTCATCTGTATTGAGCAATTCACCTACTTTATCATTCTTTTGACTTTTACCTACACACATGTCTATTCTCTTGATATCAATGGTTCGTGTGAACTATCTTAATTGTTATGGACTTCGATATTTTCTTGATACCTTATCTTATGCCTTGGTGCATGTTGGTCTCTTATATTGTTATGTGCTACTTTGAAGTGGATGTTATATGTTTGTGTTGTCCATTGTGTGATGGCAACATTTGTATCATCTTCTGACTAAACTATTGACTTGCCTCTATATTTACATGCAATGTGATTCAGTAGCACTAGAGTAGTGTAAATTACTTTGGTTTTGGGGCAGTAATCCCCTATTATTTATCAAGGAGGGTGGTAGTAAACCACTTCTCTATACCCGAGTGTGGTAGTAATCCATACTCAATTTATATATTTGGGAGATTGTCAATATTCCTTTCTCTATCAGGTTCAAGTTTGTGCTTGACCGCCTTTGTGTTTATATTGTTCTAGGGATATTCTTATCTCACATGCATGCAGGTTATTCATGTGGATTGTGGGGTGTGTGCCCTACTTTCTTTTTGTGCCAGTATTGCACAATCTTTAATGTTTTGATTATGGCAAGTATCTTCTTTTATAATGTTATGATGTTCCTTTTCTTTTATGCCCTCTTAGGGTAGTCCTTATCTCCTGTATGGGAAGCCTCACTTTATTTGATGTCTGTATTTCATATATTTCTCAATTTGCTATTTAGTATGCACATACCAGCCTTTGGTGACGTCTCTTGTTGTTTCTCTTTTGTTGGGGTATGCTTCCAACCCTAGGTGGAGGACATGGATGGCTTGACATGTTGACCCAGACTTAGATTGTGAAGTTAAATCTTAGAGACAATCTTGAGATGGTTTAGATTTCCTATACATAGATCCTTGTGTTGTAAGTTTGTAACCCTTTATTTTATAATTGAATATAGTTAAGTTTTTATTCTGCTGCTATACTTTGGCCTTTTGTTACCATTATATAAAGATTTGAAAATGTTACACCCACTCCATCATACCTTCTGAGTGTGTTTGGACTGTAGGTTTCATTGTTCAAATTTTTAGTATAGAAGTGGTTTTTGCTTCTTTACCACATGGTATCAGAGCCCATGGTAGTCAGAATCAGACTATTTCAATTTTGTCTCCCTATAGAACCCTTGACTTTGGTAGTTAGCTCTAAGTGAGTTGTTGATCCTAGAGCTGATCAACGATGATCTTCTTATGGAAAAAGGTTTGGTTTGAGGATGAGATTATGTTATGAAAAGGTAATTGGATAAGGTGGACTAGTTATGGAAATATTGTGACTTGGTTTCTCGCTTTGATTTTGGGCCCTAAATTTCAGTTTTCAACCGCAAATGTTTTCCACAACAAATTATTTTCCATGAAATACTATACGTACAAAACAAAATATTTTCTCTGGATTTTCCGAAGTTTTCTTGAACTAAGTCACAATGAAGAGAAACTCTAGTTTAAGTAGAATATAGTCCTAGGAATGATATAAAGGTGTAGTTGACCTGCCCTATGACCTTTTCATGTTCATGTAGGGTTGATAGGTTAGAGACACGAGGACCTGAAATCTCAACCCTAGATGGTGACTTTAGTTGGATACATGAGAAATATTAATCTCTAAAAATTTTCATAACTAAGAGATGTGGGTAGCTCAAAAAGACTTGTTAGGTTGAACCCTTTAAGGGGTGGAGAATAGTTGGTTGTTTGATGTTTGTATCTATAGATTTCGAGGATGAAATCCTTTTAAAGGGTGGAGTGCAGTAACATACCGAATCTTGGGCCATATCCTAGAACTTTGATCATTTGGGTTTGACCAAACAAGGTTGAGGTTAGAATGATCCTAGTAATCTAATGCATGAATAATGTTATCTAATATGTCATATAATTCATTTGGAGATAATAAGATGATAAAGAACTTAAATGGTTAAGTAATAAAGTTAATGGGCCTTTACTGGGCCAAGAGACATATCTCATAAAAAGAAACCTCAAAAATGAAATTTAAGTTTGAAATCATGTTCCTTGGGAGTCAAGTTTAACTTTATTCACATAATAATAATTCCATTAATTCAAATTGGTTAAGAAGATGTGTGTTTCCCCAAAATATCAAATAAAATAATAAATGAATCCAAAGGTGGACATAGACTTCAAATTTGTAATCTACACATCAAAATAAGCTTACATGTCAATTTTCATCTAATCTGGACAACCTTGATATAATAAGGTAAGTTTAAGAGAGAGAAAGTTGATAAAAGGCATTAATGCACAATAATGCAAAATATAATTCTAAAAAATGGAAATAATTCCAAATTCGTATTCAGCACACTTAATTGAACTTGTGGATGAAGTTTCACCTAATTTGGATAATCCTAATGTCATTAATGCATGAAGAAAGAGAAACTAAGTTCTGAATAATAAATACACTAAAAGTTCTCAAAAGGTAAAACTAATTCCAGAATTGGAATCTACATGCTTTAATTAGCCTCTTTGGAAAAATTCCATCCAATTTGGGATTCGTTTGCACCCACATTTGAGGAGAGAGAAAAAGGAAAATAAATATATTTACACTTTAGTCGCATTGGTTTGGGATTTGATTTATGAGTCACGATGTTTTCCTTTTATTTGCAAAACCTGGTTTCTTTTTCAACTGTCAGATTTTGATCGTGCGGTTAGGATATTTCTCCTACCTTCCGCTTCTGGTTCCTGATCTGTTCCTCGCGCTGAGGGACGTGCTACTTGCGATCCCTTTCCAACTCAGATTTCTCTCTTTTTGTTCCTCCTCCAACACCGATTTCTTCTCAGACCTCTTCCTTATCCCTTCTCGCTCTTATTTATTCTATAAGTATCGAGGTTTGTGGATGGGTTTCCTGTCTATACTCCACCTCCCTCAATACCCTGCGCGTCCCCTATTTTCGCCCCTTCCCGTGCCTACAGGCCATCAAACCTCCACGAAATTGTCCTGTTACCTTCGTGGCGACCTGTGGTTCCATATTACAACTTTGTTTTGGCATCTTTCGACCCCATGACTCTCCTCCGTACTTCAAGTCTTCCCAACGGCCACTGCAGATTTGTGGTGGTGCCTCCAGCCTTTGCGATCCTGGGAGAGTACCCAGATATCATCTGATGTCCATCGTGAAGTTTCTACCGCAGTAATTTTGACTCCAAGGCAAGCCCATCACTTTTCCCTCTTCTAGTCTTCTTCGTCACCGACTTTGATGTTTGGTGTGATTCCTGTATTTTGGACCCATGTTGTCTTGTTTTTCCCCACTGTCATCTTCGTTGTGGTGTTTCTGATCGATCGGTGTAATCAGTTCTTGCCCTGACCACACTCTCCCCGTTTCCCCAAACTCATCGAGCTATAGCCCAACTGCTTCTCGCGGCCATGGCGAGGATCCTGGGGGGGATGATTCCCTAGTGTGAATTCTCTCCCTTACCCCTCTATTTTCTCTTGGGTAGCATTTTTTCGTCAGGGGTAAAATTGTCTTTCTATCCCTTTGATTCCTTTGTTTGAGGTGAGTCAACCATGCTTTGACTGTATGACTTGGCCATCCTAGATTGGGCCAAGTCAGTGGGACCTGCTCTCTCCCTGTCTCCCTCTTTTGCTGTCTCGCCGCTGACATGGCTTTTTTGGGAGTTTTGATTGGTCGGTTTTGCAAAAATCGTAATGAATTATTTGGTGATCAGAAAAATATGGAAAAATATGTTCTGAAATCAGAAAAATAAGGGATTTATAATGATATATGTTTTGATAACTAAATCCAAATATTAATAATAGGTGTTTTCAATGGATGTAATTAATGATGAATTAACTTGTAAAGATCATAACTAATTATATATAAGTCAGAAAAATATAATAAAATATGTTTTGGACTCCTAATGACATATACTAAGATATGGCGTGGTTTTGGAAATCTAATTCACATAATGTTAAAAAGGTGGCTTTTAGGGTTTTGATATTTAATGGAAACCTAACCCTAATTCCACATATATGCATCATATGTTCTTTGGATGCCTAGGATTGGACCTAGATGTGAATTTGGATCGTTTGACTCTGAAGTTGAGGTATGTTGTATCCATTATTCATCCATATTGAGAAATTCACCTACTTTATCATTCTTTTGACTTTTTCCCATACACATGTCTATTTTCTTGATATCAATGGTTCGTGTGAACTATCTTGATTGTTACGGACTTTAATATTTTCTTGATACCTTATCTTATGCCTTGGTGCATGTTGGTCTCTTATATTGTTATGTGCTACTTTGAAGTGGATGTTATTTGTTTGTGTTGTCCATTGTGTGATGGAAACCTTTGTATCATCTTCTGACTAAACTATTTACTTGCTTCTATATTTACATGCAATGTGATTCGTAGCACTAGAGTAGTGTAAATTAATTTGGTTTTGGGGCAGTAATCCCCTATTGTTTATCAAGGATGGTGGAAGTAAACCACTTCTCTATACCCGAGTGAGACGACCCGTCGCGGAAAACGAGATTAACTAATGCGGAAGCAAATTATTAGCAGCGGAATTATGAAAAATCACTAAATTTTAAAACTTTTTGGAAAAAGAACTTTAAACCATAACTCCTTTATAAGAAAACAAGGTAAACAGTTTACATCATAGCTTGACATTACATCTCTGTGATTACATACATCCATTGCCTTATTATCTGAAGAAGGCAAGATACAAAATCTCGAGGCACTAAGCCAAAAACTTCAGACCTACTGACTCCTAGGACCTGAGAGTACAGAGACGACATAAGACATACTATCTACGAGACTCGACAGTCAGTATCTCCACCTGAGATTCACTGCTGCCCCTGGTGTTGCTGTTGCTGATACTTCCCACCCTCAGATTGGTTCCTCCGTCCTCGACGTCCACCTAAAAAGTCGAATCCCACGGGGGTGAGACAATTTTAAATAATTGTCCCAGCGAGAGTTATAACTCTTTGCCAGAAGTTTTGTTATATCAATAAAGGATTAACATAAGCAATATAATCTTTAAAGCATTCAACAATAGATTTGGTATTAAGTAAGACAACATTTACTTAAGCAATCATATCAATAAGGATTATGAAGAACATGTATACTAGTTATTTGACTACAACATTTATAAACAATGTAACATAAATCATTGTTTCTCATAGTTCAACCTAAGCAGTTATGCTACACGGCTGATTATGATTTCCAATCATTATTATGCCCTGCAGAGATGAGGTAAGCCGCTCATACTTGAACCGATCACTACTAAGTCGCATCGGTATCATACATAGGTCATCAAAAGAGCCGGATTCTTATGACCTCATCTTTCTCAGTGAGTGTGAGGATCAACATGCAGGACATCTCGTGTCTCTGCTACAATAGCTTACCAGGGTATTCTGGCACTTCGCTATTAGAGTCACAGTGGCGTTCTGTACTCTCGTCGTCATTGAAAGATCTCTTGTTTATCTCTCATCGATGCGGCATTAAATATTTCCTCGGGAGATTAGTGATACATCATCCCGGTATAAACATATAGTGAAGGGTTGATAGATTTAAGATATATCTACATCAATTCCTACACTAGGATGTAAGGATATTCACGTCCATAATCCCCCACATACTCAAAAGTATGTGTTCCAGGAGTTCCCTTAGGAAAACCTATTTCACCATCATTTGGCTTCTGACAATGATGGATCTATGATCAGGGCTCTACATGATATGATTATACTTGATTATTTAGGTACATTTTAGCATTCTTTTAGCATCAAGCATGTTCTCAATCATTAATCATTAAAACACTACTATAAAGAAGAATACTAAATGTATCAATTTTAATTCACATCAGTTATCATATGGATATTAATTCTTAACCATCTCATCATATGATTCAAAAACATAGTTATTCAAACCCTCAGATTATCATAACACTTGCTATCAAGTGACATATAAGCATCAAGTCATCTAACAACATGACCATGATTGAAGCAATGTATATACTTTTCACATATCATTACTCTAAAAGCTTATAATTGTTTTCAAGGAATATGACATCATAACTCTTACCTGGATATGATCACCTCATAATATCAACCTGTATGACTTATACAAATAAGGACATGCATATATAACAATGTCAGCACAATACCAAAACTTTTCAATTTCTTTATAGGCCACCACGGCCGTGCCACCTTGCACGGTCGTGCAAAGTAAGGCTACCACGGCCGTGCTCCCTTGCACGGTCGTGCAAAGTAAGGCTACCACGGCTGTGCTCCCTTGCACGGTCGTGCAAGTTAAGGCTACCACGGCCGTGCTCCCTTGCACGGTCGTGCTACAGAAGATCATTACATGATTCATATTTATATATATATGTATTCTAATCTTTCATTATTTCAACTTGATTAGGTCACATCATCCCTTTAATCAAGTACATACTACTATGGTTAACATAGTGTATCAAGCTATTAATCCTATAAACAATTAAGAATTCTCCCTTTAATTGGTACTAGTCACTTAGGTACTATTAGGGTTTCAACCTTTGTACCTTCATTTATTATCATTACTAATCATCATTGGATCAATAGAACATTCATCATCTTAATTCTCAAAATTCAATCACATTGGACCTCCATTACATAAGGTATCCAATTGAATTAGGGTTTCCAATGTTGATTACTTCAATAATTCATGGAACCAATCATCAATTGGACCTATACTCATACCTCAATTGAGTTTAATATGTCGACCTTCAACTGATTTTACCTTTAATTAACCCTCAATTGTTCATCAATTAGGGTTTGATTCAATTGAATTAGGGTTTGGAATCGATGATCCTTCAATACTAATCAATGTAAGACTAGTTACTTTGAAACCATAGAACCATCATCCAAATTGGGTATGACCTGACCCCAAACGGTCTTGATGTCATTTGGATGACCTCCAAACGGTCTTGAGACCATTTTCCCATCATATCATCAAAATCCAAGTCAATCAATTAAGGTTTGGATCATTGGATTGATCACCAAATCAGCAATTGATTACACTTTAACTTAGTAACATTGGATCATCAATTGCTTAACCATACTCACCCCTAGACCTCCAAACGGTCTTGGGTGACCTCCAAACGGTCTTTAGACTATTTGGATGAGTTCCAAACGGTCTTGAGACCGTTTGGATCACCCAACCCTTGGATTCTAGTGAAAAACCATTAGGGTTTGAGCTATTGAGTTGATCATCAAATCAACAATTGATTGCTTTGTAATTGTGTACCTTTGGACCTTCAATTGGTAAACTATACTTAACCCCAGACCTCCAAACGGTCTTGGGTGATCCCCAAACGGTCTTGAGACCGTTTGGGTGATCCCCAAACGATTTTGAAACTGTTTGGGCCAATCAACCCAAAACAATCAACTCATCACTTGCAAAATCAGCACTTAGCCGATTAGGGTTCATACCACATCTTTGGATCTTCAAACACATATCCATACTTCACCCTAGTCCTTCAAACGGTCTTGGGTGACCCCAAAACGGTCTTGATACCTTTTGGGTGATCCCCAAACGGTCTTGAGACCGTTTGGGCAAGAAAACCCAAAAAGTCAAATCAATCAAGTTGAAAGTCAGCACATAATCCAATTAGGGTTTACCTAATTGATTAGCCTTCAACTCATGATTCCTTTGGAATTAATCCCTCAAAATTGGTGAGTTATTAACCAACATAATTATGAACAGTAATATCAAACGGTCAATGCTTGGTCAACGCCCTCAAATGGTTTTGAAACCGTTTGCCCAAAAGTTTCATTTAATCAAGCTGAAAAATAAGCACTTAATCCATTTAGGTTTATCTAATTGATTAGCCTTCAACTCTCGATTCCTTGGGAGTTAACCTATAAAATTTTGTGGGTTATTAAAAAAAATAAGTATGAACAGGAATCCTAAACGGTCAACTCTTGGTCAACTCAATCAAATGGTTTTGAAACCGTTTTCTCAAAAAGGTCAAGTTAATCAGGTTGAAAATCAGCACTTAATTCAATTCGATTGCCTAATTTATTAGCCTTTAACGCATGATTCCTTGGGAGTTAATCCCTCAAATTTGGAGGGTTATCAACCTACATAATTATGAACAGAAATACCAAATGGTCAATGCTTGGTGAACTCAACCAAATGGTCTTGGAGACCGTTTTCTCCAACCGACCTTGTGAAACCGTTTGCCCTTCAAACGGTTTTGCAAACCGTTTGCCCCAAACGGTTTTGCAAACCGTTTGCCCCAAACGGTTTTGCAAACCGTTTGGCCAAAGGAGGGGGGGGGGGCAAGACCGTTTAATAAAGCAACATTGGTAATCATGCCCATATTCTTCTACCTCCAGATCAAGGTCTTTTCTTCATGGTTTTAGTTGCAGGAAAGCAAGGAAAGAGTGGGGAAAAGAATAACAAGCTACTTTTGCAAGAAAGAAAGATGTATAACAAAGTTTAAGGGTTTAGAGTTATAAAACCCACCTTAAGGTTGTTCCTAGAGATCCAAGCTTTCAATCTTCCAGGCCTCTAATGGCTTCTTGAGCTCCACAGGTTGACCATGGGTGTTTCTCCAAGAATTGGTTGGGAAAGATCGGCTAGAAAGAAGAAACAAGTAAGGAAGACCATAAAACCAACCTTGCACCATGAATTCCTCCATGAATCCGAGCAAGAAGATGACCAAAGCTTACCTAGAACTCCTAATCCATCCTCCTCTGCTCCAGAGCTCTGTCCTAAGTCGATATAAGCAAGGGGATAAGAAGGTAAGTGAAAGAAACGTTCCTTTGTTTGCAAAGGAAGTTGTATATGTACTTTGGGGTCATATCCAACATAAGGACAACTAGTTCTCCATTTCTCATCTAGGTCCTTCCTTTATTCTTTGCCACGTTTCTCCCTTCCATACTTAAGAAAAACTCATCTTAAACCCAAGGTCTAAAGGTGAAGAAAGCCAACTTCTTACTAAGTTGCACATATAGAAGGGTTATTAGGCTTATAACTTGATTATTTAATTTATAAGGGTTATCATTCTTATTTGATTATTCAATTGAAGTGCCCTCTTCATAATTCTTACTCTAAATGATGCCAAGAGTCATAAAAGATACTCTATAAGGTGTATTTTTCAATTTGCACCCCATATCTTGGGTAAATTGCACTTTACACCAAAACTAGAGTTTTAGGCACAAGGATTGCCCCACAAGCTGCATCTTGATGCCCAAGCTTGGGAAATCCATCATACTTCATCATATTTATTCTTTTGATGTATCAACACCAAAGGAACATCTTAACATGTGCAATTTGCAAGTTAACCCCTTTTATTGGGTAATTTGCACATAGGTCCCTGTATTACAAAACAATATTACAACATTGTTCAAAAGGGACAAAAATAGAATTATATGTTCCTCAAAAGCTTTAATTACATACCAAAAGATAATCACAAGTATATAATTACATAATTAAGCAAAACACCTAGGTTTAGTTCATAACCCAGGTCAGGGATGTTACAAATTATCCACCCCTTACAAGGATTTCATCCCCGAAATCAACAAAACATATTAAGAGAAAAGAGCAGGGTATTTCCTTCTCATCTCTTCTTCTAGTTCCCAAGTGGCTTCTTCAACACCACGGTGATTCCAGAGGACTTTAACAAGACTTATATCTTTCTTTTTCAACTTTTTAATTCTTTTATCAAGGATTGACACTGGTCCTTCCTCATAAGATATGTCATCATTCAATTCTACCTCCATAGGTTGTAGAACTGACTCAGTATCAGGGTGACATTTCCTTAGCATAGAAATGTGAAACACATGGTGTAACCTCTGTAACTCTGGGGGTAACTCTAGTTTATAGGCTACTTTTCCAATCCGTTCAATGATTAGATAAGGCCCCATAAACCTAGGAGCTAACTTCCCTTTCCTTCCAAACCTCAGAACTCCCTTCCAAGGTGAGACCTTGAGATACACTCTATCTCCAACCTGGAACTCCAAAGGTCTACGACGCTTGTCAGCATAAGATTTCTGCTTATCATGTGCAGTCTTGATCTGTTGTTGTATTACCTTGATCTTTTCTGTGGTTTTCTGCATAAGATCAGGACCTAACAGTTGATTTTCACCAGTTTCATACCAACATAGGGGTGATCTACAACATCTACCATATAAAGCTTCATAAGGTGCCATGTCAATGCTATGTTGATAGCTATTGTTGTAGGCAAACTCTATCAAGCTTAGGTGAAGATCCCAACTCCCTATAAACTGAAGAACACATGCTCTCAGCAAGTCTTCCAAGGTCTGTATAGTCCTTTCAGACTGTCCATCAGTCTGAGGATGAAAGGCCGTACTAAACCTTAACTGGGTGCCCAAAGCTTTATGAAGTCGTTCCCAAAAATGACTCGTAAACTGGGGACCCCTGTCTGAAACTATAGTGACTAGAACTCCGTGTAGTCACACTATCTCCTGAATATACAACTGTGTTAGCCTCTCAGCAGAATAGGTTGTTTTGATAGGTAAGAAATGCACTGTCTTTGTCAAACTATCAACTATTACCCAAATTGAATCATACCCTTTGCTTGTCCTAGGTAGGCCAACAACAAAGTCCATGGTTACATGATCCCACTTCCATTGTGGTATGGGCAATGGTTGCATTGTCCCAACAGGCTTCTGGTATTCAGCTTTAACTTGCTGACACACAGGACACCACATAACAAATTCAGTAACATCCTTCTTTATCCCAGGCCACCAATACATATCTTTCAAGTTTCGATACATCTTGGTGCTTCCTGGATGCATAGCATACATCGAAGAATGAGCTTTTTCCAGCACTAACTTTCTCAAGTTATCCACATCTGGCACTATCATCCTCCCATGATAACAGACTACTTGGTCATCAGAGTCATGGAAACCATCTCATTTCTCATCACCAAACTCCGATCTGATCTGCTGAACTGCAGCATCAACTTGTTGTGCCTCCTTGATCTACTCTCTCAGAGTAGGTTTTATATGCATCTCAGCTAACAACCCGGCTAACAATGACACCTTCAATTTTACATTGTCTTGCCTTAAGGAGATAAGCATATCTCTCCTAGAGCATACTAAAGAGTTTAGTTGTGCCCTATCTAAGGCTGGTGTTGCTGATTTCCTACTCAGAGAATCTGCAACTACATTGGCCTTCCCTGGATGGTAATCAATTGTACAATCATAGTCTTTGATTAACTCCATCCAACGACGTTGCCTCATGTTAAGTTCATGCTGAGAGAAGATATACTTTAGGTTCTTATGATCAGTGAAAATCTGGAATGTCTCTCCATAGAGATAGTGTCTCCAGATCTATAAGGCATGAACTACAACAACTAGCTCCAGATCGTGTGTCAGATAATTCTCCTCGTGTTTCTTAAGCTGTCGAGAAGCAAAAGAAATCACTTGTTTATCCTACATCAACACACATCCGAGTCCATTCTTGGAGGCGTCACATAAAACTATGTATCCTTTTCCTTGCTCAGGTAACACAAGTACAGGTGCACTTGTCAACCTCTCCTTCAGCAACTGAAAGGAGTACTGACACTTATCACTCCAAACAAAAGGAATATCCTTCCGGGTCAACTTTGTCAAAGGTAGGGCTATGGAACTGAAGTTCTTAATGAACCTTCAATAATAGCCATCCAACCCTAAGAAACTACGGATTTCTATTGGTGTCTTCAGTTGTTCCCATTGTAGGACAGATTCTACCTTTTTAGGGTCAACACGAATACCCAAGGCAGATATCACGTGTCCAAGGAAAGATACTTCCGGTAACCAAAACTCACACTTGCTAAACTTAGCATATAGCTTGTGTTCTCTTAGCAAAGTTAGTGCCTGACGAAGATGTTGTTCATGCTGCTGAGCATCTCTACTATATATCAAAATGTCATCTATAAAGACAACAACACACTGATCAAGGAAAGGTTAGAAGATTCTATTCATGAGTTCCATAAATGCAGCTGGTGCATTAGTTAGTCCAAACGACATAACTGTGAACTCATAGTGACCATACCTTGTCCTGAAGGCAGACTTGGGTATGTCACTGTCCTTAATACTGAGTTGATGATATCCTGACCTCAAATCTATCTTTGAGAAGATAGTTGCACCACGCAACTGGTCAAAAAAATCATCAATCCTCGGCAGTGGATACTTATTCTTTATTGTTACTTTATTTAACTGTCTGTAATCGATGCATAACCGCATTGATCCATCTTTCTTTTTAACAAAGAGCACTGGAGCACCCCAAGGAGAAGTACTCGGCCGGATGAAACCCTTCTCAAGCAACTCCTATAGCTGTTTCTTGAGTTCTGCCATCTCAGTAGGCGCCATCCTATATGGTGTTTGTGCTATAGGTTGTGTGTCTGGGATCAAATTGATTTCAAAATCAATTTCCCGAGGCGGTGGTACACCTGGAAATTTTCAGGAAATACATCTTCAAATTCCCTGACTACAGGAACTTCAGTAGGGTTAGGACTTTCCATGGTAGTATCTACCACATGGGCCAAGAATGCATAACATCCTTGCCTTATCAACTTCTCAGCAACCATAGCTGACACAAGATAGGTGGGTAGAATCTTTCTCTCTCCTTGAAAGATCCATGTGTCGCTTTCATCAGCAAACACAACTTGCTTGGATTCATAATCCAAAACAACCTTATACCTTTCCAAGGTATCCATCCCAAGGATTATGTCAAATCCTTGCATCTCAAGTGGTATAAGATCCACTTGAATGTAGTGTTCAGAAAAGAAAAGGATGCAAGAAGAGCATACCTCCTGTAATACAGCAGACCCTCTCAACGGAGTCTCTAGAAACAGACTATCTGCTCTATGACTAACTGTCATATTGCAGTTATGAATCATCCTTCGAGTGATAAAGGAGTGCGTAGCACCCGGATCAATCAAAATAGATACAATGCAGGATATAGACATATCAGAATATAACAACTTCATCTGACCTACCACAACCTGAGGGTTGATCACTGCATCAGGTGGATCATTGCATAGAATCTTGTTGTCGCCTGAGGTTGATTCGGTGCTGACGATCCATCTTGGGATGCTTGTCCACGTCCTCTAGCTGCTCCTTGAAACTGCCTCCTCTGGGATCCTTGCTGACTCTGCCTCTGAGGTTGGGTTACACTTGCTGGTCTAGCTCTACAGTCTATCATTAGATGTCCCACCTTCCCACATATATAACAACTTCTATCTTGTTGTTGTGGTCTGGGTGGTCCTGTAACCGACATAGATGCTGAACTGCGAGCCCCTTGTAGTGGTAGGCTTCATCCTCTACCTCTACTCGGTGTCCACTATGTCTGAGCACTAGGTCTAGGTGGTGGTGGTATAGGCGTGAAAACTACTAGAGGGAGGGTGAATAGAGTTTTATAAAGATTTTAATAATAATTTAAACTCAAACAACCACAATGAAGATATTGGACAAGGGGACAAGGATTTAGAGTGGTTCCTACCTTAGCAAATACTAAAGCAGTCAGTCCACTACCCGGTTGCTTACCCAACCGGGATTTGAAAAGAAATTTATTTTATTACCTCGCTAGGACTTTACATAAAATACAATTTCTTTTCCCAAACCCTTCAAGCAGCCTTCACCTAGAAGTAATCACCCAACCTTGAAGCAGCCTTCCCTTGAAGTAGGTGCACCAACTCCCATTGCACCAGCCTTCTGAAGTAGCTTCCCGTGCGATAGCCTTCTTGAAGTAGCTTGAAGTCCCCTTCTCCACCTGAGAAGTCAACCCTCTCCAATCCGCAGCCTCCAACCCTAGGAGTAGCAAGGAGAGTACAAAGGATAAAAAGGAACAAGAGAGAAAATAGAAATTACAACTTATCCTTTGAAGCTCAAGGCTTGATTTGCCTATATCAAGCGTGTAGATCTCCTAACCAATATGTATGGCAATGCGATTGTAGTGGATAGGAGATACTAGCCTATAGGACACGAAATGGGAGCAATAGGAATGAATGGCAAGTGTAGGAATTGCTCTATTGCTCTAAAACAGATTGCAAGTGAGTATTCAAGCTCAAGTATAGCACAAGTATATCTTAGGTGTATTTTGGTGTCCTAAGGCATGTCCTATTTATAGGAGTGGCCTATGGATACTTAAGGACGTTCTAGACAACTTCTAGGGGCTTCTAAGTGCTTAACTAGCCGTTAGATATAAGTTAGGTGTATTAGTAACGGCTAGTTACTTTATTCTGCAGTTGCTGTCAGAGACCATCTCGGTCGACCATTTGTCGACCGAGATACCTACTCGGTCGAAGTTTTGTCGACTGAGAGGCTCTCTGGATCAACGTTCGTTTGCAACTGCCAACTACTTTGTCAGCTGTGTCTAACGGCTACTTGGGTCATTCTCGGTCGAGAAGTTTGTCGACTGAGAGTGTCTCGGTCTAGGAGTTTGGTCGACCGAGATTGACCCTGTTTCAATCTTTCAATTTAGGCACTAAGTAAATGTATGAGTGTGCATATGTGAACCTATTTGAAAGGGATGACCTGTCTAAGTGTGGTGATTGGCTAGGGAAGATCTAACGCTTGATTTACATGAGATCTAAGTACTTGTACATTATATATTTGTACAAGTTTACAATTGATTACATTGTATTACTTTTACAATCATTCAAGCGTATAGTTTCCCTAGAGCTTTGTCATCCACTTTATTCCTGCAACACTCAAGTAGCACGTTAGATCAACAAGAATGAAATGTTTTTCATCATCGAAACAAAGAGATTTATTATAATGTCCAATTTATCCAACAATCTCCCCCTTTTTGAAGATGACAAACATTTCCTAAAATATGAAATAAGGAAATATAAAGCATGTGAGTTTCATACCTGAGGATTACCTTTTGTAGCCATTCTTGTTTTACAAGTGAGTGCTGGCCATCAAGATGAAACTCATTTATATTCTTTCTCCCCCTTTGTCATTTCAAAAAGATATCCAGTTTGAACATTTTATTTCTTCTCCCCCTTAATTTTATATTAAGCTCCCCCTTAAATAGATATCCTATTAGGAACATGGATTTAATATCATTTTTGTCTAATTTTATCCACAATTTGTGTCTCAATCATTTGCAAGGGATGTTAAGCCCTGATTTGTTTAGAGAGTTCCTTTAAGAGCAAGATATATTATTTTGATGAAATTCTTTTTCATACAAATTACTTTTAAGAATCCGAAGGTCATAACAAACTCCAAATGATGTTAACAAATGTTTTGTAAGCTTCATAATCAAATAATCAAATTTGTTTTTATAAGCTCCCCCTTAATCTTACAATTTAAGCAATTTAAGGCTTTTAAGGTCACAAATGATTTTAAATTTTTGATTTTGACCTTTATCAAAAGTATACTAAGATTAAGTTCAATAAATTGATGTCCAAATAAGCATTTTGTCAAAGCTTATTTTAGGTCGCCCTTAACTACGACCATAGCGCCCCTTGGTCAATTTTAATTTTAACCAAGAGGCAAATTCTGCAGATTTCCAAGATAAACATATGTGAAGTATAATTTCTGCAGATAGCTATAAATATCAATTTGAAGCACATTAAGATATACCCATTATAAAAACTTAATATGAGCATCATTAGTGAAGTCTTTGTCCTAGATTTTTCTGGAATGCATGTTTTACATTCATTGTAAATGATGTTTCATATGCTTATGGGTACAGAAATATCAAATCCCATTTCTCCTTATAGCCTTATCATAAGATTCTTTTAGAAACATATATTTTGAAAGCAAGATTAATGTCTTTAAAGTCAAGATATTTGCTTTTGATTTCTTAGAACAAGCAAATAGATAAAAATATTAATATTTTGTTCTAAGAGGCACCGTTTGGCTTGACATGGCAACATCTTCATCACAAGCTGTGTCCACAATTATTATCTATTATGTCACGATGCTTTTAAGCTAATGACATTTGCAATTATCCGAATCACAATGATCATTCATGATTTGTATATATGAATCAAAGATTATTTTAAACCAATGAAACATAATGATCATGATGAAGCATGTTAAGTGATACTCAATATGAAAACATTTTCTTAACAATGAAAGCATGATTAATATCTCAAGTCTTTTTAAAGATATCAATTTGAGAAATTTTGTAACATTGTGTTCTTTGCAAGCATTTTTAATAGTCATATCACCAATGAATTATTTTGCTTGCTTATCATCAAGACTCACGCATGCAATTATCATTATCTATTTGTGTTAACACAACAGCATGCTTAATGATGAAATAGTGAAAGCATGTCCAATAGAATGATAATTTCATGAAATACAGTGATTGTAATCATTTAAACTGAATGTCATAACACATGATTTCTATCTAGATAGATGCTTTAAAGAAAATCATGTAAAACATTATAAAATAGGGATTTCTAAACTTGATTTTCAACTTAGAGAATGATGTCATTTATATTCAAAAAAATCTTCAACTTGTTTTGTAAAATAGTCATTAACAACAGATAGATAGCCATTGATCAATTAGTTGTTCAGTAATTTCACTGCAGACTGAAATCAGTGACCAGTTCGGTCGACGATTTCTCGACCGACTGACTGCTCGGTCGATGATTTCTCGACCGACAAGGTTTCTGTTTTACCTACAGAACTATTTATTGATTTCGAGTAAAATGTAGACTATGTCTAATTCAATTATGCAATTTAGGAATCCGTTTTAGTTGAGATAAAACATATGAATATCAAAGTAATATTTAGATCAAATCTCAACTAATCATAAAAATATTAAGTTTTGAGGACCTTAATTAAGATAAGTTTTCAAGTTAGAGATTTTAGTTACTTGAATCATTTTGTTATCCCTTTATGTTAAGTTGAGATAGACATAAGGATGTGCAATTTAAAGTCTTCGGTCATATCTCAACTTAGTCTAATCAATTCAATTTGGGGGTTTCGGAACCCATACTAACTCAACATTCTTTTTCTTGTATGGGCATGAAAAAGAGTAATGTCCAAGACGTGAGCAGTAATGGCAACATAAAGAATCAACCTCAAGTCTTTTTCTATGGTTTTGTTCTAGGTTGTTCTTTGGTACAAATGTGGCTTGATGTGCTTGTGTTTTTCTCCAACTAGGTTGTTGATGAGATTTCCCTTTGGGCTTATAACCTAGTCCTCTTCTCCCAATTTGATGATAGGAATCATCCAAAATTCTATCAAGGATTCCATTGTTGCTTAACCTACTAACTTCTTGTTGCAACTTAGCGATCTCATCCATTCTTTTCTTAATATCTAGTTTTGCTTGATCTAGATTAGATGATAAAGAATTCCTTTCTTTCACTATATTATCATAATCTAGATGTGTACACAAAACAGGTTGTTTTTGAAGATCATTTAACTTTGCAAGTAATCCAACCTTTTCTTGATATAGAAGATCATAATCTGTTTCTAGAGTAAAAATCTTCACATCACTACTACTTAGAGATGATTTCAAAGTACGATTTTCAGAAACGATGCTATCTTTTTCAAAACCAAGATTATTCAATTTAGCATATAAATCTTCATTTTCGGATGTAAGAGCAAGAAGTCTAGCATTTAACTCATCGTTTGTTTTACTAGATTTCTTTAATTTCTTCTTGCACTCAATATACTTATTGTGTGTTTCTTCAAGACTAGAAATTAGCTCTTCTTTTGATAAATCAAGAAGGCTTACCTCTTCTTCTTCTTCTTCATTGGTTGTAGCAATGAGACAATTTTTGTGCTTTTCCTCTTTCTTCTTTTCTCTCCATGGACAACCGATTGTTGTATGGTTTGGTCCTAGACACCAATTGCAACTTGTTGTAGGTTGGTCCAAGTTGTTCCTTTGCCTGCGGTTGTAGTCACCTCCACCCTTCATTCTTCAAGACCTGGTTAGGGTTCCTTGAAGCCTGCTCTGATACCAATTGAAAACTACTAGAGGGAGGGTGAATAGAGTTTTATAAAGATTTTAATAATAATTTAAACTCAAACAACCACAATGAAGATATTGGACAAGGGGACAAGGATTTAGAGTGGTTCCTACCTTAGCAAATACTAAGGCAGTCAGTCCACTACCCGGTTGCTTACCCAACCGGGATTTGAAAAGAAATTTATTTTATTACCTCGCAAGGACTTTACATAAAATACAATTTCTTTTCCCAAACCCTTCAAGCAGCCTTCACCTAGAAGTAATCGCCCAACCTTGAAGCAGCCTTCCCTTGAAGTAGGTGCACCAACTCCCATTGCACCAGCCTTCTGAAGTAGCTTCCCGTGCGATAGCCTTCTTGAAGTAGCTTGAAGTCCCCTTCTCCACCTGAGAAGTCAACCCTCTCCAATCCGCAGCCTCCAACCCTAGGAGTAGCAAGGAGAGTACAAAGGATAAAAAGGAACAAGAGAGAAAATAGAAATTACAACTTATCCTTTGAAGCTCAAGGCTTGATTTGCCTATATCAAGCGTGTAGATCTCCTAACCAATATGTATGGCAATGTGATTGTAGTGGATAGGAGATACTAGCCTATAGGACACGAAATGGGAGCAATAGGAATGAATGGCAAGTGTAGGAATTGCTCTATTGCTCTAAAACAGATTGCAAGTGAGTATTCAAGCTCAAGTATAGCACAAGTATATCTTAGGTGTATTTTGGTGTCCTAAGGCATGTCCTATTTATAGGAGTGGCCTATGGATACTTAAGGACGTTCTAGACAACTTCTAGGGGCTTCTAAGTGCTTAACTAGTCGTTAGATATAAGTTAGGTGTATTAGTAACGGCTAGTTACTTTATTCTGCAGTTGCTGTCAGAGACCATCTCGGTCGACCATTTGTCGACCGAGATACCTACTCGGTCGAAGTTTTGTCGACCGAGAGGCTCTCTGGATCAACGTTCATTTGCAACTGCCAACTACTTTGTCAGCTGTGTCTAACGACTACTTGGGTCATTCTCGGTCGAGAAGTTTGTCGACCGAGAGTGTCTCGGTCGAGGAGTTTGGTCGACCGAGATTGACCCTGTTTCAATCTTTCAATTTAGGCACTAAGTAAATGTATGAGTGTGCATATGTGAACCTATTTGAAAGGGATGACCTGTCTAAGTGTGGTGATTGGCTAGGGAAGATCTAACGCTTGATTTACATGAGATCTAAGTACTTGTACATTATATATTTGTACAAGTTTACAATTGATTACATTGTATTACTTTTACAATCATTCAAGCGTATAGTTTCCCTAGAGCTTTGTCATCCACTTTATTCCTGCAACACTCAAGTAGCACGTTAGATCAACAAGAATGAAATGTTTGTCATCATCGAAACAAAGAGATTTATTATAATGTCCAATTTATCCAACAAGGCGCAGAAAATCTAGGCTTCTTGAAGTCTCTAGATGAAGATCCCTGGAACTGAGGATATCTCTTATGGGTTTGCCTCTTCTCTGCTACAGACCTCTCTATCCTTCGGACTGACTCAACGAAGGTAGCAAACCTCTCCCGGTTCTCTAGGGCAGACACGGGAGTAGTCAACTCAGTGTTCAACCCTTTCTCGAACCGCCTGATCCTTTCTTCATCTGTAGCAACCATATGCGGACAAAACCGCAACATCTCCATGAACTTAGCTTCGTACTCACTAATGTTCATTAGACCTTGCCTCAGCCTCTCAAACTGAGAGATTTTCTCATCCAGGAACGTCTTAGGGAAATATCTATTGATAAATTCCCTTCGGAAGACTTCCCATGCAACCTCCACACCAGGTCTCTCTGCTCTTCCATGGTCCACCAATGCCCGACAGTCCCTTTGAGAAGATAGACAGCATGTCTAACCTTCTCAGCTTCTGTGATGTTTAGGATTCTAAAAGCTTTCTCTAGTTCGGTCAACCACAGGTCGGCATCTGCGGGATCAGCCATTCCAAAGTACTCAGTTGCTCCAACTCGGCGAAGTCGTTCAAACGTCTTGCCGATTCCTTATACTTTAGGTTGGGTAGGTGCCCTAGGTGCAGGCATGGGCATCCTATCTGTTATGTGTGTCATGGTAGTCATAAACTGCCCAAACATGGTCTGCACGGATGGATTCCCCATGTCAGTTGGATTGAACTGGGGTGGCTCAAGTACATGTTGTTCTATCTCCTGGTTCCTTGCACATTCTCATGGTGCACCAACGCTACTCTCTGCCACATATTCCTCATGTGGTCCATACATCCTTAACTTATATTATTCTCCTGAGGAGCAGAAGACACTATTAGATATACTGGAAAACACTAAGAATAGACTCGACATCCTAAGTCCTATGTCTCTGTAGACTCAGTGAACCTAGAGCTCTGATACCACTAAATTGAGACGACCCGTCACGGAAAATGAGATTAACTAATGCGGAAGCGAATTATTAGCAGTGGAATTATGAAAAATCACTAAATTTTAAAACTTTTTGGAAAAAGAACTTTAAACCATAACTCCTTTATAAGAAAACAAGGTAAACAGTTTACATCATAGCTTGACATTACATCTTTGTGATTACATACATCCATTGCCTTATTATCTGAAGAAGGAAAGATACAAAATCTTGAGGCACTAAGCCAAAAACCTCAGACCTACTGACTCCTAGGACCTAAGAGTATAGAGACGACATAAGACATACTATCTACGAGACTCGACAGTCAGTATCTCCACCTGAGATTCACTGCTGCCCCTGGTGTTGCTGCTGCTGATACTTCCCACCCTCAGATTGGTTCCTCCGTCCTCGACGTCCACCTAAAAAGTCGAATCCCACGGGGGTGAGACAATTTTAAATAATTGTCCCAGCGAGAGTTATAACTCTTCGCCAGAAGCTTTGTTATAGCAATAAAGGATTAACATAAGCAATATAATCTTTAAAGCATTCAACAATAAATTTGGTATTAAGTAAGACAACATTTACTTAAGCAATCATATCAATAAGGATTATGAAGAACATGTATACTAGTTATTTGACTAGAACATTTATAAACAACTTAACATCAATCATTGTTTCTCGTAGTTCAACCTAAGCAGTTATGCTACATGGCTAATTATGATTTCCAATCATTATTATGCCCTACGGAGATGAGGTAAGCCGCTCATACTCCAACCGATCATGTAACATCCCTGACCTGGGTTATGTGTTAACCCTATATTTTTTTGTCTAATAAGGTTGAGTAGATGCTTAATCTTATCTTGGGAAAAGTAATTAGGGCCCATGAGAAACTTATGTTTCAATTTTGGTCCTGTTTGGACAATGTTGAAGCAATGTTTGCTTATTTTGGACTAATGTGCAAATTACCCAAGTTGAGGGGTTTATGTGAAAATTGTGCATGATAATATGTTCCTCATGTGTTGAAGCATCATGAGAGTGAATATGATGTTGAGGTATGGCTTATGGAAGCATGAATACCAAGAAAGAGCTGATAAAGCAATGTTTGTGCATTAAAACCTAGTTTTGGAGTAATGTGCAATTTACCCAAAACCTGGGGTTCAATATGAAAATTACCACTTCAATTCGGTCCTTAATGTTTCTTGGCATCATGTAGAGTAAACAAAATGAGAGGGGCATCTCATTTGAATTAAGTTGGAGGAGAGAGAATCTTGATATTAAAATAATCAAGATTTAATCATAAGTGAAACCCTAATTCAATTTAGGGCAAAAATGAATGTATTAATTAAAAGGCCTTCAACCAAAATGTTATTGGTTGATTTTGAATAAGGATGGACGTTCCTTTGCCAAGATAAGGAACGAAAATATCTAAAGGAGGTGAAATTCCACTCACGTTATTATAAGTTAAAGAATTCCCACTCAAAAAGATATATTAGTATTATAATGGATTAAGGTGCTTATTTTCTTTTCCCTTAATCCATGGATAATGGAAGGGAGTTCGGTGGCTTTGAGTTGCCTTTGCATACAATCAAACCAAGGAGGAAGAGGTGGTACTATTTTTGGGATTAAATGCATTTTAATAAGGCATTTTCTCTCTCATCAATTTCCTTATAAAAGTGCCATTTCCAAGCCCAAACCAAGGCCTTTTCGGATTTCTTTCTTTCCCTTGCTTGCAAAACCGACCAAGTAGCTAGGGAGGAGCAGGAGGACGACTCCCAACCTGTTGGTAAGGTTCTTGATTCATTTCTCCTTGATTCCATGGTGGAAATCGAAAATAAATTATGGATTCCTTCTTATTTTGATCTCCTCTTCAACCCTAGCCAACTTTTACAATCAAAAGCTTGAGGACGAGCCTAGGGGGAGTTTCAAGAGCTTCATCCACCATTAATGGCGCGAGCTTGGAGCTTTGGAGCTCAATTGGATGTGGGTTTTATAACTTAAACCCTTAAACATTGCTATTGCATCAATTCTCTATGCTTTGTTGATTGATTTCTTTAATTTGATACACTCTTGTTTCTTTGCTGCCATTTCCATCAAGAACGGTTGCTGTTCTTGGTTGTTCGAAGGAAGGGGATGATTACATCATCCTATATTCTTATCCAAAGAAAAGTATCAAGCCAAACGGTTTTGTTAGCACTCCAAATCGTTTTAATTTGATTGGTTATGCGGTTTCAGCAAACCATTTAAGGGCAAACGGTTTGAAACCGTTTGGGAGAAAATGGTTTCAAAACCATTTGAGATGGTTGAACAAGCATTGACCGTTTGGGAATTTTGTTCCTAATTATGTAGTCTGATAACCCACCACATTTGAGGGGTTAACTCCAAAGGAATAGTAGGTTGAAGGCCAATCAATTAGGCAAATCGAATTGAATTAAATGCTGATTTTCAACCTGATTAACTTGACCTGTTTGGGAAAACGGTTTCAAGACCATTTGAGTGAGTTGAAAAAGCGTTTCCGTTTGGGATTCCTGTTCATAATTATGTTGGTTAAGGACCCTCCAAATTTGAGGGATTAACTCCCAAGGAATCGTGAGTTGAAGGCTAATCAATTAGGGAAACCTAATTGGATTAAGTGCTGATTATCAATCTGATTTAATTGAACGTTTTGGGCAAACGGTCTCAAGACCATTTGAGTGCGTTGACCAAGGGTTTACCGTTTGTGATTACTGTTCCTAATTATGTGGTCTAATGACTAACCAAATTTGAGGGATTAACTCCCAAGGAATCGTGAGTGGAAGGCTATTCAATTGGGAAAACCCTAATTGAAAACAGTGCTGAAATTCCAATGAGTTAATTGGAGATTTTGGGTTGATTAGCCCAAACGGTTTCAAGACCGTTTGGGGATCACCCAAACGGTCTCAGGACCGTTTGGGGGTCACCCCAATACCGTTTGGAGGTCTGGGGTCAATATAGTTGACCAATTGAAGGTCTAAAGGTACCAAATCATATTGCAATTAAGTGCTGATTTGTTGATCAACTCGATAGACCAAACCTTGATGAAATTTCACTAGAATCCAAAGGTTGCATGAGCCAAACGGTCTCAAGACCGTTTGGTGGTCACCCAAGACCGTTTGGAGGTCTAGGGTTGAGTATGGTTAGGTGTTTGAAGGTCTAAAGGTACCAAGCTGATATACAATGCAATGCTGATTTGGTGATCAATCCCGTGATCCAAACCTTAATTGGATGGCTTGGATTTGAGTGATATGATGGGAAAACGGTCTCAAGACCGTTTGGAGGTCATCCAAACGACCTCAAGACCGTTTGGGGTCAGGTCATACCCAATTTGTATGATGGTTCAAAAGTTTCAAAGTAAACAATCTTGCATTGATGAGTGTTGTTGAATCATCGATTCTAAACCCTAATCCAATTGAATCAAACCCTAATTGATGACCCAGTGAGGGTCAATTGAGGGTCAAATCAGTTGAAGGTTGACCTACTAAACTCAATTGAAGTATGAGCATAGGTCCAATTGATGATTGGTTCCATGAATTCAATGGTCGAAGATCCAATGCAATCAATTGAAACATAATTAGTAGCTTGATTGATGATCAACTTCAACATTCTAATTGGTGTTTATAAACCCTAATTCCATTGAGATCAGAACCTAATTGAAGTTCCAATTAAGGGATGAGTTCATGACTCAATTGATGATTGAGTTGATGATCCAATTGGTTGAGATTCCATAGATGGGAATTGAGTGTTGTTGAAGTCTTGATTGACTCTTTGGTCCATGCGGTTTTGAGAGGTTTGGACCAAACGGTCTCAAGACCGTTTGAGTCCAAATGGTCTCAAGACTGTTTGGGACCAAACGGTCTTAAGACCGTTTGAGACCAAATGGTCTCAAACCATTTGAGACTCATGCAGTTTCAAGTTCATGCGGTTTCATAGCCTTTTTGCTTAAATGGTTTCAAACCGTTTGTGGTTCATTTTGGTTAATCCAATTGGATGCCTAATACAATTGAAGGATCAATTGGTTAACCCAATTGAGTACCTAATGTATTTGAAGGAACAATGGGTTGATTCAATTGAGTACCCAATGATATTAAAGACTCAATTGACTAATCCAAATGGATACCCAGTGCAGTTGAAGGTTCCATTGATCAATCTATTTGGATACCTCAAGTTATTGAAGGTCCAATTGATCAAACATTTTTGTAAACCTAATATGATTAGGTGGGAGATACCTTTAATGGTACTAATGTTTAATTCATAACATATGCATGGATCCAATATATGATGTAAACCCTAATTGAGGATGATTCCGTGTATAATCCTATTAAGAGGTTGTCTACATGTGAAATCACTAATTACGATGAATAGTAAACCCTAGTTGAGGGTGTATCCATGTAAAACCCTAGTTGAGGGTGCATCCATGTGAAACCCTAGTTGAGGGAGCATCCATGTGAAGCCCTAACTGAGGGTGCATCCATGTGAAACCCTAATTGAGAGTGATTTCATGAGAAACCCTAATTGGAAATGATTAGTAAACCTTAATTATGGGCAAAGTGATATGAAACCCTAATAAAGGGTGATGCTATATGCAACCTCTATTCTAAAGAAGGGATATGGTATGTGAAACCCTAATCCCTATTGAAAGAATAGAATTCATACTTGAATATGATTCATGAGGCGAACTCCTGTAGCACGACCATGTAAGGTTGCACGACCGTGGTGGCTTCCCTTTGCACGTCCGCTTTTGGTTGCACGGCCGTGGTACTCTATGCTTGACTTAGAGTTGTTTTGAAAAGGACCTAACATGGTCTTTTTGTTAATTCTGGACTTATGGATGAATCCATAGTATTGGCAATGGTTGTATATTCCAAGTGAGTGACTAATGATCACTAGTTTACATGATGAATGTGATGAATTGGTGCATAAAGTATTAGGATGGGTAATACCCTAATACAAGCTAAGTATATGAACTCAAATAAGATAATGGTGTTGAGGGAAGTGATACATCAAGATATGATAGATATCACATCCAACACCGCAATACTGGTATACCTTGATATGTTATAAGTCCAATATAATTAGGTGAATAACACATGAGATGTGCCATGTAAATGGTTACATTGAGATGAAATGTACCATGTTGAATGTAGGGCAACATGCCTTATGAAAAAGGGTTAAGCCAAACCTAT
This sequence comes from Alisma plantago-aquatica, assembly GCA_963693085.1. Lineage (NCBI taxonomy): Eukaryota > Viridiplantae > Streptophyta > Magnoliopsida > Alismatales > Alismataceae > Alisma > Alisma plantago-aquatica. The sequence goes on along the minus strand of OY856414.1, from coordinate 713,709,128 downwards.
AAACTATGATGTAATCATAGTATGGTAAAGATGAAAGAGAAATTCATGATGTGTGTTGATAATTCATTTAATGATAAATGATGAGAATAATGAAGTATGATTAACATACTTATTATTCCATAATGATTCCTCGCTATGTGAACCCTAATACAGGGTAATACTATATGAACCCTAACACAGGGTAATTGCTATGTGAATCCCTAATGTAGGGTAAATGCTCTGTGAATCTCTAATGTAGGGTGATTGATATGTGAGTACCCAATGCAGATATGATGAGAAGACGAGCATAGCCAGGTATGGGCTATGATGTTCTGTACATTGAAAATGTTCTATAGACCTTATAAGCTTTCATATGTCTTGTTGCCTATTAAGGGGTAATAAGAGGTGATATGAGCTTTGTGAACTATGTGCAATACTTTGTGTAGCAAGAATTATAATGTCCTTGGTCAGATGACCTGAAGGTATGAAGTTACTCAATAAGTGGTAACAAGTGTTCTATGATGAGATAAGGGTTTAAATACCCAGATTCTATAATCATAATGATGAATGTGTTAAGAAGAGGAATTGGACTTGATGAGTTGAGGGATTGAGATCCCAATACATTGAGAAAAGAGTGTGGCTACAGGCCATGACTCCACTATGACAATGCCAGGCTTTAGATATATGATCTAAGCCTGAAGAGAGTTAATGTTATGATAATGATTCTGTAGTGGATAAATGTTATACATGTTCTTCATATTCCCTAATGGATATGTGATATGATGCTCTTTCAAGTTATAGCTGCAATGTTGAATAAGATTAATGTTCTAATCTGTTAGACATTAAAATATCTACTGCCATATAAATATGGTTCCTCCATTCATAATTATCTTCTTAATTTGCAATAATAATGTTACTGGAAGAGAGTTATAACTCTCACTGGGGCAATTTTTATAATTGTCTCACCCCCGTGGGAACCACATTTTTAGGTGGACGCGGATGAGGAGGCAGGAATCCTTCAATAGGCGAAGGACAACAACAGTAGCAGGGACAACAGTGAATTCACAGGTGGAGACATTGGTTGTTATGTCATGATTAGATGTATATAGAGTCCTATGTGTCATCTCTGTACTCTCGGGTCCTCGAAGTAGTAGTTAGTGCTTTTAAGATTTTGGCTCAGTGCCTTGAGATTTTATTCTGCCTATGTTGAGCTTACCAGTGCAGCTGATGTTGTAAATCTCGAGAAGAGATAGTACAAGACATGTACTTTGAAACAGAATGTAAATGTCATACTTTGGCTCTTGAAGAAAAAGATTTCCAATGTGTGGATCTCTTCACAAAAAGTTTTAATTTTTAGTGATTTTCGCTAATCCGCTGCTTATTAAACGCTTTCGCATTAGTTAATCTTGTTTTTGCGAATCGGTCATTACAATAGTGGTATCATAGCTCTAGGTTCGCTGAGTCTATAGAGACATAGGACTAAGGTTGTAGAGTCTATTCTAAGTGTCTTCCAGTTTATCTGATAGTATCTTCTGCTCACATAGGAGAAGAAGAACTTGAAAATCACTGGAAAACATGAGGAACACATTGCTGAGGGCAATGTTGTTGCACCAGGAGGGGGTGCATGGGACCAGGCAAGAGGAGAACAAGTGCCTGAGAATTCCCATCTTGACCTAATCAGGATAGAGAATCCTATGTTGTGCTCTTGAAGAGCAGGTTAGGACAACAGTGATGCATAAAGAAGACTGGATACTGGTATTACAACCTAGGTTACCAGTCCTCAATGCAGAAACTTTGGGCTTTGAAAGGATTCCTGAGTGACATGGTCATGATAGAACAGTGTAAATGTGGGAAAGATTATCATATGGCAACAATGTAGACTCTGCCATAAGTTTGGACAAACAGTACATCTATGATGGTAGTGCCCAAGGAAGGGCAATAAGCTAAGAATTAAGGTAAGATCTCTATAATTTTAGAGACATTTGCCTAAATATTCTGAAAAGCTAAAGTTTTTGGTGTCACCAGTACAATAAATTCCTAGTGAACCAGGGCAGTAGCCACTAAGTGAAGGCTAAAGTAGTAACATGAAATAACTAAACACTATGTGTTGAGCCAACCTAAAGTAGTAGATAATCATGATGGGTAATAGTCAAATGAAATATATTAATTCTAATACTTCATTTCATGATTCTATGTGTTGTATTTGTTTTTGAGCTTCCTTTGACTAGTCCTATAAGGACACAAGGAAGATGAGAATCTACATTTTACTCAATGATTCCTTAAAATGTTTTATAATCTCCCTTATATGTGTGTTGAAAGATGAAATATAGAAGTGATACCTGAAGAAAATTTAAGAATGGAGAATCATGTGTGTATAATGATGTGAAAAGTGAGGAATATGATAGCAAATAAAGTGCATACTACCTAAACTCAATACTTATATACCCTGTCCAGGTATAGTATTATTGAGAATAAGGCAAGTATGCAACTCTTAGATTGTTATCTTTTTGATTACTCTGATCAAGTAGTCATTCTGAAACAATCTACTGAGTATAATGAAACTATAGAGAAGAGCTATGTGAACATTCTCAACTTATAGGGAAGAGGTATGTGAACATTCCCAACTAATAGAGAAGAGCTATGTGAACATTCTCAACAAAAAGCGAAGAGCTATACGAACATTCCCAACTAATAGAGAAGAGCTATGTGAACATTCTCAACTTATAGGGAAGAGTTATGTGAACATTCCCAACTAATAGAGAAGAGCTATGTGAACATTCTCAACAAAAAGGGAAGATCTATGTGAACATTCCCAACTAATAGAGAAGAGCTATGTGAACATTCTCAACAAAAAGGGAAGAGCTATGTGAACATTCCCAACTAATAGAGAAGAGCTATGTGAACATTCTCAACAAAAAGGGAAGATCTATGTGAACATTCCCAACTAATAGAGAAGAGCTATGTGAACATTCTCAACAAAAATGGAAGAGCTATGTGAACATTCCCAACTAATAGAGAAGGGCTATGTGAACATTCCCAACTAATAGGGAAAAGCTATGTGAACATTCCCAATTACATAGAGTTTGCTAAGTGAACTTTCCTATATGAATAAAGGATTGCTGAGTGAATTATCGCTATTAGATATATATGTTTCTCTTTTGATAAATATTCTTGAGTAATGATTGAAGTATGTTCTTTTATGCTTCTTCCTTTCAATGATATGGACATCATATGTTAGGGGTTTATTCTCTGCATAAACATTGATGAGGTTGAACTAATGAAAGGAGATTTGTGTGGAATCACAGAGTTCATAATATCTCCAGGATATTAAGATGATATGTGGAGACTTGAGGGCATGATTAATGAACAATTTGTTCCTCCTCTTCCTAGGATTTTGAGGACGAAATCCTTGTTACGGGTTTATAATTTGTAACATCCCTGACCTGGGTTATGTGTTAACCCTAGATGTTTTGTCTAATAAGGTTGAGTAGATGCTTAATATTATCTTGGCAAAAGTAATTTGTGCCCATGAGAAACTTATGTTTCAATTTTGGTCCTATTTGGACAATGTTGAAGCAATGTTTGCTTATTTTGGACTAATGTGCAAATTACCCAAGTTGAGGGGTTTATGTGGAAATTGTGCATGATAATATGTTCCTCATGTGTTGAAGCGTCATGAGAGTGAATATGATGTTGAAGTATGGCTTATGGAATCCTGAATACCAAGAAAGAGCTGATAAAGCAATGTATGTGCATTAAAACCTAGTTTTGGAGTAATGTGCAATTTACCCAAAACCTGGGGTTCAATATGAAAATTACCACTTCAATTAGGTCCTTAATGTTTCTTTGCATCATGTAGAGTAAAGAAAATGAGAGGGGCATCTCATTTGAATTAAGTTGGAGGAGAGAGAATCTTGATATTAAAATAATCAAGATTTAATCATAAGTGAAACCCTAATTCAATTTAGGGCAAAAATGAATGTATTAATTAAAGAGCCTTCAACCAAAATGTTATTGGTTGATTTTGAATAAGTATGGAAGTTCCTTTGCCAAGATAATGAACGAAAATATCTAAAGGAGGTGAAATTCCACTCACCTTATTATAAGTTAAAGAATTCCCACTCAAAAAGATATATTAGTATTATAATGGATTAAGGTGCTTATTTTCTTTTCCCTTAATCCATGAATAATGGAAGGGAGTTCGGTGGCTTTGAGTTGCCTTTGCATACAATCAAACCAAGGAGGAATAGGTGGTACTATTTTTGGGATTAAATGCATTTTAATAAGGCATTTTCTCTCTCATCAATTTCCTTATAAAAGTGCCATTTCCAAGCCCAAACCAAGGCCTTTTCGGATTTATTTCTTTCCCTTGCTTGAAAAACCGACCAAGGAGATAGGGAGGAGCAGGAGGACGACTCCCAACCTGTTGGTAAGGTTCTTGATTCATTTCTCCTTGATTCCATGGTGGAAATTGAAAATAAATTATGGATTCCTTCTTATTTTGATCTCCTCTTCAACCCTAGCCAACTTTTACAATCAAAAGCTTGAGGACGAGCCTAGGGGGAGTTTCAAGATCTTCATCCAACATTAATGGCGTGAGCTTGGAGCTTTGGAGCTCAATTGGAGGTGGGTTTTATAACTTAAACCCTTAAACATTGCTATTGCATCAATTCTCTATGCTTTGTTGATTGATTTCTTTAATTTGATACACTCTCATTTCTTTGCTGCAATTTCCATCAAGAATGGTTGATGTTCTTGGTTGTTCGAAGGAAGGGGATGATGACATCATCCTATATGCGTATCCAAAGAAAAGTACCATGCCAAACAGTTTTGGTAGCTACTCCAAATCGTTTTAATTTGATTGGTTATGCGGTTTCAGCAAACCATTTAAGGGCAAACGGTTTGAAACCGTTTGAGAGAAAACGGTTTCAAAACCATTTGAGATGGTTGACCAAGCGTTGACCGTTTGGTAATTTTGTTCCTAATTATGTATGATGATAACCCACAAATTTTGAGGGGTTAACTCCAAAGGAATAGTAGGTTGAAGGCCAATCAATTAGGCAAATCGAATTGAATTAAATGCTGATTTTCAACCTGTTTCTGAAAACGGTTTCAAGACCGTTTGAGTGAGTTGAAAAAGCATTGACCGTTTGGGATTCCTGTTCATAATTATGTTGGTTGATGACCCTCCAAATTTGAGGGATTAAATCCCAAGGAATCGTGAGTTGAAGGCTAATCAATTAGGGAAACCTAATTGGATTAAGTGCTGATTATCAATCTGATTTAATTGAACGTTTTGGGCAAACGGTCTTAAGACCGTTTGCGTGCATTGACCAAGGGTTTACCGTTTGGGATTACTGTTCATAATTATGTGGTATAATGACTCACCAAATTTGAGGGATTAACTCCCAAGGAATCATGAGTTGAAGGCTATTCAATTGGGAAAACCCTAATTGAAAACAGTGTTTAAATTCCAATGAGTTAATTGGAGATTTTGGGTTGATTAGCCGAAACGGTTTCAAGACCGTTTGGGGATCACCCAAACGGTCTCAAGACCGTTTGGGGGTCACCCCAAGACCGTTTTGAGGTCTGGGGTCAAGTATAGTTGACCAATTGAAGGTCTAAAGGTACCAAATCATATTGCAATTAAGTGCTGATTTGTTGATCAACTCGATAGACCAAACCTTGATGAAATTTCACTAGAATCCAAAGGTGAGATGAGCCAAATGGTGTCAAGACCGTTTGGAGCTCATCCAAACGGTCTCAAGACCGTTTGGTGGTCACCCAAGACCGTTTGGAGGTCTAGGGTTTAGTATGGTTAGGTGTTTGAAGGTCTAAAGGTACCAAGCTGATATACAATGCAATGCTGATTTGGTGATCAATCCCATGATCCAAACCTTAATTGGATGGCTTGGATTTGAGTAATATGATGGGAAAACGGTCTCAAGACCGTTTGGAGGTCATCCAAACGACCTCAAGACCGTTTGGGGTCAGGTCATACCCAATTTGGATGATGGTTCAAAATTTTCAAAGTAAACAATCTTGAATTGACGAGTGTTGTTGAATCATCGATTCTAAACCCTAATCCAATTGAATCAAACCCTAATTGATGACCCAGTGAGGGTCAATTGAGGGTCAAATCAGTTGAAGGCTGACCTACTAAACTCCATTTAAGTATGAGCATAGGTCCAATTGATGATTGGTTCCATGAATTCAATGGTTGAAGATCCAATGCAATCAATTGAAACATAATTAGTAGCTTGATTGATGATCAACTTCAACGTTCTAATTGGTGTTTATAAACCCTTATTCCACTGAGATCAGACCCTAATTGAAGTTCCAATTAAGGGATGAGTTCATGACTCAATTGATGATTGAGTGGATGATCCTATTGGTTGAGATTCCATACATTGGAATTGAGTGTTGTTGAAGTCTTGATTGACTCTTTGGTCCATGCGGTTTTGAGAGGTTTGGACCAAACGGTCTCAAGACCATTTGAGTCCAAATGGTCTCAAGACCGTTTGGGACCAAACGATCTCAAGACCATTTGAGACCAAACGGTCTCAAACCATTTGAGACTCATGCAGTTTCAAGTTCATGTGCTTTCATAGCTTTTTTGCTTAAACGGTTTCAAACCGTTTGTGGTTCAATTTGGTTAATCCAATTACATGCCTAATACAATTGAAGGATCAATAGGTTAACCCAATTGAGTACTTAATGCATTTGAAGGAACAATGGGTTGATTCAATTGAGTACCCAATGATATTAAAGACTCAATTGACTAATCCAAATGGATACCCAGTGCAGTTGAAGGTTCCATTGATCAATCTATTTGGATACCTCAAGTTATTGAAGGTCCAATTGATCAAACATTTTTGTAAACCTAATATGATTAGGTGGGAGATACCTTTAATGGTACTAATCTTTAATTTATAACAAATGCATGGATCCAATATATGATGTAAACCCTAATTGAGGTTGATTCCATGTATAATCCTATTAAGAGGTTGTCTACATGTGAAATCACTAATTACGATGAATAGTAAACCCTAGTTGAGGGTGTATCCATGTAAAACCCTAGTTGAGGGTGCATCCATGTGAAACCCTAGTTGAGGGAGCATCCATGTAAAACCCTAACTGAGGGTGCATCCATGTGAAACCCTAGTTGAGAGTGATTTCATGAGAAACCCTAATTGGAAATGATTAGTAAACCTTAATTATGGGCAAAGTGATATGAAACCCTAATAAAGGGTGATGCTATATGCAATCTCTATTCTAAATAAGGGAGATGGTATGTGAAACCCTAATCCCTAATGAAAGAATAGAATTCATACTTGAATATGATACATGAGGCGAACTCCTGTAGCACGACCATGTAAGGCTGCACGGCCGTGGTGGCTTCCCTTTCCACGTCCGTTTTTGGTTGCACGGCCGTGGTACTCTATGCTTGACTTAGAGTTGTTTTGAAAAGGACCTAACATGGTCTTTTTGTTAATTCCTAACTTATGGATGAATCCATAGTATTGGCCATGGTTGTATATTCCAAGTGAATGACTAATGATCACTACTTTACATGATGAATGTGATGAACTGGTGCATAAAGTATTAGGATGGGTAATACCCTAATACAAGCTAAGTATATGAACTCAAATAAGATAATGGTGTTGAGGGAAGTGATACATCAAGATATGATAGATATCACATCCAACACCCCAATACTGGTATACCTTGATATGTTATAAGTCCAATATAATTGGGTGAATAACACATGAGATGTGCCATGGCAATGGTTACATTGAGATGAAATGTACCCTGTTGAATGTAGGCCAACATGCCTTATGAAAAAGGGTTAAGCCAAACCTATAAACTATGATGTAATCATAGTATGGTAAAGATGAAAGAGAAATTCATGTTGTGTGTTGATAATTCATTTAATGATAAATGATGAGAATAATGAAGTATGATTAAAATACTTATTATTCCATAATGATTCCTCGCTATGTGAACCCTAATACAAGGTAATACTATATGAACCCTAACACAGGGTAATTTCTATGTGAATCCCTAATGTAGGGTAAATGCTATGTGAATCTCTAATGTAGGGCGATTGCTATGTGAGTCCCCAATGCAGATATGATGAGAAGATGAGCATAGCCAGGTATGGGCTATGATGTTCTGTACATTGAAAATGTTCTATAGACCTTATAAGCTTTCATATATCTTGTTGCCTGTTAAGGGGTAATAAGAGGTGATATGAGCTTTGTGAACTATGTGCAATACTTTGTGTAGCAAGAATTATAATGTCCTTGGTCAGATGACCTGAAGGTATGAAGTTACTCAATAAGTGGTAACAAGTGTTCTATGATGAGATAAGGGTTTAAATACCCAGATTCTATAATCATAATGATGAATGTGTTAAGAAGAGGAATTGTACTTGATGAGTTGAGGGATTGAGATCCCAATACATTGAGAAAAGAGTGTGGATATAGGCCATGACTCCACTATGACAATGCCAGGCTTTAGATATATGATCTAAGCCTGAAGAGAGTTAATGCTGTGATAATGATTCTGTAGTGGATAAATGTTATACATGTTCTTCATATTCCCTAATGGATATGTGATATGATGCTCTTTCAAGTTATAGCTGCAATGTTGAATAAGATTAATGTTCTAATCTGTTAGACATTAAAATATCTGCTGCCATATAAATATGGTTCCTCCATTCATAATTATCTTCTTAAGTTGCAATAATAATGTTACTAGCAGAGAGTTATAACTCTCGCTGGGGAAATTTTTATAATTGTCTCACTCCCGTGGGAACCACATTTTCAGGTGGACGCGGATGAGGAGACAGGAATCCTTAAATAGGCGAAGGACAACAACAGCAGCAGGGACAACAGTGAAGTCTCAGGTGGAGACATTGGTTGTTATGTCATGATTAGATGTATATAGAGTCCTATGTGTCGTCTCTATACTCTCGGGTCCTCGGAGTAGTAGTTAGTGCTTTTAAGATTTTGGCTCAGTGCCTTGAGATTTTATTCTGCCTATGTTGAGCTTACCAGTGCAGCTGATGTTGTAAATCTCGAGAAGAGATAGTACAAGAGATGTACTTTGAAACATAATGTAAATGTTATACTTTGGCTCTTGAAGAAAAATATTTCCAATGTGTGGATCTCTTTGCAAAAAGTTTTAATTTTTAGTGATTTTCGCTAATCCGCTGCTTAATAAACGCTTCCGCATCAGTTAATCTTGTTTTTGCGAATCGGTCGTTACAGATCACTACTAAGTCGCATCGGTATCATACATAGGTCATCAAAAGAGTCGGATTCTTATGACCTCATCTTCCTCAGTCAGTGTGAGGATCAACATGCAGGACATCTCGTGTCTCTGCTACAATAGCTTACCAGGGTATTCTGGCACTTTGCTATTAGAGTCACAGTGGCGTTCTGTACTCTGGTCGTCATCGAAAGATCTCTTGTTTATCTCTCATCGATGCGACATTAAAGATTTCCTCGGGAGATTAGTGATACATCATCCCAGTATAAACATATAGTGAAGGGTTGATAGATTTAAGATATATCTACATCAATTCCTACACTAGGACGTAAGGATATTCACATCCATAATCCCCCACATACTCAAAAGTATGTGTTCCAGGAGTTCCCTTAGGAAAACCTATTTCACCATCATTTGGCTTCTGACAATGATGGATCTATGATCAGGGCTCTACATGATATGATTATACTTGATTATTTAGGTACATTTTAGCATTCTTTTAGCATCAAGCATGTTCTCAATCATTAATCATTAAAACACTACTATAAAGAATAATACTAAATGTATCAAGTTTAATTCACATCAGTTATCATATGGATATTAATTCTTAACCATCTCATCATATGATTCAAGAACATAGTTATTCAAACCCTCAGATTATCATAACACTTGCTATCAAGTGACATATAAGCATCAAGTCATCTAACAACATGACCATGATTGAAGCAATGTATATACTTTTCACATATCATTACTCTAAAAGCTTATAATTGTTTTCAAGGAATATGACATCATAACTCTTACCTGGCTATGATCACCTCATAATATCAACCTGTATGACTTATACAAATAAGGACATGCATATATAACAATGTCAGCACAATACCAAAACTTTTCAATTTCTTTATAGGCCGCCACGGCTGTGCCACCTTGCACGGTCATGCAAATTAAGACTACCACGACCATGCTCTCTTGCACGGTCGTGCAAAGTAAGGCTACCACGGCCGTGCTCCCTTGCACAGTCGTGCAAGTTAAGGCTACCACGGCTGTGCTCCCTTGCACGGTCATGCTACAGAAGATCATTACATGATTCATATTTATATATATATATGTATTCTAATCTTTCATTCTTTCAACTTGATTAGGTCACATCAACCCTTCAATCAAGTACATACTACTATGGTTAACATAGTATATCAAGCTATTAATCCTATAAACAATTAAGAATTCTCCCTTTAATTGGTACTAGTCACTTAGGTACTATTAGGGTTTCAACCTTTGTACCTTCATTGATTATCATTACTAATCATCATTGGATCAATAGAACATTCATCATCTTAATTCTCAAAGATTCAATCACATTGGACCTCCATTACATAGGGTATCCAATTGAATTAGGGTTTCCAATGTTGATTACTTCAATCATTGAATTCATGGAACCAATCATCAATTGGACCTATACTCATACCTCAATTGAGTTTAATAGGTCAAACTTCAACTGATTTGACCTTTAATTAACCCTCAATTGTTCATCAATTAGGGTTTGATTCAATTGAATTAGGGTTTGGAATCGATGATCCTTCAATACTAATCAATGTAAGACTAGTTACTTTGAAACCATAGAACCATCATCCAAATTGGGTATGACCTGACCCCAAACGGTCTTGAGGTCGTTTGGATGACCTCCAAACGGTCTTGAGACCGTTTTCCCATCATATCATCAAAATCCAAGTCAATCAATTAAGGTTTGGATCATTGGATTGATCACCAAATCAGCAATTGATTACACTTTAACTTAGTAACATTGGATCATCAATTGCTTAACCATACTCACCCCTAGACCTCCAAACGGTCTTGGGTGACCTCCAAACGGTCTTGAGACCGTTTGGATGAGTTCCAAACGGTCTTGAGACCGTTTGGATCACCCAACCCTTGGATTCTAGTGAAAAACCATTAGGGTTTGAGCTATTGAGTTGATCATCAAATCAGCAATTGATTGCTTTGTAATTGTGTACCTTTGGACCTTCAATTGGTCAACTATACTTAACCCCAGACCTCCAAAAGGTCTTGGGTGATCCCCAAACGGTCTTGAGACCGTTTGGGTGATCCCCAAATGGTTTTGAAACTGTTTGGGCGAATCAACCCAAAATAATCAACTCATCACTTGCAAAATCAGCACTTAGCCGATTAGGGTTCATACCACATCTTTGGATCTTCAAACACATATCCATACTTGACCCTGTTGGATCCTAGATGGGTGATTAGATTCTCTAGAGGGGGGGTGAATAGAGCTGAAAGCACTTACACAAAATTCATTAAACCTTCAAAATATATGACAAGACAAGGTTGCTAAATAGGTAATTTGAGTGCAACTAAATCATGCATAGCAAGGATATGAGAGATTGAACATGCACCAATTAGACAAGCTATTTAGAGTGGTTCCACACTTCAAACTAGAAGTGTGTCAGTCCACTTGCCTAGAGAGGTCAACCTCTAGGACTTCAACCAATTGCACTCTTATATTCAATTATAAGACTTACAATACAAGACCAACAAAGGACTTACCTATCCAATACAAAAGAGTCTTCAACCTTACCAAGGACTTACCCACTTTGCAAGAGTCTTCGGCCTTCTCCAAGGACTTACCCACTCTTGCACAAGTCTTCGGCCTTGTAGGAATTACCCACTCTTCTTGGATCTTCTACCTTTGACTTCACCTTCACTCGGAGAAGCTTTCCACCAAGGTCTTACCCACTTGAGCTTGAGTCTTTTGCCTTCTCCAAGGGCTTACCCACTCTAGCTCCAAGTCTTCAGCCTTGATCTTCACCAAGGGACTCCTTCCCTTGTTCTTCTTCACCTCTCTTGGACAAGAGAGAGAACCTTCATCTTCAATATAGGAAATGAGAGATGGGGAGGTGGTGGAAGTGAGAGCCTCACAAGATATACAAATAAGACTAGCTCTCTTACAAATCTCCTACTCACTCTAATGGATGTAGAAAGTGATTAAGCTTAGAGAGAGAGAGGAGGATGTAGGAAGCACTCAACTATTGAATAGGGACCTCACAAAGAGTTTGCAATGAATGCTCTCAACCTTGGAATGAAGCCCAAGGGGTCCTATTTATAGATGGGGATGCCTCTTAACCTTTGGGAACACTTATGAACGAAAACTAGCCGTTTTGTGGCTTGCAACGAATCTATTTTCACTTGTTGCAACTCCACAACGGCTAGAAACACTTTTCTGCACTTTTCCATATAGTGCATTCGGTCGAGTTTCTATATGTGTAACTCGACCGATCAAGTAGCAGACAGCCCGATATTGAAATGAGCGGTCGAGTTTGTTCTGAGGAAACTCGACCGACCATTCGAACTGGAACTGGCCTACTACCCAATCGGTCGAGTTCTGTGAGTGCACAACTCGACCGATGCAATCTTCAGAAAATCGACCAAGGTTGATCGGTCGAGTTTCAGGGTGGGAAACTCGACCGAACAAGTGCCTGTAATTGATTTTCAAAGTTGCATTAAAAGTGCTCTAAAAATCGATCTAAGTGTTCCTGATATTTTTCTAAGCTTAATTACAAGTCATACAATCATTACAAGTGATTTACAACATGATTCTAATGGATATACATCATATTACAAAAACGTCCACTTGTATGACTTTGACTTGTCTTTTCTCCAATTTAAGATGCACAAGTTAGGGCAATTGGAGTGTGTCTATACCTAATCTGAAATTACTCAAGTAGAAGCATTAGACACCAATATGTGGAATGGTTAGTCATCATCAAAACACGTGTTTAGTCAATTTAGACGTGAGTCAACATTGACCTAATTGACCTTGAGTCAACATTCTCCCCCTTTTTGAAGATGACAAACCATTCCATAAATGTATTGAAAGCATTTAAGTAAATTCATACCTTTGGAGAAACATAGGGGTTTCAATAGGACTAAGCTCATATGCTCCCCCTCAATTGATGTGCATGGAGTTTTCATACTCCCCATCAATTGATGCTATTTCTCCTGCATGGTTAGCTTTCATAACATTTATAGAATACTATGTCTTCTACTCATATATGTTCTACACATATATGTCTTCTCCCCTTTACCTTCTCCCTTTACATGAGCATACTTCTCTTCTTCATGTAAGACATGCCTTCTTCCTCTTTTTAAAAGAAGACATACCTTTATCCCCCTTTGTCATTTCAAAAATTGGGGTTATGAAGAAATAAGAAACATCACTTGCTAAAGAGAAAGGAGATAACACAAATATATATAAGGAGAGTAGAAGAGCACAGATAGGGGATTGTCCAAGCATAGAAAGAAGAGCAAGTTAAAGCATATACTTGAACACCCCAAAATGCAAGATAAAGTTCTGCAGAAAAATAATAAATTGCAATTTTGACCCTCAAGATGATGGAATTTGATCAAAAACCATCGGAGCTCATGGCAAAGCGATGAGTCTTGCTCAGAAGGTTGTTTCTGCATGAAAAACACTAGTCTTGCACCAAAAACTGAAATTGGAGCAAAACCTGCATAAAATCCAAAAATACTCCAATTTCTACATATAATGTAGCTCTATGTGCCCTGCATCACAATGTTATGCAAGCAACTCAAAGTAGTAGATATGTAATTCAAGGAACAGGCTTGAGCATATATGAGACAAGATACAAGCATAGCATATAGATGAGCAAATATTCCAATTATAAACAGGGTTAGAACTACATGTATATGAACTACTAGTAGATGATATCATAAGTTAGGACTACTAGTAGGATCTAGATCATAGCAAGATATGCCAAAAGATACACAAGATAGAGCAAGCTATGATTAGATGAAGAGATATATCCAAACAAGGAGAAATGCAAGTTTAGAAGCATGAAAGGATATAACTCACTATATATGCATCCTTACCATAAGATGATTACCCCTATGAACCTCAAGGTTGTATCAAAACAAGATATACACCTATAGAGATGTAGCAAGTTAGAGTACAACGGAAGCGATTTTAGACACAACCAAGAGATCCAAAGAGATCATCATCAAAACCTGCAAGACAACTCAAAGCAAGTAATTGCAACATATAGATATACCAATTTAGAGCAATTAGAGAGATAGAGTTGTAAGCAAGATAGGCAATTTAGAACATGGCAAGAAGCATATATAAAGGTACCAAATGAGAGTGCCAAAGAATAAGGCTATTGGTTGAGAAAATCTAGTTGAGAGGGAAATTCTCACTCAATAAGCCAAATGTATATTCTGTGCACAGTGTTATCGGTCGAGTTCTGTGCATTGTCAACTCGACCGATGACAACTGCTGGCAACACCCATTGGTGCATATCGGTCGAGTTTTACTAGAGCAAACTCGACCGACAGAGCAGCTGTCAAAAAGCACATATATTTCATAAAAACATATTTAAAGGCATGCTAAATATACAAACCATATCCAAACATGTCTAAGCAAGTTAGTAATGCACTATAGAAGCATTAGAAATAGTTTTTGAGCAAGAGTGTGAAGAGAAACATAAAATGCCACTTTTGACTCAAAAACCATATGTATAGTGCACACTACCTTGACAAAAACAAGTTAGGATTGGTTATAAGCAATAAAACATTTACCTTTGTGCTTACCATTGCTTTTCCACTTGTTGTCACCCTCTGCACATCTCACCTTTCTTCTTTTATGTGGATTGAGAAGTCAATTTACAATTCAATAGCTCAAGTCAATCCATTTGCAAGTACCTACAAGAAGAAAGATGAAATGGTCACCAATCATGTTTTTGGGTCCGTAGGAGTTAGTTTAGCAACCCAAATCCTATTGCTCTTGGGTGCTTTCCTAAAAGGACAACAATTAGAATAATGACCTAATTCATTGCAATAGTTGCATGTGCCCATAGTCTTGGAACTAGAGGATTCTCCATGGAATATTGGAGGTCCTTTATCTTTGTTGTTCCCTTGAATACTATCATACCCTAAACCATGTCTACCAATTTGTTTAGTAGTATGGTCTAGGATTTGATTAAGATTCTTTTTACCAACTAAGAATCTTTGCAAAGAAGATCTTAAACTATCATTATCATGCTTAAGAGAAGCAATAGTAGAAGACAATTGATTAATGTTATCTCTAGCATGTAGAAGATCATTTCCTAAGCAAAGAGTTTTAGTTAAATAAGAATCTCTATCAATATGAAGAGCAGCAACATCATTCTCTCTATTAGTAGAACTAGAACAAGATTCATGCCCATTGATTTTAGCAAGCAAGGAGGCATTTTCTAGTTCTAATTCATGCAAAACAAAATCTTTGTTTTTGTTTTCAGATATAAGAACATCAATGTCATGCATGAGAGAATCAACAATTAAAGTATGTTCTTCATTAGAATTAGGCATGAGAGGTTGAGCTTCTAGAAATTTAATCTTATCAAGTAAACTAGCATTTTCAAGTTTAATAGAGTCTACTTGGCTAAGACAATCATTTTTATCATTAAGCAAGCAAGAATTTGCATGTTCAAGATCATTTAATTCTACATACAAATTATCAACAATTTTAGCAAGCTTTTTCTTTTTCTTTTGGGAAGACTTAAGAGATGTACAAATATCATGAATGAGATCAATCAAGGATTCTTTATCTAAAGAGTCTAGATTTACCTCATTTGAGTCTTCACTTGTTGATGCTACAAGAGCAAAATGACATTCTCCTTCATCACTAGAGCTTGAGCTTGAGCCTTCACATGAATCTTCACTTGAGCTTGAGTTGGAGGATCCACTTGAGCTTGATTGCCATTTCTTCTTGTGAAGATGGGTCTTTTTTCCTTGTGGGCAATCTTCCTTGTAGTGACCCTTCTTTCCACATGTGAAGCACCGGATAGAGGAGTACTTGCCTTTGTAGAGTCTACCCTTGGAGTACATGGCATCTTCTTCAACTTGAGAGGATGGAGAGGCTTGACCAACAATAGCCTTGATTTGAGCTTTGATTTCAGCCTTCTTCATTCTCTTGAGTTCTTTCTCCTCTTGTCTTTCTAATTCCTCCCTCTTATCAAGTGTGGCTTCATGTGCTTGTAGATTTCCAATGAGCTCTTCAATAGGAATATCCCTAAGAGACCTTGCTTCTTCAATGGAAGTCACCTTGGATTCCCATCTCTTGGGGAGAGTTCTAAGGATCTTTGAGTTGATCTCTCCACTAGACATAGGATGTCCTAGAACAGCAAGACCATTCAAGATGGTGTTGAGCCTTGAGTACATGTTGGCTATGCTCTCCTCCTTTCCCATCTTGAAGTTCTCAAGAAACCCTTTGAGCATGTAGACTTTGCTTTCCTTCACTTGATCTGTCCCTTCATAAGTGATGCAAAGCTTTCTCCATACCTCATAGGCCGTCTCACAAGAGGAAATCCGGTTGAACTCGGTGGGGGTCATGGAGGCATAAAGGATGTGCATGGCTCTAGCATTCAAGGTTGCTTTCATCAAGGTGGCTTCATCTTATTCTTCAATATTTGTCTTTGGTAGAATGTATGGGCTGTTCACCATTTGCCACATCTCGAGACTTGATCCTTGGATGTAGAATTGAAGTCTTCTTCTCCAATAGAGGAAGTTGCTCCCATCAAAGATTGGAAGGCTGGTCGAGAGTCTCCCTCCTAGGTAGTCACCCATCTTCTCCTACTTGTTGAAGTATGCTTGGAGAAGACCCGCTCTGATACCACTTGTTGGATCCTAGATGGGTGATTAGATGCTCTAGAGGGGGGTGAATAGAGCTGAAAGCACTTACACAAAATTCATTAAACCTTCAAAATATATGACAAGATAAGGTTGCTAAATAGGTAATTTGAGTGCAACTAAATCATGTATAGCAAGGATAAGAGAGATTGAACATGCACCAATTAGACAAGCTATTTAGAGTGGTTCCACACTTCAAACTAGAAGTGTGTCAGTCCACTTGCCTAGAGAGGTCAACCTCTAGGACTTCAACCAATTGCACTCTTATATTCAATTATAAGACTTACAATACAAGACCAACAAAGGACTTACCTATCCAATACAAAAGATTCTTCAACCTTACCAAGGACTTACCCACTTTGCAAGAGTCTTCGGCCTTCTCCAAGGACTTACCCACTCTTGCACAAGTCTTCAGCCTTGTAGGAATTACCCACTCTTCTTGGATCTTCTGCCTTTGACTTCACCTTCACTCGGAGAAGCTTTCCACCAAGGTCTTACCCACTTGAGCTTGAGTCTTTTGCCTTCTCCAAGGGCTTACCCACTCTAGCTCCAAGTCTTCAGCCTTGATCTTCACCAAGGGACTCCTTCCCTTGTTCTTCTTCACCTCTCTTGGACAAGAGAGAGAACCTTCATCTTCAATATAGGAAATGAGAGATGGGGAGGTGGTGGAAGTGAGAGCCTCACAAGATATACAAATAAGACTAGCTCTCTTACAAATCTCCTACTCACTCTAATGGATGTAGCAAGTGATTAAGCTTAGAGAGAGAGAGGAGGATGTAGGAAGCACTCAACTATTGAATAGGGACCTCACAAAGAGTTTGCAATGAATGCTCTCAACCTTGGAATGAAGCCCAAGGGGTCCTATTTATAGCTGGGGATGCCTCTTAACCTTTGGGAACACTTATGAATAAAAACTAGCCATTTTGTGGCTTGCAACGGATCTATTTTCACTTGTTGCAACTCCACAACGGCTAGAAACACATTTCTGCACTTTTCCGTACAGTGCATTCGGTCAAGTTTCTATATGTGTAACTCGACCGATCAAGTAGCAGGCAGCCCGATATTGAAATGATCGGTCGAGTTTGTTCTGAGGAAACTCGACCGACCATTCCAACTGGAACTGGCCTACTACCCAATCGGTCGAGTTCTGTGAGTGCACAACTCGACCGATGCAATCTTCAGAAAATCGACCAAGGTTGATCGGTCGAGTTTCAGGGTGGGAAACTCGACCGAACAAGTACCTGTAATTGATTTTCAAAGTTGCATTAAAAGTGCTCTAAAAATCGATCTAAGTGTTCCTGATATTTTTCTAAGCTTAATTTCAAGTCATACAATCATTACAAGTGATTTACAACATGATTCTAATGGATATACATCATATTACAAAAACGTCCACTTGTATGACTTTGACTTGTCTTTTCTCCAATTTAAGATGCGCAAGTTAGGGCAATTGGAGTGTGTCTATACCTAATCTGAAATTACTCAAGTAGAAGCATTAGACACCAATATGTGGAATGGTTAGTCATCATCAAAACACGGGTTTAGTCAATTTAGACGTGAGTCAACATTGACCTAATTGACCTTGAGTCAACAGACCCTAGTCCTTCAAACGGTCTTGGGTGACCCCAAAACGGTCTTGAGACCATTTGGGTGATCCCCAAACGGTCTTGAGACCGTTTGGGCAAGAAAACCCAAAAAGTCAAATCAATCAAGTTGAAAGTCAGCACATAATCCAATTAGGGTTTACCTAATTGATTAGCCTTCAACTCATGATTCCTTTGGAATTAATCCCTCAAATTCGGTGAGTTATTAAACAACATAATTATGAACAGGAATCTCAAACTGTAAACGCTTGGTCAACGCCCTCAAATGGTTTTGAAACCGTTTGCCCAAAAAGTTCAGTTAATCAAGCTGAAAAATCAGCACTTAATCCATTTAGGTTTATCTAATTGATTAGCCTTCAACTCTCGATTCCTTGGGAGTTAACCTATAAAATTTGGTGGGTTATTAACTAACATAATTATGAACAGGAATCCCAAATGGTCGACGCTTGTTCAACTCACTCAAATGGTTTTGAAACCGTTTTCTCAAAAAGGTCAAGTTAATCAGGTTGAAAATCAGCACTTAATTCAATTCGAATGCCTAATTTATTAGCCTTTAACTCATGATTCCTTGGGAGTTAATCCCTAAAATTTGGAGGGTTATCAACCTACATAATTATGAACAGAAATACCAAACGGTCAATGCTTGGTCAACTCAACCAAATGGTCTTGGAGACCGTTTGATCCAACCGACCTTGTGAAACCGTTTGCCCTTCAAACGGTTTTGCAACCCGTTTGCCCCAAACGGTTTTGCAAACCGTTTGGCCAAAGGAGGGGGGGGGGCAAGACTGTTTAATAAAGCAACATTGGTAATCACGCCCATCTTCTTCTACCTCCAGATCAAGGTCTTTTCTTCGTGGTTTTAGTTGCAGGAAAGCAAGGAAAGAGTGGTGAAAAGAATAACAAGCTACTTTTGCAAGAATGAAAGATGTATAACAAAGTTTAAGGGTTTAGAGTTATAAAACCCACCTTAAGGTCGTTCCTAGATCTCCAAGCTTTCAAGATTCAAGGCCTCTAATGGCGTCTTGAGCTCCACAGGTCGGCCATGGGTGTTTCTCCAAGAATTGGTTGGGAAAGATCGGCTAGAAAGAAGAAACAAGTAAGGAAGACCATAAAACCAACCTTGCACCATGAATTCCTCCATGAATCCGAGCAAGAAGATGACCAAAGCTTACCTAGAACTCCAAATCCGTCCTCCTCTGCTCCATATCTCTGTCCTAAGTTGGTCTAAGCAAGGGGATAAGAAGGGAAGTGAAAGAAACGTTCCTTTGTTTGCAAAGGAAGTTGTATATGTACTTTGGGGTCATATCCAACATAAGGACAACTAGTTCTCCATTTCTCATCTAGGTCCTTCCTTTCTTCTTTGACACGTTTCTCCCTTACATACTTAAGAAAAACTCATCTTAAACCCAAGGTCTAAAGGTGAAGAAAGCCAACTTCTTACTAAGTTGCACATATAGAAGGGTTATTAGGCTTATAACTTGATTATTTAATTTATAAGGGTTATCATTCTTATTTGATTATTCAATTGAAGTGCCCTCTTCATCATTCTTACTCTAAATTATGCCAAGAGTCATAAAAGATACTCTATAAGGTGTATTTTACAAGTTGCACCCCATATCTTGGGTAAATTGCACTCTACACCAAAACTAGAGTTTTAAGCACAAGGATTGCCCTACAAGCTGCATCTTGATGCCCAAGCTTGGGAAATCCATCATACTTCATCATATTTATTCTTGTGATGTATCAACACCAAAGGAACATCTTAACATGTGCAATTTGCAAGTTAACCCCTTTTTATTGGGTAATTTGCACATAGGTCCTTGTATTACAAAACAATATTACAACATTGTTCAAAAGGGACAGAAATAGAATTATATGTTCCTAAAAAAACTTTAATTACATACCAAAAGATAATCACAAGTATCTAATTACATAATTAAGAAAAACACCTAGGGTTAGTTCATAACCCAGGTCAGGGATGTTACACCGAGTGTGGCAGTAATCCATACTCAATTTTATATATTTGGGAGATTGGCAGTATTGCTTTCTCTATCAGGTTCAAGTTTGTGCTTGGCTGCCTTTGTGTTTATATTGTTCTAGGGCTATGCTTATCTCACATGCATGCAGGTTATTGATGTGGATTGTGGGGTGTGTTCCCTACTTTCTTTTTGTGTCAGTATTGCACAATCTTTATTGTTTTGATTATGGCAAGTATCTTCTTTTATCATGTTATGATGTTTCTTTTCTTTTATGCCTTCTTGGGGTAGTCCTTATCTCTTGTATGGGAAGCTTCACTTTATTTGATGCCCTTATTTCATATATTTCTCAATTTGTTGTTTAGTATGCACATACCAAGTTTTAGTGATGTCTCCTGTTGTTTCTCTTTTGTTGGGGTATGCTTCCAACACTAGGTGGAGGACATGGATGGCTTGACATGTGGACTCGGACTTAGATTATGAAGTTAAAGCTTGGAGACAATCTTGAGGTGGTTTAGATTTCCTCTACATGGATCCTTGTGTTATAAGTTTGTAACCCTTTATTTTATAATTGAATATAGTCAAGTTGTTATTCCACTGTTATACTTTGGCCTTTTGTTACCATTATATAAAGCTTTGAAAATTTTACCCCCACTCCATCATACCTTCTGAGTGTGTTTGGACTGGAGGATTTATTGTTCAAATTTTTAGTATAGAAGTGGTTTTTGCTTCTTTACAATATAACATTGAATAATGATACTCCTTGTTGATAAAATAACATGTACCAGCAATATGATCAGACAGATCTGGTGACCTAATAAAGGCTAGTGCCTGATTGAGGTGTTATCCTCTAATGATGACATGAGGGTTTGTTATCCCATGATGATGATGATGATGATGATGAAGGCCTTGAGAGGAAGTGGCATTATGTGATGATGGATTGAGGTCCCATGGCAATATGATAGTGGTAGTTACAACGTGACACAATGTTGTTTATGTTTTATAACCTGGTTGCCTCAACAATTCACCTAAAATATACTAATTAATTATAGTGGAACATTTGATGTAGTTTTGTCCTGGCCATAGATCCATCATCGTCAGTAGCTGGTGATGGTGAAATAGGTTTCTCCTATGGGATTACCTGGAGCGCGTATTGTTGAATATGTGGGGTTTCTCCTTTCCAAAAATAGGAGGATTCAAGTGCAAATACAGTTGTGGACTCAAGATGTGTATAAGAGCATGGTGAACAAGCCCATCACTCAGTTTGATGGAGAATGAATGCGTTCATTGCTCAAGAGCATGGTGAACTGGCTCGTGGCTCAAATACACTAGTGTCGTGACCTATACCAAGGCAGGCTAGATAAAAAGGCTAGACTGTGTGAGCTAACCCTATGGCTGAGGCCACTCAAGAAAGAGATTGTGGTCCTACTTTAGTTATTATGCACTGACCACAAAAAGGTGAGGTCGTGGAGTACACCTCTTCCATTGACCTTGTATGGCACCAGTTTTGGGCTTTGGAGCCGAAGGTTGGATTTGAGCGGTACGACTCACTTCCTCAGGGCATAATAAATCGTAATACAGTTGTATAGTATATTTTGCTTAAGGAAAAACACGAAACATTGGTTGAGGCCTTGCTTGTATCGTTATTCTAGTCATATCATGTTGTTTTTTATACGTTCCTCATATCTTGTGATAAGTTCTTATAAAGCTTGTCTTGTCAATCATGTTCCATAAGAAAATATCTGGTTACATGCCTCCCAGATATCTTGGTAAGTTGTAATAAAGTTAATCTCTATTTAGTATGCTGCTTGTATCAGTTATCTACTTTACTTGTTCTAGCTTTCCTAAAGTTTTATAGTTCGGTGGGGAGTTATGTTTCTCATTGGGACTGTGTGTCTCACTCCACTGGTTTACAACCTTTTTAGGTGATCATGCTAGATATGTGGTGGTGGTCGTGAGGTTGCGGCTGAGAAGCAAGAAGAATAGTAGGAGGTAAGAGATGGATATGTTGTTGTTCTAGTCATTTTGTAGTAGAGTCCTAGAGTCATCCCTGTACACTCGAGTCCTTGGAGGTGTTTTGATGATGTTTCAGATGCAACTTTTTTTGTCCTGCTATTGGCATGGTATGGCCTGTTCTGTATATAAACATGTGGTAAACTCTTTGTTCCTATGTGACTACTGGTTCCTATAAGCTGTGGACACGTATCAAGGTTAATGTATGTTTATATAACATGTTTCCTTGCAGGATAAGGATCTAGATGTAATAATTCCTTTCTTATCTGCTTTTCACAATCGGTTTTAATTAACCCGTGTTTTTGGTAATATGATGCTTATGACTATTCCATACGTTTTCACATGGCATTTTGTTGTCTGTGTGATAGCTGGATGTCACAATTGGTTTTGGTATCAGAGCCCTAGGTTTGAGTCTACAAGGATCTAGGACTAGGTTTGTGTCTGTTCTTGTGAGTTTTCCAGATTTTCTAACAATAAACTTCTGCCCCCATCAGAAGATAAAGCTTAAAGTTGTCTAGAAATCATGAAAAACATGCTACCGAGAGCAGTGATGTTGCATCTGTTGATGGAGCATTAGTGCAGGAACATGACGATCAGGTGCCTGAGGTCCCCCAGCATGACCCAGCCATTCTCAAAAACCCTGCCTATCAGCATCTTATGGGGCAGTTAATGGCTATGATGGATCTCATGGTGGAAAGATTGTCTGTGCCTCCTCCAAGAGCACATGCTCCCCATGGTGAATCTTCGGGTATCGGGAAGAAATTCGCGTGGCTTCGCCAAGTCGGAGATTTGGATCATGCTGGAATGGCTGATCCCGTAGATGCAAATATGTGGATGATAGGTCTTGAGAAGGCCTTCTGGATCCTCGATATCCCCAAAGTAGACAAAGTTAAGCATGTTGACTACCTTCTGAAAGGTAGTGATGGCCACTGGTGGGCCATTGAGGAGGAGAAGCGACCTGGAGAGGTGATATTTTGGGACGTCTTCTGATGGGAGTTTGTGAGTCGATACTTCCCGAGGACCTATCTGGATGAGAAGATCAACCAGTTTGGACATCTACACCAAGGATCGATGAGCATCACTGAGGTTTTGTCCTCATATAGTGGCGACAAATGATGAGAGAGTCAGGCGGTTTGAGAAAGGTCTGAGTGCTGAGCTGACGACACATGCTACTGCTTTAGAAAACTGAGAGCGGTTTGCCATGTTTGGGGAGTTTGTCCGAAGGATCGAGCGGTTGGTCAAGGATAAGTGAGAAACCATGTCCAAGAAAAATCCTGCTCAGTTCTCGAGGTAGAAGTTTGATGGCTTCAAGAAGCCGAGGTTTTCTGCACCTTCTATGATGTAGAGTTCTAGTGCGTCATCACAGTGGTCTTTGAGTAGAGGAAGAGGGTGCGGGTCTTTTCCATCAAAAGCCCACAGTACAGCTTCAGTGGTAGTGACAGGGTCATCTAGGCCACAGTTAGAAGATAGGCCATGCTATCTCTATGGACAGACCGGGCATTTGACGTTGAATTGCCCAAGGAAGGATGTCAAAGTGATGCAACAGCCGAGGAAGAATCAATAGGGGTCAAATAGATAGTGGTTTAGTGGCACCCGAGGGTGAGGATGTGGTTAAGTGTCGCAAGAAGGATCATCTGCTCAAGGAAGCAGAGGATGTCGACAGCAAGCAATGTCTCGATTCTATGCTATGAGTCAGCCAGAAGCGATAGTCAACCCATGAGTGGTGGTAGGTCAGATGGAGTTATTTCATTCAAATTTATCTTCTTCTTGCTTTATATCTATTTTGGTTGACCTGGGTGTTACACACTCTTTTATCGCTTATAGTATGCTTGATAGCTATCTTTTACCTATTAGTTGTAAGAAAGATAGCTTGTTGTTAGAAACCCCTCTTGATGGTTCCTCGATGCTTCGAGAGGTGTGTCTATCCTGTGTTCTATCTTTTTCAGGACACAAGTTACAAGTGGATCTTATACCAATTGATATGCATGGATTCGATGTAATCCTTGAGATGGATACCTTAGAGAAGTATAAGGTTGTGTTGGACTATAGTTCCAAGCAAGCAGTGTTTGCTGACGGTGGTGTGATGTGGATCTTCCAAGGAGATAGGAAGATTCTTCTGACGTGTCTGATGTCAGATTTGGTGGCAGAGAAGTTGTTGTGGCAAGGATGTAAGGAATTCTTAGCTCATGTTGTGGACACCAAAACAAAGGGTCCTAACCTTGAGGAGGTGCCTGTTGCCTGAGAATTTGCAGATGTGTTTCCCGATGAGTTTCTCGATGTTCCCCCACCTTGAGAGATTGACTTTGAGATCAATCTAGTGCCAGGGACACTACTAGTTGCTCATACACGGTACAGGATGGATCCAGCTAAAATGGTAGAACTAAAGAAGAAGTTACAGGAGTTGTTGGATAAAGGTTTCATCAGACCAAGCACATCACCGTGGGGTGCTCCAGTTCTTTTCGTAAAGAAGAAGGATGGATCGATGCGTCTATGCATAGACTACCGACAGTTGAACAAAGTTATGATCAAGAACAAGTATCCTTTGCCAAGGATAGATGATCTATTTGATCAGTTGCATGGTTCTATGATGTTCTCAAAGATCAATCTATGGTCTGGATATCACCCGTTGAGAATAATAAATGAGGACATTCCAAAATCAGCTTTTAGGACAAGGTATGGTCACTATGAGTTTATGGTTATGTCGTTTGGGATAACCAATGCACATGCTACTTTCATGGATCTGATGAACCGGGTGTTCCGTCTATTTTTAGACTAGTTTTTTGTTGTCTTCATAGACAACATCTTGATCTATAGTCGAGACAGTCAACAACATGAACAACACCTTCGACAAGCGTTGACTCTCCATCACCAGCATCAGTTGTATGCCAAGTTTAATAAGTGTGAGTTCTGGTTGAAGGAAGTGACTTTCTAGGGTCATGTGATATCTACAGAAGGAGTCAGAGTGGACCCCAAGAAGGTGGAGTCAGTTACGGAATGGGAGAAACTGAAAACGCTGACTGAAGTTTGTAGTTTTCTAGGTTTAGTAGGATACCACCGAAGGTTTATAAAGGACTTTAGTGTGATCACGTTGCCATTGACAAAGTTGACTAGGAAGGGTGTACCTTTTATTTGGGATGATCGTTATCAATGACCCTTTTAAGGCTTGAAGTAGAAGCTGACTAGTGCTCCAGTGTTGGTGCTACCAGAGCCTGGGAAAGGCTATGTTATTTTCTGTGATGCTTCCATGAAAGGCTTAGGTTGTGTGCTGATGCAGGAAGATCATGTGGTTTCTTTTGCTTCGTGACAACTTAAGAAACATGAGGAGAGTTATCTGACACAAGATTTGGAGCTAGCGGTGGTAGTCCATGCGTTAAAGATTTAGAGACACTATCTTTATGGGGAAGTGTGTTATATCTTTATGGATCATAAGAACCTAAAGTATATCTTCTCACAGAGTGAGCTGAACATCTGACAATGACACTAGATGGATCTGATAAGTGATTATGATTGCACCATCGAGTATCATCCTAGTAAGGTGAACATAGTAGCTGATGCGCTTAGCAGGAAGTCTTCTTCCCTTCCTATTAAGAAGGCACAGTTGAGTTCTTTGACATGCCATAGGCGAGACATGTTTGTCTCTTTGCGGAAGATGAATGTACAGTTGGAGGTATCCTTATTGGCAGGACTGTTGGCACATATGCAAGTGAAGCCTACGTTGAGGCAACAAATCAAAGAAGCAGAGCAGGTAGATGCTACAATATAGTTGATCAGATTAGAGTTTGGCAGCAAGAAGCGTGATGGCTTCCATGAGTCCGAGGATGGACTAGTCTGTTACCATAACAGGACGGTGGTCCCCGATGTTGATGATCTAAGGAAGTTAGTGCTCAAGGAAGCAATGTATGCTATGCATCCAGGTGTCACCAAGATGTATTATAATCTAAAGGACATGTATTGGTGGCCCAGTTTGAAGAGAGACATGGCTGAGTTTGTGTCTAGGTGTGCGGTATGTCAGTAGGTTAAGGCTAAGCATTAAAAGCTGGTAGGTACGTTGCAACCCATGCCGATACCACAGTGGAAATGGAATCATATAATTATGGATTTCATAGTTGGTCTGCCAAGGATAGCTAGGAATCATGATTCCATTTGGGTGATAGTGGACAAATTGATGAAGTCTTCTCATTTCATACCTATAAAGACAACATATATAGCAGAGAAGCTTGCTCAGGTATACGTGGATGAGATAGTGCGTTTGCACAGTGTGCCCGCAATGATAGTCTCCGACAGAGGTCCCCAGTTCATGAGTCATTTTTGGGAACAGTTGCACAAAGCGTTGGGAACACAGTTGAGGTTCACTATTGCTTTCCACCTATAGACAGATGGATAGTTTGAAAGGACTATTCAGACTTTGGAAAATCTTCTCCGAGCTTGTGTTTTGTAGTTCCTAGGAAGTTGGGACATGCATCTCAGTTTGATAGAGTTCACCTACAACAATAGTTACCAATGAAGTATCGACATGGCAGCTTATGAGGCTTTATATGGCAGAAAGTGCACATGTCCTCTATGTTGGTATGAGTCTGGTGACTATCAACTTTTGGGTCCTGAGTTAGTACAGCAGACAACGGAAAAGATCATAGTAATACAACAACAGTTCAAAGCGGCACAGGATAGACAAAATTCGTATGTAGATAATCGTCGATGACTGCTAGAGTTCCAGGTGGGAGACAAGGTGTATCTCAAGGTCTCGCCATGGAAAGGTGTGTTGAGGTTTGGCTGGAAAGGCAAGTTGGCACCTAGGTATATGGGGACATATCCGGTAATAGCACATGTTGGCAAGGTAGCTTACAAGTTAGAACTACCGCCAGATTTGCACAAGTTACATCTGGTGTTCCATGTTAGTATGTTGAAGAAAAGTCATCCAGGGACAGAGACAGTAATACATCCAGTTGAGGTTGAGCTTGATGAAGATGTGACCTATGAATAAGGTCCAGTGATGATCCTCGACAGAAGAGTGAAGAAGTTGAAGAGAACGGACCTGGTTCTTGTGAAGGTTCTTTGGCACCATCATGGCATTGAGGAAGCCACGTGGGAGCTTGAGGAAGAGATGAGGAGGAAGTATCCCTCTCTTTTCTCTTCAGATTTTGGGGGCAAAATCCTTTTGTAGGGTTTTATGGCTTGTAAGGACCCTGACCTCCATGTTGGGCTTACCCTGTTTGCTTTGCCTAACCTTGTGTTGAGATTTTTGCTAATCACCTAAAGTTGTGATTAGGGTTTGTTTGTGCTTTGTTGAGAGGTTGAGGTGCAACTTGCAAATTACCCAAGTTTTAGGGTCAGTGTGCAAGTTTGTCACCTTGAGATATGTCCTTCTCTCTCCTTACATCCTCTAGGTCTTAGAGGATGGGATGGGCTCATTGCTTGAGTAGATTTGGGCTTTGTTGAGCCTTATTGGGCTTTGTTTTGCCTTGTTGAGGCTTGGTATCGGGTAAGGGTGAGCTTGGTGCTTTGTATCAACCATGGTGTATCAGCCAAGGGTGTTGGTGGATGTGTGGGGTTTCCATCTTGGGCGAAACACACCATCCACCCTAGCCTCATTTGTGTCACCATCTTGGGACAAGTGACAGTTGCTTTAGTATCGGGTGCCACCTTGTCATGCTCTCCTTCTTCACCCCTAAGTATATAATCAACCCTTCTTGCTTGCTAGTAGCTCCTTTAGTTCCCTTAGTTTCTCCTTCTTCCCTTGGTGGCTGAGAAGGAGAAGAGAGGAGCAAGTGGTGGCTGACACTACTGGTGTGTTGGGTGGCACACCTTGCTAGTTTATCCCTTTCCTTCTCTTTTGGTAGGTATCTCTCCCTTTCCTTGGCATCTTCTTCTTCTTCCTTCTCTTCGGCAAAGGTGATGATAAGTTGTTCTTCTTTGTATTGGCCGAAGGTGGTGCCTTGGAGCTTGGAGCTTTAGAGCTTGAGGTGGGTTACATAACTCCTAACCCTAGCTATACTGCTTCTTTTTCAAGTTGCATGTAATATGTGCTATCTTGATCGGCCATGTCATCATTTAGTTATGTTTCTTGCTTTAATGGTTATAATGTTGCTTTAGATGTACCCTACACTGTGTGGAGATGGTTATCTTGGGTTGCCCTGCATTGGCCGAACCATGGAGGTGGAAGTTCTTTAGGCAAAACCCCTCTCTCACTTAGTTGTTGAGAGGTGAGCTTAGGGTCTCCAAATCCAATGGTGAGTTGAGCTTTGGCTGATATGGAATGATGGACCTCCTTCTTGCCGATAGATGATGGATGTTGTGCAATACCCCTCTCTCACTTAATTGTCTTGAGAGGTGAGCCAACTTTCTTGAATTCTTAGGGCTTCTTGGTGGCAGTCTTGAGGTTGAAGATGACCAACCCTTCATGGCCTTGAACTCTTGCATGATATCCCTTTAAGGTGTTCTTCCTGATATCCCTCTTCTAGAGATGGGTCTTGGGCGATATGCTAAGTGGTGTTCTATTGACCCCTTTAACCGATATGGGCCCTTACCTTAGAGGGTGTTGTTGGGCATTATGCCTTTGGTCGACATGCTTGGTAGACATCCCTTCTTGGTGCCCTGGGTGACACGAATTGGTTCTAGTATCGCCCGATATGAGTCCTGGATGGTGAAACCCTAGCTTGAGTACCTTGGGAGATATGAGAGTCCCTTGGACACCTTGTTGTGCTAGCCAAGAGGGTGCAGGTTGGGCGGTATGGTTTGGCCTTGGGCGACATGGTGTTTTCGGTTGCCCGATATGGAACCCTAACCCTGCGAGTGATAGGACGTCTTAGTCGACGGGGTGGATGTGTTGCCCGATACACCCCTGGTCATGGTTGTACAATATCTCCTTGCACTTGGTTGCACGATACACTGTTGATCCATGGTTGCATGACATATCTTTAGATCTAGTCTGCCTGTTATCCCCTTGTACATAGGTGCATGTTATGCTTGTGGTTGATATCTTTTGGGTGAGGGTTAGTGCCCTACCCGCCACACCTTTGGTGAGGGTAGGTGACACCCTTGGTGAGGGATGCCCCTAGCCCATGATCTCTAGGTTGGTGAACCTATTGTCTTATGGCAATATGATAGTGGTTCCAATCATATGCCCCCTAAATCTTAATGGCATGATAATGATACTATGTTCTCTAAGATTTATGTTTGGTGATCCAGTTATCTCTCTTGATATGTATACTAACCATGCAGGTGTACCAATTAAATCCATAGCTAGGTAAGAGTTATGAGGTGTATGTGTTTGTATAACACTGAATAATGATACTCCTTGTTGATAAAATAACATGTACCACCAATATGATGAGACAGATCTGGTGACCTGATAAAGGCTAGTGACCGATTGAGGTGTTATCCTCTAATGATGACTTGAGGGATTGTTATCCCATGATGATGATGATGATGATGAAGGCCTTGAGAGGCAGTGGCATTATGTGATGAGGGATTGAGGTCTCATGGCAATATGATAGTGGCAGTTATAACATGACACAATGTTGTTTATGTTTTATAACCTGGTTGCCTCAACAATTCACCTAAAATATAATAATTAATTATAGTGGAACATTTCATGTAGTTTTTCCCTAGACATAGATCCATCATCATCACTTGCTGGTGATAGTGAAACTGGTTTCTCCTGTGGGATTACCTAGAGTGCATATTGTTGAATATGTAGGGTTTCTCCTAGCCGAAAATTGGAGGATTATAGTGCAACTGCGGTTGTGGACTCAAGATGTGTATAAGAGCATGGTGAACAAGCCCATGGCCCAATTTGATGGAGCATGAATGCGTTCATGACTCAAGATCATGGTGAATTGGCTCATGGCTCAAATATACTAGCATCATGACTTGTACCATGGCGGGCTAGATGAAAAGGCTAGACTGTGTGAGCTAACCCTGTGGCTCAGGCCACTCAAGAAAGAGACTGTGGTTCTGCTTTAGTTATCGTGCACTGACCACAAAAAGGTGAGGTCGTGGAGTCCGGTTCTTCCATTGACCTTGAATGGCACCGGTTTTTGGCTTCATAGCCGAAGGTTGGATTTGAGCGGTACGACTCACTTCCTTAGGGCATAATAAATTGCAATCCAGCCGTATAGTATATATTGCTTAAGGAAAAACACAGAACATTGGTTGAGGCCTTGCGTGTATCGTTATTCTATTCATATCGTGAAATTATTTACATGTTCCTCATATCTTGTGATAAGTTCTTATAAAGCTTATCTTGTCAATCATGTTCCATAAGAAAATATCTGGTTACATGCCTCCCGGATATCTTGGTAAGTTGTAATAAAGTTAAGCTCTGTTGAGTATGCTACTTTTAATATCAAATTCCATGAGAAACCTGCCCAGTCACCTGTGAGTGATTCCACTACGGGGATTATTGATTCACCCACAGTTATCTGCTTTACTTGTTCTAGCTTTCCTGAAGTTTTATAGTTTGGCAGAGAGTTATGTTTCTCACTGGGACTGTGTGTCTCGCCCCTCTAGTTTATAACCTTTTAGGTGATCGTGCTAGACGTGGTGGTGGTCATGAGGTTGTGGCTGAGCAGCAAGAAGAACAATAGGAGGCAAGAGATGGATATGTTGCTATTCTGGTCATTTTGTAGTAGAGTCCTAGAGTCATCCATGTACATTCGGGTCCTTAGAGGTGTTTTGACAATGTTTCATGAAGTATCTTTGTTTATCCTACTGTTGGCATGGTATGGCCTGTTTTGTATATAAACAGGTGGTGAACTCTTTGTGCCTATGTGACAGCTGGTTCCTATAAGCTGTGGACACGTATCAAGGTTTATGTATGTTTATATAACATGTTTCCTTGCAGGATAAGGATCTGGATGTAATAATTCCTTTCTTATCTACTTTCTTCAATCAGTTTAAATTAACCCGTGTTTTGGTAATATGATGCTTATGACGGTTCCACACGTTTTCGCGTGGCATTTCGTTGTCTGTGTGATAGTGGGATGTCACAATTGATGTGACTAAATTAAAGTATCACCATACTCAAATTGTGAAATATATATCCAATTGATTAACACAAGTCATAATAGAGAGAGAAAGTGTATGTGAGAGGAATGAGAAAATTCAGATTGTCATAGAGTGTTCATACCAAATTCCTCCTTCAACACCCATAAGGAGGTGGGTATATAGCTTAGTGAGGAAAAAGTTCATACCTTGAAGAGAAGGGATGGCCTGTTGATCTGCAAGTGGCTATGCATGGAGGTTGCAAATAGTTTGAAGGCAATGTAGCTAAAATTGACATGTTAAGTGTTATGGAGTTGCCTCACTAACTCATCAATACTTCCACTGGGTAGCTTGTCCAGTAGCACACATGAGTTTTTTATGACTAAGTGAATCAACCACCATATTACCTTTATTAGGATGGTAATTTTTTCCATATTAATGTTTTTTAGATACTCCATCCATTAATCCTAGTACATATCTAGGTCGTTATGGGTCAAAATGTACTTTAATATCTTGTGGTCAGTGAAGATATTGAACATTCCATTCGTAAAAGTAATTTCACCTTGTCTTTAGGGCATTTACGAATGCAGAAATATCTAGGTTGTGCATCGAATAATTCATGTTGGTGGGTTTGAGAAGTCATGAGGGAAGAACAACCATCTTCTTGTTCATCTCTAAGACACATATGAAGCCCATGTTCAAAGCACACACATAGATGACAGATTTAGTTTTACCTGAGAGTAAAGTTAGAAATGGAGCATAAGTGAGTTTTTTTTCTTAAGATTATGAAAATTGGGTTCATAAGTAGGAAAAAAATTTAAACTTCTTGTTCTTACAACTATGATTGGTTAGAGGAAGAACAATCTTCTAGAAAATTAGAGAGGAAAAATGATAGTTACTAACCAATCCCAAAGATCTAGATATCTTGATTGGTGACTTAAGAGAATGCTATTCCAACATTGTTGACACTTTTACTGGATCAATATCTATCATCCCTCTATTGGGTTTTTTGGGACAGAACATGTAGCAGAAACAAAAATTCATATCTAACCACAAATCCATAACTAGTAGATCACATCAACCACTATGCAATAGGAAAGATGGTTTAGCGAGTTATACCTGGTCTTGAGGCTTGCTCAACAACAATACTTCACAACTAGTGTGGCCTTCAACCCCCTAGTCTTTGACAGTGTCTTTGCAGCACCTGTCGTTGACCCGGACTACAGTTGATAGTCATTCTCCTGAGCGACAGAAATCTCCCGCCTCTATAGATAGTCCACACGAACCTCTGGGAACTCTAGTCGTATTGATGGACAGATGAGAAGGAGTTGTCCCCTTCTATCGGTGTACTAGTCACTGACACACTCTCCCACCACTAGTTGCTTTTCTGCAGTTGTCTTTCCCTCATTATTCCTCCCTGGATGGGTAGAACTTGCTTGGGCTCCCTTAGTTACCACAACCAGAGAGGACAAAAACTTTGTAGAGAAACTGATGTTTTGAGTTATGTGTTCTCAGAAGCCCCATGTACCCCTCTATTTATAGTAGAGGGTAGGGTCAGGGTTCCCAGTTTGTGCGGGATTAGAAGGGTCTGGATTTTCCATGAACTGATTGCACTATGACAGGAGAACCGATCGTTTCACAACTGAACCGATCATTTGGCCAGGTGAGCCGATCAGTTCATAACTGAATTGGCCATTTGAGTAGGTGAGCTAATCGGTTCACTAAGTGAACTGGCCGTTTCACTTCCCAGACTTGCCAATAATTGACTTTGCTTATTCATTTCTAAATAATGCAAAGATTAATTCTTGTCCCAATCGAATTGAACAAGTGAAATGAAAATCTTTTCTCACAAATCAAAAAAATACAACAATGCTCGTTTGGTCCAAATGAACCGGTCGTCTCACTAGCCATGAGCCGATCGGTTCAACCAGTGGACCGATCAGTTGGTAGTCTAGGTTGTGTACAACTCAGTCCATGCAGTTCTCAATCAATTTGACACTCTAATCAGTTCATTCAACACTTCAACTTGATGATTCTAAGTTAAGTCTATTGATTGAATGTTTAATTGAGTATCTAAACACTTTAGTAATCAATCTAAACATCATTTATGGATAAACTCCTCTTCCAGGTTAATCCTATGTGTGTGACCCTATAGGTTCCATTTCAAGTTGGCAGTGAATGTCCATAACTAACTTATGACATCACAAGCAAAGAGTGGTGCCTAGTCACACATCAGTGCTACACAAGTGAAGAGGAAAGTTGGAGAACAACTTTCAACCTCCAATTTGAGATTGGTGTTACACTGAATGTATAGTTTCTTTTTCACTAATATCTGGATTGAACTCGAGGCATGGACTTGTCATCCTCTACAAATGTTCAATCCATGTTTCATGATTTAGAGTAGACTGTTTGAGATATATGTAAGCTCAATATCATATATGGACCTACATGTACATGGCCATGCATTTCTCAGTCTCACTCCTTAAGTGGCCAGGATATCACACTCCCTTAGGAGGGACAAATTCCATATATATCACTCATAGTCAAGTCCCCATGTGTCAAAGTCACCCAATCATCACCTTTATAACAACCCACGTTTTAGGACTGTGTTTGATGATGTCAAAGTGTACCCAACCACATGTGATGAGTGCAGTGATTTCAAGTCTAAGAACCACAGTCACCACCAATACAATAAGAGATGATCCTGACTAACCATGTGTGGTTTCCATGCATCACTCTTACGATGGGTTTGTGTGATACACTATTCTGTAACATGTATATGTGTGCATACTCTTAACATCTATATTATTGATGTCTTTTGTGTTATTGATGTCTATGGTTATTTTCACAATAACAATTGACTAGGGACGATAGTGATAATGTACATACTCTTAACATCTGTATGATCTCATTATTCGAGTCATGTACTTGAAGACATACATCATTGAGTATTGTCACTCTCTAGACATCTAACATGTTATACTATTATCTCAAAATAGATTAAACATATAGACGAAAATTGCATTCATTATTATCGAATCAAGTATCACATGTCTCATTAAATCATCATATGATTGTCTCTTTGGGAATACTATACCAACAAACTCCCACTTGCACTTAAATCCAATCACCCATGAATCATATTCCAATTGATTTTAACATATCCATCATGTTTCTACTGCACAAGTACTTTTATAGCGGGGAAGCAACATTTTCTTAAAGTCGGTATATTGCATCTTTCACATCCCCTCACTGTACAACAACTCATATGAGATGGAAGTGCCATAGTATGCTATTTAAAATTCTTTTGCCTCACTTGTAGCTCCATTGTTGTCACAATATTACTAATGAGTCACCAATGGTCAGAACCTCCCATAATTTCATCTATATGAACTTCTCGATTCATACAATATCCTTTACAGTGTTCGTAACACTTAGGTACTCGGGTTCTTATTGTAGAACTAATTTATTGTCTTATGTTCGGAACATTTCCAACTAACAATTCTTATTCCAAGGTCAAACACAATTTTGTCAGTTTGGAAGTTTGCATCGGTGTAGCTCTTTTACACCCAACTCTTCCCTATTACCATAATTAAAGAACTAATCTTTTTAGTACTTCACAAGTACATAAAGCTGTCCCTCATGGTATTCCAGTAACTCCTACTGGAGTTTGACAGATATCCATTCATCTTGTCCTATACATACAAAATAACTAGATTCCATATCTTCTTGTCATGTCCAATACATACAAGATGACGAGTTCGTATATTCTTGTCATGTCCAATACATACAAAATAATTAGTTCATATTTTCTTATCATGTCCAATACATACAAGATAACGAGATGAGTTCATATGTGATAAATCCAATTGTGAATGCATATGGCATCTATCCATGTGTTCCTGATTCTTCATAAGAATTAGGACACTTGGCTCTTGAGAGACTAACTCCATGGAAGATGGACAAGTTTTCTCTCATCATGCTGAACCCTTTCAACATCTTGTCGATGTATGTTCTCTTTCTTAGGTCAAGAAACCCTCTTGATCTATCTCTATAGATCTTGATTCCTATCACATAGGATGCTTCTTCAAAAACTTTATAATGCACTTTGTTGCTAGGTTTTAATTTTTGTAGTATAAGGATGTTATTCCCCATCAATATGTGGAATATACATATGATCCCACTGAATTCTTTTAATCACACATTACTTCTTTATTTTGACTCAAGTCAAACTATTTGACTATCTTGTCAAATAGAAGATCCTAGTTTTGAGGTGCCTGCTTCAATCCAAAGATTGATATATGCAACTTCATCGACTTTATTTTCATTAAGCTACAATACTAAGCATTATCCTGATGAATTTATCAGTGGTAACTACTGAAAAGATTTCATCATGTTCAACACCTTGAACTTGTTAGAAACTCTTTGGAACCAAATTACATGCCATGCCAGTCTTCTTATGGAAGGCCCAAAAGTACCCTATGGGTTTTACCCCTTCAGGTGGATCAACCAAGGTCATACTTTGTTGATGTACATGATGTCCATCTTTGATTTCATGGCTTCAAGCCATATCTCAATTTCTGGCTCTCATTAGCTTCTAGGTAGATTGTTGACCCATTGTATGATCAACTCACCACCTTCTTTTCCATAAGATATCACATATCATTCAAGCTTTAGGCGTGTTCTACCAGAACCATGAGTTCTGTGTGTTACATAAGGAACTATGAGATTCCACAACATTTTGTGATTCTGTTTATTTCCATTGTACCTATTTAAGTTCAATTTTTTTCTTGTTTATCTCGAACATTTCGAGTTCCAATTTCTCTCCCAATGATCCCTTTAGAACTAGGTTCTCCTCTAGGAATGCAACCATCCAAAACACCTTATTAGTTGGATTTGGATATCAAAGTAGTATTCAACAAAATAACATGTACTCCATTGTGGACAAAACCATTTAAGAAACAATTTTGTTATTTAGTCTTTAAATCGTAATTTGTATAAAGACATATCGGGACACTTCCCATTCCATATCTCATATGGTGTCTTTTGAACTAATCAGATGGTACATTGTTTTAGTGTTAAGCATGTGCCCAAAAGGAAATTTGAAGTTTAGCTGGTATTCACACTCTGATTTATCAAGGTGTGATTCTTTCTTTCTGATACACTTCTCATAATACACTATCATTGTGTTTTAGGTGGAGTCCATCATAATACATTATCATGATCTTCCAGAAGGTTCTCAAACTCTTGGTTCAGAGTATTTCCATATCGATCATATCGAAATTTAATACTTATACCAAGTTTGTTATGTACTTCATTTATGATCTCCTTGAACACTTCAAGAGATTCATGTTTGTATTTTATTAAATACAAACTACCATATCTACTGAGGTCATCAGTAAATATATTGAAGTACTATTGATTACCTTTAGCATTTATTCTAAAAGGTCTATATACATCAATATGTATAATCCTTAATAGAATAATCATTCTCCCACTACATCTAGTGAAGAACCTTTGTCATATTGCACAATGAATGAGATTAGCATGTATCTATTGGTTCAATAACGAAAATGAGTCTAGATAACCATCATATGGATTTCTAGAAATGAAATTCTCATTTATGACCTACATATGACTATGCTATAGACATTCAAGTTTGAGTTATCATGTCATTCATTACGTGTGTCACACACATTTGTCTCTTTAACTATCAAGTATAGTTGATGAGACATAGGCATTGCCATCAAAGATCATTTCTTTAAAATGAAACATCAGTTCATTACACTCTTATCCATACAAGATGTATGATGATTTCATTGATGGCAGATGTATAATAGCAATTCACTAATTCTATTATGTGCTCATGAATGTCATATTGTAACTATAATGGTAGAAACTCTTGCTCCGCATAGTTTCTAGCTTACTTCTTCTTAGGTCCTAAAGTAGAGATGTCTATCTCTCTTTCACCTTCTTGAGATCCTCTATAATGAGGTTATTTCCCTTTCCATATTACTCCTCTCCATATCTTGAGTGATGTAGACTTGGACCTAGGCATGGCTTCAGAACACTTTTTGACCTTGCTTTAGTCTACGAACTTCGCTCTACTAATCATTATCACAAGTTTTGTCCTTTCTTGATTCATGATTTGGCATCAGTATGCCAAGCACTTTAGACAATGGTTTGGCCAATTTTCTCAACATTTGATAAACTGGCTATATAATTCACACAACGATTTGTATAATCATATGTTTGGTCAACTCTTGACCTCTAAGAAATCATAGTTAATCTATATGAACAATCATATTGAGCATATGAGATTATACTTGATCTCTATTTGTCTGATTATACTCAAACATCGCTTTGAAGACATTATACCTTTCACGCTTTACATGATTCTTAAGATGTATAACCATCTCAAGAATGTCTATGCTTCAAGCTATTTATGTAACCCATAGTACATACCCCTCATCATAAGGTTCTTGATGTCTTAGGCATCATTGGCATACTTCAAGTAAGCATACAATTTTAGCCTTAGGCACATATGGAGTGGTTCTACTAGCTTTGGTCTTTCAAGGACTTTAGAGTTTACACTCACTATTGAGAACACTTCTCAAAGGTCCCAAACCAGATTTAAAGTTTGTCCCGTTTATGAATTGATCACAACGATAATGTATTTGTGTTTGTCATTTGGATTATACAAAAGAATTTTGCAACATTTCAAAACATTTTTGATTTGTTTTATTTGATAAAGTTGACGATATTAATTAGGTCTATAATTAATTATCACTCCCACTATTTCGATCAAAATGATAGCCCTCACCATCAATTCAAAATATTGCAGTGTACAATTTTCAAGTGAGCCAAGATCGAAAACAATTGAGTTATTACTCGGCCAATGCCTCCATCCATAATCAATTATTAAGGTAGGTAACATTTACCAATTGCATCTTATGCAATTCTTAGATAAATGATATGCACAACTCTTTGCCATAG
The DNA here is from genome assembly GCA_963693085.1 of Alisma plantago-aquatica. Lineage (NCBI taxonomy): Eukaryota > Viridiplantae > Streptophyta > Magnoliopsida > Alismatales > Alismataceae > Alisma > Alisma plantago-aquatica. The sequence goes on along the minus strand of OY856414.1, from coordinate 713,670,601 downwards.
TCATCTAGATGCATCTAAGTGCTTAATCTCATTAAGATCACCTAGTTAAGCCTGACCCAAAAGCCAACACAATAGGAGTGCACCCCACTTGGCGAGCGCACACAACTACCATCACACTTCCACGAGATAGGCAGTGCACCACCCTTGGGATGCCCACACTTGTCGATCAAGATTTACATGTGTGCTGCTTATGGAAAGCATCTAAGACTTAATATTATATTGAGGGGTTTGGTATTTATATACATATACATATCCAATCATCACATATATAATATGTATCATATACATGCTATATCCCACAAGTAAACATGTGAAGTGATAAAGCGATGATTATGGCCATCCAATTGTAATTCCTTGAGCCACAAGGAATTATGGTCATCTAGGTCTACATCATATGCAACAACCTATAGTTGATGAAGATTTGTGCTTGAGCTGTTCCGGGTTGATAAGCTCATCCTATGACTGATCAACTCACCTCCTGGCCGGTCGATTGGTTGTCACCAATCGATCGTCTGGCACCTCCAGACATTCGCTTCGTCGGGTCGTCATGCTCCTCATTATGTCACTAGCTACTCATCTCACACCATCATCTAGTCATCTCGGTCCTTTAACTGCTCGTCTGGGTGCCCGCCGTTCTTCGACATAACAAGAAAAAAACTTATCCTACTTTTACATATTTCTTTAAGAAACCCCAAGTTATATTCATGGGGAGCATAGGTAGAAGAGAAGGCTCGAGTTATCTCGAGTTACATTTGGAATAGAAGAAAGGACTCAGTATGCAGACTGAGATGAAAACAACCACAACCAACCAAGAACACACATAGGGGTTTATAGGCCATAACCACGCTAGAAATCCACCATCAAAACCATTTTAGGGTGATGCGTATCAATTGCATATATATACCATATCATATATGTATATAGGGATTTGTGGTGTTTAATCGGATATTCCCATTAGCCAGTTAAAGTATTCACATCGCATGTAATAAATAAATGGTGAAAAACCAAAATCTGATCATTATCGATTAATCCTAAAACATAGTATGTTGATGTGGCTCTGATACCACTGTTGGGTTTTGTGGGATAGAACAACCAGTGAAAACAAAAAATTTTATCTAACCACAAATCCATAACCAGTAGATCGCATCAATAACTATGCAATAGGAAAGATGGTTTAGTGAGTTATACCTAGTCCTGAGGCATGCTCAGTGACAATACCTCACAACTAGTATGGCCTTCAACCACCTAGTCTTCGACAATGTTTGTGCATCTCCTAGCCTTGACCCAGACTATGTTTGACAGTTGTCCTCCTGAGCGACAGAAATATCCTACCTCTATAGATAGTCCACATGGACCACTGGGAACTCTAGTCATCCTGATGGACAGTTGTCCGCTTCTATCAGTGTACAATTCACTAACACACTCTCCCACCACCAATCACTTTTCTGCAGTTGTCTTTCCCTCACAGTTCCTCCCTGGATGGGTAGAACTTGCTTGGGCTCTCTTGGATATCACAACTAGAGAGGAGAACAATATTCCAGAGAAAGTGATGCTCTGAGTTACATGTTCTGAGAAGCCCCCTGTACCCCTCTTTTATAGTAGAGGGCAGGGTTAAGGTTCCCAATGTGTGTGTGATAGAAGGGTCCAGATTTTCCACAAACTGATTGCACTATGGTAGGCGAACCGATCATTTTACAACTAAATTGATCATTTGAGCATGCGAGCCGATCGGTTCATAACTGAACTGGCCATTTGGATAGGTGAGCTGATCGGTTCACCAAGTGAACTGGACATTTCACTTCCCAGACTTGCCCACAATTGACTTTACATATTCATTTCTAATTAATGCAAAGATTAATTCTTGTCCCAATCGAATTGAACAAGTGAAACAAAAATCTTTTCTCACAAATTAAAAAAATCCAACACTTCTTATTTGGTCCAAGTAAATCGATCGATTCATTAGAGCAAACCGGTCATCTCACTGAGCATGAGTCGATCGGTTCACCCAGTGAACCGGTCAGTTGGTGGTCCAGGTTGTGCATAACTCGGTCAATGCAGTTCTCAATCAATCTGACACTCTAATCAGTTGGTTCAACACTTATACTTGATGATTCTGAGTTAATTCTATTGATTAAATGTTTAATTGAGTATTTAAACACTTTAGTAATTGATCTAAACATCATTCATGGATAAAATCCTCTTCCAGGTTAATCCTATGTGTGTGAACCTATAGGTTCCATTTCACATTGGCAATGAATGTCCATAACTAACTTATCACATCACAAGCAAAGAGTGGTGCCTAGTCACACATCAGTTCTACCCAAGTGAAGAGGAAAGTTGGAGAACAACTTTCAACCTACAATCTATTATTGGTTTTATAGTGAATGTATAGTTCCTTTGTCGCTGATATCCAGATTGAACTCGAGGCATGTACTTGTCATCCTCTACAAACATTCAATCCATGTTTCTTGATTTAGAGTAGATTGTCTGAGATATATGTAAGCTCAATGTCATATATTGACCTACATGTGCGTGACCATGCATTTCTCAGTGTCACTCCTCAAGTGGCCAGGATATCACACTCCCTTAGGAGGGACAAATTCCATATCTATCACTCATAGTCAAGTCCCCATGTGTCAAAGTCACCCAATCACCACTATTATAACAACCTATGTTTTAGGACTGCATTTGATGATGTCAAAGTGTACCCAACTACATGTCTTGAGTGCAATGATTTCAGGTCTAAGAACCACAGTCACCACCAATACAATAAGTGATGATCCTGACTAACCACGTGTGGTTCCCATGCATCAATCTTACGGTGGGTTTGTCCGATACACTGTTCTCTAACATGTATCTATGTGCTTGGTTTGATATCATATATCATGACTGATGAGATTCTATCATCAACCAACACACACTGTAGTATTTTGTGTTATCGATGTCTATGTTTATTTCCACAATAAAAACTGACTAGGGATGATAGTGAGAATGTACATACTCTTAACATCCATATGATCTCATTTTTCAAGTCACGTACTTGAAGACATACATCATTGAGTATTGTCACTCTCTATACATCTAACATGTTATACTATTATCTCAAAATAGATTAAACATATAGACGTAAATTTCCTTTTTTATTATCAAATCAGGTATCACATGCCTCATTGCAATCATCATATGATTGGCTCTTTGGGCATACTATACCAACGCCCTCTAGAAATAACGTGTTTGACAAACATGAGTTTGTTTATTAAGAACTCACATTTTGAGTATTTCCAGTTGAGCTTCTTTTCTCTCACAATATCAAAGACATTATATAGGTTTCATTGATATTTTTACCCTATGAGAGATGACAAGGATATCATAAATAAATATAATGATGAAATCATCTGGGAATCTCTATAAAAAGTATTCAAGAGGTTCCCTAATAGTAGACCGACCTCTCATTTCTTCATATGTTAGCATGTCTTCATCCACAATTCTTGCATCTTGGAGACAACTCCTTGTTCTAGCCGACATTCTAAAGTTACCTTGTCTTGTGGTTATTCCCATGGGAATTCCTTCCTTTAGTTTTTGGGGTGGTGTTTCCCTATGAAAACCCTTAATAAACCAAGGATAAATTTTTATTCACTACTGCGGTTATCTCAAACTGAAGAAAAAAAACTAAGTGCATCTTCAAAAGTGCATGCTTTTTGAGTCTAATATGAGTGGTTCCTAAAAGGAATTAAACAAAACACAAATTTCTCTTCTCGTTATTCTTTACTAAGTAGAAATGTGAAATACTTATTGGGTCTAAGCTTGGTATTATTAAGCATTGAGTTATGAATTGGGAAGCTGTTAGATACCCTCATATGCCCAACCTCAATATTACCAACCCTAATGAGTTTAACAAGATATATTTATCATTATAAATTAGGATAAATGAAACAAGAGGTATAAATATGAATTGATATTAATATCTTGAAAAAGTATTTAGTATGTCAATAACATACATGATATCATCAATCATGGCTGCTCATATCAGTAAACCATAGTGTGATTAAAGAAATGTTGAGGTGAAAGAGGTCTACATCATTACCAGACCTAACTTACCTTACTTGGACACTAAAGGGATGGAGTGGGATTTTTCTCATTTGAATCATATTGCGATTGCAAACCGTGGTCTCATAGGTTCTAATACTCAATTCGTAGGTCATATCCCTTGTAAATGATGACCCAAGGGATATCTTTATAAGAGGTTGGGGGTGTATTACGGTTATCATAGAGTTAAACTTCATTTCTTTTGTAAATTTTGTAATCTACACAAAAATAGGTCTCCAAGGTTGTCCCCTTTCTGCGAGACCAATCAGAGAATCACGTAATGTACCTTTTCCATGACATAATCTTGGTATGCTTAAAGAGGGCACATACCTGAGGGAACCCACCCTAGAATGAGAGGTCAGAATCCGAAAACATCATCCAATCATATCAGAGAGTGATGCGGAAGCGACATACGCATACATGAACATTCAAATATAATGCATACACCATAACATTCTCAACATTCAACATATTTATATTACAACATGAATTTAATTTACAACTTACATTTACATAATATAGAGAAAATTTTACAAGTCTATGAACATGTATGCTAATAGGATATTAACACAATAGGTACAACCTAGACAACAACTCACTTCCCATCTTTTATCGCATGCTAGCTCTAAACCTAAAACATTTGTGAAACAACGGATCAACACACAAGGTGTTGTGTACGTGGCTAGAAAGATACATACTAATATGCTTGCATAATTGAAATAATTTGAGAAGGAAAGAGTAAAATAAAACATTGTTTAAAGCAATAATCAGGTAAACACATTATTAATGATATTTAGGTCAAAATTATGGTTTTGACCAAATGTAGGTTTTACTGACTTAGAACATGTTTATGATATTTTTCTACTGATCAGGAGGTCATCATAGGGGTCTGGTCCAAATTTCATATTTTTCTGATGTTTAGTCTATTTTCTAGAATTAATATGAGGCTTAAAGTATCTAATTATGCATTAATGCAAAAACAGCTAATATTCTAAAATTGTAACTTGATTAGAGTTCATATTTGATCTCTAAATGACATTAGGGATCATAAAGAATCTTCTCATATTTAATTTCCATGATATGATAACTACACCAAAATATAATCTTCAAAAGAAGCATTATCATCTAAATAAAATATCATCAGTAGTTGTGCTTTAAAATCCTGATCTAAGGATTCAATAATGTAGAGAACATTTTTCTGAGTCTAGGGGTATTTTTGGGTAATTTATTGATCAAGGGATCTATTTTCTATGAATTTTCTAAGCTTCAAAGTATTTCTAAGATTCAAATGAAAATTACCTTTTGCTGTGGAACCCAGGCCTTGATGTGGTGCTCTATGATTGGACCATGTTGTCCATCATAGGTGTGCACTCCCTCGTGATGGTTTAGGCTGGGCCCGTTGGCCTTTCTTCCTAAGCCGCTTGGTTCAGTTGGGTTCACAGTTGAACCGTTGGATCTTTGAGTGTCCTGAGAGTGGACCTAGGCCGACCAAAGCCACACCCCGACTCGTCCTTCCCGTCCGTCTCTCTGTGACACAGTAGAATGATATCGCAACACATCCACACCGGTGAGAAGTGAAGGGCGGTTGGGTCAGAATGAGGAGAAGCGATCTTCACCTTCACACTTGCAGAGGAGAGAGGGGCTCCCACGACACAACTCTAAGTCTCCGGGTGACCAACACTGTCATGTCGATCACTGTCTAGGATCTTTGGCAGAGAAATATCTACAAGGTTGGGGCTTCTCAGAGTTAGGGCCTGGAATTGTACCGATTGACCTTGTATGGTACCGATTTCGACTTCACAGTGGTCGGTTGGAGTATGAGCGTATACCTCATCTCCTCAGGGCATAAGTGTGATTGTAAAATGTAATCAGCTGTCTAGCATGTTTGCTTAATGATTGAATACGGAAATTTACTGGCTGATGTTACATTTCTTTTATGCATCTCTAGTTAATAGATGTTATTTATATCTCTTTACATTCATTGCAAGTAGATGAATGAATTACAACTCTACCATGGGTAGATGCAATTTCCTCCTTAGGAAAGGAGATTACTTTACTTTGTTCATGCAATGATCCAGCTGCTGTTAAATATATAAGATTTTCCCTGCTCAGTTTTATTTTAATAACTGCAATAATAATGTTTTGGCGAAGAGTTATATCTCTCGCTGGGGTAATTTTCAATTGTCTCACCCCCATGGGATCCAACATTTTTAGGTGGACGCGGATAAGAAATAAAAATCCCTACAACAGAGGAAAGACAGCAACAACAGGGACAATAGTGAGATCTCAGGTGGAGATAATGTTTGTCAAGTCATATAGATAGTAGTCCTATGTGTCGTCTCTGTACTCTCAGGTCCTCGGAGTTAGTAGTTAATGCTTTTGATAATCGATCTGAGATTTTGGCTTGATGCCTCGAGGTTTATATACTGCATGTATACAGTGTTAACATGGCAGTTAATGTTTGTAATCCTCGAGAATAGATGGTACAAGGTATGTACTTATGAGCCAGGTTGTAAATGTATTACATTGGTTCCTGATGCAAGAGTTTTCCTATGTTTGGATCTCTTTGTAAAAAGTTTTAATTTTTAGTGATTTTCAGTAATTCCGTTGTTAACGAATGCTTCCGCTTATGTAAACCCTATTTTTGTAAGTTGGATGCCACAAAACAGATCTAGGAGATTTTTCCAGGACCTTTCACACTCAAGTTCTGGTTATAGTTGTGATGGCAGACCTCAAGGTACTGATTCTAGCCCCCTCTTCATCAACCGCAAGAATTAATGGAGGCTTTTTAATGGTGTGAAAACAACAATCGTAGGCACGAGCAGATTGCATATGATCTTGGAGCATTTCCGAGGGGCATGACTGAATACTCCCATGGCTACTGCCTGCATTATCAAAAGCCTCAACCATCTCCCACCACTACCTATAAGATGTAGTGGAGAGGTAGAGAGAGATCTGACTCCGGTTGTTTCCCTAGTACTACTAGGCACCCCATCCGTGGAGTGAGATCCTAGAATTGTGGTGGATTTAACAAATCAGGTTAACACCCCATTCTCCTTGTGATGACTACATCTACAAGCTCCAGAAAACTTCCACATGCTCCTAGATTTTCGGAGGAAACCCACATATTTGGCTCCTCCCATGTGATAAGACTTTGGTCACTCGTCTATTTGCCAAATCATTAGTACTTTGATCATACAACTAAATTCAAACATTAATATCTCTTAAAAGGATAACAAAAAAATGATATGCAATTCTTAAGCATCGGTTCTTAAGGATGTAATCTTTGATGCCAAGAATCCAATGTTTGTCTTATAAGAAAATCATCAAATAATAATAGATCTATGAGGTAAAATGGTCACATATAGTCATCGTTGGATCCTCAATTGAAACCAATCAATAATAATCTTAGTATGATCATTATTCTTCATGGTATACTTTTGAGTAAAAAGAAATTGTCCATAATTGATTAACCAATACCTAGATTGGGTATCAATCATTCCAAAAAAAAAAATATTTATGGTCCCCAAATACTATATTAGGTATCAAACCCAAAAATCTAGGGTCATCACATTCACCCCACCTTATATAGAATTTCATCCTCAAAATTCAGCTTGTCTCATACTTAAGGTGATCTGAAGGAGTCTCCACATTTTCTAGGTCACCAATGTTTTATTTTTATTTTTAGGTGCCAAGGCTACCATAGCACTGCATGCTGCCTAAGTTGTCATCTTCAGATTTAGAGCATTCGGGTGTACCCACCCCACCTTATATAGATGGAATCATCATTTTCTATATTAGTCATAGAATGACACATTCTTTTGTGTTAAGATTTGCATCTGCTATTTTCCTAAGAAATAGGGCTTTATTCATAGATATAAATTTAAGAAGGTACTACTCAAGTTTCATCTTTTACCCTAGCAGCTCAAACTAGGTGATGTCAAGACTTCATGACATTATTTTCTGGAATTATCAAGTAATATGTTATATGATCAACATCATACCAGGGTTGCATTACTTGAGAAGGGCTTACATCACATGCTTTAATATTAGGGCTTCACCCTCTTATGTGTGAGCTGTCACCACATTAGAAGCTTAGATTTATAAGGATTGAGGTTAGAGACTATATTTTGTGATGATACAATATGTTCCATAGATATCTTTATTTCAATCTCATAATTTCAAACATATATATTTTTTTCATGTATCATGAGAGGGGGATGACGATATACTAACCAATCTAATCATGATTTCAAACTTTCCTATTTCATCTATGATATGATGGGAAAGAGAGTATATTAAATCAATCTTATCATATTTTCAAACTTGGATATCACATGTATGATATAGGAAGAGAATATAGAATAGGTCAAACTTCTATGAGTGTCTCCTCATATATAAATCATCTATATATCTCAAGTGAGGTTTGTAGCATCATATATTAAGAAAGAGGAGTGAAGGGAACACCATTTATGAGTATCTTATGCACAATGCATTTTAATCTCAGAACCATAATTTCATATATCACCTCACTTGCAGCTATTGATGGGTTTCACATCATACATCACACAAGCTAGGACCTAACTCAGTCAAAGGATTAACTTTATCATCATAAGTTTCTACCCATCATTTTTTTACCCAACTCAAACATATAGGATTGAATAATGCTAAAGAATTCAACTCATCTACTCAGGAGTAACCCAGCTTAGGACACATCATTTCACATTTATCTCATATTTTTCATATATTAAAGGGTAGGTCATATGACCCTCTCCTTTTAGGTATCACTCTCTCTAGAGTTCAACACATATCTTGTCCTAACACTGGAGGTCCTCCTTTGTAAAAGAGCTTGAGGCTCATGCATATTTAACTTTATATGAACTTAGCTCATTTTAAGTAAGAAAAGAAAATGCACTTCCATCATCTGACTTAGCTTAGAATCTTCAAAACTGAATTAAGCTCATATACAACTTAGATCCAAATATAGCAACTTATACTGTGACGTCCATGTAATTTGATTTCTCCAAACCCTATTGGGAATGAGAGCCCATAATCCGAAAACATCATCCAATCATATCAGAACGCGATGCGGAAGCATAATACGCATACATGAACGTACAACCATAACATACTCAACATTCACATGTATATTTATACAATATGAATTATTACAACATGATTTACAGTTACATATTGAATGAAAATTCTACAAGTCTGAACATGTATGCTAACAGGATCTTAGACAATAGGTACAACCTGAACACTGCTAACTTCACGTCTTTTATCCCACGCTATCTCTGAACCTAAAACATACGTGAAACAACGAATCAACACACAAGGTGTTGTGTACGTGGGAAGAAAGATACATATATTTATGGCTTTCATAATTTTGAAAAAGATTTGCAGAAGGAAAGAAAATCATAGAAAACACTTCTTTATTAAGCGCAATACACCAATTTAAGTCATTTTCCTAGATGAATTGCATTATCAAGGTGGACTAGTACCAAAATATAAATATGAGCCCATCCCCGTGTACCAAGTACTCTAGGGAAACTCCCCATACACCGTGTGCTCTAGGGAGGTGTACTATCCAACATTAATCCATTCCCTCGTAAGGGGGATAATGAGCACCTTAAATAACTACAAAGCATCTACTTATCATTTATTTTTACAAGTGATAAAACATCGAGTACTATATAGTACTACTACATCCAATATTTGCAAATGGAAGAGAGCATACATACATATCATGATTGCAAGCAAGAAAACCATAGTCATATACTTAAATAAAACCCACGTACCTGAGTTCAGAGATTTCTTATACATCCATGGTCGTCTAGATAATCTGGTCATAACCTGATCAAGACAAGATCATATACTATCATCAGATTCTAATCATCTTAACCCTAGTCGTTTTCATTAGGGTTTATATTATCTCATTAGGATATTCCAACGTTTACTTGCATTATTGTCTTATATTTATCTTACTGACGTCATTTTCCAGATTATGATCCATTATCTAAATATTAGGTTCCATATTCTTTTTTTTGTGCACATATTGACCCTAGGTTACATCATTAATCTAGATTAGGGTTTTAAACCATGTATTAATATTCATCTTCATATAACATAGATTTTATTCATCTTTATGATCTCATAATTAAAACTGAGGTTCAATATACTAATATAAGCTTACTCTGTGAATTTCATCATTTATTGAGCATGTGTGCATTAATTACATTTTATTAGGGTTATCAGCCCTGATTAGACATTTTTCTGATACCTTGTTTGCATTTTTCTGATAATCGATACCTTGTTTGCATTTTTCTGATAATCGAGCTAATTACTATGATTTGATGAAGATCTAAGCATTTACTGAATTATTACCTTTTTTTGGCCAATCATGTGTCGCCACGTGGCATAAGAGAGTCTGCGCTGATCCAGGTTCTGTTGGTTTTCCTTGGTTCAGCCTGGTCGGTCCGGTTCAAGGGATTGGACCCGGTTCATCTTGGTCTGACCTTGGATTTGGTTCAGGGCTCCCTTCCCTTTCGTGTTCTCACGGACCATTGCTTTGTGTAGGGCACGCAAGCGCCGCCTCTCGGTCAGGACCCGACGGGCAGCCGACTGAGATGAGGTGCTTCGCGTCAGCTTCTTAGGCTACCATAGGCTCCGACGACTTCTGCCCGCACCTGCTCGCCGCCGCTAGGATCTGTTCAGCAAAGGCGCTGCTGCACAGCTCACCTCCGGCGAGCAATAGAGCATCACCTCCTCATGATCTCCAGCTCTCTCTCTGACTGCCTCCGTTGAAGCGACTGCTCTGCCCAAGGCACTACCGCTGCGTCTCCTTCTTCCTCTGCGTCCACGACTCAGGCGCCACTGACTGCGTTCTCAAGCATTGTCATGGCTTAAGCAAGGAGGAACGGCGATCGTGGGATCTAGGTTTCAGTGGTTCTCCCGATCCCGCGCCGCCGCCGCGAGGGTTGCTTCTGCAACGAATCGGCAGCCTCCCAATCTTACTCCATCTATGTGTCGATCTCTCTAGCTCTCCTGTGGCGGTGGTCCTTCTCCAGTGAGTCGTCTGTCAAGTGTGAGTCCATGGGTGAGCTATCGAGCTACTGCCATGGCAGAACCAGGGGGTACCTCACCGGCTTCAACGGGGCTCTCATCACCTAGCTAGCAAGCTATCACCAGTTTTTCTTTGCTCCTCGACTCCTCATGCCTTCTGTTGGAAGATTAGGAGGAGGGCTCCTCCTCCAAGGTCGGCTGCTGCTTGCAGCTATGGAGAAAGGAGAAGGAGATGAAGGTTGGTCTCCCTTATCAGAGAATTCCGTGGACATTGTGAGTGGTCGGGAGGGAGACGATGGAGAAGGTGGGCATGAGAACTGCAGTCCAATGGTAACCATAGGTACCCAACGTCAATTGAAAGTATTATCGGTTCAAGCTGTAGCGCAGGTCATGGGTTTTCCAACAAATTCCCTTAGACTATTTCACCTTTATCAAATCGCTGCTACACCCCCAACAACCCTCTTATGCTCCTCAATTTTCGGAGGTTGAGAATGACCTGGTCCTGGATCTGTGGCCGGTGGATTGCAAGGTGCCGCACAGCCAAGAGACTAAGAGAGTAAGGACTGCATGACATAAAATATATACCTAAGTACTATATATTCAAAGGGCCAAGGTCCAATCATATGACATCACCAATGTCTTCCAAATCAATTATTTCATAAGAGTACTATGGACAAAACAATTACCAAGCTATTCATCATAAACATCAATGCTCATGAATTTATCACTTGAGTTTGTGGAGACTAATAAATTGGCCTTGACCTCGTAAGTGTTCAAATATTACTTACCTAAACATGAATTTGCTTCATCTACTTCCCTTGATTAATCTTATCATGTAATAAAACTTCAAACAAGATCGAAGTACTCTTGTTAGGTCCAACATAACTAAATTCTTTAAGTGTCTAAATTCCAGGTCATCACATTCACCCCATCTTATATGGAATTTTGTCCTCAAAATTCAATTGAACTTATACTCAAGGTGATATGAAGAAGTTCAACTTCATGAAGGTCACCACTTCTAGTTACCAAAGTTCTCATATTTATATATACATCCCAAGTTGACATCTTAGGATCTAGAGTTGTGCAGCCACCCCACCTTATATATAGGTTGAAGCATCATTTCATGTCTGAGTCATATCATGAAACACATTTTTCCTTTCTCTCTTAGGATTTACATCATAAGGGTTTTACTCATAAATGAAGCTGAGAAGGTACTGCTCAAGGCATCATTATTCACCCTATTAATCATACGGGGATGTTAAGTTTCATGCCATCATTTATCATAATTATCAGGCTTAACAACTTTAGTGTGGTTTATGATCAACATCATACTAGTATTTCAACATTAGAGGGGATTATTTTCATATTTACCTATTAGGGTTTCACCCTAGTGTGTGAGAGTTATCCTCAAAGTTAGAAGCATAGATTGAGAAGGATCAAGTTACGAACTATATTTCTGATCGTATATCCTATGATCCAAAAATATCTTTATATCAAGTTTATTAGTTCAACTTTTTATGTCTTGCATGTATTATGTGAAGGGAAAAAGAGAATATACTAAGTTTATCCCATGATCTCAGCATCATATCTTTCATTTTTCATATGAAGGGGAAGAGAATATTTTAAAGTCAAACTTATCATGATTTCTATCTTGGTGCTACATGTATGATATAGGGGGGGAAGAAGAAAAAAAATATAGAATAGGTCAAGCTTATGCGAGTGACTCCTCATATATTTATCATCTATATAGCTCAAGTGAGGTTTCTATCATCGTATATTAAGAAAGAGAAGAAGAAGGGATAACATGTATTTTGAGTATCTTTTGCACAAACATCATACTCTCATAACTAGAGTTCATATATTACCTCACTTGCAACTAATGATGAGATTCACAAAATATGTCACTCCAGCTAGGACCTAACTCAGCCAAAGGATTGGCATTATCGTATGGGTCATCTACCCATCCTTTTCTTTTACCCAATTCTCACATATAGGTTTGAATCATGCATAAGGACTCAACTCAACACTCAAGAGTAATCTAGTGTAGGACTTTTTTTTTACACATATCTCATATATTGGAGGCTAGGTCCTATGACCTTCTCCTTGTGGGTCTTACTCTCTCTAGAGTTCACCACATATCTCATCCTACCACTAGACATCCTCCTTGTATATGAGCTTGAGGCTCATGCACACTCATCTCTATCTTAACTTAGCTTATCTTAAGTAGGAAAAAGGGAATGTACTTTCATCATCAAGATTTTGCATAAATTCTACAAAATTGGATTCAACAAGTATGCAACTTAAACCTTATAAGAAAACTTATACCATCAGAGATCAAACTTATATAAGATTTCACATGCTTATTTCAACTATCATTCTATCATCTACTCTATGTATCACATATCTTGATAAGGCTCTAGACATCTAATCTAGACTACTCTCTCTCTTCTAGACTGATGTCACTCCCTTTCACTTAGGTTGCATGAACACTAACTACTCTCCAGTGTGAGGGACACATTTTCATATTTACATATATATAATAAAATATTATATAGTTTTTCTCCGAGAAAGAAGACGTCAGAGAAAACTGTCGAGGCTCGATCCGATTGAAAAACAAAACCAAATCAGCAAAACCGAGTGTCCCACACACAGCAGATAGTCTAGTGTCATATAACCTAGTGAAATGGTAAGAACGAGATGTAGACTAGTGTAGCTACCCAATACATATGAGCTCTATATGGAAAGGGTTTCTCACACTTGTCTAAACCTAGTTCTCGAACATCTAGGTTCTAACTTAGAGGCTAAGTCAAACCTTATTCCTATATAACAACTTACTAAGTTTCTAAGGTTTAATGTGAAAGGTGAGATTTAGGTTTAATGTTTCATGGTGAGCAATTGTTAGGTGTAGCTATTATTCATGCTCTGATACCAACTGTGACGTCCCCGAATTTTGATTTCTCCAAACCCTATTGGGAATGAGAGCCCATAATCCGAAAACATCATCCAATCATATCAGAACGCGATGCGGAAGCATAATATGCATACATGAACGTACAACCATAACATACTCAACATTCACATGTAAATTTATACAATATGAATTATTACAACATGATTTACAGTTACATATTGAATGAAAATTCTACAAGTCTGAACATGTATGCTAACAGGATCTTAGACAATAGGTACAACCTGAACACTGCTCACTTCACGTCTTTTATCCCACGCTATCTCTGAACCTAAAACATACGTGAAACAACGAATCAACACACAAGGTGTTGTGTACGTGGGAAGAAAGATACATATATTTATGGCTTTCATAATTTTGAAAAAGATTTGCAGAAGGAAAGAAAATCATAGAAAACACTTCTTTATTAAGCGCAATACACCAATTTAAGTCATTTTCCTAGATGAATTGCATTATCAAGGTGGAGTAGTACCAAAATATAAATATGGGCCCATCCCCGTGTACCAAGTACTCTAGGGAAACTCCCCATACACCATGTGCTATAGGGAGGTGTACTAGCCAATATTAATCCATTCCCTCATAAGGGGGGTAATGAGCACCTTAAATAACTACAAAGCATCTACTTATCATTTATTTTTACAAGTGATAAAACATCGAGTACTATATAGTACTACTACATCCAATATTTGCAAATGGAAGAGAGCATACATACATATCATGATAGAAAGCAAGAAAACCATAGTCATATAATTAAATAAAACCCACGCACCTGAGTTCAGAGATTTCTTATACATCCATGGTCGTCTAGATAATCTGGTCATAACCTGATCAAGACAAGATCATATACTATCATCAGATTCTAATCATCTTAACCCTAGTCATTTTCATTAGGGTTTATATTATCTCATTAGGATATTCCAACGTTTACTTGCATTATTGTCTTATATTTATCTTACTGACGTCATTTTCCAGATTATGATCCATTATCTAAATATTAGGTTCCATATTCTATTTTTTTTGTGCACATATTGACCTTAGGTTACATCATTAATCTAGATTAGGGATTTAAACCATGTATTAATATTCATCTTCATATAACATAGATTCTATTCATCTTTATGATCTCATAATTAAAACTGAGGTTCAATATACTAATATAAGCTTACTCTGTGAATTTCATCATTTATTGAGCATGTGTGCATTAATTGCATTTTATTAGGGTTATCAGCCCTGATTAGACATATTAAGAAAATTACATGATTTCTTACATCAACATGACCATAACTGATATTATATGCATCAAAAACATAATTAGGAGTCTACTGACATGTTCTCATAATTTTAGGCCATTGTTTACTATTTATTATCCATGAAACAACTATATATCATCTTACATGATATTGCTAAGATTAGTTCATCAAAAGACTGATATTATGGTTTCATGTTGTTCTACTAATTTTTCTGAGAATAACGATACCTTGTTTGCATTTTTCTGATAATCGAGCTAATTACTGTGATTTAATGAAGATCTAAGCATTTACTGAAATATTACCTTTTTCTGGCCAATCATGTGTCGCCACGTGGCATAAGAGAGTCTGCGCTGATCTGGGTTCTGTTGGTTTTCCTTGGTTCAGCCAGGTCGGTCCGGTTCAAGGGATTGGACCCGGTTCATCTTGGTCTGACCTTGGATTTGGTTCAGGGCTCCCTTCCCTTTCGTGTTCTCGCGGACCATTGCTCTGTGTAGGGCACGCAAGCGCCGCCTCTCGGTCAGGACCCGACGGGCAGCCGACTGAGATGAGGTGCTTCGCGTCAGCTTCTTAGGCTACCATAGGCTCCGACGACTTCTTCCCGCACCTGCTCGCCGCCGCTAGGATCTGTTCAGCAAAGGCGCTGCTGCACAGCTCACCTCCGGCGAGCAATAGAGCATCGCCTCCTCCTCATGATCTCCAGCTCTCTCTCTCTGACTGCCTCCGTTGAAGCAACTGCTCCGCCCAAGGCACTACTGCTGCGTCTCCTTCTTCCTCTACGTCCACGACTCAGGTGCCACTGACTGCGTTCTCAAGCATCGTCATGGCTTGAGCAAGGAGGAACGACGATCGTGGGAGCTAGGTTTCAGTGGTTCTCCCGATCCCGCGCCGCCGCCGTGAGGGTTACTTCTGCAACGAATCGGCCGCCTCCCAGTCTTCCTCCATCTATGTGTCGATCTCTCTGGCTCTCTTGTGGCGGTGGTCCTTCTCCAGTGAGTCGTCTGTGCGAGCACTCCTGCTCAGCACCATCGTCAAGCGTGAGTCCACGGGCGAGCCGTCGAGCTACTGCCATGGCAGAACCAGGGGGTACCTCACCGGCTTCAACGGGGCTCTCATCACCTAGCTAGCAAGCTATCACCAGTTTTTCTTTGCTCCTCGGCTCCTCATGCCTTCCGTTGGAAGATTAGGAGGAGGGCTCCTCCTCCAAGGTCGGTTGCTGCTTGCAGCTATGGAGAAAGGAGAAGGAGATGAAGGTTGGTCTCCCTTATCAAAGAATTCCGTGGACACTGTGAGTGGTCGGGAGGGAGACGATGGAGAAGGTGGGCATGAGAACTACAGTCCAATAGTAACCATAGGTACCCAACGTCAATTGAAAGTATTATCGGTTCAAGCTGTTGCGCAGGTCATGGGTTTTCCAACAAATTCCCGTAGACAATTTCACCTTCATCAAATCGCCGCTACACCCCCAACAACCCTCTTATGCTCCTCAATTTTCGGAGGTTGAGAATGACCTGGTCCTGGGTCTGTGGCTGGTGGATTGCAAGGTGCCGCTCAGCCAAGAGATTGAGAGAGTAAGGACTGCATGACATAAAATATATACCTAAGTACTATATATTCAAAGGGCCAAGGTCCAATCATATGACATCACCAATGTCTTCCAAATAAATTATTTCATAAGAGTACTATGGTCAAAACAATTACCAAGCTATTCATCATAAACATCAATGCTCATGAATTTATCACTTGAGTTTGTGGAGACTAATAAATTGGCCTTGACCTCGTAAGTGTTCAAATATTACTTACCTAAACATTAATTTGCTTCATCTACTTCCCTTGATTAATCTTATCATGTAATAAAACTTCAAATAAGATCGAAGTACTCTTGTTAGGTCCAACATAACTAAATTATTTAAGTATCTAAATTCCAGGTCATCACATTCACCCCATCTTATATGGAATTTCGTCCTCGAAATTCAATTGAACTTATACTCAAGGTGATATGAAGAAGTTCAGCTTCATGAAGGTCACCACTTCTAGTTACCAAAGTTCTCATATTTATATATACATCCCAAGTTGACATCTTAGGATCTAGAGTTGTGCAGCCACCCCACCTTATATATAGGTTGAAGCATCATTTCATGTCTGAGTCATATCATGAAACACATTTTTCCTTTCTCTCTTAGGATTTACATCATAAGGGTTTTACTCATAAATGAAGCTGAGAAGGTACTGCTCAAGGCATCATTATTCACCCTATTAATCATACGGGGATGTTAAGTTTCATGCCATCATTTATCATAATTATCAGGCTTAACAACTTTAGTGTGGTTTATGATCAACATCATACTAGTATTTCAACATTAGAGGGGATTATTTTCATATTTACCTATTAGGGTTTCACCCTAGTGTGTGAGAGTTATCCTCAAAGTTAGAAGCATAGATTGAGAAGGATCAAGTTACGAACTATATTTCTGATCGTATATCCTATGATCCAAAAATATCTTTATATCAAGTTTATTAGTTCAACTTTTTATGTCTTGCATGTATTATGTGAAGGGAAAAAGAGAATATACTAAGTTTATCCCATGATCTCAGCATCATATCTTTCATTTTTCATATGAAGGGGAAGAGAATATTTTAAAGTCAAACTTATCATGATTTCTATCTTGGTGCTACATGTATGATATAGGGGGGGAAGAAGAAAAAAAATATAGAATAGGTCAAGCTTATGCGAGTGACTCCTCATATATATATCATCTATATAGCTCAAGTGAGGTTTCTATCATCGTATATTAAGAAAGAGAAGAAGAAGGGAGAACATGTATTTTGAGTATCTTTTACACAAACATCATACTCTCATAACTAGAGTTCATATATTACCTCACTTGCAACTAATGATGAGATTCACAAAATATGTCACTCCAGCTAGGACCTAACTCAGCCAAAGGATTGGCATTATCGTATGGGTCATCTACCCATCCTTTTCTTTTACCCAATTCTCACATATAGGTTTGAATCATGCATAAGGACTCAACTCAACACTCAAGAGTAATCTAGTGTAGGACTTTTTTTTTACACATATCTCATATATTGGAGGCTAGGTCCTATGACCTTCTCCTTGTGGGTCTTACTCTCTCTAGAGTTCACCACATATCTCATCCTAGCACTAGACATCCTCCTTGTATATGAGCTTGAGGCTCATGCACACTCATCTCTATCTTAACTTAGCTTATCTTAAGTAGGAAAAAGGGAATGTACTTTCATCATCAAGATTTTGCATAAATTCTACAAAATTGGATTCAACAAGTATGCAACTTAAACCTTATAAGAAAACTTATACCATCAGAGATCAAACTTATATAAGATTTCACATGCTTATTTCAACTATCATTCTATCATCTACTCTATGTATCACATATCTTGATAAGGCTCTAGACATCTAATCTAGACTACTCTCTCTCTTCTAGACTGATGTCACTCCCTTTCACTTAGGTTGCATGAACACTAACTACTCTCCAGTGTGAGGGACACATTTTCATATTTACATATATATAATAAAATATTATATAGTTTTTCTCCGAGAAAGAAGACGTCAGAGAAAACTGTCGAGGCTCGATCCGATTGAAAAACAAAACCAAATCAGCAAAACCGAGTGTCCCACACACAGCAGATAGTCTAGTGTCATATAACCTAGTGAAATGGTAAGAACGAGATGTAGACTAGTGTAGCTACCCAATACATATGAGCTCTATATGGAAAGGGTTTCTCACACTTGTCTAAACCTAGTTCTCGAACATCTAGGTTCTAACTTAGAGGCTAAGTCAAACCTTATTCCTATATAACAACTTACTAAGTTTCTAAGGTTTAATGTGAAAGGTGAGATTTAAGTTTAATGTTTCATGGTGAGCAATTGTTAGGTGTAGCTATTGTTCATGCTCTGATACCAACTGTGACGTCCCCGGATTTTGATTTCTCCAAACCCTATTGGGAATGAGAGCCCATAATCCGAAAACATCATCCAATCATATCAGAACGTGATGCGGAAGCATAATACGCATACATGAACGTACAACCATAACATACTCAACATTCACATGTATATTTATACAATATGAATTATTACAACATGATTTACAGTTACATATTGAATGAAAATTCTACAAGTCTGAACATGTATGCTAACAGGATCTTAGACAATAGGTACAACCTTAACACTGCTCACTTCACATCTTTTATCCCACGCTAACTCTGAACCTAAAACATACGTGAAACAACGAATCAACACACAAGGTGTTGTGTACGTGGGAAGAAAGATACATATATTTATGGCTTTCATAATTTTGAAAAAGATTTGCAGAAGGAAAGAAAATCATAGAAAACACTTCTTTATTAAGCGCAATACACCAATTTAAGTCATTTTCCTAGATGAATTGCATTATCAAGGTGGACTAGTACCAAAATATAAATATGGGCCCATCCCCGTGTACCAAGTACTCTAGGGAAACTCCCCGTACACCGTGTGCTCTAGGGAGGTGTACTAGCCAACATTAATCCATTCCCTCGTAAGGGGAATAATGAGCACCTTAAATAACTACAAAGCATCTACTTATCATTTATTTTTACAAGTGATCAAACATCGAGTACTATATAGTACTACTACATCCAATATTTGCAAATGGAAGAGAGCATACATACATATCATGATTGCAAGCAAGAAAACCATAGTCATATACTTAAATAAAACCCACGTACCTGAGTTCAGAGATTTGTTATACATCCATGGTCGTCTAGATAATCTGGTCATAACCTGATCAAGACAAGATCATATACTATCATCAGATTCTAATCATCTTAACCCTAGTCGTTTTCATTAGGGTTTATATTATCTCATTAGGATATTCCAACGTTTACTTGCATTATTGTCTTATATTTATCTTACTGACGTCATTTTCCAGATTATGATCCATTATCTAAATATTAGGTTCCATATTCTATTTTTTTTTGTGCACATATTGACCCTAGGTTACATCATTAATCTAGATTAGGGTTTTAAACCATGTATTAATATTCATCTTCATATAACATAGATTCTATTCATCTTTATGATCTCATAATTAAAACTGAGGTTCAATATACTAATATAAGCTTACTCTGTGAATTTCATCATTTATTGAGCATGTGTGCATTAATTGCATTTTATTAGGGTTATCAGCCCTGATTAGACATATTAAGAAAATTACATGATTTCTTACATCAACATGACCATAACTGATATTATATGCATCACAAACATAATTAGGAGTCTACTGACATGTTCTCATAATTTTACGCCATTGTTTACTATTTATTATCCATGAAACAACTATATATCATCTTACATGATATTGTTAAGATTAGTTCATCAAAAGACTGATATTATGGTTTCATATTGTTCTACTAATTTTTCTGAGAATAACGATACCTTGTTTGCATTTTTCTGATAATCGAGCTAATTACTGTGATTTAATGAAGATCTAATCATTTACTGAAATATTACCTTTTTCTGGCCAATCATGTGTCGCCACGTGGCATAAGAGAGTCTGCGCTGATCCGGGTTCTATTGGTTTTCCTTGGTTCAGCCAGGTCGGTCCGGTTCAAGGGATTGGACCCAGTTCATCTTGGTCTGACCTTGGATTTGGTTCAGGGCTCCCTTCCCTTTCGTGTTCTCGCGGACCATTGCTCTGTGTAGGGTACGCAAGCGCCGCCTCTCAGTCAGGACCCGACAGGCAGCCGACTGAGATGAGGTGCTTCGCGTCAGCTTCTTAGGCTACCATAGGCTCTGACGACTTCTGCCCGCACCTGCTCGCCGCCGCTAGGATCTGTTCAGTAAAGGCGCTGCTGCACAGCTCACCTCCGGCGAGCAATAGAGCATCGCCTCCTCCTCATGATCTCCAGTTCTCTCTCTCTGACTGCCTCCGTTGAAGCGACTACTCCGCCCAAGGCACTACCGCTGCGTCTCCTTCTTCCTCTGCGTCCATGACTCAGGCGCCACTAACTGCGTTCTCAAGCATCGCCATGGCTTGAAGAAGGAGGAACGGCGATCGTGGGAGCTAGGTTTCAGTGGTTCTCCCGATCCCACGCCGCCGCCGCGAGGGTTGCTTCTGCAACAAATCGGCCGCCTCCCAGTCTTCCTCCATCTATGTGTCGATCTCTTTGGCTCTCCTGTGGTGGTGGTCCTTCTCTAGTGAGTCGTGTGTGCGAGCACTCCTGCTCAGCACCGTCGTCAAGCGTGAGTCCACGGGCGAGCCGTCGAGCTACTGCCATGGCAGATACAGGGGGTACCTCACCAGCTTCAACGGGGCTCTCATCACCTAGCTAGCAAGCTATCACCAGTTTTTCTTTGCTCCTCAGCTCCTCATGCCTTCTGTTGGAAGATTAGGAGGAGGGCTCCTCCTCCAAGGTCGGCTGCTGCTTACAGCTATGGAGAAAGGAGAAGGAGATGAAGGTTGGTCTCCCTTATCAGAGAATTCCGTGGACACTGTGAGTGGTCAGGAGGGAGACGATGGAGAAGGTGGGCATGAGAACTGCAGTCCAATGGTAACCATAGGTACCCAACGTCAATTGAAAGTATTATCGGTTCAAGCTGTTGCGCAGGTCATGGGTTTTCCAACAAATTCCCGTAGACTATTTCACCTTTATCAAATCGCTGCTACACCCCCAACAATCCTCTTATGCTCCTCAATTTTCAGAGGTTGAGAATGACCTGGTCTTGGATCTGTGGCTGGTGGATTGCAAGGTGCCGCACAACCAAGAGACTGAGAGAGTAAGGACTGCATGACATAAAATATATACCTAAGTACAATATATTCAAAGGGCCAAGGTCCAATCATATGACATCGCCAATGTCTTCCAAATCAATTATTTCATAAGAATACTATGGTCAAAACAATTACCAAGGTATTCATCATAAACATCAATGCTCATGAATTTATCACTTGAGTTTGTGGAGACTAATAAATTGGCCTTGACCTCGTAAGTGTTCAAATATTACTTACCTAAACATTAATTTGTTTCATCTACTTCCCTTGATTAATCTTATAATGTAATAAAACTTCAAATAAGATCGAAGTACTCTTGTTAGGTCCAACATAACTAAATTCTTTAAGTATCTAAATTCCAGGTCATCACATATACCATTATAGGTAGAGCTTAGATAAGATCATCTATTCTTATATCAATTATCATTATATCATCTATCTATCTATCACATATCTTTATAAGGATCTAAACATCTATTCTACATATACTCTATCTTCTAGACTGATGTCACCCCCTTTCACTTAGGTTGCAGGAACACTAACTACTCTCTAGTGTGAGGGACACATTTTTATATTTACATATATATAATAAAATATTATATAGTTTTTCTCCGAGAAAGAAGACGTCAGAGAAAACTGTCGAGGCTCGAGCCGATTGGAAAACAAAACCAAATCAACAAAACTGAGTGTCTCACACACAGTAGATAGTCTAGTTCCATGTCACCTAGTGAAATGGTGAGAATGAAGTGTAGACTAGTGTAGCTACCCCATACATATGAGCTCTATATGGAAAGGGTCTCACACACTTGTCTAAACCTATTTCCTGAACATCTAGGTTCTAACTTAGAGGCTAAGTCAGATCTTATTCCAATAGAACAACTTACTAAGTTTCTAGGGTTTAAATTGAAAGGTGAAATTATGTTTTGTGTTTCATGGTGAGCAATTGTCAGGCGTAGCTATTGTTCATGCTCTGATACCAACTGTAACATCCCCGGATTTTGTCTTCTCCAAACCCTATTGGGAATGAGAGGTCAGAATCCGAAAACATCATCCAATCATATCAGAGAGCGAAGCGGAAGCAACATACACATACATGAACATTCAAATATAATGTATACACCATAACATTCTCAGCATTCAACATATTTATATTACACCATGAATTTAATTTACAACTTACATTTACATAATTTGAAGAAAATTTTGCAAGTCTATGAACGTGTATGCTAATAGGATCTTAACACGATAGGTACAACCTGGACAACCACTCACTTCCTATCTTTTATCCCATGCTAGCTCTGAACCTAAAACATACGTGAAACAACGGATCAACACACAAGGTATTGTGTACGTGGGTAGAAAGATACATACTAATATGCTTGCATAAATGAAATAATTTGAGAAGGAAAGAGTAAAATAAAACATTGTTTAAAGCAATAATCAGGCAAACACATATTTTTAGATGTCTTTTGATGTGTTTGTACAACTAAGCAGTGTCGCACTTCATTTTTCCCTGCCCTTGGGCTATGGGGACTGTGTGCCGACCTTATATTTAGAGAAGAGAAAGGGAGGTGTCGCACTTCATTTTTCCCTGCCCCTTGGGCTATTGGGACCGAGTGCTGACCTGAAATTTAGAGGAGAGAGAGTGTGTATAAACACTTAGTAGCTACAAACTATCTATATTCTTTGATGTTCTTATTGACATGGCGAAGATACTATAATCATAGTACATCCAAGCAATATTCTCAAATAAAGACAAGCAATACAGCATAGCTATTGTACACAAGAAAACTAGTCATATACTTAGATAAAGCCCACGTACCTGAGTTCAGAGATTCCTATTTATATTTTGGACCATCTACATCTCTGGTCATCACCTGATTAATAACATTTAATCATCATTAATATAATGTTCACCATTATTAATGATATTTACGTCCAAATTAGGGTTTTGACCAAATCTAGGTTTTACTGACTTATAACTTGTTTATGATATTTTTCTACTGATCAGGAGGTCATCATAGGGGTCTGATCCAAATTTCATATTTTTCTGATGATTGGTCTATTTTCTAGAATTAATATGAGGTTTAAAGTATCTAATTATGCATTAATGCAAAACTAGCTAATATTTTGAAATTGTAACTTTATTAGAGTTCATATTTGATCTCTAAATGACATTAGGGATCATAAAGAATCTTCTCATATTTAATTTCCATGATATGATAACTACACCACAATATAATCTTCAAAAGAAGCATTATCATCTAAATAAAATATCATTAGTAGTTGTGCTTTAAAATCCTGATCTAAGGATTCAGTAATGTAGAGAACATTTTTCTGAGTCTAGGGGTATTTTTGGATAATTTATTGACCAAGGGATCTATTTTCTATGAATTTTCTAATATTTAAAGTATTTCTAAGATTCAACTGAAAATTACTGTTTGTTGTGGAGCCCAGACCCTGATTTGGTGCTCTATGATTGGACCATGATGTCCATCATAGGTGTGCGCTCCCTCATGATGGTTTAGGCTGGGCCCGTTGGCCTTTCTTCCTAAGTCGCTTGGTTCATTTGGGTTCACAGTTGAACTGTTGGATCTTTGAGTGTCCTGAGAGTGGACCTAGGCCGACCAAAGCCACACCCCCGACTCGTCCTTCCTGTCTGTCTCTCTGTGACACAACAGAATGACATTGCAAAATAGCCTCACCGGCGGGAAGTGAAGGGTGCTGGGTCAGAATGAGGAGAAGTGATCTTCACCTTCACATTTGCATAGGAGAGAGGGGCTCCAACGACACAACTCTAAGTCTCAGGGTGACCAGCACTGTCACGCGGATCACTGTCTGGGATCTGCGGCAGAGCAATCTCTACTAGGTTGGGGCTTCTGAGAGTTTTTCATAGAATTCAGTGAGAAGATAACACCCTCCTCTAAGAGAGAGGGGTTCCTGAATCGGCCTTTGTTGCCCCTATTTGAGGCTCCAAGCCCCTGTTGCTCCTTGGCGGTCTCCATGACCACCCAACGGCTGCATCTGGCACCGGAGTCAAGTTCTGTCGTGGCTACATCTTCAGTAGCAAGCCTTGGCTATCCTGAATGCAGGACATCTGCAGTCTCTAGGATCATGACCCCATTAAGATTAAGCCAGCAGTATCCTCAGCATGAGGAGCATTAGGCCACTTCATCAGCATTGGCAAAGGTAGTATGGCAGAGCTTATCAACATGGTTGAATAAGGGTGTTTGACAAACAAAGGGTACATGAATGCCTAGACGTGAAGACCAAATGTCGGGATAGAGGAACTTGCCATCTCAACCAATTGTCACTGTAGATGAAGGAAGGTAAATGAGCACTCTTCCACTCTACCATCCAGTGAACAGATCTAGGAGATTTTTCCAGCACCTTTCGCACTCAAGTTCTAGTTGCAGTTGTGATGGCAGACCACAAGGTACGACTAGCACATAATCGGCCTTTAGTGTCAATTATGTAAGGCCTTTAGTGTCGCTTATTAAGCGACACCTATGTGGGCACCGCTAAAAGCCCAACCGTTACGCGTCGGTTCTCAAACCGACACCCAACCCTTCGCGTGCCACCGAAAACGCGCCGAAAACGCACCAGTAGGGGGTATAGGCGTCGGTTATTAGCTTAGAAACCGATGTCATATACCTTCGCACCACAGAAAGGGTGCCATCTGGGGCACTATCTGCGTCGGATTATAAGTGAATACCGACGCCATATCACCCGCTGCCACGGCCGTGCTGACCAGCACGGCCGTGGTCTCTGGCTTCTAGGGAAATCGACGTCGGTTACTAGTAGGGCAACCGACACTGTAAACATATGTCATCGGGTGTATACAAATATCCGATTCCTATTTTATGTCTGGTCCGCTGACACGGCCATGCTGGCCAGTACGGTCATGGTGTCTGGCCTCATTAGGGAAATCGACGTCAGTTACTAGTATGGCAACCGACACTGTAAGAATATGTCGTCAGTTTCATACAAATAACCGACACCTATTGTATGTTTTTTTTTCTGGATCAGTCTGTAGACCAGCTATGACTGGTCGCAGGATGAGAAACCTGCAGTTCAGTTATGAACTGTAGGTTTTACGACATCCATTGATATCAGCCAACAACAGACCAAAAATCTACACAATTAACATGATGGACAATATTATATATATGTGATTCACACTCATGTATAAGAACATTTAATTCATATTAAATTTTTATCACATGAATGTAGAAACTAGTAGCAACCTACAGTTCTATTTATTTCATCTCTTTTCACATTCAGACACATGTAGAAACATTCATATATTGATGATTTTCACACACATATGACAATTCATAAAAATTCATTCACATTCACACAAAATTAATTATGAGAACAAAGTTATTCTTTATTCATCATTGTCATCATTGTCAGCAAAATCATATTGAAAAATTCCCACTCTTTGTAGGGCTTTTGCCCAATCTTCTCTTACAACATCTAATTCATCTCTCGTATAGGGAGCATGTACATCAAAATGCTTTGCTCATGTGTTGAAGTCCTCAGTTTTAAAGACCTACAAAGAGAATGACGTACATACATCATTATAATAATAGATAATAAAATTCATATATTTCATATTATCTAACGAGACTATGTATAATACCTTTTGTATGTTATCGATTTCCAATATGGCATGTTTGATGATTAGGTCCATAAATCGCATCACATAGTAGGCACATGCCCAGCCGTTGTCTTGTGTAGCACACTATAAATTGAAACATACAAAATATTCAAAAATACAAATAAGCACAGTTCACATAAATAATATATACATTAGAGTCAGGAAATTACTTTCACATTCTCCCAAATGAGTGTCAGATTTTTTTCCTGGGGACCTTTCCTCCAGCTTTTTTGTACTCTTGTAAAGCCCTATATATGTTAATGTAACACATTAAATAGTATAATTAAATAGTAATGCAGTAACATATGTTAACAGATAAAAAAACATAAAATATTTCTCACGAGAATAATGGCCTTTTAATTACATGTCCATATAATACATCCAACTCACTCCCCACAAGATCTAGATAATAGACGGTGAATGCCTTGGGGACAATAACTAATAACTCCCAATGCTTAGCACTACAGGTAAGAAAGTAGAAAATTAATAACTCAATATCTGCAATAAAAATATAATTTTCTTAAGTCCAAATTACAAGCAAAGTAAACTTACCCGACATTGAATGGAGCTACTATCACCGTCTTATTATTTTTACAAAAATATTCAAAAGCATCACAACAGTATGAAGTAACTGAAGACGGGTCTATATCTACAAGACTAATCAAAGATGGAACCAAAAATCCCATATGGGAAAACCCAAAATCTGTACATGTCTTGTGTAAGTGGTTGCAAAACATGTATTACGTATGCATTAATATATAAGAAACCAGATTGGTGTATATAAAACAAGGTATAGGGATGTATAAAGCAGATTGTCATATGCATTAATCTCACCATATCCACAGCACTATCATAGATGTGTTCAGCCATTCATAACTAAACAACTCCAAAATATCTTGTATATAAATATGTTGTTTCTGAATGTTTGACCTGCATTAATATGTATCCAGAACTTCTATTACATATGCATTAATACGTATGCTAAACTTGTATAAATAGATTATTATCGTATCATTTACCTGCAGCAGTCTCCGGAACAATAACATTTATAGGGCAATTTGGATTATGTTCTCCGATCCATACTACCACACTCCTATAATTAGGACCTATCGAGGCGTGTAGGTCCCTAGAAGCCAACTTGGTAGTCGAGGAGGTGGAGGCCGAGATGTAGCGGGTCTCGTCTTTTTGACCTGTATATATAATTTCATATCAATTGACTCATATATATACACACACTAACAAATTAAAGTAATGAAAATTTATCATACAATATCAATATAGATGACATCCGCTTCGGGCCACAGTATCATTCTGCCTACTGCCTCACCAAGTGTTTCAGCATCTGGGTGTGCATGAGGCAGTTTAAGATTCGTCCAGCCATGGGGTATATGTATCGGGCTCACACGTACCATGCCATCTGGTACTAGACTCCCATAAAACATGCACCCTTTAAGGGGTGGGTAAGCCGATGCATCTGCAACGATATATCCTTCACTTTGTAGTCGACATGGCTTAAACCCCTATAAATTTACGTAAAGAATGTTATATGCATATATACACAAACATATCATCTCGAACAGACTAGCTATTATATATACCATAAAAATACTTATAGAGGACGTGCTAGGTGGGTCTATAGGATTACTCCCAACCTCTGTAGTACAAGGAGTAGGAGAAGAGAGGTTCTCCATAGGTACTGTCTGAGTGGCAGTCTAAGACGCCTGCCACTTGTTAAATGCTTCTTGGAGTCTTTTATCAACTACTTCCTCGACTCTCCTATCAATTAAGGAATCTTCCAATACATGGATAAAAGAAATGCTAGTTTCTGATTATTGAATTCCCTTTCGCAATAACGTTCTAAAATAAGAATAAGTTACCTCAGCTTGTGAAAGTCCCGCTTTTGGGACATGTTTACGCTGGGTTGGCCCAAAGAACGCTTTGATGCCCACACCAGCGCCTGCACCCCTTACACGTCCAGGATGCTCTGGGTTACCCAGAGCAACTTTCAGTTCATCCCTTATGCCCTGAGGGATGAACTTGCCTTCCTTCCTCTGCTCGTGCAACTCCCGCTAAGCACCATCAACAAAAATTCATAAGTAAACATAACAATAATCAATATCGATAGATTGCTCTAAGAGTTTGATTTTTACCATGTTTTCAGTCGCCTCAGTAGTTGTGGGCTTCGGTATCTCTCCCTTCTTGTTTTGCCTCCCCGCTATCCACATAAAATGATGAGGCAGAGGTGCGGGAGCATCAGTAGAGGACTCTGCAGTCTCCTGAGTAGCAGTAGGCTGAGTAGACTCAGTCTGTAGTCTTTGGCGAACGCCTGCATATCCTCTTGGACCCATTGTGTGGTCGTGCACATTTAGTGCACGCCTTGCTCATTGAGCATCACTCTTAGCCTAGTTAGTTAGCACATTGATTTGGTTAGTAACACTAAAGGTTAATCTTGAATAGGTGAATACATAAAAACGTATATTAATGAAATTGGGAGTGGCTCATAATACCTTGTATTAATCTATTTTTCTTTGGGTAACAAACTCCTCCCATTCTTTGGGGTCCATGTAGTTCCATTGTTGTATGGCTTCCTTCTTCATATATTTTTTTTTCAAAGAGAATACAAACAAAAATTATTAGTGTAGAGTTAGTGAAATACTGATCAATGTCTAGAATTGAAATCAATCAAGAATTTATTCTCAGCATTGCATATGTAATCTCGGGTGAGATTGGTCCTATAGTTCCTTAGGACCCTCCCACAACGTTGCATCGCACATTTACGATGCAACTTTTCATCCAGATCAAATATGCTCTGCAAATTAAAATAGAATTTCTATTAACTAGTATCCTAAAAATTAGTAATCTACAAAAATAGAATTACAAATAATAATAACTCACGCATAGTTCCTTCCATATGTGGTCTTTCTTCCCCTTAGGAACTCTATGCCATGATTCTAGGATAGGACTACAATGGCTGCGAGTAAGAACCCCAAGATATGAAAAAAATGAGTTGTGGTTCACTCCATATGGATTTCCTGCCTGATCGAAATCCACAGCCAATTTGGGTCCATTGTCCCTTTACTGTATTAACTTGTTCATCATTGTAATGCCCCTCACTTTCTCAATTTTCGTTTGCTGCTCATCAAGTGCTGTAATTTCTTCAGCGGGTACATCACCAACCTAAAATTTGATAAAAAACACACTTACATAATATAATTATGCTATGAACATATAGATAGAAACCTCAGGGATATATTCTTAAAACATACATTGTCAAGCGGTGCAAGCACGTCCTCACCCTCACGGTGATCATCAGCACGGTTCTGATCAGCCATCTGAACGTTCACATTCAAATTATAAATTTCACATTGTAAAGTAACACTAATTTTAAAGTTGACATTGTAAAGTACACATTCACAGGGGTGCAGCGATTGCGAATGGACATCCCATGTGCTGTCATTCTTATATATAATAAATGTGTACCACCTATCCCATTCTTGAACACCTAATCTCACTAGTAAGTGTATAATGTGTATTGGGTTTTCAAGAAAATTTTGGCAGCATTTCCCCATTGTTCTCTATGTACATATGTACTTAGAGAACAAACAGGGAAATGCTACCGAAATTTTCTTAAATATATTCCAATACACATTATACACTTACATCCTAAGTGAGATTAGGTATTCAAGAACAGTCCCAAACTGGGGACTATCCAAGATTTACTCCTAATGAGTAAATCTTGGACGGGTTTCTAGGCCAACAAATTCATGTGTTGTCATTCTTATATATAATAAATGTGTATAAACTACAGGCAACATGGTTAATCCTAATCTATAGAGCATTATTAAATAACAAATCAAGAAATCAATAGTTTCAAACATGCAATCTCTAGTAGGCAGAGTAACCTTAAAAAAATTACCCTAATGACAAAAAGTCTAGGAATCTTTACTAGACGTTATATATATAGCCCTAATCATCATATTTAATATACCACATTATTATTAACATCCAGATCAGATTAAGATCATACTATGTTATAACTATTGGTTTAATAACCCTATTTCCGCATGTACGTACATGATTATCAACTTTAAAACCCTATAATTCATTGAAATCATTCCAATTCAATTTAAGATGTTGGGATCGCATAATTATATACTGACATCATAATAAATAAAAAAATCATAATTAACATGATTAACAACATGCTCATCAAACTAGGGTTTTCTTGAATATCATCTAATATTCATGTACTAACTATACCTTTGTAACAAGAAGAAAATAGAGCTTTAAGTATATTTTATTCACAATCTACGCATTTTTCTGATCAAAACCATATACAACATGGTAATATTAATGTGAATGATAGACATGTTTGCAAACTGGAGAGCCACAATAAGATTGGGTGTCTAATAAACAAGAAGGCAGTGCACCTCAAATAATATTGTTCAAATAAATAAATTGCATAGCAACTCTGCACCACAATAACATTGAAGAAAAATTGCACACAGTCACATCCATAGGATTAATGGGCATGCATGTGATACAGGAAAAGCAAGAATGGGGGGAAGGTTAGGGGAAAACCTGATAATGGGCGTGCCTGTGAGGAGGGAAGCGTCCAGGAAGTGGGCGGAGGGTTGGTCGTCGAGCAGAAGGGCTCTGGGCGGAGAGCTGGTCACTGGCATCCGACAGAAGGTCGCCGGGCAGAGAGCTATGGTCGGGCAGAGAGCTGTGGTCGCCGGCAGCGGCTGGCGGAAGCAGAGGCGGCAGAGGCAGAAGAGGTGCGGCGGCAGATCAGCGGCGGCGAGTGGCGGCGGTGTCGGCGACCAAAGCAAGGCCAACAAACGGTGGTGGAGGGTGAGGCAGAGGCAGAGTAGCAGCGGAATCGTCAGACCAGAGGAATCGTCAGAGCAAACCCTCAGCGGAAATGAATGAAACAGAAGGGGAAGAGTCTACCTCGCACTGTTAAGTTAACAATATGTGTCAGTTGTTAACAATAACTGACAATAAAAACTGTAAGTGTCGGTTTGCAACAAAACACCGATACTAAAGGGAGGTGAAAATTTTCACGGTTATGCGTGCAAAAACACAATGGTGTCATTTATTGTCACAAAACTGACGATAAAAAGTGAGCAAATTTCTGTCTCGCAGAAAACCTTTAGTCGTCAGTTTCTGTTTTAAAAACCGACGATGTATGTTAATTTTTGGAGGTAATTTTTTTCACTGGAAATTTTGGTTTTGGCGGTTACTTTTAGGCGTCGGTTTCTTATTAAGGAACCGACACTGAATAAAAGTGATACTCGTGTCTGGTCTCCCTTCACAGATTGATGTCGGTTTATTTTATACACCGACGATGTATAGTTTAGGTGTCAGTGTATTATTACAACCGACACCATTAAAAGTGACGTTATAAGCCATTTCTATAGTAGTGTACTGATTCTAGCCCCCTCTTCATCGACCGCGAGAAATGATGGAGGCTTTTTAATGGTGTGAAAACAACAATCGTAGGCACGAGCAGATTGCGTATGATCTTGGAGCATTGCCGAGGGGCATGAATGAATACTTCCATGGTTGTTGCCTGCATTATCAAAATCCTCAACCATCGCCCACCACTACCTATGAGATGTAGTGGAGAGGTAGAGAGAGATCTGACTCCGGTTGTTACCCTAGTACTACTACGCACCCCATCAACAGAGTTAGATCCTAGAATTGTGGTGGATTAAACAAATCAGGTTAACACCCCATTCTCCTTGAGATGACTACATCTACAAGCTCCAGAAAACTTCCACATGCTCCTAGGTTTTCGGAAGAAAGCCACATCTTTGGCTCCTCCGATGTGATAAGACTTTGGTCACTCATCTATTTGCCAAATCATTAGTACTTTGATCATCCAACTAAACTCAAACATTAATATCTCTTAAAAGGATAACAAAAAAATGATATGCAATTCTTAAGCATCGGTTCTTAAGGATGTAATCTTTGATGCCAAGAATCCAATGTTTGTCCTATAAAAAAAATCCATCAAATAATAATAGATCTATGAGGTAAAATGGTCACATATAGTCATCGTTGGATCCTCAATTGAAACCAATCAATAATAAGCCTAGTATGATCATGATGCTTCATGGTATACTTTTGAGTAAAAAGAAATTGTCCATAATTGATTAACCAATACCTAGACTGGGTATCAATCATCCCAACAAAAAATATTTATGGTCCCCAAATACTATATTGGGTATCAAACCCCAAAATCTAGGGTCATCACACTACCCATATCACCAAGGTGCACCTCCTTTTCTGGGAGCCCATAACTAAAGAATTCCATAGTTAAGCGTGCTCGGCTTGGAGTAGTACTGGATGGGTGACCGGTCAGGAAGTTGATCTTGGCTTGCGAGTGAGTGAGATTAAAGTGTGCAGTTAAGGCTAGTGGTGGTCTATGGGGCCAGTTATCATTCTTGAAACTCTACTAGAGCCTTGGGCAATGGGCTCAGGCTTTATAAATGGTATCAGAGCCATAACCCCTCGAGTAGGTGGGGCCCACATGGGCATTTGGCATGCCAATCTTGAGCCGTGCAGTCCAAGAAAGTTGGATAGGGTTGTACATGGTGTTGTAGCCACCCTTGCACTGGTATTCCGTGATCGGGAGCTGGGTGTCCATGAGCCATTCTGGGTCTATACTAAAATGGGGAAATATTATGATGCCATATAGTTGAGCCTTGATGAGGACGTCAAGAGTCTAAGTGGGGGAGATTGTAACGTCCCAAGATTTGAGGCCTCAGATAAAACAATCTTAAAAGGAATGATTGGACTACCCATATTACCAAGGTGCATCTCCTTTTTTGGGAGCCCATAACCAAAGAACTCTATAGTTAAGCATGCTTAACTTGGAGTCGTACTAGGATGGGTGACCAGTCGGGAAGTTGATCCTGGCTTGTGTGTGACTGAGATTAAAGTGCACAGTTAAGGCTAGTGGTGGTCTGTGGGGCCAGACGTCATTCCTAAAACTATACTAGAGCCTTGGGCAATGGGCTCAGGCATTGCATGTATAAACTGGAATACTTTCATTGATTTTTTGATAATATGCATAACTCAACCTTTTTTGGTTTACTTGTATTTCATTTGATGATTAGTTTATTCTAGTTTTACTAGTACTAGGTAGAGTTGACTATAATATAAACAACTATGGTGATGTCTAATGGAATTCTAACTTTCCAATATGGCTTCCATGCTCGATTAGATCTGTATGGATGGAGTAGATGAAAGAAATTGAACATCTTTGGATAAGAACCTTCATATTCCTCACCAAAGATGTGATAGGAGGCCACTTATGAACACATGTTGAATGATTGCACAAGTCTAATTATTGCAACACAACATTACATCTCTGAAGGCGCTAAGGGAGGCAATGACGTACCAACTATGATATGTAAGAAATTTAGCCAACTAGTTGTGATTATGTTGGTCTTATGTAAGTGACATGTTTATATGGGAAGGTTATCTATAAGACATGCATAGAAATAGAATATACCCTTGTTATAGACTAAAGATTGCCACTAATATTGAGAACTTAAGAGAAGATGAAGGATGGCGAGACACCCCACCGCCCCAAGCGAGATTACTCAAAACAAACATATGATCAATAGACACACAAACCAAATTACTAGAAAATAGGGTAAATTAAAACCGATTTCAAAATTGATATCATGTCCAAAAAACATTACATAAAGGTCCATCACCTATATCACATCGCATATTGTACCAGGCATTTACATGTCTGTCTAGTGGCATCAACCACAACCTGTATATAAGAAAGATGTTCTACATATACATTCCATATACAAAGCACATGCACTTTGCCAAAAACTCAAGCCTATATACATATCATCTACAAAATATCCCATGCCTGAACCTGAGAGTACATGGATGACTCTAGAACTCTACAAACTCCTACTATCCAACCTTTAGCCTCCACTGCTCTCCAAGCTGCTCCTCCTCAGCACCACAATCCTGACCACACCACTGACGACCACCTAAAAAGATGTGGTGACCCACGCGGTGAGACCCACATCCCAATGAGATATCTAAATCTAAACCAACCGTTATTGATTTTAACAAATAACCTTATCAAATAGGATGATAAAATTCTGCTAGATAAGAATGTTAATCAGATTAAAAAAATTTAAATACATTAAATAGTTTAAGCAGGCTAAGTATCTAAAATAGGTAAATCATTACTAACACAATACATAGAGAAATAGGTAATTCTACCACCTTCTATATAGATCATTTCTGGTACCACATTATATAACAACCGAACATTATAAGAAATAAGGTAAGGGTTATCAACCAATATGAAGTGGTTTAACCCTAAATAGATATACTACATGACTATATTACATATTTTATTAAGCCCTGAAGGGTTGAGGCATACCACTCAACTCCATCAGACCATTGTTAAGTCGAAATTAGTACCATACAAAATATGTAGGAGAGCTAGAATCTAAGATCTCATCCACCCTCGATCACTATGAGTCTATCGCAGTGATGCATAAGGTCAAACTACAAAGCAGCCTAGTCCGCCCTTGGTATATAGGTCACAACACTAGTGAAAAACCTTCTCCGTCCTTAAAAGGTCACGATATTAGTGAAACTAGGGTATACAGACCCAAACATCCACGGTACAATCACAATTGTCCTCAATCACATCACATATACTGAATCATAATCATCTGAGATACGAACTCGACCATTCCCCTGCCAAGGAATGACCACAACCATCCTTGTGAACATGCATATAATCAACAATATACTACTCCGAGCTTCCACTAAAAGAGAACTCGTTTCACCATTCAGCAAGTCCTGACACTGAAATGGATCTATGGAACATGGAACTACATGATTAGGGTTTCACTTGATTAGTTAATGCCAATTTGGTATGTTTTAAATACGTCAATCAAGTTACGTACAAATCCTAAGAGAATTCTACAAAACCTATGGTAGATTGCAACCTTAGAATATATAAAACATATGAAGTATAAAGTTTATCACACCACCACATGGTACTATTCCATTGCCATACATGTAGCCATGCTCATTGATACACACAAACAACACGTTAAACACAAGTATATGTATCAATGTAATACATGACCAAAGAGGCTTGGATGTCAAACTCATAGAAATGCTCTCCAGAGACTACTACTAATAGTAATGCGATCAGCTAAGTTGATGAAAACTTTGAG
The DNA here is from genome assembly GCA_963693085.1 of Alisma plantago-aquatica. Lineage (NCBI taxonomy): Eukaryota > Viridiplantae > Streptophyta > Magnoliopsida > Alismatales > Alismataceae > Alisma > Alisma plantago-aquatica. Next base: position 713,634,536 of record OY856414.1, on the reverse strand, counting down.
TGAAGGTTTAATTATCTAAGATGTAGAAAATAAATCTAAGATTAGTGGTTTTTGATCTGAAGTGGATAGGATTGCAGTTTCACCTCAGTTAATGTTGCAATTAGCATCATATCATTAATATTAATCTCTCCTAACCCCTAGATAAAGAGACATGTAGCAAGAATTACCCACTCTCACACCGTAATTCACTACCTATCCTAATATCAGTCTCACTCTCATTGCATCTATGTTATTTGTTAGGTGCTTTACCAAAATCTCTAGGTTATTCTCTTCAAGTTCCTAAGCCCCTTTCTCAAGATGAAACATAAAATATGTAAATCTATGAGTTTTCCAACACTTAATCCCTCTCTCGAAGCAAGTAACAGTCTATTAAACTACCTATGGTGATCAAGCATAGATAATTCATGATGCTCTCATAGATTTATGTCTAGAAACTAAGAGAAAAAGATATATTAATTTATAATAGTCAATTACAATGCATAATCGGGCTACTCTCGGGTCCTAAGGAACAAGGGGATTAGCCCCTCATGATTTACATTGTCAGAGAAGAAGAAAAATGTGGGGAACATTAGAGAACTAAAAGAACCCCTAAAGAAGACAATCCAGATGACTCCCTTATGCGAACGTCCTGATTCACCAACCTCAGACTACAAATCCATCCAATGGAGGTGCATGAATATCTCAGAATGTAGATTTGTTCTTCACTTTCTCCTCTCTTTGATCTCAACCATCATATAATGGAATAGAATGATATACCTAGGTTTGACCGAAATCCCTCTAAGTCATAAAAGTGACTTAGGGTGTCATCAATTTCCAACCATCGAATTAAACACAATTTTCAGATTTACTGATCCCGTTGTGTTGGTACTACTGACTAGGTGTTAGTATTATCGACTCCCTCGATAGTTGCAGTCACATGTGTAGTTGTTGGTACTACCAAGTTGATGTAGGTAGTATCGAGATTTCTCGAGATTTTTTGAATCATTGTTGTGAGGTTGTTGGTAGTATCGATTTCCTTAGTTGGTACTACCCGTTGTCTTGATCTCATTGTTCCTTGTTGATCAAGTGGCAGTACCACCGATAGGCAAGTCAAAAGTACCAAGCTGTGTAGTTTCGTGTAAATTCACCTGAAATACACAAAAACGAACATAAGCTCTCAAATAATAATAATTCTAATAGGAACATTAAAAACACATTTATTTGATGCAATTAAATGTCACATGCTAATGATTATAAATAATACACAAATTAATATGAACATGAACAATAAGTGCATAAAAATCCCTAATAAATAGCCTGTGAAAATGACAATTATTTAGTGCATCACTCATCATCATACCATCACATGATTCCAAATCCTTATCATGTCATAAGGAGGATAACACATCAATTAGAGCACATTACTATGTCCAGGGTAATAAGACCATCACATCATTCCCTACAAGAACATCATTATCTTTTCATGCCTCATCAAGGCTCATCATTCCATTACCACACATGTGATACACAAATTGATACAACATTGCATTTAAAAGATATAATAATCATAGAACAACAAATTAGGGTTACTATAACACAGAAAGATAAAGTACTCCATAATCACGCTAATCACTCAAGAAAGCTAAGCATTATCATCACTCACTTGGATTAGGGTTAGGTTCAACAAGGTAGATGAATTGGGGTTTCATAACAACAATTAGAAGTAAACCCTAAATCTTACCATATCCTTCAATCATGAAAGCAATCACGTCAAGCATCACCATAGATCATACGACTAGGAAAATCATGATGACCAACAAATCAAAATTTCAAATTGACCACTAAGGATCAGAGATGCCATCGACCGTTGAGACCAGGTTCACCATCCTTGGAAACTGATGGGACCAGTCACCTTCAGAAATCGTTGGGGCTAATCCACATTGGCAACCAAAGAGAACACCAAACCTTGGCGATCGAAGATAACACCAAACCTTGGCGAGTGAAGAGAACATTGATCATAGGTGACCAAAGGAATACAAATCGCATCGACCATTAAGGTTCAAAGCCTCTTTGACCAAATAAGGTCAAGAGCTTAGCGACCACTCAAGGAGATCAAATCTTAGTGACCCTCATAACATACAAACCTCATCAACTACATAGATTAAAACCTGGTGACTAAAATAGGAGGTAAAGCTTGGCGACCACATAAGATACAAACAACCACAAAATCAAAGCCATGAGTGGACACAAGGAAGTCAACTCAACAAAACCATGACCAAACCAGCGGGTACCATGTCAAGGAGGAAAAACCAACTTCAAACCCTAGAAATCCAAGAGAAAAACCAAGGATTTGCATATGCATGCAAGTACCAAAGCTTCCATCACCAAGGAAAAACTCAAGCACATGAGTTAGGGTTTGTCCAAAAAGAGATATCCACTTGAGATCATTATGTAAGCACAACCCTAGTTAAAGGATATTATCTTTCTACTTATTATAACATGTTTAAGGCAAGGTTAGGTTCATGCTAGGTAGAAGTAAGCAATAATAGAGGAGAATGTTATATAACTCACCTTGGAGTTGATGTAGAAAGCTCCAAACAACAAGGAAAATAAAAGAAGAAAGGGAAGAACCTTAGCTTGAGCACTCCTCTCGTCCAAGCTAGCTCCACCTCCAAGAAAGAAACAAACCATAGTTCAAGGAAGAAAGAAAGAGAGAAAACCCAAGGTATAAAGGCAATGAAGATATGTTCTTCAAGATCTAACTCAAGGACTACCATGGAACACCATGGGTTCGGCCAATAAGAGAAAGAAGAAGGGTAGGGTAACAAGGAAAACATAGATAAAGAGGGAGATCTCACATACCAAGACTAAGAAGAAGAACAAGGTAGCACCAAACAATCACAAAAAAGGTAGATCCAAATCCTAGCTCAACATGCAAGGGAGATCGACCCACCTTTTTCAACCTTGAGCTCTTGCTTCGCTACCAAGCAAGAGTGGACGAGCTTCAAACAACCAAGGAAGAAGAGAGAGGAGATTAGACGTGTAAAGAGCTTATTTGCATGCAAAGAGAGGGGTTTATATAACTTAGGGTTGGAGAGAGAGAAAGGGGGTTAGGTGTTGTGAAAAACATGCCATGTGTCGAAGGGATCTCATCCATGCACGCACCACACTCATGCATTCAACTAGGGAAATAAAAATAAGAAAAACCATTAACCACACTTGACCAGGAAAAGTAAACAATCGATGAGAATAGATTGCACCCAAAGATGATCAAAACATAGCGACTGCAGAGAAACTCATCAAGCCTCAACACATGAAAAAGTTGGCGACCAAAGAGAGATACCAAATATCATCGACCACCAAACCCTAGGTAGCTCACCAAAAACTTCATTGAACGCCAAAACCAAGGACCCAAGAAACTTAGAGATCATCAAACAAGGGCTCAACAACTAAAGTCAAGCATCCACTTAGCATAGATTAAGGTTTTAAGCATCTAATTATGCTAAGCAAGCATGTTCAACCAAAAAGAAAGGTTAGGGGTTTTACAGATTGAATAAAAAAATACATGATTATGTAGTTAGCTACATTTACTAATCCTGATTATCTCAAACTTACTTGAAGTGATTAATTTCATAGTTTGGTGAAACCTCATCTTCAATGTCAATATTTATGACTTATGTTACAAAATTTGTTAAATTCAATTTCATTTTTTTCACAACTCAAGTCACATGTGATGTAGGTATCTCATGGACATCATTGTGATTGTGGGGGAATTATGGATTAATTTGAAGGATGCTAACAAGTATGGTTGTGGTTTTCAAAGTGAGAAGCTTGATGAGCTTTATTATATATGCCTGATATGATGTATATTTGACATTGTAATATATTACATTCGTCTAATTGTAAATTATTCTAAATTTATTTTATTTAGGAGATCAAAAGGTGTATTTGCGTCAAGTGGGAAACATATATTCTACCCATGATAAATTCATAGAGGATATAACTTTAGTTGTTTGGTGATGACTGTACACATGTGTGGCGTGAAGTAGTGAATCTATGAGATGTTAGTGACATGGAATGTAATGCTGAAATGCTACAAAAGTCATTGTAGGAAGAATATTCATCATACACAGACAAACATAGAATATTAGAGAAACATGTATGCTACAAAATTTCCCTATCTCCATGATATTAGATCATTTTTAAAATGTTATTGAACATGAACAATTATCTAGGTGTGGTCTCCATTTTAACCACATTGTGTTATTTAAAAACATGTTTTGTTAGAGTGCATTTCACAAAATTCATGTTAAACATAATGAATCTATGTCATTCACAATGTCAATTATCAAATGCTACACTTATTTTAGGACGTGATGATAGTTATAGATGGCAGATACAGTAAAATGCATATAGAGCAACAAGTCACGTAGATCTACAATAATATACAACACATAACTAGATAAGGTTGTCATTAAACATATTATACAATGTGAAACTCATGTCTCCATATATGTTCTGGAATCGATTAAACATATTAGTGAATTCTCTCACATCTGTTGATTTAACTAGACCTATAAACGGATCGAATACAGAGTGGATACTACTATATCTGATATCTGAATCTGAAAACAAATCCAATCCAATATACAATCCGATATCCAACGGATATCATGTGATAATATCTGAATCCGATCTGACAAATAATATTCGAATTCGGATAAATATTCGATTGGAACCAGAAAGCATAAACATATTGTTATTAATACATTATATATAAAAATATTGATATCACTATGAATATATATGATAAAATATCTATACTTTAATGTTTTATATATAGATAATATATATTTGATAATATATGTATATATTTGTCAGATTTCATATTTTTTTGATGCAGATATTGCCATATCCGAAATACTATCTGAACTTTTCAGATATGAAATTTGATATCCTAAATCCAATTCGGATTATGCGGATATCGGATTTTTTTTTCAAAATTTTGGACTCAAATCTGAATCGAATTTGTGGATTCTGGATATCCATTTAAAGGTCTAGATTCAACTTAATTTAAAGTTGGTTTCAAAATTTAATGAAATGTATCATGACACTTATTTTAATTTATTCATCCCACAAGGCATACTAATAAATATATGATATATATCTAAAGAAACTTAATTTAATATGAATTTCATGACCGCAAAAAATATGTGTTCAAACTTCTTTAGAAATATTCACCTTGCCCAATGCACATGTAAATATGTGAAAGATTTTTATATACGATTCAACTTAAATTGTGTCATGAAATGATAAATATGTCAATGTTTTCTTGAAGCATTCGGTCACATAGCATACATAAAATATTTGTTATAGTATATTTTGAATGTTCGTGTCGCATATATATACAACTATATATGTGAAACTTTTGTTTTGTAATTAGTTGTATATTTTCATGAATCACTGATGGAATATTTGCTCACTTATTAGTAACTTCTAAGAAAACTTTGTTGTACATTATACTAGACTGGATACAAATTTTGCTAGTAAGTGACATCTTTTCCATCCCATTCATGTTTCAATTAAATATTGAGTTTTTTTGCCAAAATCCCCCTGACTTTTCCCCTAATTTATGAAAACTCCCTCACCTTTAAATAATCCTAACCACCCCTGTAATGACCCCGCCTCCTGGTAACCCCCAATTAAGGGAGACCCAAAGGTCAGAGCCGTTATTCAATTAACATGATCAAAGGTTCGACAAATAATCAATAATAATCATGAAATTCTACTAACTAACTGGAATTTGGAATAAAATTAAACTTTACTTACCTTTAAAAACTTTGGAAATCTATCTATCCAGATCTTGCATTATTCTATCTAATCCTCCTTGCACTTTATTTCTTATTTCCACAATGTGTCACTTTACCGTTTGTTCTTTCAATTGTTGTTCCTAAAATGCCGACAAACAAAATGTCGATCAATATATCAAAATATACTGGTATGTGGGAACAACCAAAAGTTTGCACATAAGGATAAAAATCTAATTATCAAAATCAAATTATTTAACAAGCCAATTTACATTTTCAATGTGTCATTCTCCACCGCTTTTGCCCTAACCCTAGAATACCCCTCTAGGGTTTCTCTTTTGCCATTGACTTAAGGCCACCTTCTCAATCCCCAGCTTGGTGCCTGGGAGTCACCTCTCATGGTGCTCCATAGTCATGCATCATAGACCAACTTCTCATTCCCGAGCTTGGTGTCTGGGGTCACCTCTCATGGTGCCCATGGGTCTACCCTCCTGGGCCTGACCTTTATGGCATCTTCCATCAGGGTGGCATGTAGGTGTGAGAATACATATTTCTTTATAATTGTGATAACCATAGTGACTTTATAATTTTGCAAGTATGAACATCCAACTGTTTAGATTGCATCCAATACGAGGAAACATTCAGCAAATCCTCGAGAAACTAATGCAATTAACCATAATTAACCACATACCTGATCTAACGATTTGAACAGAAATATCCATGCAAATAAGAATCCAAGCAAGCAAGCATTTTCAACAAGATCCTGAAATAATCACATAATTCCCTTTTTATTATTCATGTCATCAAGATCCATTAAACCTAGCTCGCTTCCTAGGGTTTCTAATTCACTTTTAGGGTTTCTTTTGCAATTAGGGCTTCCCTTCATCTTTTACTATTTTAAACCCTAATTTAACACAATTGATCACAAACCCTAATTATTTCCACATCTAATCCCTCAGTTTTGGGATGTAAGGCATAATAAACCATTATATAAGTCCATTAAGCCTCTTTTCATTAAAGCTACCATTTTTATCCTCTTTAACCCATGACAAGGTCATTATGCTCGTTTATCATCAATTCGTAGTTCATTATGCTCTAATACTCATATAAACGTTATTTATCATTAATTCTATCTTGCTTCATTCAAAAACTCTAATTTCTATATTAAGGCTATTTATCCACAAATTAGGAACTTTAATGCTCGAAATAGCCTAGGATCATTATATCTCATATTTATTCACCACGTTGAATAATTAAAGCTATTAAGTGTCGAATTTGCCAACATTAGGGTTTTAAGGCCCATTAAAGTATATTCACACACAAAAACTCTAATTAAACAGATTATGTGCAAAGATTCATCCTTTTTGTTCCTAATATTCCATTTTATCATTAACAAACTAATATCAACTTTAATCATCAATTAAACCCTACTAATCACATTAATCATATCAAAATAGGGTTCTTTAAACATTAATACATTAAAGTTGATATCTTCCACTACTTTTCGAATTTCAAAAGGAATCAGGCTTCAATTATATTTTTAATGGATTCCCCTCATTTTTCTAAGTAACTTTCATATTTTATGTGTGCTAATCCGAGCTACGAATAATTAACTATGAATTTTACAAAATCTACTTACTTTGGCCAATAGGGAGGCGCCACGTAGCCTTTGTCCATGCAACGTTACTTGTTCATAAACATTTCGAAATGACCAATTCGCCCTCCAGTTAAGTAGCATGACCTTTGATACGTCGAGGGTAGAATCGTCCAACACACATCTAACCTCCTTCAACCTCGAGCAACAGATGTTGCGGCCGCCCTAGCCGCCGATCTGCAACTTTGGCGCACTCTTCCTCACCTCTCTTGGCCTCGACAACCACCACAGAGGGTTCTCCTGCCCCCACCATACTCTGGAGCACGCAAAGCTCCTCCAAGTTGTGGTTGCACCGCCGTTCATGCGCGCCAACCCATATGTGGTTGCTTCTACACGCACATCACTTTTGCAGACCTATTGACGGAGTTGTTCCAAGCCCAGGACGTCGGCGATGGTCCCAACGCTTCCACCTCCCTCTGCCATACCTATAGAACTCAAAGATAGAGCCACAGTGGCTGGGATTGGGCGTGGCGATCTGCAACCCATGGCGTTCCTATGCAGTCATACTACTGCAACGACACATAGCTAGGAGGAAGGGACGTCCACCGAGCGTCCCCATGATGTCGTGGGAGCAACATGGCCCCAACATAACTCTTCCACGACCGTTCTTCTCCATGGATGGATCATGCTTTCGAGTAGGGTTTGAACGTGGAAGAACACGAAGAAAAAGAAGAAGAGATACGTGTGAGATCTCTTTGGAACTCAAACTAGAAGGCCAACCCCTTATATAGGGGAGGGGTTTTGCACCCCAAGATGTACATCCACAAAGATGCAAGGTCTTTTCTAATTAGGAAACGAATTCCTTCATTAGGAAGCAAGCTTTCTCTCTCCTTACTATCCCTTTGATATTTCACTTTTCTTGGGTAATTAATAATTCAAAACTCATCTAACTATTATCTTTATTATTTTATTTTAACTCATTGATCACGAAATCCTATTTTCCTTTATTGGAAAATACTTTCTTTTTAACAATACCACATAATTAATCAATAATGTATCACATTATTTTCTTATTTTGCTTTATAGGTATTTTCTCTTTCCTCTTTCCTCATTGGGACTCCTTAGATCCCAAGAAACTCTATTATTTCGAAATCCTTTTTATTGGATACTCATTATCCTTCTAGATGCATCTAAATGCATTATTTCACATTATCTTGTTTATTTCTCATTAAAATATCTCTTTTTGAGGATTTCTCTTTATTTCTCTTTTATTTTCCTCATTGGTATTCCTTTTAACATTAGGAATCCTTGGGATACAAAATTCCACCAAGGATAACTCCATTATACCTCTTTTTACTTATTTTCCACATTTCATCAATATTTTCAATTTCTTTCTTAATAAAGATATACTTAATTGATCTTTTCTTTTCTTATTGCACTGTTTATGCAACTTTGGACTCCTTGGAACCCAAGGAACCCAAGAGGCACGAAATCCCTCTTTGGATTTATCTTCTAGAGATTTCCACAATTTTCTTTTCTCAAATATTCAATTATTCATTTATTAATTGAATTTCCTTGTTATTGGGCCCAATAGCCAATAAAGCCCACAACACCAATCATCAAGGCTATTGTTAAATAAAATCTATCTATTCAAAATAAATTATATCATTATTTGTTCCAATATCTTCAATGTGAGAAATTACATTTCTCACCAATGAACCCAAAAGTTGGGGTTGTAACAACCCCCCTCAACTATGTAGAGAATTCCAGCCACCCCCCTTAAGCGACGACCTCCATTACTAACTAACGACTGGGTTGTTTTTTTTTTTTACTTGATTGGTTGGGTTCTTTCAGTTATTCATTTGACTTTTTTTTCTTTATATATTTTATTAATGCTGTGATAATATAATTAATATCAACATTATGGGTCAACATATTTTGATCCAGATCATAAATGATTCGTTTGACAAAGTGGTGGTGATTGCTCAGGTAGCGATGGACAATCACGGGCAATAGGTCAATCACTACCAATCGTCTTGTCAAATGCATGGTTGTCCGCTGCTTGAGTTTTCTATTGTATTTTCTCTCTAGCGATCGACAAACTCTATCGAACGCTTCAGTTGTATATTACATTTTTATATTGTATAAAATTAAAATTTATCAAGAAATTTTATATGATAGACGGCATCAAGTTCACAAAATTGGATGAAAATTTGACAATTATATCAAATATCTTGAATAAGGCTGAGCATCGATCTAGAACCTGACTGGACTGGACTGGAGGACCAAAATTATAAAAAAATAAAGATTGTAGATTGAATCGTTCAAAGTAGAACCTGGATGGGACCGAATAGGACCAGGCTGTGACCAGACTGTTTCAAAGTAGGATGGACCAGGACCAACATTTAGACCGTAATTAGATTCTTTTAATATTTTACAACTTATTTCATATTCAAAATTAGATATTTTGATTAATTCTACTAGTATTTTAACATTTATATAAAATGTGTTATTATTTGAATATGACTTTATATTTAAATATTTTTTACATATAATTTTGTCTTCAATCCGGTCCATGGTCTGACGGTCTTTCAGACCTGACCAAACATCAAACTAAATTTCCGAAGTATTTCGTCTGCCGGACTGGACTCAAACCAGTCAAGGATTGATCTGGATCAAACTCACTAGTGCGATTTTTGCAGCGTTTGGCAATGCGACTGCGCTCATCGCTGGTGGTCCATCACGAGAATTTCTCGCGATGAGAATTGAACATTCGGTGGAGTTTTCCAATTGCTCCAGAGAAAAAATACAATATAAAACTCGAGCGGCGGGCAACCGTGCATTTGGCAAGACGATTGGTAGCGATTGACATGTTGCCCGTGATTGTCCGTCGTTGCCCGAGCAATCACCACCGCTTTGTCAAACGAAGCAATTATGATTCGGATCAAAATTTGTTGACCCATAATCTTGATATTAATTATATTGTCAAACATTAATAAAATATAAAAAAAATCAAATGAATAATTGAAAGAGCCGCAACCAACCAAATAAGAAAAAAAAAACAACCCAGCCAGTTAGTTGGTAACGGAGATCGTCGCTTGAGGGGGGTGGCTGGAATTCTGTGCATAGTTGAGAGGGTGGTTAGGATTATCTAAAGGTGAGGGGATTTTCAGGAATTAGGGGAAAAGTCAGGGGACCTTTGGGAAAACAATCTTGAAAATTTCAACTACCATTTAAACAAAACTGGATCTAAACAAGACGAACAACATTTCACTTATAAGCAGATCAAGCCAATTCAAATATCTTGTCCAACACAACCCGGGATTATAGAAAAGGTTGTCAAGCATGGGGGTATATACTATATACTGAAGTTGACTTGCATCGTTAAAAGAGAAATAAATTTAATTACATGGCTACAGAAGTATGCCATGCGATGAATGGACATAAACAGAGGCAAGAGTGAAACTCGTTAACCGCTCTAGTCCAAAACCGTTAGAGGCGGCTTAAGGCGGCTCTAGTTACGTGGCGGTGCCACCGTTTCTGCTGTCGTCCTGCTTAACTTGCCCGTTAAGCTGCAGCCATTCAAGGGTAGTCCTCTCTGTGATTGTGTACATTTTGGTAATCGCGACTCGCTTACGTACCTCGTAATAGTGCACATAAAGACAAGGTAGTTGGTGTATAACAACAAGAACCGTTTCTCTTGCCTGTATCATGACCGTTGATGTACCTCTCTTTCCTCCAACGACCAAGGTGACCTGACAGTGACGATGGGATGTCACACTTCAACAACGGGTAAATCACACGACAACAACCTTATCCATTTGTAGAAAAGGCCAATAGATAGATTTGCAAATAATGTCCTCGTGGTACCCGGAGCCACATGGGTTACCTCGTGGATGGAACTATATAGTTCATACGAAATGATCCGGTTACTCGCGACAGATTAGGGGAGGAATGGTTTTGAAAAAGTTAAGAAGTTTTGTCTTTTTAGAAAGATGATTTTGGTTTTTGTTGGGTGAGAAATTGATTTGGGGTGTATGATGTGGCGAGTTTTAATTGGATGCGTTGCTGGAGGTTGTGAAATAGATAAATATATTTATTTTATTTATAACTTTTGAACTGTGATGAATTTTTTGACGAAACAAAAATCATTTGATTTGTTATGAAAAATACATTCTAACAAAACTAATGTTGATATATTTAAAAAATATATAAAAATGATATGAATAGGTGATTCTGAGTGTCAATGAATTATTTTGGGCGTCAATTAATCATCTTTGGGTGTCAATTAGTCATTTATTGGCATCATTAAGCTATTATTGGACGTGAAGTACCCTTATATATTATTTAATGCGTACGATCATATTTGGACGCCATTAAGTTATTCTTGGGTGTCAAACAATCCTATTTGGACGCCCTTTCATTGTTTTTAGTTGTCAATACCTTATTTGGGCACTATTTGTATACTTTTGGGTGTCAATGAACTATTTTGCGCATGAGTTAACCATTTTTTAGCGTCAACAGTCATTTATGAGCGTCTTTATACTTCTGGGTGACAATGAACTATTTTGGACACTATTGTTTTGAGTCTTAGGGAGACCCCGCTCCCCCTCCTCCTCAAACAGGTGCTGGAGCCTAGATGACCCAAGGAGTTGGTAATTACAGTGCGCTCAGAGAGATTCGAACCCCGATCCTCCAGGGAGGACAAGCCGGACCGAACCACCTGAGCCACACTGGCCGGGTTAAAGTGGTTCTTAGGTGTCAAAAAAACCTATTTGGACGTCGTTATGTTGTTTTGGTTGTCAATACCTTATTTGAGCGTCATCTTTATACTTCTGGATATCAATGAACTATTTTGGGCATCAATTAATTATTTTTGGGTGTCAATAACCATTTATGGGCGTCATAACATCCAGAAATAACTAAATAGCGCCCACAAATTGCGAAAATTCTTGAGTGTCATACAAACCTATTTGAACGTCGTTACATTATTTTTTATTGTCAATACCTTATTTGGGTGCCATCTTTATACTTCTAAGTGTCAATGAACCATTTTGGGTGCCAATTAACCATCTTTGGGTGTCAATAATCGTTTATAGGCACCCTTATGTTGTTTTAGATTGTGAATTACCTTAAGTATTTGGTTGTCAATTACCTTAGATGTGATTTAGCACGTACAATATTTACTTGGGCGTCATTTTTATACATTGGGTGTCAATTAACCATTTCTAGGCGTCAATAAACTATCTTCGGGTGTCAATTAACATATATATCGTTTTTGTATATTTTCTCAAAAATATGTCAGCATTAATCTTGTTAGATTGCATTTTTCTTAACGAATCTAATGATTTTTGTTTCATTAAAAAATTCATTACGGTTCAAAAATTATAAGTGAAATAAATTTATTTGCCTATTGTATAATTTAAAAAAAAATCACCCAACATAAGCGACATATTCCTTTTGTTACCTAAACCGCCGCCCACCAAAACAAAACATGATGTACCTTTCATATTCAATGTGGCAGCGGAAATTTGCGGGAATTTTGAACTGTTCATTTTTTTCCTTATCATGTCTTCTGCGTACTTGAGCTCTCGCTTCAAATAAATTATCGAGCACCCCGTCAATCTTGACATCTTGGTTTCTGTTAATTAATGCGTTGGTCAAGCAAAGCAGTTGTAGCCTTAACCAGATAGATGTGCTTGAGTTGAGATATTTCTAAGCGGAGGATGCTTTACAGGAGAAAGAAGGAGGCAACTAACCACCTTAGTGATGTATCAGATCTCGAAGAAGGAGAGATATCTAGTTCGCAGGCAGCTGATGTCTCTAGCCAGAGGGAGCAACATACGATCCACATAGGAGGCCTACATTGTCCATTCCGAAATTTCCACTGCTGTCCGGATGGCAGAGAAAGAAGCAAAGGATTTTCATGTATGATCTCTCATCTCAAGAGGTTACACATGTGCAGCGAGGAATGCAACAAGGTTTTGCGGGATTCCAATCAGAATGATCTTGATTTATTTATTACAGTTGAGGAGACTTTGAGAGCCCTTGATCAGTGGATGTGTGAGAGATGTATGAAGATACAAGCACTGAGTCGTGCATGCCATCATGATGATGGTATTGTTCGGGTTGTTGATGATAACGGAGAAATCCAGGGATGGATTGTTGGCATTTTGAAGCCCCTCTCAGCGGGCCTTGAGATATCTAATGCCACTCATGGGTTGGCCCTTGATGTTGCACTTCTTGATCGTGTTTTTCGAGCACCCATCACCACTGTGAAGAGCATCCCACATGCATGTCGTCTTGTCTTCTCTCAAGCACTGAAGACAACTCTCTACAAAGTGGTTGCTGAGCCAAGGTCGATAGTTGCCTCGGTGAGATTGTTACTTCTTCCCCGCTGCACGTTATAGGTTTTCAGACCGAAAAATAGGCAGGACAGGAGATCTGGGAATAGGAAGTCTCTACAACAACATCATATTCTGAGCTCGCTCGCTACTTGGGACAGAGCAGACGGTATCACTGAATTAGTGGACAACATGATTGACGTTTGTGCGCAAGAGGATATGGGTCATGGAGATGACACCTTTTTGGAGGATGATTTAAAGGAGAACACTAACATCGGACAATGTCTTTGCAAAGTTGCAAATGGTCACTTTACAGCAGCAGTGAAAGTCTTGTGCTCTTCAGGTGTGGCCTCTTATGATGATGATACCTTGAAAGCCTTAGAGGCTAAGCTTACTTACAAGTTGCCTCCTTCCAAGCCAGATATTCTTATTTCAGAAGCCCCTCTTGTTGCTGATGTTGATACTGTTCTCAAGTGCATCAAATCCTTTCTTAAAGGTACTTCATGTGGCAGAGATGGCTTGAGAGCCCAACACATTTTGGACGCTTTGTGTGGAGAGGGTTCTGCTGTTGCCACAGATCTTATACATGCTATCACCTCGATGGTTAATCTATGGCTGACAGGGAGATGTCCTTTGAGTTTGGCAGAGTTTGTAGCTTCTGCACCTCTTACTGCATTATTTAAGCCTGACAATGGCATTCGTCCTATTGCAGTGAGCACTATTTGGAGACGGCTAGTGTCTAAAGTTTCTATGATAGGAGTAGGCAAGGATATGGCTAAATATCTCAATGACTTTCAATTTGGAGTTGGCGTATCAGGTGGAGCTGAAGCAGTTTCACATAGTGTCAATAGGCTTTTGAGTGCATATCATGAAGACGGGTCTCTCTCCATACTTACAGTAGATTTCTCTAATGCTTTCAACTTGGTGGATAGGTCTGCGCTGCTCTGTGAGGTGAGGAAGAGGTTCCCATCTATCTCTTTATGGGTGGAGTTTCTCTACGCTCAAGCAGCTAGGTTGTACATTGGAGACAAACATATTTGGTCTACCACTGGGGTGCAACAAGGTGATCCTCTGGGCCCACTTCTTTTCTCCCTTGTATTACACCCACTTATTCATGAGATCAGAGACAATAGTAAGCTTCTTCTTCTTCATGCCAGGTATCTTGATGATGGGACCGTCATCAGAGACACTATGGAGGTAGCCAAGGTGTTGGACATTATTCAGCGCAATGGTCTAGAGCTAGGGCTTGTTTCGAACATTCATAAAACGGAGGTGTTCTGGCCTACTTGTGATGGAAGGAAGGTTGAGAAGGGGTTGTTCCCTATGGACATTGGGAGGCTTGTGTTAGGAGTAAAACTACTTGGAGGAGCTGTTAGCAAGAACAAAAGTTTTATTGAGGAGTTGGCTATGAGAAGGACTACTAAAGCTGTTGACTTGATGCATCTACTTCCTCAGTAGCATGACCCACAAAGTGAGCTTCTTTTGTTACAGTCTTGCATGGGTACGTCTAAGCTTATGTTTGGCTTACGGATATGCCAACCCACACATGTACATCAGGCTGCAACCTTTTTTGACAAAGGGTTGCGTGGATCTATTGAGGATATTGTGATATGTGGAGGTCCTTTCTTTGGGGATCTTCAATGGCGTGTGGCATCCTTACCTATTGGACTCAATGGTTTGGGCCTATATTCAGCAATGGAGGCTTCTTTATATGCGTTCGTGGCCTCTAGAGCCCAATCTTGGGTGCTCCAAGATCATATTTTGCGAGATAGCGGGATACATGGTATGTACTTTGATTTTAACTACGCTTTAGATTGTCTATGTGTTATAATTCCATCTTTCGATCTTAATTATTTTGTTAATAAGGACACCGTCACCCCTAAAGCCCAAAATGCTTTGGCGAGTTCCCTTTTTAACTAAATCGTTAAGGGCATGGATGTTGAATTTGATATGACCGTAAGACAGAAAGCAGTCTTCCAATGTTTACAGGCTGAACATGCTCAAGACTTTCTTCTTGCTATACCTATTGATGGCCTTGGACTACATATGTCTCCAGTGGAGTATCGTACTATTCTCAGATATCGTCTTATGATTCCACTTTTTCCTATTGATGAGGTATGCCCAGTGTGCCGCAAATCTTGTTTAGACACTTTTGGGGAGCATGCAGTTCATTGTAGGGAGCCCCCATGCTTCAAGTATCGGCATGATCTTGTAAGGACGTTCTTTATGATGTCCTTAGACACGCGGGAGTTGCAGCTAAGAAGGAAGCTCCTGTGAATTTTTTGACTGATCCTCAGGAGGGGTCGACACTTAGGCCAGCAGACGTTCTTATTTTTGGCTGAGTTGGAGGAAAACATGTATGTGTAAATCTAACAGGAGTTTCCCCATTGATTGGTCTGAAGGGTGGCGACTTTACTGTGGGACATGCTGCCCGTAAAGTCGTTTCTGCTAAAGTGGCCAAACATGAGAAGACATGCATCGACAATCAACATATTTTTATCCCGTTTGGTTTTGATACTTTTGAGTTCCTAGCACCTGAGGCTGTGGAGCTTCTTAAGAGACTTCAAAAAGTTATGCATAGTAATGTAATGACTCCTAGATCTATGGATGTGGTGTTTCGGAGGATTGTATTTGTCATTCAAAAAGGGATGGCCGCGCAACTTGTTGCCCGCCTCCCTTCTATTTCCTTGTAATCTTGTAGTTTTCCTATAAGCATTGATTATATGAAAAAAGTATAATTACGTGATTTCTAAGTAATATCTTCACGTCATGTGTTCTAATTACTCGTGAGATAACAGTAGTAATGGTGGAACGACTGATGGTGGTACGGTTTTGTATTGAATTTAATGTGTTTTGGCGTTTCTATTAAAGAATTAAATGGACAAGTGTAATTTCCAAGAAATGATACTAGGGGGCTGACAAAAAACGACAACAATCAAACCCCGAATCGGAAACAAGGAGCGTGTTTTCATGGGCTTCGAAGTCGTACCTGCTGAAGCCTGAAATATGATTGAGACGAGACGGAAGTGCATATTTGCTGGAATTGAACCGCTCACCATGCATATATATGTCTAGCCAGCAACGTTGCCCTCCTCAGTCTTAAGGTTGTGATCTTGTCGAAGATTGTGGTTTTCAGTATTGTATGGTTGACTGTTCGTAGCACAATTCCAGTTTGTGGCGTTTAGATTTGCTTGAACTAAGTACTTATATCGCTGTGCCTGGGTGTAATCGAGCGAGTGCCATGGACGTCAGAGCCCTTATGGCTCTTGTGACTAAAGCATCGTCAAACAATCTTTTATCTTAACTTTAATACTCGATATTGACTTGATTAGGAGATTACAATTTTGTTATGTTTATTATAATAGATCAATGATTGCTAGGATGACATGATATTCATTATCTCTTGGTGTCTAACTCTTAATTTAATTAAAAAATAGAATATATATATATATATATATATATAATCACAATTATGCGTACTTCTAAGAAGTACATATTTTTGTTTCATTTTCAAATGGGATGTTACATAATATGATAAGTGCTTGATGACCATATTGAGTGGATGAAAAATGAATATTTTGTATTTCATTTTCTACTTGAGCTAGTTTTATATCCTTGTTAGGAATACGAGAAATGAGTAGGATCCCAAAATATGTAACTAAAAAAAATAATACAATTTAAGACGTTGTCTTTTGACTATGTAGAATATCTATAACATTTTCTTGCTCAGTATATTTGTCACATTTTATAACAGTATGTCTAGGTAGTATGAATCAACTACATGAACGCTGAAGAATTTTTTTGAAAAATTATAAAGAATATGATGACTTTTCTTTATGGACAATGTCTAATTTTCATATAAGATATTTCCTCATCTTGTGGGTCCACTCCTGCAATTTTTAGTTTTATGACCAATGATGAATAAAACACCAAAATGAAGTTATAATGATCTTATTAAGAAATAATACAATATTTTTTATTGACCAGGTAACATTACATGCATCATATAAGATGAAGCTCTTGAATGGATGAAAAATACATAACACGTCATGGAAGTTTCTCATCTGACTAATGTATTGTGTACATAAAAGAACTTTCCAATCTAATCGAGAGAATCCACAATTCCCAAAATGTGTGTTCTGACATCCATTTAGTTTTCTATTACCTTTATGTTGACACATGTCACCTCAATTCATCCACATTTCTTAATTTGAATTTCCATCAAACATATATAAAAATATTAATTTATCTCGATTAGGATAGTACAATAGATAACAATAAAAAATACCATAAGTATAATTTCCATGTTATAGATATAAATGTATAAGAAATACACACCACAAATGGTACTCAAAGGAATAAAAGTTGAAGTGTAGTCAGCTAGTATTCAAAATCGCTTAAATATGAATGCCTAATCAATCAAACAAATAGCCAAAACACAAATTTTGAGGGTAATGATCATTCTCCAACACCTTAACTCAAAGGAACATAACAATCATACCCACTCTAGTGTTATGGTTATTATTTAAATATATAATAAATGTTATTCATGAAGTTAAATATGGTTCACAGTATGTAAGAAAATATAATTATTCATGAGAAGAATCAAGATATCTTTAATATGCTTATTATTAACATTTTAGTCAAACAATTGAAGACCATCGAACAAATATTGAGTATATATATGATAATAATTGTAACACCCCTGACCTGGGTTATACCTTAACCCTAGGTGTTTTGATTAAGAAAGATGATTAAATTCTTAATCTCATCTTGTGAAAGGTAATTATGGTTCAAGAGGAACTTATATTACAATTCTTATCCTTTTTGAACATTGTTGAAATCAATGTTTTGCCTGTTTTGGACTAAAGTGCAAATTACCCAAGTTGAGGGGTTTAAGTGCAAATTGTGCATGATAATATGTTCCTCATGTGTTGAAGCATCATGAGAGTAAAGATGATGCTGAGGTATGGCTTATGGAAGCCTAAATACCAAGAAAGAGCTGATAAAGCAATGTATGTGCATGAAAACCTAGTTTTGGTGTAATGTGCAATTTACCCCAAACCCAGGGTGTAATATGTAAATTACCACTTCAATAAGGTCCCTAATGTTTCTTGGCATAAAGTAGAGAAAATAAAGTGAGAGGGGCGCCTCATTTGAATTAAGTTGGAGGAGAGAGAATCTTGATATTAAAATAATCAAGATTTAATCCTAATTGAAACCCTAATTCTATTTAGTGTAAAAACAAATATAATAATTGAAGGGCCTTCAACCAAAAACGAGATGGTTGAATTTGCTCAAGTGTGAACACATTTGTGACTTTGCTAGGCCACGAAAATATCTCAAGCAAGTGGATAACCCACTCACCATTATTATAAAGAAAAGCAATATCCACTCAAATTGGAATATTATTATAATATGATCTAAGGTGCTTAATTTGCTTTTCTTTAAATTGATGGATAATGAAGAGGAATAAGAGGCAATGAAGATAGCCTCGTCCTTAAGGATTTTGAGGGGAATTTGAGGGGGAAGAGGCGGCCATATTTTTGGAATTTAATGCATTTTAATAATGCATTTTCTCTCTCATCAATTTTCTTATAAAAGTACCTTTACCAAGCCAAAACAAAGGCTATTTCGGATTCTTTTCTTTCCTCTTGCTTGGAAAACGACTAAGGAGCTGTGGTGGAGCAGGAGGACGACCCCAACCTGTTGGTAAGGTCCTTGACCTTCGTTCTCCTTGATTCCATGGTGGTAATAAAAAATAAATCATTGATTTCTTCTTATTTTGATCTCCTCTTCAACCCTAGGCAACTTTTTCATCCAAAAGCTTGAGGACGAGTTTAGGGGGAGTTGCTAGAGCTTCATCCACCATTAATGGCGTGAGATTGAAGCTTTGGATCTCAATTGGAGGCGGGTTTTATAACTCAAACCCTTAATCATTGCTATTGCATCAATCAATTATGCTTTGTTGATTGTTTTCTTCAATTTGATACATACTTGTTTCTTTGCTGCAATTTCCATCAAGAACGGTTGCTGCTCTTGGTTGTTCGAAGGAAGGGGATGATGACATCATCCTAGATGCTTATCCAAAGAAAAGTACCAAGCCAAATGGTCTTGATATCTATTCCAAATCGTTTTAAATTGATTGGTTATGCGGTTTCAGCAAACCGTTTTAGGGAAAACGGTTTCAAGACCGTTTGATATGGTTGAACAAGCGTTGACCGTTTGGGAATCTTGTTCCTAATTATGTAGTCTAATGACCCTCCAAATTTGATGGGTTAACTCCCAAGGAATCGTGAGTTGAAGGCCAATCAATTAGATAAATCGAATTGAATTAAATGCTGATTTTCAACCTGATCAACTTGACCTGTTTGGGAAAACGGTTTCAAGACCGTTTGAGTGTGTTGACCAAGCATTGACCGTTTGGGATTCCTGTTTATAATGATGTTGGTTAATGACCCTCCAAATTTGAGGGATTAACTCCCAAGGAATCGTGAGTTGAAGCCTAATCAATTAGGGAAACCTAATTGAATTAAGTGCTGATTTTCAATCTGATTTAATTGACCTTTTTGAGTAAACGGTCTCAAGACCGTTTGAATACATTGACCAAGGGTTGAATGTTTGGGATTACTGTTCCTAATGATGTGTTCTAATGACTCACCAAATTTGAGTGATTAACTCCCAAGGAATCGTGAATTGAAGGCTATTCAATTAAGCAAACCCTAATTGTTTATGGAAGCAATAACTATGTCAAACATAGTTGTTTGTATTTGATCGGATGGTTGGTGTAACCAAATCAAGTGGAGAGAATGATATAAATGAATTCATACATGAGTATGATTCATATGGTTATTTAGGGTATGATCCTTAGTAAAGAGATCAAGAAACCCTAATTGAGAAGGTTAATGAACCTTGACCCTGATTTAGGGAAATTCTGAGTGAAACCCTAATCTAGGGTAATAGTATAACCCTAATTAAGGGTAATAGTGTAACCCTAATTAAGGGTAATGACTTGGGTAACTCTAATTTAAGGTAATGAAATACCAAACCCTAATTGGAGGAATAATGAATCCCTAATTTATGGGTAATTGAATGAAACCCTAATTGGGATGATTAGTGAAACCCTAATTGAGGGTGATTCCCTGAGAAACTCTAATTGAGGATGATTCCATGTGAAACCCTAATTGAGGGCGATGTCATATGAAACCTTAAACCTAACACAGAGTAAAGCTATGTAAAACCCTAAATTTGGGCTATAGTGCATGGAATTCTAATCATGGGCAATATGATCATAAATCATAACCCTAATGTCTGGGTAATGATATGAGTAAACCTTAATGATGAAATAATGAGTAATACCCTATAATGATGAAATATCTCAAGTGGTTGACTATAGGCAACCTTATAACAAGCAATGCCTTAATTTGAGATGAGTCCATATCATTGAAGGTAGTTGGACAATCCTTGTGTGTGATCTATGCACATCATGGTAAAGGTGATAGGTTAGTGGATGAAAGTATTAAGATGTGAGATTCCTTATTATAAGATAAGTTAATAAACTAAAGTAAGATAGAAGTGATGAGGGAAGTGATATATTGAGACATGATAGATATCACATTTATAATTTTAGGGTTGATATACCTTGATGCATCTCAAATCCAATATTTTTGGATAAGATACACAAGGAGAGTGTTATGTAAATTGTTACAATGAAATTTAATGAGTTTAACATACTTGATAAGTAAGCTAAAATGAGTAAGAGGTAATCATACCATGATAAGGATGAGAGATAAACTCATACCTTGTGTTGATGATCATTTAATGATAAATGATAAGAATATTAAATACTTGGAATGTCGATGGATGCTCCTAGATGTATGGAACAATATATTAGGGTTGGATTGATAAAATGAACATGAAACCCTAATTGATGTGAATAGTAAACCCTAACCCTGTGTAGGAAATAGTGGTGTTACTATTATATTACATGAGTTAATATGTTATTGTTGCCTAGTGAGAGGTGACAAGATGTTTAATGGCCTTGTGAGCCATATGGATAGATGTTACTTGGTAAGAAGTAACAAGATGTTTCATGGGCATGATTCAGCCCTGAATGAGGTGTATTCCTCTTATGTTGATAAGGGTTGATACCCTGTGCTATTGTGAAAAGGATTTATATCCTGTGATTATGATAATTGGTGTAATCTAATGAATGGCAAGTGAATATTACCATGTGATGATGAGATGAGAAATTATGTTTCATATGTTTTATATCTTTTCAGGTTTTGATATTTATATGCTTGCTAGAAATGAATTAGGGTTTGTATGTCCACTTGTTTGATGCAGCCTTAATTCACCCAATTGGCATAACTAATTAAGTGCAACTCTAATCATGTAGTGCCCTGTGCCGTAGAACCATCTTCAGTGTCAGAACTTGCTGGATGGTGAAACGAGTATTCCTAAGGGAAACTCGGAGCGCATATTGTTGAATATGCGGGGGTGGCAGGTTGAGGATATATATATACTTGTCATCCACAATTGCAGGTTACGGAGGATGGCTATGGTCATGCCTCAAATATTTGATGTGATTGAGGACAGCTGCGGTTGTACCTCGGATTAGAGGGTTTTGTATACCCTGTTTTCTAGTGTCGTAACTTGTACCAAGTACGGACTAGTTGTTATCAGTTGACTATATGTCACTGTTGGCAGTTTGACTGGTATGTCACTGCAGTTTACTCGTACTGACCGAGGGGAAGAGATCTTAGGATGCCGGTACTCCTAGATCTTGTACGGAACCGAATAGCCCTTCGCAGGGGTCGGTTGGACTTTGAATGGTACGATTCAAATTCCCCAGGGCATAATAAAAGATATAATACAGCCGTATAGCATATCTGTTTAGGGTTATACATGACGCTTCACATTGGATGATAACCCTTGTTTATTCTCTTTACATAAAGATGATGCTTAGTGCAATTAAGAGATAGTAATTATACTTATGTTGTGGATATGCATAAGACTGTAAATGTGTACATATAATAGTCATGCTTATGTTGATATTTTACTGCTACTGTTGATTATAATCATGATTCTAGATATCTCATGTTGATAGTTATGTTTCGCATGCTATCCATGCCTCTATAATTAGAAATACCTGACAGAGGCTTAATGCCTGTAATTAGGTTTGGTTAAAGTCCAATGCCTGGATGTGTAATCAGGATTGGTATAGTCCAATGCCTGAAACATTTATACCTGATTGATATAGTTTAATGCTTGAATAATACATGACGATTTATATAATCACATGTCTGGCATAAGTGAATACTTGTTTAGCAGATTGGCTAAGGCCAACAAATAGAAACAAGAATGAATCATGGGTGACACATCAGAATAATGAATGACATGAGCAAAGCTTGAGATGTTGAAAATGTATGGTAGATAAATGTTATACAAGTTCTTTCTATTTCTTATAAAGAGAATAGATGAATTACTGTTCAATCACAGATAGGTGTAATACTTTAAAAGATGAGAATGATCTAAACTGCTTATCCTCTGCTCAGTTTTATATAAATTAAACTACAATAATGATGTTTCTGGCGGAGAGTTATATCTCTCGCTGGGGCAATTTTCAATTGTCTCACCCCCGTGGGAACCAACATTTTTAGGTGGACGAGTGTGAAAGAGACTGATAATATCTTTCGGATGAAGAACATCAGCAGCTACAAGGACAGCAGTGACAACTCAGGTTGAGTGTGTTGTCTATCGTGTTTGGTAGATAGAAGTCCTATGTGTCGTCTCTGTACTCTCAGGTCCTCGGAGTTAGTACTTAGTGCTTTTAATGTATCGTTTTGAGATTTTGGCTTGATGCCTCGAGGTTATTATGTTGTCTGTGTTTAGATTTTAACAAGGCAGTTGATGTTGTAACCCTTGAAAAGAGATGGTATAAGATATATACTTATGAACCATGATGTAAATGTAATACATTGGTTCTTGTTGAAAGAGTTTTCCTATGATTGGGTCTCTTTGAAAAAGGTTTTAATTTTTAGTGATTTTCTATAATCCGCTTCTTAGTGAATGCTTCCGCATTAGTTAATCTTGTTTTCACGAGACGGTCGTCACAATTTAGTGGTATCAGAGCTCTAGGTTCGCTGAGTCTACAGAGACATAGGACTAAGGTAGTAGAGTCTGTTCTGGTATCATCTAGTGTATCTGATAATGTCTTCTGCTCATATAAGAGAAGAAGAACTTAAAGATGACTGGGTCACATGAGGAGATTGCTGCTGAGAGCAGCAATATTGCACCAAGAAGAGGTGCATGGGAGCAGGCAAGAGAGAGACAATTGCCTAAGAGTCTCCTAGTTGATCTATTTATGATAAGAAAATCTTTCTTTAAGTATTACTGTTGGGCAGATTAGGGAAACAGTAATGCATATAGTGGACTGGATACTAGCTTTACAATCTAGGTTATCAGTCCTTAATACAGAAGTTTGAGCTTTAAAAGAGTTCCTAAATGACTTAGTCATGTTGGAACAAGGGAAAGTCATGTGTGTATAATGATATTAAAAGTGAGGAATATGATCGCAAATAAAGTGCATACTACTTAATCTCAGTATTTATATACCCTGGCCAGGTATACAACTATTGATGATAAAGTGGGTATGGAAACTCTTAGATTGTTGTCTTTTTGATTGCTCTGATCAAGTAGTCATTCTGAGACAATCTAATGAGTATCATGAAATCAGAAATATGGAATGAATAAATGTGTGATATACTAAGTATAAGAAAGAGAAGTCTGAGATAATCTCAAATGAGCATGTTGTATGAGGAACTAAAAGTGTACTCCTCATAAGATAAGGATAAGAATAAGGGAAATGAAACCTGTTCAATAATGATGTAAGTATAATAAATGTATTTTCCCTAACGAAGAAATGGGAAATATGATGAGATCATGAGATGATCATAAACATGCTAAATGGATAATGTCATGTAATCATCCTTATAATTCCTATGCTAAAGGCAAGGAACCTAGGAAGAGCTAAAGAGTAAATGATTCATGAATAGTTGAAAATACATAAATTAATAAGAGGAATATGAATCCTTGTTTTCTTTCCTTTCAGGGACATGACCATCAAGTGGGTCTTAGGACACTTGATGTGCATAAGATAAATGTGTTCATGTGATGGATACTTAGAAAAGTATCAGTTATCTTGGACTTTAGTCCCAAGATGAGGACATATGAAACACATAATGTTCCAAGATGAAAGGAAGAGATATATATGATGTGTTTCCAACACATGTGATAGATATTAAGGTGAAAGATTATGGTATCTGAGAGATATCAGATGGGTTAGGTTGGCTACCTGGATTGGTCAACTGTGAAATTAGTCTGATTATAATAATATGAACATCATATGTTAGGGGTTTATGCTCTGCATAAACATGATACTAATAAAGAATGTATGATGCTTTTCTGAATAAGAAAAGTGTTATTTGACACAAAGTTGACTCTATAGTCAATGATGAGGGACAGTGGGGCATGTGCCTTGTGTG
This sequence comes from Alisma plantago-aquatica, assembly GCA_963693085.1. Taxonomy (NCBI): domain Eukaryota; kingdom Viridiplantae; phylum Streptophyta; class Magnoliopsida; order Alismatales; family Alismataceae; genus Alisma; species Alisma plantago-aquatica. The sequence continues at coordinate 713,609,266 of OY856414.1, read as the reverse complement.
TTGATTCTATGAGAATTTTGTATGGAAACACTTGGTGCTGATCAAAGTTTTATGGTGTATCTATAATAAGGAGATGATATGTGAAGACTAGATAGTATGATGAATAATATACATTTGTCTTCCTTTATCTGGATTTCGAGGACGAAAACCTTGTTAGGGGTTTATAATTTGTAACACCCCTGACCTGGGTTATACCTTAACCCTAGGTGTTTTGATTAAGAAAGATGATTAAATGCTTAATCTCATCTTGTGAAAGGTAATTATGGTTCAAGAGGAACTTATATTACAATTCTTATCCTTTTTGAACATTGTTGAAATCAATGTTTTGCCTGTTTTGGACTAAAGTGCAAATTACCCAAGTTGAGGGGTTTAAGTGCAAATTGTGCATGATAATATGTTCCTCATGTGTTGAAGCATCATGAGAGTAAAGATGATGCTGAGGTATGGCTTATGGAAGCCTAAATACCAAGAAAGAGCTGATAAAGCAATGTATGTGCATGAAAACCTAATTTTGGTGTAATGTGCAATTTACCCAAAACCCAGGGTGTAATATGTAAATTACCACTTAAATAAGGTCCCTAATGTTTCTTGGCATAAAGTAGAGAAAATAAAATGAGAGGGGCGCCTCATTTGAATTAAGTTGGAGGAGAGAGAATCTTGATATTAAAATAATCAAGATTTAATCCTAATTGAAACCCTAATTCTATTTAGTGTAAAAACAAATATAATAATTGAAGGGCCTTCAACCAAAAACGAGATGGTTGAATTTGCTCAAGTGTGAACACATTTGTGACTTTGCTAGGCCACGAAAATATCTCAAGCAAGTGGATAACCCACTCACCATTATTATAAAGAAAAGCAATATCCACTCAAATTGGAATATTATTATAATATGATCTAAGGTGCTTAATTTGCTTTTCTTTAAATTGATGGATAATGAAGAGGAATAAGAGGCAATGAAGATAGCCTCGTCCTTAAGGATTTTGAGGGGAATTTGAGGGGGAAGAGGCGGCCATATTTTTGGAATTTAATGCATTTTAATAATGCATTTTCTCTCTCATCAATTTTCTTATAAAAGTACCTTTACCAAGCCAAAACAAAGGCTATTTCGGATTCTTTTCTTTCCTCTTGCTTGGAAAACGACTAAGGAGCTGTGGTGGAGCAGGAGGACGACCCCAACCTGTTGGTAAGGTCCTTGACCTTCGTTCTCCTTGATTCCATGGTGGAAATAAAAAATAAATCATTGATTTCTTCTTATTTTGATCTCCTCTTCAACCCTAGGCAACTTTTTCATCCAACAGCTTGAGGACGAGTTTAGGGGGAGTTGCTAGAGCTTCATCCACCATTAATGGCGTGAGATTGAAGCTTTGGATCTCAATTGGAGGCGGGTTTTATAACTCAAACCCTTAATCATTGCTATTGCATCAATCAATTATGCTTTGTTGATTGTTTTCTTCAATTTGATACATACTTGTTTCTTTGCTGCAATTTCCATCAAGAACGGTTGCTGTTCTTGGTTGTTCGAAGGAAGGGGATGATGACATCATCCTAGATGCTTATCCAAAGAAAAGTACCAAGCCAAATGGTCTTGATATCTATTCCAAATCGTTTTAAATTGATTGGCTATGCGGTTTCAGCAAACCATTTTAGGGAAAACGGTTTCAAGACCGTTTGATATGGTTGAACAAGAGTTGAACGTTTGGGAATCTTGTTCCTAATTATGTAGTCTAATGACCCTCCAAATTTTAGGGGTTAACTCCCAAGGAATCGTGAGTTGAAGGCCAATCAATTAGATAAATCGAATTGAATTAAATGCTGATTTTCAACCTGATCAACTTGACCTGTTTGGGAAAACGGTTTCAAGACCGTTTGAGTGTGTTGACCAAGCATTGACCGTTTGGGATTCCTGTTTATAATGATGTTGGTTAATGACCCTCCAAATTTGAGGGATTAACTCCCAAGGAATCGTGAGTTGAAGCCTAATCAATTAGGGAAACCTAATTGAATTAAGTGCTGATTTTCAATCTGATTTAATTGACCTTTTTGAGTAAACGGTCTCAAGACCGTTTGAATACATTGACCAAGGGTTGAATGTTTGGGATTACTGTTCCTAATGATGTTTTCTAATGACTCACCAAATTTGAGTGATTAACTCCCAAGGAATCGTGAGTTGAAGGCTATTCAATTAAGCAAACCCTAATTGTTTATGGAAGCAATAACTATGTCAAACATAGTTGTTTGTATTTGATCGGATGGTTGATGTAACCAAATCAAGTGGAGAGAATGATATAAATGAATTCATACATGAGTATGATTCATATGGTTATTTAGGGTATGATCCTTAGTAAAGAGATCAAGAAACCCTAATTGAGAAGGTTAATGAACCTTGACCCTGATTTAGGGAAATTCTGAGTGAAACCCTAATCTAGGGTAATAGTGTAACCCTAATTAAGGGTAATAGTGTAACCCTAATTAAGGGTAATGACTTGGGTAACTCTAATTTAAGGTAATGAAATACCAAACCCTAATTGGAGGAATAATGAATCCCTAATTTATGGGTAATTGAATGAAACCCTAATTGGGATGATTAGTGAAACCCTAATTGAGGGTGATTCCCTGAGAAACTCTAATTGAGGATGATTCCATGTGAAACCCTAATTGAGGGCGATGTCATATGAAACCTTAAACCTAACACAGAGTAAAGCTATGTAAAACCCTAAATTTGGGCTATAGTGCATGGAATTCTAATCATGGGAAATATGATGATAAATCATAACCCTAATGTCTGGGTAATGATATGAGTAAACCTTAATGATGAAATAATGAGTAATACCCTATAATGATGAAATATCTCAAGTGGTTGACTATAGGCAACCTAATAACAAGCAATGCCTTAATTTGAGATGAGTCCATATCATTGAAGGTAGTTGGACAATCCTTGTGTGTGATCTATGCACATCATGGTAAAGGTGATAGGTTAGTGGATGAAAGTATTAAGATGTGAGATTCCTTATTATAAGATAAGTTAATAAACTCAAGTAAGATAGAAGTGATGAGGGAAGTGATATATTGAGACATGATAGATATCACATTTATAATTTTAGGGTTGATATACCTTGATGCATCTCAAATCCAATATTTTTGGATAAGATACACAAGGAGAGTGTTATGTAAATTGTTACAATGAAATTTAATGAGTTTAACATACTTGATAAGTAAGCTAAAATGAGTATGAGGTAATCATACCATGATAAGGATGAGAGATAAACTCATACCTTGTGTTGATGATCATTTAATGATAAATGATAAGAATATTAAATACTTGGAATGTCGATGGATGCTCCTAGATGTATGGAACAATATATTAGGGTTGGATTGATAAAATGAACATGAAACCCTAATTGATGTGAATAGTAAACCCTAACCCTGTGTAGGAAATAGTGGTGTTACTATTATATTACATGAGTTAATATGTTATTGTTGCCTAGTGAGAGGTGACAAGATGTTTAATGGCCTTGTGAGCCATATGGTTAGATGTTACCTGGTAAGAAGTAACAAGATGTTTCATGGGCATGATTGAGCCCTGAATGAGGTGTATTCCTCTTATGTTGATAAGGGTTGATACCCTGTGCTATTGTAAAAAGGATTTATATCCTGTGATTATGATAATTGGTGTAATCTAATGAATGGCAAGTGAATATTACCATGTGATGATGAGATGAGAAATTATGTTTCATATGTTTTATATCTTTTCAGGTTTTGATATTTATATGCTTGCTAGAAATGAATTAGGGTTTGTATGTCCACTTGTTTGATGCAGCCTTAATTCACCCAATTGGCATAACTAATTAAGTGCAACTCTAATCATGTAGTGCCCTGTGCCGTAGAACCATCTTCAGTGTCAGAACTTGCTGGATGGTGAAACGAGTATTCCTAAGGGAAACTCGGAGCGCATATTGTTGAATATGCGGGGGTGGCAGGTTGAGGATATATATATACTTGTCATCCACAATTGCAGGTTACGGAGGATGGCTATGGTCATGCCTCAAATATTTGATGTGATTGAGGACAGCTACGGTTGTACCTCGGATTAGAGGGTTTTGTATACCCTATTTTCTAGTGTCGTAACTTGTGCCAAGTACGGACTAGTTGTTATCAGTTGACTATATGTCACTGTTGGCAGTTTGACTGGTATGTCACTGCAGTTTACTCGTACTGACCGAGGGGAAGAGATCTTAGGATGCCGGTACTCCTAGATCTTGTACGGAACCGAATAGCCCTTCGCAGGGGTCGGTTGGACTTTGAATGGTACGATTCAAATTCCCCAGGGCATAATAAAAGATATAATACAGCCGTATAGCATATCTGTTTAGGGTTATACATGACGCTTCACATTGGATGATAACCCTTGTTTATTCTCTTTACATAAAGATGATGCTTAGTGCAATTAAGAGATAGTAATTATACTTATGTTGTGGATATGCATAAGACTGTAAATGTGTACATATAATAGTCATGCTTATGTTGATATTTTACTGCTACTGTTGATTATAATCATGATTCTAGATATCTCATGTTGATAGTTATGTTTCACATGCTATCCATGCCTCTATAATTAGAAATACCTGACAGAGGCTTAATGCCTGTAATTAGGTTTGGTTAAAGTCCAATGCCTGGATGTGTAATCAGGATTGGTATAGTCCAATGCCTGAAACATTTATACCTGATTGATATAGTTTAATGCTTGAATAATACATGACGATTTATATAATCACATGTCTGACATAAGTGAATACTTGTTTAGCAGATTGGCTAAGGCCAACAAATAGAAACAAGAATGAATCATGGGTGACACATCAGAATAATGAATGACATGAGCAAAGCTTGAGATGTTGAAAATGTATGGTAGATAAATGTTATACAAGTTCTTTCTATTTCTTATAAAGAGAATAGATGAATTACTGTTCAATCATAGATAGGTGTAATACTTTAAAAGATGAGAATGATCTAAACTGCTTATCCTCTGCTCAGTTTTATATTAATTAAACTACAATAATGATGTTTCTGGCGGAGAGTTATATCTCTCGCTGGGGCAATTTTCAATTGTCTCACCCCCGTGGGAACCAACATTTTTAGGTGGACGAGTGTGAAAGAGACTGATAATATCTTTTGGATGAAGAACATCAGCAGCTACAAGGACAGCAGTGACAACTCAGGTTGAGTGTGTTGTCTATCGTGTTTGGTAGATAGAAGTCCTATGTGTCATCTCTGTACTCTCAGGTCCTCGGAGTTAGTACTTAGTGCTTTTAATGTATCGTTTTGAGATTTTGGCTTGATGCCTCGAGGTTATTATGTTGTCTGTGTTTAGATTTTAACAAGGCAGTTGATGTTGTAACCCTTGAAAAGAGATGGTATAAGATATATACTTATGAACCATGATGTAAATGTAATACATTGGTTCTTGTTGAAAGAGTTTTCCTATGATTGGGTCTCTTTGAAAAAGGTTTTAATTTTTAGTGATTTTCTATAATCCGCTGCTTAGTGAACGCTTCCGCATTAGTTAATCTTGTTTTCACGAGACGGTCGTCACAATAATGGTGTTTGTAATTTTGTTATGAAACTCATTATGATCTTATAACTAACCTCCATGAAAAAAATTGAGTATATTGGTTTCCATTTTTATACTCGGTCAAAAAAATCATTAATATTTTATTTTTCATTTAAACAAATATAGCTACTTATAGTTAGTTCTAGAAAAACTAAATTGCAGAATGGAATTTGATTTAGAGTAGTCTTACCAGATTCCATTAGAGTCATAATGAAAGAAAATTGTGACACGTTAAAAAAAGTATAGTATATATTCGAACTAAACAATATGAAGAGTTAAAATAAATAACTACTTCATGTTTATAATTGAGTAAAGAAATTCATTAAAATCTTCATTCTTTGGAAAGATGACGTTAACTATTCTCTTAATAATTTGAGCTACAAATATATTGTACATTATTGTAATATAGCATCAAAAGAGTAAAAAAACATTTTTCATTCAATTTCTTCCATCCTCATGAGTAACATGACATTTCAACATTGTTTACGCTTATAGTTCAACCTGAAACCTCCATTTGCCAACAAACTGGTATCCCCCTTCTTACAAAAATATGAAATTGCATTGCAAGTGAACCTAAAATGATATTGAATAAAATGTGTGATTGTATATATATTTTTTATTTTTAGGTAATCAAAACTTGTGTGTAAGATCTCAACAAAACTTGCTCACTTTGCATCCACTATCACAAGAAATTTTTAATGACACATTATGGTTTGAGAAACCAATGCTAATTGAGAAACTATACATACCTTTTTTAGCAATTAATAAGTATATGCAAACTACATGTTGGGTTAAGAGATCAATTAATCATGGGATACTAATAAATATCTCAGTGTCCAAGTATCTAATGTAGGAAGACAAATTTAGTTGAGAGATAAATTACTTGGCCACAATAAAACTAAAGAATATATAATAATTAATTGGCAATGCCCAACTCTGCAAGAGATAGTAATTCAGATTTCCAATGTCCAATTCCATCCTATTTCCTAACTAAAAACAAAACCCATCCAAGAAAAAATCATAGCCCAATAAATAAGATTATATTAGCATTGTATTAATGATTATAATGGAATATCTTGCACATACTATATTACACATTGACTAATAAGTAATTTATTTCACCATCTCCACGCTAGTCATGTTTTGTTTTTTGCAGAATGACATGCCCATGTTAATTAAGAATATGACACATATGAGCAATTAATATGGGAATTTTGAAGATACTTGGATAGAACGTACCTTTAAAAGTGAACACAACAATATAACACTCTATCTTATTGTAATTTGGAATGGTTCAGAAATGAAGTAACTTAGATTTATTGGAATAAAAATCATTCAAATTGCAAATATTGATATTTATCTTATAAGAGGTACAAACTTGATATGCATGGTGCCACTCTAGCTTGCATGAAATCCCACATGGATCTTGGCACATACAATTTTGATTATTTTGTAAGTTTGAAGGTATGAAAGTTAGGGCTAGTTTGCAAAATCCCACATTTTTTACACTTGGTAATTCAGTCAAGTTAGGATCATATTGAACAAACAACTAAAAATTGAATTTTTATCTAATACAAAGATAAAAGTTGATATTCCAAAATCTACATACCCATTACCTCGGAATCCATCTCGTCATGCCTTTATTCCCTAAGTTAGAATGACAAAATGTGTCAAAAAAGACAAAAATAATACATGTATATAGATGTAAATACATAAGCCCTACATAGGAATTTATATGATGTAGAAAAAAGTTCCAACCAAAATATCTTGGAATTCTACAATAGAATATAACTGCATGAATTGTGAAGGTCATTAAAATTTTTTGTACATACAAATTACATCAAGAATCCATGGATAAACATATATCTAATAAATAAACTTGAATTGGATTGATGGGTATCTAGATAATGAAAATCAAATATTAGTGAGGAAACTGACCCGAGGGAATGCCACTAAGTGACCCTTGATAGCTTAATCTGTTGGACCCTCCAGCTACATGGGGTGGGATACTTTAAACTTATATAGTGGGATGGTCTACATGAGGGGATCATTTCATTCTTGAGGCACATAATCAAGGGTTCTATCATAGCACTTTATTGGGGATGTTGTTCATTAATGACTTGAGCTACCCCTAGCCACCTGGAAAACAACTTCTAAAGTAGATTTCTAGTGTGTAGAGAGGAATGTATAGATATAAAACTCCATAAGACAAATGCACACGTAAATATACCATCTTGCATTAAAAAATTTATAGAAATAGTGCTTTTTTATTTCTTCTGCAAAAATGAAGGGCCACATCATATCAAATTTTCTTATTCCATCATATAGTTATTTCATAATTGTAATATGTATATTTAGTACAATAAAAAATAATAATTAGAAAGGTTGAGCTATCTATAAGTTATAGTGGACAAATAAGCATTTGGAAGTGATGTTGAATTTAAAGATGCTAAATGCTTAAATAGGTAGAAGCACATCTATGATGAATTGAAAGTGACACTGATTTACTTTGGAGAAGCTAAATGTACAAATAAATAGAAGAGCACTTCTAAAATGAATCTGATCTTTTTCTTTTGAGGACAGCGGATCAGTATGAAGAAGTATTTGTGGACGTATATTTTGTATACAGAAATGTTGGGATTAGGAAAAGGATCTGGCCCATGTGTAATTGAATTTGGACTTGAGTAGGAGTTGGCTTGTGCTACCAATCCTAATAGGAGTCAAATCTAAAAGGGAAGGAAGATGGTTTCCTATGTTGAACATGGAGTTGGAGTAGGACTTGGACTAGGACTTGGACAAGGATTCCTACTTGCAACCACATACATGGAGGCCTATAAATCGTGGCCATGGGGGAGGCCATTGAGACATACACCGGTTGAGGTGTGATCTATATATCTAGTTACTTGTTGGTGCCTTTTGTGGTAGAAGAGTCGGAGAACAAGAACAACTGGAGGAGATCTCTTGGTTGAATAAGAGAGGGTTAGTGACTTTGCCTTGATGTGAAGTAGCGGCTGACAGTCGGTAACACATTGGGTGCACTGACAGAACATCTCTTTTGATTGATAAGATAAGGCCAACAACTTTCCTTAAAGCAAAGTAACGGTTGGCGGTTATAGAAACAGTTAGAGGCAATGGTCCGACTCAATCAATGGTCATAGAGGCATCCTGTAGTCCCCAACAATGACAGTGGCCTCGTGAGGAGATCATATAAAGAGTGAGGTTTCATACACACTGGGTGTGATTCTCTTCTTCCTCATCTTTGTTCTCATATAGGGAGGGATACCTGGATTTAGGAGTCATTAAACCCAGACAGTGTGAGTTGTAATCTTAGTTACATAGTATTTGTTGGCCGATATTACCCTGTGGTTTTTCTCTCCTTGTCTTGGGGAGAGTTTTCCATGTTAAATTTGGTGATTCTTCTTTGGGTTTATACACTTGTCGGTAATGCTTCTGCAATAAGTTTTATCACATCCAGGACCGTATCAGTACAACATCCCCAACAAGTGGTATCGAAGCGCAGGCTGTAGATAGTGGTCTAGATGGGGAAGGATGAAGATGTGACAATGATAAAGTTGAGAAGCACAAAGTGGTAGATTTAGAAACCCAAGATGGAGGATATACTATTGCAAAGATCTGTACGATCCGATTGAGGGACAAAAGCTAGAGAGTACATATGAGGCTGACTGAAGGAAATTAAACATGAAGACTGTTGGACCAGTTTGAAAATGGTTCGACCTTTCCGTGTTCCATCATGTCTCAAAAAAGATAAATGCCAAAGATCTGTGGGAGAAGCTCAAGAAGTTATATGAGCAGAGCACTGTAAAAATAAAGCTATTTGATTAGAAAGTTAGTGAACCTCAAGTATCGGGACAGTACAAGCACCGCCGAGCATATGAATGAATTCCAAAGCCTTGTAAATCAACCGGGGTCCATAAAGATGGTGCCTGATGATGAACTCCATGCTCTACTTCTTCTAGGATCATTACCTGATAGTTGGGAGATGCTCGTAGTGACCGTCAGCAATTCTGCACAGGAAGGCAAGTTAACACTTGTCCAGGTGAAGAGAAGTCTATTGAATGAAGAGACTTGGCGATGACCCTCAGGAGATAGCGAATCAGAGGTGCACTTCATAGAGAGTAGAGGCGTTGATAGAGTGAGAGACTGTGACAGATCCAAGAGCCACAGTAACTCCCAGAATCACGAAATGTCTCGTGGTAGATTCAAGTCGAAGAGTGGTAGAGGGTGCTTCCAATGTGGCAAGCCAAGTCATTTCAAAAGGGATTGCAAGGTTTAGAAAAAGAAAAATGAGTCTGAAGTCAAATACATGCAATATGACGACAAGAATACTACAATGAAAATCTCAGATGATAGGGATGATGATGACGATGTGGTCTTAACAGTCCAAGAGAAGTGTTTGCATGTTGAGGATGATGATTTTGAGTGGGTAGTGGATACTGCAGCTTCTTATCATGCTTCATCGAGTAAATAATTCTTCACTTCATACATGAGGGGAAATTTCGAGAGGGTGAACATGGGAAATTCTAGCTTCTCCAGAATTATCAGGATTGAGGACATTTGTGTTCAAACAATTGTCGGTTGCACGCTTACACTGAAGGATGTTCGTCACATTCCAGATTAGCATTTGAGTTTGATATCTGGTTCATTCTTTGATAGAAAAGGTTGTCATCTGGAATTTTGTGGTGGGAAATGCAAGATCAACAAGGGCACCTTAGTTATTGTGTGGGGAAAATTATGTTACACATTATATAAGACCCAACTTAAGGTTCTCAAAGGCGGCCATATATATGTAGTTGAGGATCACTAGATAGATCTATGGCACAGACAACTAGGACACATAAGCAAGAAAGGATTCAAGCTTTTATCAAAGAAAAGATTGATTCCTTGTGGCAAGGATATTGGTCCCAGTTCATGTGATGCATGTCAGACAGGAAACCATCAACGAGTTTCTTTCAAGACGAGATCAAAGGTGAAGTCACAGCTTCTGCAGCTGGCTCATTCGGATGTCTGCAGTCCGTTTGAGGTGGCTTCATTGGGTGTCAATAGGTATTTTGTCACATTCATTGATGATGCATCTAGGAAGGTGTGGGCCTACTAGCTGAAGACAAAGGATCAGGTATTTCAATATCTTCATAAATTTCATGCCATGGTGGAGAGGGAGACAGATAAAAAGCTAAAGTGTCTCCACACGGACAATGGAGGATATTACACCTCCAGGGAGTTCCAGGATTATTGTGCAAAACACAGAATACAACATGAAACGATAGATCCCGGTACACCACAACACAATGGTACAACTGAGAGAATGAACAATACCATAGTGGAGAAAGTTAGATACATGTTGAAGACTGCAAAGTAGCCAAAGACATTCTAGGGAGAGGCAATGAGTACTTCCTACTATCTGATTAATTGATCTTCATCATTTCCTTTGGGTTTTGATATACCTGAGAAGGTATGGATAGACAATGATGCATCCTATGTTCATTTGTGAGTATTTGGGTGCAAGGATTATGCACATGTTCCAAAGGAAAAGAGGAAACGGTTGGATGATAAAGTGGTACCATGTATCTTTCTTGGCTATGGAGATCATCAATTTGGCTGTAGGTTATGGGATCTTGTAAAAAGGACCATGACCAGATACAAAGATGTGATTTTTTGTGAGAGTCAGACAGTTATAGAGCATGAGAGTGATGATACAGAGGCTGCATGATTAGGTGATAGTTCTTATGATGATGAGTATGAGGATGCTTCATCTTCTTCCCAGGTGCAATCTTCAGATGATGAAGAAGAACAACAAGATCACCCTGAGCAACAAAGTGAGAGCATGTCGAGTATTCCTGTTCTAGACGTGTAATTGATTTATTCAGATTTATAGTCAGAGACTTCTGGGTAGGGGGAGCAAGATCATCACTAGACAGAGTCCTCATAGCAATAGTTGAGGAGGTCTGACAGAGCTCGTCATCCTTCATCCAAATATCTGACATCTTAGTATATTCTCATTACTGATCAGGGGGAGCCAAAGACTTATCATGAGGCATAAAATCATAGAGATAAAGCATAGTGGCATCAGACGATGCATGAGGAGATATCTAATTTATAGAAAAATGATACCTATTAGCTTGTGGTGCTTCCCAAGGACCGAAAAACAATAAACAATAAGAAAGGACACTGCAGTGGATCTTCAGTTGTTGCATCAAAATTGGAGGAGCATTGTTAGATGATTTCTACACTTTGGTACAGAAGGTCAAAAATAAGGTTTTCATCCATGATGGATTGAATTACCAATCAAGGAGAGCCAACAAAGTTCCAGGTTTGGGCATGGAGAAAGAAGCAGTGCTTCCATGATACCTCTTCTAGTTGCTTGGGAACAACGTGAAGTCAAGATGAGGCTTTAAGAAAACGGATGAAAACAACAAGATGATGACATGCTTGAAAATGATGGATCCATCACATATGGTGATGAGGTCCAGAGGCTACTCTAGATGATTGTTGAAGACAACGTCTCCCTCATGGGCTAGAAGGAGAGATTGTTGGGAATAGAAAAAGGATCCGACCCATGTCTGATTGGATTTGGAGTTGAGTAGCAGTTGTTGTGCTACCAATCCTAATAGGAATCAAATCTAAAAGGGAAGGAAGATGGTTTCCTATGTGCAATATGAAGTTGGACTAAGACTTGGAAAATGATCCCTACTTGCAATCATATGCAAGGAGACATATAAATAGAGGCCATGAGGGAGGCTATTGAGACATCCACCGGTTGAGGTGTGATTCCTCCAGTTACTTGTTGGTGCCTTTTATAATAGAAGAGTCGGAGAACAAGAACAACTGGAAGAGTTCTCTTGGTTGAATAAGATAAGGTTAACGACTTTTCCTTGAAGCAAAGTAGCTGCTGGCAGTCGGTGACACATTGGGTGCACTGATAGAGCAACTCTCTTGGTTGATAAGAGAGGGCCTGTGACTTTGTCTTGAAGTAAAGTAGCGGTTGGCGGTTACAGAAACATTGTTGTCATAGCGGCAGCGGTCCGACCCAATAAGCGGTCACAACGGTGTCAAGTAGTCCCAGCAATGATAGTGTCCTCGTGAGGAGATCATGTAAAGAGTGATGTTTTGTACACACTGGATGTGATTCTCTTCTTTTTTATTTTTGTTCTCATGTGAGGAGGGCTACTTGAATTTAAGAGTAGTTAAATTGAGACAATGTGAGTTATAATCTTAATTACATAGTGTTTGTTGGCCGGTATTGCCTCGATAATTTTCTCTCCTTGTCTTGGGGAGAGTTTTCTACATTAAATCTGCTGATTCTTCTTTGAATTTATACGCTTTTTGGTAACCCTTGTGCAATAAGTTTCGTCACATCCGGGACCGTATCGGTACCGTATACCCAATAGGAAACTCGTAGAGCCATATCTGAAGAGCAGTGATACCTAGGGTGGAACATATGAAAAGCATATGCGGTCAATGTTCATAAAGAAAACCAAATCTGAAATCAGCATAATTTCGTTTCTCACCCCCATGCACATTAAATAACAACTGTCTGAAATCTATCAGAATATAATTCTGCTCATCCAGAAGAGATTGGAGCATATTAGACAAACCTAAATATATAACACGGTTAATATTTTATTTTTTGAACACAATAGAGAAAGGTGGTTTGGTGTTGACATACGTGTTCAGGTTCATCTGTGTTTACATAGCTCGTAGGCGTGCTTGAGTACGCATCCTCCAGATCAAAGACCATATATGCTGGTGACGATAGTTTCAGATCGATAATAGCCTATGGAGGTATCCGAGTCGAGAACTCTGATACTCGAGATGTGAATCTCAGCAGTCATGTTCTCGGACAATGTTCATGAGATTGAACCAGGAAACTTTTGTTTAGATATTGATTGCAAAGGTGCCACCAGAAATTAAACCACTCTTCGAAGTAACAGTGACGGTAGAATCTGGAACAACACTGAAAGTCATTGAAAATCAAACCAATCTCCTGGTGACAACGTTATTGGCCACCAGCGGGGCCTTCATCGTGTTTCTTCCACTAGTTGCGTTGAGTTCTTGCAAAGAGGATGTGATCGAAGTTGTTTCTTTGATAGTATTCAGTGGCTGTTGCAGTATGAGTAGGATGAGAAGGTTAATGGAAATGGCCCTGTGCAGCTAGCTAGAGCAGGATGATGTTATATATTACTAGACGTATATTCTCCTTGCTTGTACTTCTCTTCTTCCGCTAACTTCACTTTTTTTCATCTTCCCCTTGTCCTTCTACCGTGGTATACCAAATTTTGTAGAGTAATCATAGGATGCGTACAACAGGAGTTCCAATCGTACCAAGACTCTGCATGGAGAAATCCAATCAAAAGAGGCCTTCACGATCAGGCTATGTAGAGAAATATTGAATCGTACGCGGGTAGATCTATAATATATAGTCACATGCGCTGATAGATCAAGCAGTCACATGTTTTTAATATGAGGACGGAGACGAGTATTTTTGTGTTGGTCCTTAGTATGGTAATAGTATATCACTTGTACATAAATGACGTATAACGTCACATTTGATGTCGTCGCTTGGAAAGAAAAAACCGACGCCAGTATACTACGACGTCGGCTTAAAATGACAACTGACGCCTATATGTGAATGCCGGCCGATTTACAAAAGAAACAAATATCACTTTTACTTTAACGTCAGTTTTTTGACATAAAAACCGACGTCAAAATCAACCGCGAAATACAATTTTTCAGGGAAAAAAATTGCCTCCAAAATTTTCAATTCGAACCGACGACAAATGTTCCGCGCCAAGACCTGTGAAAATTTTTATCCACTAATTGGTCGCTCAAAGAACCGACGATTAAATATCCTTCACGAGGCAAAATTCATTCCCTTATTTATCGTCAGTTTTCGCATAAGAACCGACGAGGTTGTGTGTTCGCGTGTTGTCCCCATGAAAAATTCCCCCCCAAAAAGTTACAAATAGGTGTCGGTTTAGTTTTATAACTGATGTCTATTATTGTTAGGCGTCGGATTATTTTGTTAACCGATGCCGATAGTTAACTTAATAGACCCGCGCGAGCCAGATCGACTCTTCCCCTGTTTAATTCTCGATTCTCTGAGTAGAGTGAACTAGGTCTGGCAATTTTTTCCGCCGTCTCCGCGCCGCCTCCCCTTCTCTGCTCACCGGACGCCTGCCTTCGTGAGGAGCTTCAAGCTGCTCACCGCCTCCGGGCGCCGCCAGTCGCCGCCACGAGGAGCTTGAAGCTGCTCACCGCCGGAGCTGTTGCTGCCATCCAGTCACCGCCAGTCGCCAGCCGCCACCACATGCTCCCATTGCCGCCACCACCTGCTCTAGGCAGAGCGAGGAGCCTTCCTCTAGCCACCTCCAACTGCTCCAGTCGCCGCCACTGGCCACCGCCTGCACCTCCTCTGCTTCACCTCCAGCGCCGACCACCTTTACCTCCAGCCTGGCCACCTCCACCTCCGACTGCCACCACTACAACCTGCTCGATCCACCAGTGCGGTGAGTGGTTAATCAATACTAGATTTGAACTTAGGTTTAATGATGCCACCATATAGTTGATTACTATTGATTAATTAGGATTAATGATGCATTAATGAATTTAATTAATTAGATTTGCACTTAGTTTCTCTAAGATTTTGTAGTTGATTAATATTGATTAATCAGGGTTAATGATGTATGAATGAATTTAATTAATTGATATTGCTTTCTTTCTCTCTTGTTAGTGATTGATTTAACTTAGTTCAATAATTGTTCTTCAAGCTTGTGTAGTTGATTAATAATGATTAATTAATGTTAATGATGAAGGAATGAACACAAAATGGAAGAATGAATTGAATTAATTGATGTTACACAAAAATTAGGATATGAATGATGAAACGATGATGATGATGATGATGATGATGATGATGATGATGATGATGATGATGATGATGATGATGAAAAAGAAATATCTGTGTTGGTTCACCCCTAATGGAGATGACGACGACGATGATTATGATGATGACGATGATGATGATGATGATGATGATGATGATGATGATGATGATGATGATGATGATGATGATGATGATGATGATGATGATGACGACGACGACGACGAAGATGATGATGATGATGATGACGATGATGACGCCAACGATGATGATGATGATTGACGTGTATTTTACTACGCGCTAAAAACGCAAGTGTACGCGTCGAGTAATATAGGCCTTTGCGAGGCCCGAGTCGAACACAGGGATACATGAATTATTGGAGACTCCTACTAACTAATTGCAATCAGCTAGGCCGAATGACAAAGTAGGGTTGTTGTTAAAACTAAAAGAAAATAAAAATAAAACAAAGCAAACAATCGATTAAAGGTTAATTTAATCAATTCAAAAGGATATCTTTAGGATTGCGGTTTCACCGCGGGTCAACATTGCATTAGGTTTCATATAACTCCTCAATCTTCTCTCTCTTTCCGGGTAGTGGCCTGAAAACAGAATTACCCACTGTCGTGGTGTAATCCACTACTTAGGTTTAGGTTGATTCCACCGTCGTAGTAATCATTCCCCTAAACTAAGCGCATTACGAACGATCTCTCAGTTTCCACCATTAATTTTACACCTCCTTTGTCAAGGGATTTATCGCTTAATGTAGATTTCGTCTCTTTTCAACTATTAATCCTTCTGTCGAAGTGATTAAGGGTATTAGGTTATTATTATGGTGATCATTCATAACAATATATATGGAGAAAGTAAAACTATACCACGGATTTAAGAGAGAAAATATGAATTATTAATATAAAATTGTCATACAATGCATTCCCGGGCTACTCCCGGTCCTAAAGATGGAGGGTTTTAGCCTCGCATGTTCATCTTGCACAAATACATAGTAGAAATAGGGGAATTCATAAGAAAAACGTGAATTAAGTGGGAAAACCCCTGAACGGAGAAGAACCGGTGGATCCTCTGCGTAGAACACGAGCTTTCCCGCCTCTCGGTGGTGAAATTCGTCTTCGGCAGCGTCCGGATCGACATGGATGAGCTTCTGGCCTCCGTTCTCCTTTTTCCCGCTCCTTCGCACTTGTGCAATGACAAATTCGATTCCCCCCTCGTGTCGGCGGCCGTCATTAGGTATAAGTCCCTAATTAGGTCGTCAAATAACTCCAACCGTCCGATTGAGATCAAAACGAATCCAACGCATATCTGCCGGCGTCGATACCATCGACGCGGGTCGATGGTATCGACCCAGCGTATTAGCGGCAGCCTTCTTTTCTTTTCGTCTGAGTGCCTGTGTCCATCTCGATACCATCGACCAGGGTCGATGGTATCGACTCTCTTTAGCGTCGGTTGTTGTCGTTTAGCGACACTGTAGCCTCCATGCGTCGATGGCATCGACTTGGGTCGATGGTATCGACGGATTCCTCGCCAGCAACCTGAAGGGATGTCGATGCCATCGACTTGTGTGTCGATGGTATCGACTCTGTGTTGCTCCTCTCGGCTGGCAACCTGTGGCTTGGTCGATGGTATTGACTTCCGTCGATGGTATCGACGGAAGCAGATACTTGTTTTTCCTAAAATTCCAAAACAAGACCAAATAAATCCACACAAATTATGATAAATAATGCTCAAAATGATACAACTAAGGGGATTTGACATAAAATGATGGCAAAGACCGAAATGAGTGAATTATGCAATATTATCCATAAAAATGACTAATTAGAGCATAAAACACATATGAAAAAGGTCTATAAATGTGACTCAAAATCATCGCATCAAACTCCCCTAAGCTTAAACATTGCTCGCCCTCGAGCAACTAATCCTTAGAATAGAATTGCAGATGTCAACTGAAAAACAACACACCAACCCAACATCCCATGTGACTCCCACTGAACATTCTCAAACCGGCCTTCTCTAACCACAGAACAGTAATTATCCTAAAGGCGACAATAATCATCCATAAGAGAAATTATCCTTAAAACCGATGAACGCTATCACATAAGGCAGTTAACATAATAAAACTCGCCGATTTAGCATTGGTGCATCTTGTGATCGCCTACACTACGTTGCTCGCCCTAACTACCATCTACATGGAAGCAATTCTCCTAATAATCATTAGTGAGGAGAAATTCACGGTGGCCTACCAATCCGAGCAACGGGTGGATGGAAATGGGTGGTTCATGGAAGAACTTGGAAGTATTGTACAAATTCAACATGCATAAAACAAAAATGTCCTAAATGATGCAAATGCACATTAGAAACGCCCTAATGCCTAAAATTGGGTGAAATGATGCGTGCACTAACCTTCCACCCCAAAATGAGATTGAAATCTAATTAAGCCACATCATGTACTCAATTTTCCTGTAATGCGAGTGATATCATGTTCCTTTCTCCCTCTTTCCACTTTCTTCTAAATTCTTTTTTTTTCATATTTTCAGAATTTTTTCTTTTTTTTTTCAAAAAAGTTTTTTTTTTCTTTCTTTAGCCCACATATCCATAATTGCTTAGAGATACATGTATTGGGCTACTTCCTTCATGCTTGGAAATCTTTACAATATTTCGAAGGTATGGAACAGTTTAGATCACTTTTGAGGAAAAAATTGAGATACATGGTGTACTTTATGCATGAAAACCATGAGTGCAACTACATGACATGAATCCCTATATTTGTTCTTTTTATGCAAAAGTATGGAAAATATTAATGCAAGTCCTATCTAAATGCTATGCACACAAGAAGGAATTCTAACTGCACTTTACTTCCAATTCTTAGGTAGATTATGGAAAAATGAAGTGGAATGATCACAAGATTAGATGACTGAACCTTAGAAAAATATTATGTGTCCCTCCTTACTGACCTGTGTAGTAGTTTAGAGGGTTCTCTCTCTTACATCCAATTAAAGTCTCATTACCATTTGGTTAGGTTAGGCTCAAACAACCGTTACTATCCACTTTTCATGAGTCAATAGGAGTATAGGTATGAAATGTTGTTTTAAAGTTGACATAATCAATCATTTTCGTAGGATAAGTTCCCCAAGGACAACCAAGTCAAGCTATCCAAGGACACAATTTTTTTTTTAAATTTCCCTTAAATTTCCCATGAATTTAATAGCAAGATGACAAACTTTTACGACATCCACAGTTACACTAGATAGCACGTGGATCCTACCAAAACTAAAAATGCAAGAAACAAATAACACTGCTAAAAACTAAAAACAATAAAAGAAAAGATAGAGTTGTTCCAACTACCCCCCTAAGCTTGAATTCGACTATGGCCTCATAGTCAAAAACAATCTTAAGAGTGGAACAGAGATACCCTGATCATTCTTGTGGAGGCGGAGGTGGGTACTGTGGGGCCGTAGGATCCCAAGAAGGATACTCCCCCTGGAAGCTCGGATCGTAATGGGTCCTCGGCGGAGGCTGTAGATAGCCTCCAAAGTAGCTCTGACTCCAGTAATGGTCGTAAAAGGGCTCCTGTTGCATCTCCATCCTTTGCAACCGATTGTGTATCTGCTGTTGGTTGTCGAGGAGGAGACGTTCATTCTCAAACATCGCCCTTTGGTTGTTAAGTAACCGGTTCGTAGTATCCTGAATACCGGTATACATGTCTAGATGCTGCTGCTGTGTCTGATGTATGTCCTGCAGCATCGTATACATGCCTTGCATTGAGTAGACATCCTCGGCTGGCTGCGAGGGATGTGATGATGGCGGCGGGGGCTGTGATGATGAAGACGCACCCGGATGTATCCTAGGACGCTTCTGGGGTGCTACCCATGCGCGAAGAGGTGTGAAAGCCTCCTCTTCCTCCTCAGCCTCGCCTTCTTGTCCATCGTTGGTGCCTTCTTCTTCATCGGACTCGACGGCTATGATCGGCCACCTGAAGTGCTGTGCGCCCTCGATGTTGAAGACGGCGTCAGGCAGTGCGCATTCCTGGTAAGTGTGGTTGACGTGGCAGTGTGCGTACGCCAACCCATCCCGGAGAAGGATAAGGTTTGAACGGTGCAGATGTTGCACGTTCACCTTACTCCTCGTGGAAATCGGAGTCATGGACTAGAAATTCAGCCCCAAGTACAACACCAATTTGGTGATGAGCCCACCAAAATGGATCGGAGCCTTCCTTGTACTCCTCTTCACCGCCAGAATGCGCTGCAGAAAGAACGCACCCCAGTTGCATTCTTGTCGCTTTAGGAGCATGTAGAGGAAGAAAAGATCGCTCTCCTGAAACTTGCTCAATGCTAAATCACTTCGAGCAAAGAACGTAAGGCTCAACATCTGGTGTAAGACCCGGATGAAGGGATGCTCGAAGTCCGCTACCGTAGCATTGTGGTAGCTCACTGTCTTTCCCACCGACACTGTGACTAGCGCGACGAAGATCTTGTCGTAGTCGGTGCGGGAATCTGGGCGCCGGTGATCATGTTGGGAGTGGTTCCAGTTAAAGATGTTGTTGAACTACTTAAGAGTGATGTTGTAGTTGATGTTGAACAGCCGGAACGATACCCGGCCCTTGATCCACTCACGGTCCGATGCAACCACGTCGTTGGGCACAACGCAGATGTCGAGGGACGCCATAAACTCTGCCACCAATTCCTTGTAGGTGGGCCATTCACCGAAGAACGGCTGCCCATCCGCATGGTGCTCCAGCTCGTCTGGCCTTCTGCTGGTGTGGCGTGCTTGACCCTTCAGCACATAGGCCAAGTTGGCCTCGAATCCAAGCTCCTGGATCATTCCCCGGTCCACATACCGGGTCGGCTCGATCTTCCGCTTCATGATTTCCTCATAGACCTTCCTCACCTCTGCGGATGGGTGAACCAGGCGCGGATGTGAGACTGAAGCAGTAGGGGGTGGCACAAACTCTGCGATCTCCATAGGATTCGCGCGAGAGGACGATGATCCGGCGGCGTGCACTATTGTTGCAAGAAAGATGGGATTAGAAGAAGAGAGCTCGGGGAAGATGGAGAAGTGATTCTCTACTCGGTGAATATCCTTGCTGGATGTTGCTGCTCTTCAGTCTTGGAGGGCTCGGGGGAGTGCTCGGCGCAAAGGAGGAAGTTTGCTCTGAAGGTGTGACGTCAAATGACGTTGCAATTCTCCTTATATAGACTTGGCCGGCGCTACTGTTGACCCGTCGATACCATCGACGCGGGTCGATGGTATCGACACGTCTCGATGCTATCTGCCTCCCTCGCGAGTATCGACGGCTGACGATTGCTGGATTGTGAAACCCGGATTGCTGACCTGTCGATACCATCGATGAGAGTCGATAGTATCGACGCAGCACCCGGATCGCTGACGTGGACTCACGATCGTCGTCGATGTCTTTGCGCGGATCGGTGACATGGATGTCGATACCATCGACTGGTGTCGATGGTATCGACTTGACTTCATTGCGACACCGCCACTTTTTCACTTCAATCTGTGACCATGTCGATACCATCGACAAGGCCGTCGATGGTATCGAGTTGACTGAGACAAATCGTTTTGAACTTCTCCAGAGATCTCGATGGTATCGACTGGCATGTCGATACCATCGACAATTATTGCGCAACCTGCCTGTAGGTCTGTCAATACCATCGACGGGACCGTCGATAGTATCGACTCAGAGCGATTTTTGCAGCTGTCAACCTGAACCTATGTCGATACCATCGACCAGTGTGTCGATGGTATCGACCCTGCCTGTGCCTGCACATTGAACAAACAGATCAAGGTATCTTCTTTACACTAGAATTTGAACGAAATGAAAGAAATCTATGACTATAATTAAACTATCCTAATGTACCGATGGTTGGGTTGCCTCCCAACAAGCGCCCTTATTTAACGTCTTAGGCTAGACGGTATGAAGCTCATCATCTTTTCACATTGGAGACTGCGCTTAGAGGATCATGCGGTAATTTGAATTCAACTCGATCTCCTCCAATTCCTAAGGACAAAGTACCTCTCCCTAAGGCAGTCACGACGTCCGCTGTTGCTTGAAACGGTCTTCCTAGAAGAATTTCACAGCTTTGGAGCGGTGGCATATCAATAACAACAAAATCCACCGGAAATATGAATCTATCCACTTTGACTAGAACATCTTCACATACTCCATAGGGTCTCACGGTAGACCCATCCGCCAATTCAATTGTTGCGGCCAACTTCTTTATCTCTTTTAACCCCAGCTTTTGAAATGTCGCCAAAGGCATGAGATTTATGCTAGCGCCGGAATCACATTGCACTTTAGGAAAATGTCGACCACCTATTGAGCACGGAATGTAAAAACCTCCTGGGTCTTTTCTCTTCTTTGGCGAACTCCCATGTATCATAGAGCTCACCGTCCCGTTCATCCAACAAATATCATCGTCTTTTATCCGCCTCTTCTTATTGATGATTTCCTTGATGAACCTCCCATAGGCGGGTACTTTCTCGGTCATCTCCACTAATGGAATATTGATGTGGAGTTTTTGGAATATCTCCAGGAATTTCTTAAAATGACGATGCTCTTTCTTTGACTTTGGCTTAACCAAATTTGAAACATCTGCTGCCTCAGCGCGCCTGTGAGGTGGCACATATGAGCTTTTCGGGGGCACCTCCCCCAAGCTTGCTTCAATCACTCCCTCCGACGTGGGCTTTGGCGAGACAACCTCAATGGTAACAGCTTGTTGTCGTTTCTCTCTCACGTTCGCTGTCTCCGCACGTGCTTAAACAACCTACAATTCTTCTTCTTGCCTACATGGAGATACAATATTCATAACTCTCTCTGATTTTCTAAAGAAAGGGTTTCCGCCCGGCAATCCGTAATAAGTGCGTGGATACGGTATCGCCGGTGTCGCATGCGTATTAAACGTCATTCTTCTTTCTTCTACAACTTCTTGCACCTGAGATTCCTCCTCACTGTTTACCACAGACATATACTTGACCTGATGGTGTGCTTGGGCCACATTTGCATTCTCGGCTGGTTTCTGTTGATTGGCGTGCTTGATGGCCGCCACTTCACTCGAAATCTGTGCCACGGTGGTTTCCAATGCCCTCATTTGTGCTCCATGGCTTTGCAGCGTCTGCCCAAACTTGGTTAGAATATCACCTTGAGATTGCAATTGCTTACCAAACATGGCCATCATCTCTTGGTTTTGCTGTACCATTTGACTCAGTAGTTCTGTGTTCTTATCCTCAACTCTTGGCTATGTCTTGGCATCCGGATCCTGCAGAAAATTATTTGGATCCTTCCATGAAAACTTTTTATCCTTCCTCCATGCATAGTCATTGTTTCTATAGCCCTGTTGTTGCATGAATTTCACTTGGGCTTCTTCATCCTCAGATGCATCTTCCTTAGCTAGCAATTTCTTGGCTAGAAGATCTAACTTATCGTTCAGCTCCTTAACTATTCTGGATTCGCCAGCAGCCTTGACCTGCTCCACAGCACCTCTTTCACCCCATGACTGTTTCCTAGCCATGTTCTTTAATATATCCCAACATCTGGTGTCCGTATTGTTCAGAAAGAATCCTGACCCAGCTGAATCCAGATTACTCCTATCGTGCTCGGAGAGAGCAAAATAGAAGATTTTCACTTGTGTCTCTTTATCCAGCCCATGATGCGGACACCTCCTCAACATAACCTGAAATCGCTCCCAGGTCTCAGAATATGTTTCACCAGCCTGTTGGGTGAAATTATGAATCTTCCGGATCATGTCGTTGGTCTTCTCAGGAGGGAAAAACCTCTCAAAGAAGACCTCCACCATATGGTCCCAGGACTCCACGAACTCATCGTCTAGATTATGTAACCACTCTCGTGCTGCTCCCGCCAATGAACTTGGGAAAAGCTTGAGATAAAGTGCAGTCTGCGGAAATCGGTCAATTTTCACCATATCGCAGTTCTCAACAAATTGGCTGATGTGCGCGACGGGGTCCTCATTCTTGAGCCCATGGAAAGCATTTGATTTCACCAGATTTATCAACGCCGGATCAATCTTATAAGTAGGTATGTTGATCGCCTGCTTCTTTATAGGCCCCTTTGAAGCTGATGAGGAAGAAGCTTTGATCTTCTCCCATATGGTCTGTGGCTCGGCCACGTCTTCTTGTTCAGATTCAGAATCTATCTCTTCTTGGTGCTCTTGTTCGTAATACTCCTCGTCCTCAGGTCCCAGAAACGGAACCTCGGGTGCGCGACCTGCATAGTCAGTACTACGTGTATGCACCATGCACAGTACCTGAAATGAGAAAATTCGAGTTCAATACAGTGCTATGACGAGTATAAAAATTATCAAACAATTTAAAAATATTTGAAGTTGTTTCAATCTAAATAAAAAAAAAATTTGGCCTAGAGTGGCCGCTCTTAGCACTCGAAGTGCCAACAATTCGCCGTATCCCCGGCAACGGCGCCAAAAACTTGACGTGTATTTTACTACGCGCTAAAAACGCAAGTGTACGCGTCGAGTAATATAGGCCTTTGTGAGGCCCGAGTCGAACACAGGGATACATGAATTATTGGAGACTCCTACTAACTAATTGCAATCAGCTAGGCCGAATGACAAAGTAGGGTTGTTGTTAAAACTAAAAGAAAATAAAAATAAAACAAAGCAAACAATCGATTAAAGGTTAATTTAATCAATTCAAAAGGATATCTTTAGGATTGCGGTTTCACCGTGGGTCAACATTGCATTAGGTTTCATATAACTCCTCAATCTTCTCTCTCTTTCCGGGTAGTGGCCTGAAAACAGAATTACCCACTGTCGTGGTGTAATCCACTACTTAGGTTTAGGTTGATTCCACCGTCGTAGTAATCATTCCCCTAAACTAAGCGCATTACGAACGATCTCTCAGTTTCCACCATTAATTTTACACCTCCTTTGTCAAGGGATTTATCGATTAATGTAGATTTCATCTCTTTTCAACCGTTAATCCTTCTGTCGAAGTGATTAAGGGCATTAGGTTATTATTATGGTGATCAGGCATAACAATATATATGGAGAAAGCGAAACTATACCACGGATTTAAGAGAAAAAATATGAATTATTAATATAAAATTGTCATACAATGCATTCCCGGTCCTAAAGATGGAGGGTTTTAGCCTCGCATGTTCATCTTGCACAAATACATAGTAGAAATAGGGGAATTCATAAGAAAAACGTGAATTAAGTGGGAAAACCCCTGAACGGAGAAGAACCGGTGGATCCTTTGCGTAGAACACGAGCTTTCCCGCCTCTCGGTGGTGAAATTCGTCTTCGGAAGCGTCCGGATCGACAAGGATGAGCGTCTGGCCTCCGTTCTCCTTTTTCCCGCTCCTTCGCACTTGTGCAATGACAAATTCGATTCCCCCCTCGTGTCGGCGGCCGTCATTAGGTATAAGTCCCTAATTAGGTCGTCAAATAACTCCAGCCGTCCGATTGAGATCAAAACGAATCCAACGCATATCTGCCGGCGTCGATACCATCGACGCGGGTCGATGGTATCGACCCAGCGTATTAGCGGCAGCCTTCTTTTCTTTTCGTCTGAGTGCCTGTGTCCATCTCGATACCATCGACTAGGGTCGATGGTATCGACTCTCTTTTGCGTCGGTTGTTGTCGTTTAGCGACGCTGTAGCCTCCATGCGTCGATGGCATCGACTTGGGTCGATGGTATCGACGGATTCCTCGCCAGCAACCTGAAGGGATCTCGATGCCATCGACTCTGTGCTGCTCCTCTCGGATGGCAACCTGTGGCTTGGTCGATGGTATCGACTTCCGTCGATGGTATCGACGGAAGCAGATACTTGTTTTTCCTGAAATTCCAAAACAAGACTAAATAAATCCACACAAATTATGATAATATGATAAATAATGCTCAAAATGATACAACTAAGGGGATTTGACATAAAATGATGGCAAAGACCGAAATGAGTGAATTATGCAATATTATCCATAAAAATGACTAATTAGAGCATAAAACACATATGAAAAAGGTCTATAAATGCGACTCAAAATCATCGCATCAATGATGATGATGATGATGATGGTGATGATGATGATCGATAGGACCAAATCTCGAATCTCATATAATGCTAGTTTAAAACATCAATGAAGTCATTAAAAGTTGATTATGTTTTTCATTTCCCAAAGAGTAGCTCATAACATTTGGAGTATGTTAAGTCATATTAACGTATTCTGTCAGCCGAGTTACTTAACTGGGACACTCAGTCGACCAAATTTTCTGGAAGAAAAAAAGGCTGAAAATTCATTATAACTAATTGTACCAAGCACCTCAATAGGTATATATGGAACCAAAATGACCCAAGCACCTCTCATTTTCGTCCAACACTTCTGAGCTTCGAAACTCTTGAGAGAAGAGGAGATTATAGGGTTTGGGAAATCTGAATTTGAAATTTTAGAATTCTGGGTTCTCTCTTGCAAAGGTTGGTAAATCCTCTGTAGCTAACCAATCCCTACTAGGTTTATTTACTTCTATAACATTCTATGTATGGAACTCGTCACTCCACTGATTTGGATCAAAAGATTCTAAATCAATCTGTACTTTCATTCTTTTTCTTCACTTCTTCTTCTTCTAGGTTCTTGAGCAAATAGGAGAAGGAAGATTCTGATTTCTTGACGTGAGAACTTGATTCAAAAATTAGCAGTAGCTGGGCTACGAATTTCAGGTGCTTCACACCTGAGGTGAGTGGTGTAGGTTCAATTGAAAACTCTTGTTGAACTCTAAACTTTATTAAATAAGTAATTAAATAAGATGGATTGTATGTGATACATTGTTGTGAAAAGTTGTGCTCTTGATGTGGAAGGGATCAATAGCTTTCATTAGTATCTCTTAAATTGTGCCCTAGTTTGACATATATGTGTTGGGTTTTAGGGGAGACAGAGAAGGCAGCGGAAATAAAAATTTTCTCCTCAACCCATACCGAGGAAACGCGTCAACGTCTATATAATAGGAAAGGATGGTTTGTGGAATCATACCTTGTCCCGAGGCTTGCTCAGCGACAATACCTCGCGCAATGCGCGGTCTTCAACTCCGGTCTTGGACGGTGTCTGTGCAGCTCCTGGTCGCACCGGGACTGACGACTCCTCCTTCTACCGGACTGTCGGATGACAGTTGTCCTCCTAAGCGGCAGTGTCCTCCCGCCTCTGTAGTAGTCCACACGGACCACCTGGAACTCCACTCTCCTTGTCCCACAAGGAAGTGGAAGGAGTCGCACCCTCCTGTTGATGTACTAGTCGCCAACACACTCTCCTGCTACCAGTTGCAACTGCAGTTGTCCTTCCCTTGCTGCACCTCCCTTTTGTGGGAAGCACTTGCTCGGGATCTCTCACGGTTACCAAAACCAGAGAGAACGACAACTTCGCAAAGCAACCAGCTTGCATTGAGTTGTACTTTGAGAAGCCCCCAATACCCTATATATATAGGCGGGTCATGGGACAGGGTTCTCTGTGTCCGACAATATGGGACTAAAGCAGGAGTAGAAGGGTTTGAGAATTTTCCACAAAAAGCAACCGGTTCGCAACTTGAAATGATCGGTTCACAACTGAACCGATCGGTTCGGCCATTGAGCCGATCGGTTGGACCTGAGCCGATCGTGTGGGGCACTCCAACCGACCGGTTGGTGCCCTGAACCGATCGGTTCATAGTCTTAATCCGGCTCAAAAATACTTTCCTTGTTTCGTTCCGAATTGGTATCGAATACCAATGTTATTCCCAATCGAATTGGGAAATTTGAAACCAAAGGAAAATTCTTGCCGACATGACTTTCCCAACTGGTCGGTTGCACCAGTTGAGCCGATCGGTTCAACTCTTGAACCGGTCGTTTCAACCTGGGCATGAGCCGATCGGCCTGGACACGCCAGCCGACCGGTTCAGCACCTCAGCCGACCGGTTCATCACATGAGCCGATCGGTTGGGAGCACAGGTTGGGCAAAATCATTCAATTGCGATTTCAATCAATCCGATACTCCAATCAATGCATCCAACACCTTGAACCATACGATATTGAGCCATCGACTGATTGAGTGTTTAATTGAACTACTAAACTCCTTTAGTAATCAATCTAAACATTGTTTTATGGACAAAACTCCTCTTCCAGGTTAAATCCTATGTGTGTGACCCTGCAGGTCCATTTCACGTTGGCAGTTAAAGTCCATAACACTTATGACTTCACAAGCAAAGAGCGGTGCCTAGTCACACATCAGTGCTACCCAAGTGAAAGTAGAAAGTTGGAGAACAACTTTCATCCTACAATCCATGAATGGTGTTACAGTGAATGTATAATTCCTTTGTCACTGATATCCCGAATGAACTCAAGGCATGGAACAGTCATCCTGTCAACGTTCATTCACTTTCTTGATCTCAGAGTAGATTGAAGGAGATATGCATGACATCAATATCACATACTGATTCATACATGCGTGCGCACGCCTATCTCAATCCTACTCATCAAGTGGCCTTGGATATCATACTCCCTCAGGAGGGACAAATTCCATATCTATCACTCACCCCTCAAAAGCCCCATGTGTCAAAGCCACCCAATCATCACCTTTATAACAACCCATGTTTCAGGACTGCGTTTGATGATGTCAAAGTGTGCCCAATGACATGTGTTGAGTGTAGTGATTTCAGGTCTAAGAATCACACTCACCACCATCATTGTGAGTACTGACTGTGACTACCATCTCATGGTTCCATGTGTCAAACTCACGGTGGGTCTGTCCGGTACCTTGTTCTCTAACAAGTACCTATGTGTTTGGTTTGATATCTCTATATCATGACTAATGAGATTCTATCATCAACCAACACCACAATCTAGTCTTGTGTGTCATTGTTTTCTATCTACCTTCCACAATGACATCCGACTAGGGACATAACAAGAATGTACAAATTCTTAGCATCCGTATGATCTCATCGTTCAGGTCCTCAACCTGAAAGCATACGTCATTGAGTACTGTCATTCTCTAGACATTCAATCTGTTCTATCACTATCTCATATGACTGAACCAGAAAGAATTGGAAACTTGCCTTTGATGTTTATCAAATCAATCTTAATGTATCCCATATATCATCCCATGATTGGCTCTCAGGGCATACATACCAACAGACTCCCACTTGCACTGCGAGCCAATCACTCTTGAATCATATTCATAGTGATCTTAAAACATGTCCCACATGTTATTGTGCTCTTAGTGCGAACATAGTGAGTAATGACAACACCTTGCCAAAGTCAGTATAAACTGCATGTCTCTCATCTCTTCGATGTACGTCACACGTATGAGATGGAGTTGTCGTACTATGCGATCTAGTATTCCTTTGCTAACCTTTAGCCACATTGCATGATCAAGGATTCCAGACTTGTCATCAATGAGTGGAATATAAGTTCATCTCATGAACCTTCAGATCCATATAGTATCCACTGCTGTTCTCTAACACACAAATACTCGACATTTCCCTTTTAAATGGTTTTATTGGAACACTTCCAATTATCAACAAACTTTCACTTTTATACATCCCATGTATATTTTGCGATTAATTTTCTGTCCTTTCAGAAGTTCGTATCAATGTAACTCTTTACATCGAACTCTTCCTTATCTCCATAGAACTAGTACTTCCTAAGTACTTAACAAGTTCTTATGGTATTCCAGTAACCCTTACTGGAAGTAGACAGACATCCACTCGTCATGTCCTACATACGAGTTATCAGGATGAGCACATCATATTTCCATGTCCTACATACAAGATGATGAATGCATTTTATTCTTGCCATGTCATACATGCAAGACAATGGGATGATTACATACATGATAGATCCATATCTATTCTTAGTGTTCCCATTCTTCATAAGAATTGGACACTTGGCCTTGGGATGCTAACTCCATGTAGCATCGACAAGTTTTCTCCCACTGAATCTGTGCATACTGAACACTTCAGTACAAATTGCCAATGTATGCTCTCTCTTTTTCAGGTCAAGAGGTTTTTCGAGAACTATCTCTATAGATCTCTATTCCTATCACATAGGAAACTTCTCTATCTTCCTTAAAGATAATTTCCACTTTTGGATTTCCATTTTAGAACATTTCCATTTCACATCAATATGTGGAATGTGAACATGCTCCCACTAAATCACAGATCCTTCTTTATCTTTGACATATCAGTCAAACCCTTTGACTATATCATCAAAGTAAAGATCCAATTTTGAGTTGCTTGTACTCAATCAATTACATTGATTAGTCCATTGTAACTTATAGACTTCATTTGCATTAGCTGATTCATAAACCTTATAGGTTGTGTCACGTACACATCCTTGTTTTATTCCTCATAGGAATGTGGTTTTAGTATCCATATGCCAAATGTCTCAGTCATTAAGTTGCAATCAACAAGCATCATCCTTGTTAAAATGTTATCCATGTGTCTTAACACTTAAGACTTATTTGCACTTATGGATATGATCCAATGAGTGCTACCATCAAGGTCATACCTTATGGTTCACATGGATGTCATTTAGGATGTAATGGTCTTAAACCATAACTCAAGATTTGGTTCCTCATATTTATCTTGATAGTTGACTCATCATATGAACAACTCATCACATAGATAATTGAGGTGTATCTGTCAAGAATATAAGAATTCACAACTCCTTGTGATTCTTAATGCCCTTTATTAGTGTGGGGTATCCTTTTATTAAGAAGAATTCGGTTATTTGATAATCATTCTCTAAACCCTTAGAGTATGATTCCTTCTTGATTTAGACATCACCATGCCTTAATCATGAGTTCACTATGATACACAATCATAATCACTCATAAGGATCTCAAACATTTGGTCCAAGTATTTCATTCATTGATCTCATCAAGAATTAATACTTTACCAAATTTGTACTTCATCTATGACAATCTTGAACACTTCAAGATGTTCATATTGATATTTCTCTAAACACCATTTGAAGTATTAGCATTTGTTCCAATTGGTATGTAAATACATCACATGTATTATACCTAATAGGATAATCACTCTCCCACTACCTTTAGTGAAGATTGATTAATCATGTCCAAGATATTCATGTCTCTTACTGGTTCTCTAACCAAAAGAGTCTAGATTTATCCATCATATGGAAACTAGAAATGAATTTCTCATGATTAATGCTAATTTCATTGTTTGAGTTATCTATAACTTTTAGGTATCATTTTATCTTATGCATATCAAATACCACAAGATAAGCAAGGCATTGCCACAAAGATCATATCTTTAAGATCGAAACATCAACTTTATTAATTACCATCATTGTCATACAATATGCAATAATAAAGTGTTTCTATCTATTGGCAATATATGAAATAGCAGTTCTCAACTCTATTTCGTGCCCTTTAGGCTGAAATAAACTGAAAGATACTCCTATCTATGGCCGCAACACTTGCTCCAATGATGGGTACTTCTTTCTTGGTCCTTTCACAAAGGCCATCACTTCTTTGCGGATCTTGCATATCATATATGACATATCCATATCTTGGTATCATATACCTCGGATAAAGAAGTGGTTCATTTCATGATACCTTGGGTGGAGATCTCCATCCCCTCCTTCATCTTCTTTTGTTCTTACAGATATAGAGGGCAGTTCCCTCATACACCCTTTCCCCATGTGCCCTTGAGGCTGAAGACGGCTTGGATTGCTGGCTAGCATCAGAACACTTCTTAGCTTTGCCTTTGCCCTTGCCCTTAAGACTTACCTTTTCTTTGATCACATCAAAGATTATGGTTTGTCTGTCTTCATCTTTGCCTCTACTATCCTCAACATGTCCAACAACTCTGTCAACGCTTGTCAAAGTTGTTCATGTTGTAGCTTATCATGAATTGTATGATTCTCGTAACATTTGCAGTATCATACCAATAGCCAACTCTTGGCTCAGATGGAATCCTTCTTAGTCAGGTCTTTCCACATACCCAATCACATTGAGTGTGTGAATACCTTACTGGATCTCCTTATGTCATGTCATACTAGGACAGTGTTTTGGAGACATCATATGTCTCATGTTGTCTCTGCAACTCATAGTTCAGAGAGCACAACATCAAGCACTCCTCATCAATGTCTTTCTCAGTATGCTTCCATAAGCATACTTTCAGCCATTGATGTGGTGGGATCTGTTGGTATATGTATGCCCGTAGAGCCATCCCAAGCGATTGCATGGAGTCGGATATTAATTAATCAATTAATGCGATTATTTGGTTAATTAATGAATTCCCAAATATTCTAATTAATCCACGAGCGTTTTAATTAACGCAACGTTTCTGTTTACCGATGGGTTTAGGAAACCCTACTTCTCTTCTTATCCTATTTAAAGGAGGATAGACGGCCGATATCTATATAAGATATAGAGAGACGCTTTTAGGTTATTCTAACGCACGAAAACCTAGCCGTCGCCGTCCTTAGGAGAGAAAGGAGAGCAACGCGACGCTAGCACGCCGCCGCAGA
The DNA here is from genome assembly GCA_963693085.1 of Alisma plantago-aquatica. Lineage (NCBI taxonomy): Eukaryota > Viridiplantae > Streptophyta > Magnoliopsida > Alismatales > Alismataceae > Alisma > Alisma plantago-aquatica. Next base: position 713,577,249 of record OY856414.1, on the reverse strand, counting down.
GACACGCTCCTTCCCGCCGGCTTGAGAAGCGCGACTTGGAGTTCCGTCCATCCGCGTGGACGAAGTAGAGACGCAGACGCCTTGACGCCTGCGTTCGGAGGACGTCGACGACCACCTGTACGTGCTGCGAGCAACGTACATCACTGCCGCAGAGGAGCATTGCCGGATCAACCTGCGACAGCGAACGGGAGAGAAGATCTGTCCGTGTTTGACAAGCAGTGTTGCACCGTCGTGCAGCGGGACATCGCCGGACTTGCTCCGCGATAAGGTATATCCCACAAACCTATTTCCGAATACGCTGTTATCGACGAGATCCTGTTACGGGTTGTGTGGATTTTATCGCTTCCGCCGCGCATGTTTTCTCCACAAAACCCAACAGTGGTATCAGAGCTGCGTCGATCTACGGCGTATTTGGATTCGTTTCGATATGATCGAATCGCTGTATACTGTTTTATGTTGCATACGATGCGAATTAAACCTGTTAATGTGTAAATCTAAACCTAATTCCACATACGCCGCAGGCTATTGTTTTTGACGTTTTGGACGGGGTCGACTGTGGAAAATAGTGATTTTCCTAAGTGCACGGAAGTAAAATTCCGTAGATCCCCGCACAGGGGCGCTGCCCCTGTGTACCCCGCATTGTCTGCGTGGGAGTCAAAATTCATTTAATGGGGAATGTCCCGCATTAAAAGTACTGCAATTTTAATATGTATATACATATATGTAGATATACCTATGATAGCATACACGTCGCCTTTAAAATCTGTTTTATGTGGTGAGTGCATGCACGGTTATGGCCTAGTATCCCCTTTTGTGAATGTTGTGAATGGATGTGGATGTTGATCTTGTGGATATGGTTGTTTGTGAATGTTATGGATGTATAATCGTTGCATATGGATCCTTTGTATAATGTATTCGGCTTGCATGCCGAGCCTCATCTCTTATTTCAAAGTGTAATTAATTCTTTCTCTTTAATTTTGTAAGCATATGATGTAATAAAGATAGGATTAGTTTTAGTCTTTGTAATCTTGATGTAAGGAGGCCACTTGAAGATCCAACTCCAAGGAGTGTCCATGGAGAAGCACCATGAAGATCTAATTCCAAGAAGCAACCTGAAGATCCCACTCCAAGGAGCGTCCATGGAGAAGCAACAAGAAGATCCCATTCCAAGAAGCAGCTTGACATTCCAACCTCACGAAGCATCCATGAAGTTGTTCATTGTAATGTTGATCATTATTGGCTTACAGGTTGTTTTCACAGGTGTTGCATGAGATGCATAAGACCATAGGTGGACCGTAATCCTTTGTTGCTCCAAAGGATTACAATAGTATGGCCATAACCGATGTATTTGTGATTGCATGTCTATCGTTTGTGGTTGTGGATATAGTAGTATATGATACGTACTATAAGTATGTGGTGTTTGGATATATATATATATATATATATATGTATTAATAAAATCCCTCAATTAATAATATTAAGTTTTAGTTGCCTTCCATAAAGCAACACACATGAAAAGCTTGATCGACTATGTGTGGGCACGCCTCCGCGTGGTACACTGTCTATCTCGTGGAAGTGTGATGGTGGGTGTGTGGGTCTGCCTCCGCAGGGTGCACACTCATCGTGTTGGCTTATGGGTTGGACTTAACTAGGGAACCTTGATAGGATCAAGTACCTAGAGGCACACAGATGCATCATGGCAAGGAGTTGTGTATGATCATCTATCCAAGAGTTGCATATGATGCAATTGGCAAAAGTTGCCTACCTTAGTATTTGGTCTTTGACGCCGGCGTTGGCTGGGCATTGATCCAATTATTTTGGGTCTTGGCTCACTAGAAGGTTGTGCGTTGCAATCTTCCGAGTTGATAGTGAGGGCTATCAATTTGAATAAAATAGTGGGAGCGTAATTAATTAAAGGCCTAATTAATCTCGTTTATCAAATCTTTACAAGTCAAAATGTTTTGGACTAAATGCAAATTTTTTCTTTTGTAGCAATCAAATGGCAAACAACACTCACACGTTCTCATTGCGATCGGTCCTTGAGAAGGACAAACTTACCGGAACCAACTTTCAAAACTGGTTTAGGACATTGAGAATTGTTCTCACACATGAGCGTAAGCTCTATGTCCTTGAAACACCAGAGCCAGAGGAGCCCGCCGTAAATGCGCCCAAGGCTGAAAAGGATGCTTACAAGAAGCACCTTGATGATGCTGTGGATGTCAAGTGCCTAATGTTGTGCTCAATGAACTATGAGTTGCAAGAGCAACATGAGAACATGAATGTCATGGAGATGGTAACACATCTCAAGAACATGTATCAACATCAAGCAAGACAGGAGAGATATGATGTCTCAAAGGCGTTGTTCAAAAGCAAGATGAAAGAGGGAGACTCAGTTGGCACCCATATACTCACCTTGATTGGGTACGTGGAAAGCCTATCCAAGCTGGGATTTCCCCTAGGTCAAGAGTTGGCCACTGATGTGATTCTACAATCGTTGCCTGAATCATATAATCATTTTGTCATGAACTACAACATGAACAATTTTGACAAGCCGTTGTCAGAATTGTTGGGCATGTTGAGGACAGCCGAAGCACAGATGAAGAAAGACAAGCCCAAGTCTGTGATGATGATCAGCAAGACAAAGGGAAAGTCAAAAGGCAAAGGCAAGGCTAAGAAAAGTTCTAAAGCCGGGCAGAAGCCAAAGTCATCCGCGCTCAAAGCTAAAGGTGGGATCTCCAAAGAAGGCAGTTGTCACCATTGTCACCAGCCTGGACATTGGAAAAGAAATTGTCCTCTCTACCTGGAGGAACTAAGGAAGAAGAAGCAGGGGATAGAGATCTCCACTTCAGGTATATACGTTATTGAGATAAACTTAAATACTTCTTCATCATGGGTACTAGATACCGGATGTGGATCTCACATATGTTCTAATATGCAGGATCTGATAAGAAGTAAGCCTTTACGAAAGGGCCAAGTCGAGCTGCGGGTCGCTAATGGAGCAAGAGTTGCTGCCACCGCAGTTGGAGTTATTAGTTTATCTTTGCCTACGGGCCTTGTAATAGAATTAGAGAATTGCTATTATGTACCTGCCATTAATAGAAATATTATTTCTATATCTTGTATGGACAAGAGTGGATTTGAATTTCACATTAAGAATGGAATTATTTCTATTTCTAAAGATGAGATCTTTTATGGCAATGCCCCTATGTCTTATGGAATCTACTTGTTAGAACTTGAGACTAGCATATATAACGTAAATACTAAAAGGCTAAAACTTGACAGCTCAAACAAAACATTCTTATGGCATTGTCGTCTTGGGCACATAAACGAGAAGCGCATATCTAGACTCCATAAGGATGGTTATCTAGACTCTTTTGATTTTGAATCATTAGAGACATGCGAGGCATGTTTATTAGGGAAGATGACCAAGACTCCTTTCACTGGACACAGTGAGAGAGCCAGTGATCTGCTAGGGCTCATACATACTGATGTATGTGGACCTTTTAGATCAAATGCTAGAGGAGGCTATCAATACTTCATTACCTTCACTGATGACCTCAGTAGGTATGGCTATGTATATCTTATGAAACACAAGTCAGAAACTCTTGAAATGTTCAAGACTTTCATGAATGAAGTGGAGAAGCAACTTGGTAAGAGTATTAAAGCACTCCGTTCAGATCGAGGTGGTGAATACTTAAGCCAAGAGTTTGAGGACCTTCTGAGAGACCGTGGTATTGTATCACAATGGACTCCACCTGGTACACCACAACATAATGGTGTGTCAGAAAGAAGGAATCGTACATTATTAGACATGGTACGATCAATGATGAGTTCAGCCGAACTTCCAATATCGTTCTGGGGATATGCTCTTGAAACTGCAGCATTTACACTTAACCGTGTACCTTCCAAATCGGTTCAAAAGACACCATATGAGATATGGAATGGGAATCGTCCCAATTTGTCTATGTTAAAGATTTGGGGATGTGAAGCTTATGTTAGGAAACAATTTCCTGAAAAGCTTGGACCCAAATCGGAAAAATGCTATTTTGTTGGATACCCCAAGGAAACTCGGGGATACTACTTCTACACACCAACTGACAACAAAGTGTTTGTTGCTAGGACTGCTGTATTTCTTGAAAAGGAATTTATTTCCAAAGGAATTAGTGGGAGGAATGTAGAGTTCGAAGAAGTTCGAGACCAACAAGAAAGCAGAGAACCTGAGGAGGTACATAAGGAACATGAGGACTCACAAGTTGTTGTGGAATTTCAAGTTCCAAATGTAACACAGGAACCTCGTAGGTCTAGTAGGACACGAATTGAGCCTGAGAGATTTGGATTTCTCGTAACTCAAGACAGTGACGAATTGGGCATAGCAGATGAGCCAACTTCCTATCTAGAAGCTACTAAGGGACCAGAATCTGAGAAATGGCTCGAAGCCATGAGATCTGAGATGGAATCCATGTACACCAACAAGGTATGGACCTTGGTGGATCCACCCGAAGGGGTAAGACCCATAGGGTGCAAGTGGGTCTTCAAGAAGAAGACTGACATGGATGGAAATGTTCAAACCTATAAAGGTAGATTGGTTGCGAAAGGATTCCGTCAAATTCAAGGTGTTGATTATGACGAGACCTTCTCACCAGTTGCCATGGTTAAATCCATCAGGATCATGCTTGCCATTGCAGCTTATCATGACTATGAGATTTGGCAGATGGATGTTAAAACAGCATTCCTTAATGGGAATTTACTCGAGGATGTGTACATGACACAACCTGAGGGTTTTATCGATCCAAAGGAAGCCAATAAAGTCTGTAAGCTACAAAGGTCAATCTATGGATTGAAGCAAGCATCTCGGAGCTGGAATCTACGTTTTGATGAAGTAGTCAAAAAGTTTGGCTTTAGTCAAAATGAAGATGAACCTTGTGTTTACAAAAAGGTTAGTGGGAGCACAGTCGTATTTCTCATATTGTATGTGGATGACATACTATTGATGGGAAATGACATCCCTACTCTTCAGACAGTAAAAGGTTGGCTAGGGAAGACTTTCTCTATGAAGGATTTAGGTGAAGCATCCTATATACTAGGGATCAAGATCTATAGAGATAGATCTAGAAGGCTTCTAGGCCTAAGCCAGAGCACATACATTGACAAGGTGCTAAAGAGGTTTAGCATGGAGGGTTCTAAGAGAGGTAACTTGCCCATGTCCCATGGGGTTACAATCTCTAAATCCCAATGTCCTAGTTCATGTGATGAACGGGAACGCATGAGTAAGATTCCATATGCATCAGCAATTGGATCTATCATGTACGCGATGTTATGTACTCGTCCTGATGTATCGTATGCTTTGAGCATGACGAGCCGGTATCAGTCAGATCCAGGTGAATGTCACTGGACAGCCGTAAAGAACATCCTAAAGTACTTGAGAAGGACTAAGGATCAATTCTTGGTATACGGTGGTGTGGAAGAGCTCGTAGTAAAGGGTTACACCGATGCTAGCTTCCAAACTGACAAAGATGACTACAGATCGCAATCTGGATTTGTGTTTTGCCTGAACAACGGAGCTGTGAGCTGGAAGAGTTCCAAGCAAGAGACGGTTGCGGATTCTACAACAGAGGCCGAATATATTGCTGCATCTAATGCTGCAAAGGAAGCTGTGTGGATCAAGAAGTTCATTTCTGAACTTGGAGTGGTTCCAAGCGCTGGTGATGCAATTGAGTTGTTTTGCGACAACAATGGAGCAATTGCACAAGCTAAAGAACCAAGATCGCACCAACGTTCCAAACATATTCTACGGCGGTTCCATCTCATACGAGAGATCGTACAACGAGGAGATGTGAAGATTTGCAGAGTACCTACAGAAAGCAATGTGGCTGACCCGCTCACAAAAGCACTTTCACAGCAAAAACATGACGGGCATGTTCGATCACTTGGATTGAGATTCATGGGTGATTGGGTATAAGTGCAAGTGGGAATCTGTTGGTATGTATGCCCATAGAGACTATCATTCGATGATTGTAATGGGATACTATGTAAACGATTTGTAATACTATATTGATCATATCAATAAAGGCAAGTTTCCAATCTATATGTTTGTGTTTTATATTGTGAGATGACCATAAAACTTATAGATGTCTATAGAATAATATACTCAATGACATATGTCTTCGGGTTGATGACCTGAACAGTGAGATCATATGTATGCTAAGAGTATGTATTCTTGTTTTGTCCCTAATCGGTTGTTATTGTGGAAATATCCATAGACATCAATAACACATAAGATTAGAATGTATGTTGGTTGATGGAAGAATCTCATTATCCATGATATGGAGATATCAAACCAAATACATAGATACTTGTTAGAGAACAGTGTATCGGATAGACCCATCTTGAGAGTGACACATGGATACCATGATTGGTAGTTAGAGTCACATCTCATAATGATGGTGGTGATTGTGGTTCTTAGACCTGAAGTCACTACACTTATCACATGACGTTTGGTGTACTTTGACATCATCCATCGTGGTCCTGAATAAGGATTGCTATAAAGATGGTGCTTGGGTGCACTGTGACACATGGGGATGACTGTGAGTGATGTAGATGGAATTTGTCCTTCCTACGGGAGTTTGATATTCCGGCCACTTGATAAGCGAGACTGAGAAATGCATGGCCATGCTGATGTGAGTCAATATGTGATATTGAGCTTACATATATCTCAGACAGTCTGCTCTAGTTCAAGGAACATGGATTGAACATTGAAGAGGATAACAATTCCATGACTTGAGTTCAATCCGGATATCAGCGACAAAGGAACTGTACAATCACTGTAACACCAGTCATGTATGATAGGTTAAGTTGTTCTCCAACTTCTCCAATTACTTGGGTAGCAATGAAGTCTTGCTAGATACCAATCATTGCTTGTGAAATCATAATATGATTATGGATATCACTGCCAACGTAATTTGGAGCCTACCGGGTCACACGCACAGGATGTGTTGGAATAGGAGTATAATTGTGGATTTGATTGAAATTGCTTCGAATCACATTGATTACTAAAATGTTTACGTAATCGATTAGAATAATATTGGAGTGACTGGCTCTAAGTGCAAGTGGGAGTCTGTTGGTATATGTATGCCCGTAGAGCCATCCCAAGCGATTGCATGGAGTCGGATATTAATTAATCAATTAATGCGATTATTTGGTTAATTAATGAATTCCGAAATATTCTAATTAATCCACGAGCGTTTTAATTAACGCAACGTTTCTGTTTACCGATGGGTTTAGGAAACCCTACTTCTCTTCTTATCCTATTTAAAGGAGGATAGACGGCCGATATCTATATAAGATATAGAGAGACGCTTTTAGGTTATTCTAACGCACGAAAACCTAGCCGTCGCCGTCCTTAGGAGAGAAAGGAGAGCAACGCGACGCTAGCACGCCGCCGCAGAGACACGCTCCTTCCCGCCGGCTTGAGAAGCGCGACTTGGAGTTCCGTCCATCCGCGTGGACGAAGTAGAGACGCAGACGCCTTGACGCCTGCGTTCGGAGGACGTCGACGACCACCTGTACGTGCTGCGAGCAACGTACATCACTGCCGCAGAGGAGCATTGCCGGATCAACCTGCGACAGCGAACGGGAGAGAAGATCCGTCCTTGTTTGACAAGCAGTGTTGCACCGTCGTGCAGCGGGACATCGTCGGACTTGCTCCGCGATAAGGTATATCCCACAAACCTATTTCCGAATACGCTGTTATCGACGAGATCCTGTTACGGGTTGTGTGGATTTTATCGCTTCCGCCGCGCATGTTTTCTCCACAAAACCCAACAGGATCGAGTTCATCTGGTTCTGGTATAACTAGGACTTAGAGCTTTCGCTCTTTGAGAACACTTCTCACCATACTAACCAGTCGTGGAATTAATCCCATTTAATTTGTTGGTTTCAAAGACCGATCGCAAATAAAGTGATTTGTTGATTAACCATCAATTTTAACAAAAGGAAATATATGCAATTTCAGTCCAAAACTCTTTTGAATTGTTTGATTGATTTGAAAAGTTGACGATAAAATTAGGCCTTTAATTAATTATCGCTCCCACTATTTTACTTCAAATTGATAGCCCTCACCATAAATTCGAAAGATTGCAGCGTACAACCTTCTAGTGGGCAAGATCCTGAAATCCTCTAAGCCATGGACCAGTTAGGGCTATCACCCACAACATAGATCTCTCAGGTAGGCAACTTTTGCCAATTGCATCATATGCAACTCTTGATAAGATGTCATGTACAACTCCTTGCAATGATCATCTCCATGCCTCAAGGCGCTAGATCCTATCTAGGTCACCTTGTTAAGTCCGACCCAAAGCAAACACGATGAATATGCACCCTGCTAGGGCAGACCCACACATTCATCCTTCACGCTTCCACGAGGTAGACGGTGCACCACGCTAGGGCGTGCCCACACTTGGTCGAACAAGCTTTTCACATGTGTCGCATTTGGAAGGCATCTAAAACTTAATATTTTAATGAGGGATTTGGTTTTTATATACATATATATATCCAATCACCACAATACATAGTATGTATCATATACATGCTATATCCCACAGAAAACATGCACAAAACGACAAAAGCGATGATTATGGCCATCCTAATGTGATTCCTCGAGCCAAGAGGAATCACGGTCATCTAGGTCTACATCACATGCAACCTTTACAAGATGAACTATGTGCCTTTGCCTTCCGAGTTGATCAACTCATCTCATGAATGATCTTCTCTCTCTGGCCGGTTGTCTGGGTGCCACCAGCTGATCGGTTGGCTCCTCCAACCGATCGGTTCTCCTGGTCGTCATGCATCTCATCATGTCCGCCACCCGCTCGTCTCGCTCCTCGAACCGGTCATCAACCGATCGGTTCACTCCTTGAACCGACCGTCTGGAATGTCAACCGATCGGTTCACGCCTTGAACCGATCGTTTCAGTTGTCATCTTGATGTTCGCCGGTCTTCGACATAACAGGAAATAAAATCTATCCTATTTATTACATTGCTTTTAAAAAGGGAAAGCCCGAGTTACATTCGGGGGGAGCAAAGGTCGGAAAGAATCTCGAATTATTTCGAGTTACATCAGGAATAAGAGAGGGAAGATCGGTGCGCAGACCGAGATGCAAGCAACCACAAACAACCACACACAGATAGGGGTTTATAGGCCATAATCACGCTACACACATCCACCACAAAACTCATTTAAGGGCGACGCGTATCGAGTGCATTAATAATACATATCATATATGTAATTTGGGATTTGTGGATTTAGGATTGGACATGCATAAAGCCGATATTATTCGCATCGTATTCAATAAATAAAGGCGACAAACCAAAATCGATCATATCGATATTCCTAAAATATAGAACAGCTGACGTGGCTCTGATACCACTGTTGGGTTTTAGGGGAGACAGAGAAGGCAGCGGAAACAAAAATTTTCTCCCCAACCCATACCGAGGAAACGCGTCAATGTCTATATAATAGGAAAGGATGGTTTGTGGAATCATACCTTGTCCTGAGGCTTTCTCGGCGACAATACCTCACGCAATGCGCGGTCTTCAACTCCGGTCTTGGACGGTGTCTGTGCAGCTCCTGGTCACACCGGGACTGACTCCTCCTCCTCCTACCGGACTGTTGGATGATAGTTGTCCTCCTAAGTGGCAGTGTCCTCCTGCCTCTGTAGTAGTCCACACAGACCACCTGGAACTCCACTCTCCTTTTCCCACAAGGAAGTGGAAGGAGTCGCACCCTCCTGTTGACGTACTAGTCACCAACACACTCTCCTGCTACCAGTTCCAACTGCAGTTGTCCTTCCCTTGCTGCACCTCCCTTTTACGGGAAGCACTTGCTCGAGATCTCTCACGGTTACCAAAACCAGAGAGAACGACAACTTCACAAAGCAACCGGCTTGCATTGAGTTGTACTTTGAGAAGCCCCCAATACCCCTATATATAGGCGGGTCATGGGACAGGGTTCTCTATGTCCGGCAATATGGGACTAAAGCAGGAGTAGAAGGGTTCGAGAATTTTCCAAAAAAAGCAACCGGTTCGCAACTTGAAATGATCAGTTCACAACTGAACCGATCGGTTCGGCCATTGAGCCGATCGGTTGGACCTGGGCCGATCGTTTGGGGCACTCCAACCGATCGGTTGGTGCCCTGAACCGATCGGTTCATAGTCCTAATCCGGCTCAAAAAGACTTTCCTTGTTTTGTTCCCAATTGGTATCGAATACCAATGTTATTCCCAATCGAATTGGGCAATTTGAAACCAAAGGAAAATTCTTGCCGACATGACTTTCCCAACTGGTCGGTTGCACCAGTTGAGCCGATCAGTTCAACTCTTGAACCAGTCATTTCAACCTGGGCATGAGACGATCAGCCTGGACACTCTAGCCGACCGGTTCAGCACCTCAGCCGACTGGTTCATCACATGAGCCGATCGGTTGGGAGCACAGGTTGGGCAAAATCATTCAATTGTGATTTCAATCAATCCGATACTCCAATCAATGCGTCCAACAGCTTGAACCATACGATATTGAGCCATCGACTGATTGAGTGTTTAATTGAACTACTAAACTCCTTTAGTAATCAATCTAAACATTGCTTTATGGACAAAACTCCTCTTCCAGGTTAAATCCTATGTGTGTGACCCTGCAGGTCCATTTCACGTTGGCAGTGAAAGTCCATAACACTTATGACTTCACAAGCAAAGAGCGGTGCCTAGTCACACATCAGTGCTACCCAAGTGAAAGTAGAAAGTTGGAGAACAAATTTCATCCTACAATCCATGAATGGTGTTACAGTGAATGTATAATTCCTTTGTCACTGATATCCCGAATGAACTCAAGGCATGGAACAGTCATCCTGTCAACGTTCATTCACTTTCTTGATCTCAGAGTAGATTGAAGGAGATATGTATGACATCAATATCACATACTGATTCATACATGCGTGCGCACGCCTATCTCAATCCTACTCATCAAGTGGCCTTGGATATCATACTCCCTCAGGAGGGACAAATCCCATATCTATCACTCACCCCTCAAAAGCCCCATGTGTCAAAGCCACCCAATCATCACCTTTATAACAACCCATGTTTCAGGACTGCGTTTGATGATGTCAAAGTGTGCCCAACGACATGTGTTGAGTGTAGTGATTTCAGGTCTAAGAATCACACTCACCACCATCATTGTGAGTACTAACTGTGACTACCATCTCATGGTTCCATGTGTCAAACTCACGGTGGGTCTGTCCGGTACCTTGTTCTCTAACAAGTACCTATGTGTTTGGTTTGATATCTCTATATCATGACTAATGAGATTATGTCATCAACCAACACCACAATCTAGTCTTGTGTGTCATTGTTGTCTATCTACCTTCCAAAATGACATCCGACTAGGGACATAACAAGAATGTACAAACTCTTAGCATCCGTATGATCTCATCGTTCAGGTCCTCAACCTGAAAGCATACGTCATTGAGTACTCTCATTCTCTAGACATTCAATCTGTTCTATCACTATCTCATATGACTGAACCAGAAAGAATTGGAAGCTTGCCTTTGATGTTTATCAAATCAATCTTAATGTATCCCATATATCATCCCATGATTGGCTCTCAGGGCATACATACCAACAATATGGCCTGGTGACTTTTACTTTATCTGGTGTAGCTTAAGTAATTTTAGGGAAAACTTAATAATGAATCTTAACAAGCTGAAATATAAAATGGTTACATCTATAGTTGGCTAATGAAAACATCTTTAGTTTCTTGTTCTAAATATGTAATTAGACAAAAAAAGTTATTTGTGATTTTCATATAATTGAATGTTTGATTCAAGGATTTCTATGCTAATGTAAGGATTAGTGTGGATAGTTTGGTTATCTTTGTGGGGTCTTATAGGTGGGTCCCACAATGATGATGATGATGGTTGGCCCCTAATGGAGATAATGATGATGATGATGATGTGATGGTGATGAATGATATGATGATGATGGTTGGCCCCTAATGGAGATGATGATGATGATGATGATGATTATGATGATGACATTGATGATGATGATGATGATGATGATGATGATGATGCTTAGTAAAAATGTAATGTATAAGTTGGTTTTTCAGTTTATTTCACCATGGTTTGGGCCTATAAACCCATGTTTATTTCACTACGTACTATCGACTACACATTTATTTTTCAATTTAACAAATACAATGAATAACTTATTGCAATGAATGCCAGTTTGTATTTGATTGACTATGTTTGCTTCATTTGCAGTTAACTACACAGAAAATATGTTATGTATTCGTATGAAACAATTATTTCTCCGTTATGAATATGAAATAACCCATGTTGGTGTCTGTTGTTAGTACTTACATTTATATTACTTTTTCTCAACATCATTTTACATTGTTGTAGGCATAACATCCAGATTTTCAATAGTCACCATGGCCTGGGTTTCTACCCCAATGTTACTATTCCCTAACGAAGAACAATTGAACATCATCCTAGATGATTGTTCCTTAGCACAACTCACTATACCAAACATTGGCGTTATCTAAATGGAAGACGCTACAAGGCTGGTAAAGTGTACCTAAATTTGAGAAATTCAACATCTGTTATCGAGATTAAGTACGATGTTGTCATAAATCTTGTATCCACATCCAGTTGGTGCGAGTGGGTTAGGAAGATGCTATTGGGCAGTAGTGATAGGCTTTTTCTTCGTCCAGTTGACCATAATACCATCAAGGTTTTGATAACCAACATCAATAACGAGATGCCCGATCATCTCAAACTATTTGAGTACTCGACAGAGGATAGCGATGATGATGATGATGATGATGATGATGATGAGAACACACCGATTTCCCTTTTATTCCTTTTGGCACCGTCGATTTCCCTATCACCATCATTTCAGATTCATCTAAAGACAATGACGAGCTCCGCGCCACCTCAACATCAACAAAAAAACCAAGGTAGGTCCAATCAACAAATTTACTTACTGTCTTATTTTGTGTTTGCACTTTTTGTCTTAAAGTAATCAAACTTCATAGCTATTTTTTGTTGTTAAAACTGCACGGGAAGACCACCATAATGAAAAGGCCCTCACAATTGCTGATTTCGGACCATGTTGTTGTTGTTTAAGTTGTGTATCTAGTCTAGTTGTGTCTCTCTCTTCCTAGTTATTTTACTTATGCACATGTTTAGGGGTACAACAACCCCCTTTGTTTATTTACTATTTTGGACAACAACACTACTGCATGTTCATAACTATGTCATTTTTATTCATCCCTTGTAGTATTCACAGAGTGGTTACAATATTTTGTGTTTGTTTTACGAAAAAAAACTAACCACAACTTAATTAAGCCTTAATTTTATAATATTGAAGTTAATTTCTATTGTGTAAACAAACATATTTGAATTGAAATCAATTTGCAAAAAATAGGTATGCTGCACTAGAAATCGATACCATACAACAGATATTATATAGTCTCATATGATGATGATAATGATGATGTATGATGATGATGGAACTACATGCTTCTACATGTGTGTGATGAATCATATGAATTAAATGTGCTTATACATGTGTGTGAATCACATGATCCATATATAATATTATCCATCTTGTTAATATTTTAGGTTTGTGGCCTGTTGTTGGCTGAAATTAAAGGATGATGTAAACCTGCAGTTCAAAACAAAACTGCATGTTTTGCATCCTACTGACCATTTGGACAGCAGGCCTGCATGCTGATAAGAAAAAAGAACCAAAACATAGTCTTCGGTTAAATATAAAACACCGACAACAATTTGAGATCAACAGAGTCAGTTATTTTTAGAAAAATGACACCTATGGCCTAACCTGGGGCCAATTTTATTCAGGCTGGGAAGTGGTGTCAGTTTTGGAATGAATAACTGATGCCTATGGTCCCACTGCTGGCGCTTTTTTTTGGATTCCAATTGAGGAAGGCTTGGTGTCCTCAGTTATGTAACTGACGCTGAAGGTGTCTACTTTTAGTTTCATCCACTTGGGTGTCGCTTTGAAACTAATGTCAAAAGACTTATTTAACCGACACTAAATGTGTTATCTGTACTAGTGTATATATATATATAATATAATATATATATATATATATATATATATATATATATATATATAGAGAGAGAGAGAGAGAGAGAGAGAGAGAGGTACTTCAATTGAGAAATATATACTTGTAGGGAATGCTATGCAACTTTTGGTATTTTTTTATTCAAGATGTACTTTTTTTTCAAATAACAAATTGTGAATAGTTGTGGAGTGTATATATAGGCTGAGAATTAGATCGAACCATATATACTATGTCCATATCTGCATAACATGGTTCAAATCTCACCCATATAGCTTATATATGTGAGTAATGCCAAGAACATTAGCGCTAATGTTTATACAGGCTATGCTCATCCATAGATAAACACTAAAAGTCTAGATAATCATTTTTATTACACTGAGAATTTATTTATCAATTTATCTATTATGCATAGGGGTCCAGTTTGGTTTGATTAACCAGTAAAACTACAAGATGAATCATATAATTGGTTTGAAAATTTTCCAAACTGAACAAAGTCACAAGACAGTCCAAAGACAAACCAAACTAAACTGCTAATATATGGTTTGACTTCATTCAAACTAGTTTAGCATATAATTGATCCACATAATTTAAATTTTATTGACATCTTAGTTGCATGGTTTTAGCATTATCTTTACTTTTAACATACAAACATTTGTTAGGTACTGCACAATTAGGTTCATATGAGTATTCTTACATGATGCGAGTATCTATGTCTAATGGTTCTATTTGTTTTGGTTAAACTACACCCTCAAACTGAGTTGAATTCAATGGCATGGCCAGAAAATTTGGGCTGGAGGGGCACCATTATATACATAGCCATTTGCATCTGAATAGAGTAGGGCACAATGGATATTTTCCTTTAAATTCCAAACCAAATAGAGATCAAATGTCTGAAAATACAAATCCTGGGTAGGGCACTTGCCCACCCAGGTCTATACGTGGCTATATCACTGGTTGAATTGTTTTTAATAGTTCTAATATTGTTTGAAACCAAATCAAACCATTTACACCCCCAAAACCAAACCAAACTAGTTGTCTTTGTTCATTCTGGCTGGGTTCTATGAATTGGTTACTTTTCATGTCCAACCCTAATCACACATATAGTATATGTATCTTTTAAAAATAAAATTTATATAAATTTTAAAATTATAAATTTATATTAATAAGTTTGATTGACTTGATTAATATACACATATACACATACATTTTGTCGAAGTGGTTAAATTGTAGAAGGAACTTATTCAAATACTACTCAGGTCATTATGCAAAAATTAAAAAGCACACAATCACATCATACACTAATCTATTCACTTATAATATTTACAATGTTAGGTGTTAAGTGTCCTCAACTGTAAGTGGCTTGGTAGGGATCACTTAAGTTCTGTAGGGAATTGATCAGGGCATCACTATCGATGAGTAAAACTAAGATATTGTGTTCATATTAATTTTTCATTAGCCTTCATGTTTATAATGGCCATAATCATCCGTTTATACTATTACAGAGGTTGACTCTTGGGTTTTTGTATTTCCTTCATGAGCATCATTAATACTCATACTAATATCCAACTACAAACTTACCATGTCTAGTGTGAGTTCAAGGACGTTGTACTTCAATATAGGGAATTAAAAAAGTGATACATGTAGTTGATTTTATAGTTTTAGGTTAGATACTAGTAGAAATAATAGGAATTCTTGACGTTAGTTCCCTAATAATCACTGTGAATATGCACACTTATTACTCTAACTAAGAACACAAAACTCTCATGTTTGCTAATATTGCACAGATAATTAAGGGTGATATGTTCCAGTTCGGTCAACCCAGAAAGTCAATCTAACCAATACAATCTTTCAAAAAATATTTGGGAAGAGATAGTCAAACAACTAAATATATAATAACAAGGAAAAAACAATTTAACCTTTGTTTACTCAACAACCATCAATTACTGTGACGTCCTCGGATTTTCAAAAACTTAATCTGATGTGTGACGTCCAAATTGAAACCTCACCTCAGTGAGAATACCAATTTAAACACCCCACATTAGGCTAAGAAGAAGAAAATCAAGGGAGTCAAAAGGAAACACATCAGTAGCACATGCACATGAACAATAATAAAACCATATACAAATGTTCACCATTCAACATATAATAACAACATGAATTGTTACAACATTTGATATTACATATTGAACAACAAACTTATACATATACATGCACTACCACTAAACTACAGGATCTTAAGACAACATGTCCACCTGTACATCAGCTCGCCACACAACTCTGAACTATCTTGGATCTTCAAGAGCATAACCACGACCTAAACAAAAGATTACATGCGGTACACGTCAGCACACTATTCAAGAATATTGTACTGAGTACACCTACGTGTCTTTTATATACCTCTCATCATATCTTGGAAATAAGATAAAACTAATACTTGGCAACATTAAACAAATATAAGGAAAAACGTATATTTACACAAAGATATTTCATTAACAAAAGAGAACACACATTTTAATCACATTTGCATCATATATCTTGTACATCTGCCCCCAAGGGCTTTGATGTTTTTAGACCTTATGATCTAATACCAAAGAGTTTGAGATCATTTTTTGTGTGATCTACTACCAAAGAGTTTGAGATCTAACACATGTGATCTACTAGCAAAGAGTTTGAGATCACTTCAATGCACTGTACTACCAAAGAGTTTAGTTCTATCATATGATGGATCTGACATCTTATGTTTCATGTGTTCATAGCCATAAGTATGGAAAATCAAGCAAGATATCATACAAGAACAATCATTTCATCCAATACTATATGCCAAGTATGTTTCTACACATATAACACAAACATATTGTATAATAAGCCAAGTAAGAGGTAATGGCGTACCTTGATCAAGAGAAACCTAATAACATATTCCTCATGTCATCTATATCTTTGTTAAACCTGATCAAGACAAGATCATATCCTGTCATCAGATTCTCATCATCTTACATCTCGTCTTAACCCTAATCGTGTTCATATTAGGGTTTCACTTAGTTCATTAGGATATATGCATTATTACTTGTATTCTAGTCTTAGAATTATCTTACTGATGTCATATTCCATATTATAGTTCATCATCTGGATATACTCATGTGTCACATTATTATGTGAACATATTTAACATTATGTCACTTTCATTAACCATATTAGGGTTACATCACATGTATTAAGGTTTCTCTTCATATAACATGAATTTCATATATATTATTGATCTCCGATTTATATATTATCTTCCAGTTACAGATATGAGGGTTTTCTATAAATCTCATCATTTATTGAGCATGCATGTATTAATGGCATCATCTTTGTGTTATTAGCCCTAATTAGACATATTAATCAAATTACATGATTTCATGTATCAACAACATAATTACTGACATCAGATGGATTATAAGCATGAATATTGATTTACTGATATATTCTCATAATTTTAGGCCATGATTTGTTATTTATAACACATGATATAAGCATAATACATCTTACATGATATTACTATTATTTAAGCATCAAACACCAGATATTATCATTTTACTGTGTTCTACTCATTATTCTGAACATTTTGGTACTTTATTTGTATTTTTATGATGAATAGGCTATTTATAGTGATTTATTGAAAATCTGGGAATGTCTTACCTTTAAGCCAATAGGAGTCAACCACATGGCGTTTGAGGCATTTCTCTTGGCTCCTCAACTAAGTTTGAGTCGAACGGATCTGGGGCGGGATCCGTGAAACCCCTGGACCCGATAACCCGGGGCGACTTCCCCCTTTCGCTCGATCGCAAGTCCCCGTGGGACTCTGTTTCCTATGTGAATAGATCCTGCTTCCGGCTGCTCTCGGCACCACCGGGCGCCTCTCCTGGTCTAAGATCAGTCTCCACGATGCCACCAGATTCTGTCTTTCTCAACACTTCTCCAGCCTGCTGACACGCCCTATCACCTGCCTGAGGCTGGAGACGCCACCCCGCCTGGCCTGGTGGCGGTGCTGCCATCATCAGGAGACATAGCCCTTTCTTCCCAAGGAGCCACCACGAGGCGCTCCTCTGGCATTTGCCATCGCTGCTCGGAGCCCGACGCCTGCGTGCGTCGCCCATGGGTTCTCAACCCCGTTCAGGGTGCTACCGCATTGGTTAGCTTCTCCATCCGCATGATCTCACCGCTGTGCCTACACCACTGTTGCGATCTGCTTCAGCAGCCGCTGCGACTCCTGAGTTGCAGTGGGGAAACTTCCTGGAATGGGACTCTTTGTTGCAGATTGAAAGGGAGAATGGTGGAGAGGTTGCTCAGTTTCTCTATTTTTTACGGCACTAAAAGCTACCCAAGTCGAGGGTCAGAGTGGATGCGAGCGAAACTGCCCCATTTGTGTCCCACTTACACCCATGGTGGGAGATCATGATGCATCCAGGCACACAACCGTTTCTATCCCACTACCTCTATTGTGCTGGAGCAAAATCGTGGTAGCTCTCCACCTCTCAATCTGCATCCAAAGACCATAGTCGTCCAAAACAACCGTCAGACTGCTCCCAAGCAACCACTATGTGAATGGGTGACTCTCAACTTGGGGAAAAGTTGAAACCATAGGATCTAAGATCCAAGGCCAGAATTAGGTCGCACAGACCCAATCAAAGATACATGGGTGTGACACAACCCAACTATTAAACTTTGGTCTATTAATCCTCAAAATGCACATATTATCACAAACTTCAAACCTTCATAACTCTCTATAGGAATATCCAAATGTCACCAAATGTTAACCATAGCTTCCTTACCTCTCAAGGCACATTATACTCCAATTTGATGATGAAACGCAGCTATTAGAACATTCAATCAAATTCCTTAAGAAGGCATTAAAAAGAGATATCTTAATCATGATGTCAACCTCACATCAACACACCTACTTTGTCAAAAGCTTGAAACTCTTAATATAACCCAACCATATGATTTCCCTTATGTTATTGGACATTTAGGATTCCAAAAGTTCACTCCATCACATCCTACACACCTTAAAAGATATTTCATCCTCGAAATTAAGCCAGAAAACCCACTTTGTCACATCATATATGTCTTAAAAGAAATTTTGTCCTTAAAATTAACCATCCTCTTACTTCAAGGAGAAACCAAAAGGTCTAAGTTCACTTGTAGGGACTAACATAGGTGCAACATATCCAAAATCAAAAGCTCCAAAACTATATCCAAACCACTATTAGGATGTATTAAAACATCTAAGGTGAAACACCCATTCATAAAAGATTGGAACTAGGGTTTAGAAACTCTAGTTATGTCATGACATATCTCATATCTTAGGGTTGCATCCTTATCTTTACCCATTCATTAGGGTTCCAACATCATATTACTATGTTCTTAAGGAATTACTAAAGTTAACCGATTATATCAAGGTGTCGTAATTGTTATGTTGTGCTAAATGTCAAACTAAATTTTTCATCTTTATTAAGCATTAATATTAACACCTCATGTAACATGTTCCGTTCATATGATCTTATTTCCTTGCTCATAATAAATTACAACATTTACAAGTGATTTCATCACAAGATTAAACAACAGTTTCACATTAATCATCATTATTCATGTACATGGTTAACCATTTATATGTTGCCATCTATTAAACCATCTCTAGGTTTCCATCTTATCATGTCTATATATCACGTCTTGAGATTAGATCACATCTTATATATATTATATCATGGTTGTGCTAAACAAACTTATGTGAGTGTCTTGTCAAACGTGTACGAAAACTTTATCTAGTCCAACTGAGGTTCTCTTGACCCATATCATGAGGGTAGTGCCATGCTCAGTCTCTCTGAGCTAACTCATCTCTGTGAGTGTTTCATAAACAAAAACTTATCTTCCCTCTCTTAGTCTAGGGTTCTCAGATTAACTCATTGGCACTAGTTGATTGCTTTACGAGCTCTAGCCACATAAGCACAAACCAAAACATGCTATGACATACTCTTATCAGCTCTATACCCAAAACTCTCTTATATATGCAACCACTAGATTCCTATGTGGGAAACCACCAACCCGAGAACGAGGCTTCACAGAAACTAACATAGCTACCTCCTCTAGGGTCTTGTGCTCTCTCCCTCACCCAGATGGTAGGCACTCATATTTGTGTTCACATATGCACATATATAACCAACCTCTCTCTATCTATAGGGTTTTGGTCTTCCCAAGGACATCTAGGGTTAAAGAAGACTATAGGAATCATGCATAAAGCAACTCAACTTATTCACTTAGGAGTATTCTAGTTTAGGACATATCATATCACATATCTTAGAATTCTCATATCTTGGAGTTTAGGTTCTCTAACCTTCTCCCAATGGGTCTCACTCTCTCTGGAGTTAACCCTAAAACTGGTCTCAACACTAGAGGTCCTCCTTCGCAAAAGAGATTGAGGCGCATGCTGACTGACAACCTAGTCTTAACTTAAGACATATTATCTCATAAAAGCCTAGTTACTTGCATCATCAAAACTTATCTCAAATCCTAAAAAACAAACATATATCATCATAACCATCTTATTTCATCTATATAAGACTAACATCATATCATCAAAACTTATTCCATCTATTCTATCTATCATATATTCCAACAAGGCTAGCTCTAGACATCTAATCTAGAACTACTCTCTCTTCTAGACTGATGTCATTCACTTTCACTTAGGTTGCATGTCCACCTCGTACTCGTACATTTGTGGGGACACATTTTTGTAATACATATACATAATGAAATATTATATAGTTTTTATTCGATAAAACAAGCGTCAGAGAAAACTATCATGGTTCAATCCTGATTGGAATCCAAAACCAAATCCTGAAAATGAGTGTCCCACACATAGTAGAGAGTACAGTGTCATGAAAACTAGTGAAAAGGGTGAGAACATTGTGTAGACTAGTGTAGCAACTCTAGACAACGAGCACCATATGTCTAGGGTTTCTCTTCCCTTGATGCACGTCATTTCCAAATAGTGCAACGTCCCATACCGCTGCACTACAGGGAAAGAACGACATCTAAGGACTTGCTACTCAACAACCACCAGTCTAGACCTAGTTCTAGGACATCTAGGTGCTAACCTAGAGGCTAGGTCAGATCTAGTCTGTAAAAGATGGCTAATCTAACCCTAAAGATGTTTTTAAGTTCAAGTTTCTTTAGTTTTGAGTTGCATAATGAGCAAATGTCAGGCTTTGCTATTGTTCATGCTCTGATACCACCTGTGACGTCCCCAGATTTTTAAAAACTTAATCTGATGTGTGACGTCCAAATTGAAACCTCGCCTCAGTGAGAATCCCAATTTAAACACCCCACATTAGGCTAAGAAGAAGAAAATCAAGGGAGTCAGAAGGAAACACATCAGTAGCACATGCACATGAATAATAATAAAACCATATACACATGTTCACCATTCAACATATAATAACAACATGAATTGTTACAACATTTGATATTACATATTGAACATCAAGCTTATACATATACATGCACTACCACTAAACTATAGGATCTTAAGACAACATGTCCACCTGTACATCAGCTCGACACACAACTCTCAACTATACTAGATCTTCAAGAGCATAACCACAACCTAAACAAAAGATTACATGCGGTACACATCAACACAATATTCAAGAATATTGTACTGAGTACGCCTACATGTCTTTTATATACCTCTCATCATATCTTGGCAATAAGATAAAACTAATACTTGGCATCATTAAACAAATATAAGGAAAAGCGTATACTTGCACAAAGATATTTCATTAACAAAAGAGAACACACATTTTAATCACATTTCCATCATATATCTCGTACATCTGCCCCCAAGGGCTTTGATGTTTTTATGCCTTATGATCTACTACCAAAGAGTTTGAGATCATTTTTCGTGTGATCTACTACCAAAGAGTTTGATATCTAACACATGTGATCTACTACCAAAGAGTTCAAGATCACTTCAATGCACTGTACTACCAAAGAGTTTAGTGCTATCATATGATGGATCTGATATGTTATGTTTCATGTGTTCATAGCCATAAGCATGGAAAATCAAGCAAGATATCATACAAGAACAATCATTTCATCCAATACTATATGCCAAGTATTTTTCTACACATATAACACAAGCATATTGTATAATAAGCCAAGTAAGAGGTAATGGCATACCTTGATCAAGAGAAACCTAATCACATATTCCTCACATCATCTATATCTTTGTTAAACCTAATCAAGACAAGATCATATCCTGTCATCATATTCTCATCATCTTACATCTCATCTTAACCCTAATCATGTTCATAATAGGGGTTCACTTAGTTCATTAGGATATGTGCATTATTACTTGTATTCTAGTCTTAGAATTATCTTACTGATGTCATATTCCAGATTATAGTTTATCAACTGGATATACTCATGTGTCACATTATTATGTGAACGTATTTAACATTATGTCACTTTCATTAACCATATTAGGGTTACATCACATGTATTAAGGGTTCTCTTCATATAACATGAATTTCGTATATATAACTGATCTCAGATTTATATATTATCTTCCAGTTACAAATATGAGGGTTTTATATAAATCTCATCATTTATTGAACATGCATGTATTAATTGCATCATCGTTAGTGTTATTATCCCTAATTAGACATCTTAATCAAATTACATGATTCCATGCATCAACAACATAATTACTGACATCAGATGGATTATAAGCATGAATATTGATTTACTGATATATTCTCATAATTTTAGGCCATCATTTGTTATTTATAACACATGATATAATCATAATATATCTTACATGATATTACTATTATTTAAGCATCAAACACGTGATATTATCATTTTACTGTGTTCTACTCATTATTCTGAACATTTTGGTACCTTATTTGTATTTTTGTGATGAACAGTCTATTTACAGTGATTTATTGAAAATTTGGGAATGTCTTACCTTTAAGCCAATAGGAGTCAGCCACATGGCGTTTGAGGCATTGCTCTTGGCTCCTCAGCTAGCTTGGATTCGACCGGATCTGGGGCGGGATCCGTGAAACCCCTAGACCGGATAACCCAAGGTGGCTTCCCCCTTTTGCCCGATCGTGAGTCCCGATGGGACTCTATTTCCTCTGTGAAATAGAGCCCGCTTCCAGCCGCTCTCGGCGCTGCCGTGCGCCTCTCCTGGTCTGAGATCAGTCTCCACGACGCCACCAGATTCCGTTTTTCTCAGCACTTCTCCAGCCCGCTGACGCGTCCTATCACCTGCCTGAGGCTGGAGATGCCACCCCGCCCGGCCTCGCGACGGTGCTGCCATCATCAGGAGACATAGCCCTTTCTTCCCAAGGTGCCGCCACGAGGAGCTCATCCGACATTTGCCATTGCTGATTGGAGCCCGACGCCTACGTGCGTCGTCCATGGTTCTCAACCCCGTTCAGGGTGATGCCGCGAAGGTTAGCTTCTCCATATGTAAGATCTCACCGCTATGCCTACACCACTACTGCGATCCGCTTCAGGAGCCGCTGCGACTCCTGAGTTGCTGTGGGGAAACTTCCTGGAATGGGACTCTCTGTGGCGGATGGACAGGGAGAACGATGGAGAGGTTGCTCAGTTTCTCTATTTTTGTGGCACTAAAAGCCACCCAAGCCGAGGGTCAGAGTGGATGCGAGGGCAACTGCCCCATTTGTGTCCCACTTCCACCCATGGTGGGAGATCATGATGCGTCCAGTCACACAACCATTTCTGTCCCACTACCTCTATTGTGCTGGAGCAAAATTGTGGCAACTCTCCACCTCTCAGTCTGCATCCAAAGACCATAGTCGTCCAAAACAACCGTCAGACTGCTCCCAAGCAACCACTATGTGAATGGGTGACTCAACTTGGGGAAAAGTTGAAACCATAGGATCTGAGATCCAAGGTCAGAATTAGGCCGCACAGACCCAATCAAAGATACATGGGCATGACACATCCCAACTATTAAACTTTCGTCTATTAATCCTCAAAATGCACATATTATCACAAACTTCAAACCTTCATAACTCTCTATAGGAATATCCAAATGCCATAAAATTTTAACCATAGCTTCCTTACCTCTCAAGGAACATTATACACTAATTCGGTGACGAAACTCAGCTATTAGAACATTCAATTAAATTCCTCAAGAAGGCATTAAAAAGAGATATCTTAATCATGATGTCAACCTCACATCAACACACCTACTTTGTCAAAAGCTTGAAACTCTTAATATAACTCAACCATATGATTTCACATGTTATTGGACAATTAGGATTCCAAAAGTCCACTCCATCACATCCTACACACCTTAAAAGATATTTCATCCTTGAAATTAAGCCAGAAAACCCACTTTGTCACAATTATATTGGAAAGAACATTATCATGCTAGTATTTCTCAATATTTTGGTTGGCCTCAATCTTGTTAAGCACCAAGTCCTAGAGGAATTAATCATAGAGAAAATAAAATGAGGAAAATTCTAGGAAGGTATTAGTCACATATAAATACCCAAAAATACCTTATTTTTTCATTTATTGTTTTTGTTTCTTCTGATAAAAGGATATTTTCATGTGTGTCATTTCACATCAGATGATGTAAGATTGAAGGTAGACCTATATTAAAAAAATGATTTACTAATATACAAACATTTCAAAAATAAGAAATCATATTTATAGGACCAAACACATTTTAACACTAAATTAAAATAATTAATGTATGGAATGAGAATAAGATAGGGAATTACATAAATATTTGCTAACTTGTCATCCACAAATATTCAAAGTCATTCCTTGAACAAGAAATGGTCCATCAATTGGGGTTCCCCATGAACATTTCTCCAACCCTTACTTAAATGCACTAGAACTCCGACGTTGAGATTAAATGCATACATATTCCCAAATCAGAAGTAATAATTACTTAATAGTTATAAATCCTTTTTTTTGCTTACATCTACTTTCACTCCGTTGCAGAGTCTACCAAGATGATGTAGAGCTATCTTAGTTAAAATAAAGCTAAGTCATGTAACTTTTGTATATCATATTTGATTTATCTCAACTATATACCAGGTCACCTAATTATCTTCAAAATTGGTGATTGACCTAAAGACTCTCTGTGTCTAGGTTTCCTATAAATGGTGGTTCTCTTTGAATAATCATGATGCATCAAGTAGTCTGATAAATCATTCTATTATTGAATAATTGGTTTTGATGCATCATTATATAAATAAATTTGATTATGTTTTCAAACCAAAATGAAGCATGGAAATTTAATGATTTAATTATATAATTAACCAAAGGAACATATGTTCCACAAACTTAATGTGTTGTTATACCACACCAACTAATACATCAACCATACAATGGTGTTTAGTATGTTATTATCTCCTCAAATCATATATGGTCTATATTGAATTTCGGGACACTCCATACATGCTATATGTGTCTAATCTGGTTAAACAAACTATGATAGATTAGAATTGCTTGATTGTTCCATCTTCCCTATCACATTCAACATTTTGGTAATATATACATGTGAAGGTCAAATATATCAAAAATATTTTAACTAGGTTAAGTTTAGACAATAGTGCAAAGTTCTACAACTTTTGGCCCACTTTAGATCATTGTCCATGTACAGAAACTAAGGGGATTTGTAGAATATTACTGCCTGATGGTGATATTTTGGTAATAATTAAATTGTAATCTTCATATTCTAGTAAGATTTATGATTATCTCATGTTTGGCCTCTTTCAGACGATTAGAGAATCTAAATACCATAATGGAAGGGTATTTTAAATATTTAGAAATATCAGGCTCTTTTATTTATGAAGTGATACAATTATGAACTGTATTACGTTCCTTGTGATCTATGTGTGAGATAGTATGATTTTGGTTGTAGTTGGATATAAGAGGAAAATTATAGAAATGTCTTGGTATCTTGTATAATTTGACCAAGTTTGTGTTTTGTTAAATCCATATGTATTTTAAGAGTTGATTGATGCTTATTAGAATTTTTGGGGAAAAACAAATGATGGACTTATATTGAATTTGGTTCATGTTATCTTGAGATCATCTACAATAATTGAATATCTCTAAAAAGATTGAGGATCAAGAAAGGTTGGCTTCTCCTACTGAAGAGACAACACATTTTCCTATTCTATTGGGAATCAATTGGAAAGATATCATAGTGGAGATGAAGGTATTAGTCCTAGTAAAACTAGAAACCCAAACTGAACTATTATTTTCAAGAGTGGTTGGAGGAACCGAAAATCTATTCACAATTATGTGATTTTATGTAACAAAGGAGAAGTTGGATTCCCAACTACCCATCAAAATACATCAAGGAGAATAAAGAATTGAAGGTACTATTTCAAACATCAATCTTATGGGGGAATTTCCTCTAATCAACATGGATTTGCAAAGTACAAGAAGGTGGGAGGAAGATTACTTCTATAGAACTCTAATTTTTTTATGAACAGAGAGATGTGTGGTATACGTGACTCAGTCCCTGATCCATCCAATTGATATGAGGGGAAAACCATTGCCAAAGATGTAGAGACTAGAAGGCAAGGAATACCTAGACATTTATCAAGTTCAAACTCTTAAAACAATGTTGCATTATGTGAAGAAGATA
Source organism: Alisma plantago-aquatica (assembly GCA_963693085.1). Taxonomy (NCBI): domain Eukaryota; kingdom Viridiplantae; phylum Streptophyta; class Magnoliopsida; order Alismatales; family Alismataceae; genus Alisma; species Alisma plantago-aquatica. Next base: position 713,550,422 of record OY856414.1, on the reverse strand, counting down.
CCAAGAGATGAGAGATCATCCACAATGGGCTTCCGTAGCTAGCCTCTCAGCAATAAAAACAAGTTGCAACTACTTTCTAGGTATTTCATGGTCCTTGATCACCTATAAATACCACTATATTGGATGACTATTAGGAGGAGGAGATTTGAGAGAGGGAGTGGCCATTGGAGTCTCCCATGCAAAGGATTTTGGTTTGTTAAGGGAATAGAGACAACACTTGTTACAACCCCACCTCCCTATAACCCCCAATTAAGGGAGACCGAGAGGTCGATGTCGCACCCATATCTTCCGGATCAAAGGTTCGGTAATTAACCAAGAATAATTATCAAATTTTAACAGACTGTATTGAAAAGTTGTAAGAAAATAAATTTTTGCATACCTTTTTGAAAACTTGGATCTCTAACTTCTATCCACTTAAGGATTCTACTCTAACTAATCCTCCTTGTATTTTACTTCATGTATTTCATAATATGACGATTTACTATTTGTCCTTTTGGATTGTCCCTAAAACACCGATAAAAAAAATGTCGGTCAGCCGAAGCTGGTATGTGGGGGAAACAATAATTATGTAAATACGTTAACAATGTAATCATTCAATTAATCATTTAACAACCCATATTACATTTTAGATATAACTCTACGATCTAAGAGTACCCTATCCTCTATGTTGTCCCCATTAAACACCTCATGATCCACCTATAAGTGAACCAGTTTCTAGGGTTGAGTCACATGGCACTACTCGTAAGTAGCCCACTCCTTAACTCATGGAAGGCTAATGAGTCTCATGGCACTACACGTAGGTAGCCCAGTTTCTAACTCTCGGTAACCTAGACCTTGCTCTAGGATTACCCCTTTTTTTCTCAGCCTTTTTAAAGCAATAGAGGTGGACCCGGATCTAGTCAGTTATATACGCACATTTAGAGTGATAATCATAGTCACTTTATAGTTGCATGAAATAAATAAACATCCAACATTTATTTTCAAGCAACCGATTAAAACTTTGGGAATCGCCGTGAAACTAGAGCAATTATTCATAAGAGTAACCACATACTTGATTTGATGAGTCATGCAGATTATTCAACATATACTTCATGTATATACAATCAAGCCAATCAACAAATCCAAGCAAGTAGTTCAATCATCACATAATTCCTCAAAAGAATATGTACTCTATTTATTACATACTTTATCAAGAATCTACTTTATTGACTTGGATTCACTTTTTAGGGTTTCTAATCCGGATTAAGGTTTCATTAATATTCATTAGGGTTTCTTAGATCAATTTCTCAAATTTTATCCCTTTTAGGTTAACAAACCCTAAAATACTCTTTTCCATTTATATGAACCTTAATTGCTCAACTATCCATTTTAATAGTCTTCTATACCCAAATTGACTTAGGATCATCACATCCCTATTTATTCATGGATTAGACCAATTAAAAGATGTATTCTCTTAAATTAGAGTTTTCAAGCTCATTAATGCATAATCATTCACGAAACCCTAAATTAAGCCAATTATATAAAAAGATCATCATTTTAGATCCTATTTTCACTTTTATTAACAATAGGTTAATATTGGCTTAAATTATCCAATGAGCATCATTAAAGATGATAACTTTATGTACTTTTCAAATTTCAAGCATATCTATGCACATAATCTCTAAATTAAACTAATTACGTGCAAAGTTCATCCTTTTAGATCTTAATGTATCTTTTCACAATTAATAGGTTAATATCAACTCTAATCACCCATTCTATTAATTACATTAATCTTCTCAAAGTAGAGTTTCTTAATCTTTAATTTGTTAAAGTTGCTAGCTTACACTACTTTTTGAATTGCAAGAAGAATTTGCTTCTAACTATATTTTTATTAGATTCCTCGCATTTTTCTGAGAAATTTTCATATATAACTTATTTCGAACCGAGTTACCAATAAATAACTACATATTTTATAAGTTAATTGGATTTGAACCAATCACACACTGACACATCAATATTTGTTAGGCTCTTACTTTCCACACGGGCGGGTTACTAATAATATAACTAAATTACGTAGTTTCCCTTACCTGTTCTTCTTTGAACTCAGGGTAAACTAGTAATTTAGCATATTGTTTCCTTCCACCTCGCGTCGCCTCCTTCCCTGCGATGAAACACTATGCAGCGATCCCACCGACCAAGGGCGTCTGCCCTTCCGGCTCGACTCCCTCTTCCTCCGGCAGAAAGGGCAGCGAGGGAGAGCCCTAGTGCCTTCTGCCATCATCTTCCTCGACCGTCGTCCTTCTACTGACCTGCACCATCGGCGAGGCTCCAATCTGTCAAGGCAAAGCAGTGATCGGATGCTTGCGAGGAGTACACGTAGGATGACGATCCGGTGTCCGAAAACGTAGAACTCCACTATGCAGGTAGGGTACAAAAACAACTATCCTGAACGACCATCCTCCTCTTTGCTCGGCATGCCGTTAGGATGCAGGCTTGCCTATGGTGGCCGCCCGGTCAGCTCCGACGAGTGGGGATCCTTCTTGCTTGATGAGAGTGATACCATCACCACTACTCTAGACATGAAACATGCCACCCTGACACTCAGCTTCCCACCGGTCGTGCTTTCCATCAGCATGCTCCACACTGGCGACTTAGCCTTGGCATAGGGACAGGACCAGTCTCAGGTCTCATTGGCATAGTGGCGTGGTGCGACAAGGATTAGGACAACTTCGACAACTGCAGCATGGGAGACAATAGATGAGGGGTACATGAAGCCCTTGATGATCGGGGAAGAACAGTGCCCGTACAGGAACCCGGTTGCTAGGATCTATCGTTGGGCTCCCTCATTGCCACCACGGCATGAAACACATCCTTCTTGGGGACGAGAGGGCTGCCTGTGGTCCCATATATATACACGAATCTCTTGGAGAGCATTTGTTCTCACCCCTTTAGGGTTTGTCTCTGTTAAACCCCTTTCCTTTCTAGAGGGTTCTATTCTTACATGCATGTTGGCTAATCACATGCAGATGGATTAAGTTTCCATATGTTTTAGGAAACCAAAAAAAAAGAACTTATATATATTCCTTCCTTTTATTTATTAATAAAACCCATGGCTATTATTTATATGATCCGTGAGAAAATACCACTCTCTTATATCTTGAATTTCCTTAGACCTCAAGGAACCTCAAAGTCTCGAAATCCCATCTTGGGAATATTTCATTAGCCTTTTCTTTATCTGTTATCCCTTTTTTTATTTATTCCTTTATTTCCTTTCATCTTTTCCTTTTTTTTATTAGAAATTACATATAAACGAAATTTATTCAATTGTGGCCATTAATGCTGCTTTCGAGATATTTCCAAGTATTTCTTATAAATACTTTGCTTAAAACTCATTATCTTGTATATTTTCTAATATTTGGACTTTTCTTCTTTTCTTATTGCACTCTTTACACAACTTTGGACTCCTTGGAACCCAAGGAACCCAAGAGGTATAAAATCCCTCTTTGGATTTGCCTTCTAGAGGTTTCCACATATTCTTTTATCAAATATTCAATTATTCATTCACTAATTAAATTTTCTTATTATTTGGTCCTAATAGCCAAAAAAGCCCACAACAAAAATCAAGGCTATTGTAAACCAAATTCATTTATTCAAAACAAATTATATCATTATTTGTTCAATTATCTTTAATATGAGAAATTACATTTCTCACCAACTGATCCGAAAAAATTGGGGTTATAACATCCTTCCCCTCTTATAGAAATTTTGTCCTCAAAATTCTATCAAGCAAACAAACAATTCAGGATAATACTTTTCCATGTCCATCATTGGCCCCTAAGTGGCTTTACCGTACTCATGGTGTTTCCAAAGAACCTTTATCATCACATATTCTTTTCTCTGAGTTCTTTCATCCTGGCGTCTATAAACTACACAGGTGACTCAGGCCATTTCAGCCTCCCTTGGGGCTCACTAGGTTCATTGCTCAGCACATGGTTGGAGCACCTCACATAGTGCTCTAAATTGGACACATGGAACACATCCCACATTACTCTATCCTAAGGGGTGGGGTCAAAACCTAACCATCTCCACCCATCCATCTCTAATGGTCCCATGTATCGGGGACTCAACTTTCTTAGCTATAACTTAGAGGGGTTGGATTTTCATGTCACATATTCTTCCACAGTGAACTGAATGTCAATCTACTTTGTATTTGCTGACGACTCTCGTCGTCTCTAGGCTCCTTTCAGCCATTGCACGATCAAAGCGACTTCGTCTACACACACTGTGGCCCTTTTCTAACCATCATGTGGTCCTTTCACCAACACCACCTTACTAAAGTGGTGACTGACACAACCTCCCTTACAGTGCTTCTTTAAATCCTGATATTGGCTATGGTGGTCATCATCACATCTTTCATAGGAAAAAAATTGTCTCTAGCTATCACCCAGATCGAGCACATATGCTCTCATCAGACCCTTTAGTCTGGATCATACTAACCATAGTTAGGGGTGATAAACTATACTAACATTGAGTTCTTCATGTACCTACTTCCACTTTATGGAAGTGAACCTCTAGGTCAAACTCAAGAACCTTTCAACTCACATAATGCTGTAGTTGAACCATCTCTCTCATGGGTAGTTCAACTAGATCTATCCCTTGACAAAACTCTTTCTCTCTCATGTCACCTGGGTAAGACGATCTACCATACCCCATATCGCATCTCGACCTTCCTTGGTCCAGTGGAGACTTACAACATCCATAGTGATGAACTCCCTTTCTCTTTCGGGGACTCTTTATCCCTTATATTGATGTACTGGGTAACTGGTGTTCGTCCGTCATCCTCGGCTTCCATGGCCATAAACCACATGCAACTTTATCTTAAGCATCCAAAGTGCTATTGCCATTTACTATCTTGGTAGAACCACGGTGTATGGTGATCTTCAATCATGATTTCCTGTATGTCATGATTCCTCAAGATCGATTTCTCCAAAACCCTAAACCACTCTAGTCAGGATTTCATCACCTTCTTTTCCAAAGAAGTGCATCTGAGGTTCTTTCATTGCATCAACCCTTAACTTCTCAACGTATCTTGTTACATCTGAGTGTTATCCAAACACCTCTCCTTTTCAAACTTAGGGTTAGCCAAACAACCTCTTCTAGCTTCTAGTCAAACAAGTCAGATGTATCTCAATCAGAGCATCCATTACCACTTCACATCCTTAGGTATTAGGTAACATTGAAGACATACACTTCCATGTATTTCACCTATTGTCTCCCTTAAACTCTCTGTCTATCTTCATTAATAACACTCTCTGATTTCATCATCATGGTGATCAAACTCAACCTGGTATAACTTGTAAGTCCCGCATAGCTCATGATAAAAACATCCTCATAAGGTGACTTCCTTATTCCTCTTTAGTGTTTGCAAACCATCCATGTATCATTCACTTTACCAGGGCAGGTTATCTTCTCTGTCCCCATATCTCATGGAAACGTTCCAATACCGCATCATCTTTTATCCTTGGTGTATGGCATGCATACTGTCCTATCTCTCACTCCCATAACAAGAGGAAATAAGCATTTGGCTAAAGTCCAAATACAGAGTTCTTCCTGTTCCAAAAGTAGAGATGGTACATCCCACCTTGTCAGTACACCTTTAAATCTCAGTTGAAATGTGCCTCATATGTCACATCATCACAATCATTTTGATATCAAAGTTACTTCCATGGAAAACTGGTCTCGAACCTACTGAGGTTTATATCCTTGGTCATCTCCTCTAGGTATATAGGGTACCGACTCTTTTGGGGTCATCCCTCTTCCCTCATGCATCAAGGGAGTGCCCTACTCATCTGCCCTTTGGGTCCCATGAGTTTATGAAGGTGATTAATCTCCTAACCCATGGCCCTCAGACAATGATAGTTGTTACCTCCCGACCCTATGGTCATGTGCAATTGGGGAATTAGGCAACTCCTACTTTCATCGGTCTTCTCCCTACCTGACCCTAGGATAGACTTAGGATTCTCCATTATAGTACATGTTCACTTAGAACCTTACCCAAGTCTTCATCATCTCTCTTTCTGCATTCATGTGATGGCTTTCATCCTTTCATAGGGATCATGGCAACCTGTCTACCTTGGTCAAGTCCCGTACCGGTTACCTCCATGGTACCGCATTCATATGCAATTAGAGATGGATATCTATGGGTCTAGATGTTCATTCTCATACCATGTACTTTTCACTTAGCTTCTCAAGATCCTATGAGACCTCTTTAGGTTACCGTAAACCAACAAAATTGATATACACCCTACCAAAGGGGTCCCTCTCCCAGGATGGGAGGAAAACTATCTCTTGACAACAACGTCACAAAAGATCTTAGGTCTAGCGTTTACATCCACATGAGCCTACTTAACCCTAGCAAGCTATTAAGGCACAAGCAGATCACCTACTGTACCATGCTAGGTCATACTTGTCCTCTTTCCTCGATGCTAGATCAAGAGCATACTTTCCTTTATCATCAACCTAGTTGTGAGGGGTTCGTCAAACATACCTTAAACTTACGGGGCTTCCCTTTTCCTTTATACATGAGGCGTACCATGCTCGAAACTATGGAAACTTAATTCTCATCATGAGCATTAGGTATACCATTTCCCTTCTTAGTTCAGGAACCCTAGGTTCACTTCTTGATGACCAACTACATGCTCATCCTATTAACCACAAACCAAACGTATACAGGGTATGACATGCACTTCCTATCATCCTACTACTCGAGCAACACATCAGGGTTGAGTCCTCCCCAAGGACAACCAACAAGGTATAAGGCCTCGCAACATGTTACTAAAACTCTTTCGGTCCACAGGCACATAGGTACCAGGAACATCATCCTCTCTCTAGGGTTTGGTTCCTATAAAGGCAACCAAGATATCAACAGCCTTAACGGATCATGCATGAGGTAGCCTCTATCATCCACTTAGGTCACATCATCCTCAACTCCCCACTGTTCCTCATATCATGGGGTCTAGGTTTATGACCTTCTTACTTGGTGTCCACCTCTTTCTCTAACCCCATAACCAACCTCACCATTAGAGGTCCTCTATTCATGAAGGATCAACCTAAAACGCATCCTCTACATGGGTGAAGCCTAGGCTCAAACTTATGTATGCTCAAGGTTATCGATAGTTCTTTATGCTTATCTCATAAGCTATTCATCATACTTACTGGTCAGGGTTTCAGCCTCCTGCTCGTAATACTGATGTACTACAGGTGTTGACTATGCCATGCTCATATAAGCTCATGGGATTTTCCCGGGTTCTTCACCAACCTCCTCATTGAAGGAGCGATATTGCACTCTAACATGTATGATCCTTTTCAGGGTTAGGTCATCCAAGGTTCATGGCTCATATGACATCCAAAGGTATATCCACACACCTGGTCCATCAAGACACCTAACTCTTTGTGTCATCTCTCTCTCTCTAACCTTCACTTAGGGTTAGGGTTAACATCATCCTTTAGAGGATGTGTTAGGTCTCTACTTGTAAAGGAGATCTCTATCTCCAAGACTAACTCTCTCTATCTATCCTCCTTACAAGAAGGTCTAGCCTCAGGTCTCTTCTGAGGTCATGACAACTTATGTCATATGACCTAAGCATGTATCTATTCTTTAATTTGTGCTTAATCTATTAAGCTTATGTCCATGACATCTTATTTACATGCTTTTCATTAATTTGGTGGAGGATTACTTAAACCTTATTAACCTTACCCATACCTCAAGAGGGTGAGGAGAAGAGAGAAAACTCTAATCCTTAAGGTACTTAATAGAATTTGAGTTGAGAAGGGATGAATATGATGCGAAAGTCCTAAAGGTATCTTATTTCGATTTATACCCTAAGACTTTGGCCAGGCAGTCACACAGATCCGGGAGTCCTCATATTCCGACTAGCGGTGTGGAGGAAAATATTGCCATGCCTCGGTCGTGATCCTTTTCTAGACACCTCCATCTTTCGGGTAATCCTCTAATATCTCCCTTTGGTTCTATGGAGTTTGTAAAATTTAATAATTATTAATGGTTAAATGAGGAACCTAAGCTCTGATACCAAATGTTATAACCCCACCTCCCGATAACCCCCAATTAAGAGAGACCGAGAGGTCGAAGTCGCACTCATATCTTCCGGATCAAAGGTTTGGCAATTAACCAAGAATAATAATCAAATTTTAACAGACTATACTGAAAAGCTGTAAGAAAATAAATTTTTGCATACCTTTTTGAAAACTTGGATCTCTAACTTCTATCCCCTCAAGGATTCTACTATAACTAATCCTCCTTGTATTTTACTTGATGTATTTCACAATATGATGATTTACTATTTGTCCTTTTGGCTTGTACCTAAAACGCCGACAAACAAAACGTCGGTCAGCCGAAGCTGGTATGTGGGGGAAACAATAATTATGTAAATACGTTAACAATGTAATCATTGAATTAATCATTTAACAACCCATATTACATTTTAGATATAACTCCGCGATCCAAGAGTACCCTATCCTCTATGTTGTCCCCATTAAACCCCTCATGATCCACCTATAAGTGAACCAATTTCTAGGGTTGAGTCACATGGCACTACTCGTAAGTAGCCCACTCCTTAACTCATGGAAGGCTAATGAGTCTCTTGGCACTACACGTAGGTAGCCCAGTTTCTAACTCTCGGTAACCTAGACCTTGCTCTAGGATTACCCCTTTTTTTCTTAGCCTTTTCAAAGCAATAGAGGTGGACCCGGATCTAGTCAATTATATATGCACATTTATAGTGATAATCATAGTCACTTTATAGTTGCATGAAATAAATAAACATCCAACAATTATTTTCAAGCAACCAATTAAAACTTCGAGAATCGCCGTGAAACTAGAGCGATTATTCATAAGAGTAACCACATACCTGATTTGATGAGTCATGCAGATTATTCAACATATACTTCATGTATATACAATCACGCCAATCAACAGATCCAAGCAAGTAATTCAATCATTACATAATTCCTGAAAAGAATATGTACTCTATTTATTACACACTTTATCAAGAATCTACTTTATTGACTTGGATTCACTTTCTAGGGTTTCTAATCCGAATTTAGGTTTCATTAATATTCATTAGGGTTTCTTAGATCAATTTCTCAAACTTTATCCCTTTTAGGTTAACAAACCCTAAAATACTCTTTTCGATTTATATGAACCTTAATTGCTCAACTATCCATTTTAATAGTCTTCTATACCCAAATTGACTTAGGATCATCACATCCCTTTTATTCATGGATTTGACCAATTAAAAGACGTATTCTCTTAAATTTGGGTTTTCAAGCTCATTAATGCATAATCATGCATGAAACCCTAAATTCAACCAATTATATAAAAAGATCATCTTTTTAGATCCTATTTTCACTTTTATTAACAATAGGTTAATATTTGCTTAAATTATCCAATGAGCATCATTAAAGATGATAACTTTATGTACTTTTCAAATTTCAAGCATATCTATGCACATAATCTCTAAATTAAACTAATTACATGCAAAGTTCATCCTTTTCAATCTTAATGTATCTTTTTACAATTAACAGGTTAATATCAACTGTAATCACCCATTCTATTAATTACATTAATCTTCTCAAAGCAGAGTTTCTTAATCTTTAATTTGTTAAAGTTCCTAACTTACACTACTTTTTGAATTGCAAGAGGAATTTGCTTCTAACTATATTTTTATTAGATTCCTCGTGTTTTTCTGAGAAATTTTCATATATAACTTATTTCGAACTGAGTTACCAATAAATAACTACATATTTTATAAGTTAATTGGATTTTAACCAATCACACACCGACACGTCAATATTTGTTAGGCTCTTACTTGCCACGCGGGCGGGTTACTAAAAATATAACTAAATTACGTAGTTGCCCTTACCTGGTCTTCTTTGAACCCAGGGTAAACTAGTAATTTAGCCTGTTGTTTCCTTCCACCTCGCGTCGCCTCCTTCCCTGCGACACAGCACTGTGCGGCGATCCCACCGGCCAAGGGCGTCTGCCCTTCCAACTCGACTCCCTCTTCCTCCGGCGGAAAGGGCAGCGAGGGAGAGCCCTAGTGCCTTCTGCCATCATCTTCCTCGATCGTCGTCCTTCTGCTGACCTACACCATCGACGAGGCTCCAATCTGTCAAGGCAAAGCAGCGATCGACTGCTTGCGAGGAGTACGCGTAGGATGACGATCCAGCGTCCGAAAACATAAAACTCCACTAAACAGGTAGGGCACAAAACTAACTATCCTGAACGCCCATCCTCCTCTTTGCTCGACATGCTGTTAGGACATAGGGTTGCCTATGGTGGCCGCCCGGTCAGCTCCGACGAGTGAGGATCCTTCTTGCTTGACGAGAGTGATACCATCACCACTACTCTAGACATGAAATGTGCCACCCTGACACTCAACTACCCACCGGTCGTGCTTTCCATCAGCATGCTCGACGCTGGTGACTTAGCCTTGGCATAGGGACATGACCAGTCTCAGGCCTCATCGGCATAGTGGCGTGGTGAGACAAGGATTAGTACAACTTCGACAACTACATCAGGGGAGACAATAGATGAGGGGTACATGAAGCCCTTGATGATCGAGGAAGAACGATGCCCGTACAGGAACCCAGTTGCTAGGATCTATCATTGGGCTCCCTCATTGCCACCATGGCATGAAACACATCCTTCTTGGAGACGAGAGGGCTGCCTGTGGTCCCATATATATACACGAATCTCTTGGAGAGCATCTGTTCTCACCCCTTTAGGGTTTGTTTCTGTTAAACCCCTTTCCTTTCTAGAGAGTTCTATTCTTACATGCATGTTGTCTAATCACAGGCAGATGGATTAAGTTTCCATATGTTTTAGGAAACCAAAAAAAAGAACTTATATATATTCCTTCCTTTTCTTTATTAATAAAACCCATGGTTATTATTTATATGATCCATGAAAAACTACCACTCTCTTATATCTTGGATTTCCTTGGACCTCAAGGAACCTCAAAGTCTCGAAATCCCATCTTGGGAATATTTCATTAGCCTTTTCTTTATCTGTTATCCCTTTTTTATTTATTCCTTTATTTCCTTTTATCTTTTCCTATTTCTTTTATTAGAAATTAGATATAAACGAAATTTATTCAATTGTGGCCATTAATGCCGCTTTCGAGATATTTCCAAGTATTTCTTATAAATACTTTGTTGAAAACTCTTTATCTTGTATATTTTCTAATATTTGGACTTTTCTTCTTTTTCTTATTGCACTTTTTACACAACTTTGGACTCGTTGGAACCCAAGGAACCCAAGAGGTACGAAATCCCTCTTTGGATTTGCCTTCTAGAGTTTTCCACATATTCTTTTATCAAATATTCAATTATTCATTCACGAACTGATTTTTCTTGTTATTTGGGCCTAATAGCCAAAAAAGCCCACAACAAAAAAATCAAGGCTATTGTAAACCAAATTCATTTATTCAAAACAAATTATATCATTATTTGTTCATTTATCTTTAATATGAGAAATTACATTTCTCACCAACTGATCCCCAAAAATTGGGGTTATAACAACACTATAGGTGAGGAGAATTGGAGGTTTGGGTAATGTAGGTTGGACTCAACATAGATCCCATCTGGGATTTAATCAAGAAGTTGGGAGGGACAAAACCAAGTGATACTAATTGGGGGACTCATTTAAACCATTGGATCAAAAAATTGGTGATCCAGACTTACCGTAAAGATAATATTTATCTAAACTCATATATTAAGAAATGTATAATTCATTTTGAAGTATGCATTATCAACTTAAAACTCTTGAAGTCTAGTATTGGAAGAAAATTGTACATCTCTCTTTGGTGAATTAACTAACAAAAATTTTCAAATAATTGAACATGTTTATTAATGTTGAAATAATTATATGTAGTAGTTATAAGATAATTCATATTTTGTTTGAATAGTTTGACTATATTATATTCTAGAAACAAGATTCAACATTACACCACATGTGAATGATAGTCACATAAAGTTTAATGTTGACTAAAATCTATTATGACTAAATTATTATGAGGATAAAAAAGATGATTAAATATTTTGGGTTGGTTCCACAATAATCTTAATAAAAAATGAAACTCTAATTTTCGAGTTAAGACCTAGTTTACCCAATTTATAACCCATAGTTGTAGAATAAATTGCTAACAGACACTTTGTGTTTTTCTACTGGAATATACACCCATGACCATTTTTCCAACACATGTTATGAATTCTTTAGCATCAATGTAAGTGTAGCATATCTATTGATTTCATTAGAATTATGACCCATATCATACATTCATACCTTGAAAAGTAATATAGAACTTAATCTAATTAATATCTTCAATTTATGGATTTGTAATTCATATATCATCAACTTTTAACTATATATTTTTCAATTCATTTGTGGTGATGTTACCAACATTTTATTTATATTTTATTTTATAATTAATCTATTTATATACAAAAATGAATTTAGTTCATATCGCTTTCATTTGTAATTTTTAGTATAACGCGCACAATGATTCATGTTGCTTGATATTCATTGAAGCAAGGCTTTATATAAAAATAGTTATGATTATAACGTTATTGGATTTTAGATTTAGATACTCTAACTAATGAGTAACCAAATGATGTTGATTACTCTATATCCAGTTCTAGTTAATTGGTAATATAGATTCAAATGAAGTGAGAATTTTGTATTCCAGTTAACAATTAAGCAAAACTAGAACTTAACATTATATAATAAGCCCCTAAATTTTTAGGCAAAATAACCATGCCACAAAGGCACACAATAGAGACCATAATGCCTATTATTGGTTCTTCAAGGTCAACCATTTAGACTCCAGTTCTAGCACACTTCATGGTCACCATGTTGTCTTCATCAACCCATGACACATGATGAAAACAATGAGATCTTATTATATAATGGTGAAAACAAATAGATATACATTATAACTATAATAAACCTCAATTCCATATGGGTTTACAATTTTTAGTGTTTAGTTCAACTTTAAGTTATTGTATATTCTAATTTTTATGATAAAACATCAATACCACCTACTCTATCACATATCTCTAATTGTGCATGTGTAACATACTCAAATTTGGGTACGTAGTTAGATATTCTACATTTGATATGCCTTTTCAATTATGTTGATATTTATACCATTTATAAAAATATAATGTTTTAATAAAATACTTTTCTAAGGATTAGTTATGTATCTTGTGAGTTAATTATATAAAATCATGCTAAGTCAAATTGATAAAAGGATTTCAATAACATGAAATAATGTTTGATATTGATTGAGAAATGTATTAAATGCATGTATTGACTACTAAAATTACAAGTAATGAAATACAATATCAATCCATTACCAAGGGGGAAACTAGCATTACAATTGGGTTCCATACATCATAATTAGCTAACATTTCAATTTTTCGTTCAATTGAATATAAATTTACCCTTCACTTAATCAAATGAATTACATGCTTTTGTTTGTATCAATGCAGTAAATATATCAATTCATTAAATTATTGTCCACATTACATCACCCACACTTAACCTCTCATTCTGAGAGGTGAACCTTGCTTCTTCAAAAATCAAAGAACACAATGGTCATCACCCGCTCACCCCTCCTTTCTCATCAATTTTCTCCTCCTTTATCTGCCTATTCTTCTTCTTTCCCTCATACCCTGTCTATCTCTTCCCTCTCCCTCCCACACTGTTTAAAATCCAAGTCAATACTTCTTAGATTCCATCATAACATGAATCTATAAAGATACTACCGATAATTGAAGGAATGCCGACATTGTCGATCATTGATTCCCTCTTATCCTCTACCTCTTATTCCTTCCATCTCCTTCCCATATCCCCAAAATCCTAGCAGCTACCATATACATCTCCTAATGTCTGGAGACGTCTCTAAAAGAAGCCACAACCTACAACCAAGATGCGACTAAGGAAACTGGTCAAGAGAGATCAGGTTGAGGATGCTTTAATTGCTGGTTTGCCTCTTATTATTTTGATCCAGACAAAATCCAGTTAATGATGCAAAATATATATTATCTTAGATTATTAATTGAGCAACCATGATACTTTGACTAATCATCTTAGGATTTAAATCATATATATAAAGACATATACTAGGACTAAAAAAATATCTAATGGATCATATGCCCACTTAATAAGATTCAAAACCCTAATATGTCAAGAAGTGATTGCAATTAGGCTAAGAACAATATGGAAATCTATAATAAGAATGGTTGCATATGTTTGTATTAGTTTTACTAACACACCTAACTTGTTCCTAGGATGAAAACTTGACCTGATGTGAACCAAGTATATCTACTTTGTTAACCATGATCCGTGAAGATCAAGCATGTGGATTCTCTATTTTTATTTAGGCATTATATGACTTTGACATAAACATTCCCAAAATAAGGCATCATCTGATGTTGTTAATTCTTATTGTAATTCTCATCCCTTATAGTCGAAATGATTTTGAAATATCATGATACCCTTCTTATTCATGTTATATATGGTCTGTAACCCCTCCTACCATGCTATTTAATCTTGATGATGTGATTGATGGGCATATATCTTGCCTTACTATTTTGCATGAGATAATGGATACATTTGCATGAGATAATGGACAAACATAACTAATTTAGATGCTTATGCATAGACATTGGAGCACGTCTTTCTACCCTAGGTGCATCTTTCCACCTCTTATTTATACATGTGAATATCTTTCCGCCCATGTTTCCCCTTCCTACCCAACTTTTGGCCTAAGATCCTGCGGTGTTTGGACCCTACCTTAGATATGTTGTCTAAATTTTCTACATGGAATTGTTTATACTTCAAAATTGAGGACCATGAAATGGAAATAATATTTATATTCTTTATGGTTCTAGTGTTCATATGCTTTATTATTCTTGTGATCATTCCTTATTTTATTTTCATTGAAATTATCTACTTGCTGATATCACCTTTCTTGAATGATAACCCCCTTTATTTCAGTCTTCTAATAAAAAATACCTAAATATTGTATTTTACACATACTCAGTGTTCACAAACACATACTTCTATATATCTCTTTCTGGTTGTTGTTCCTAAAACCACCCATGTGCATGTATCTTAGAGGATCATGACCCAGGAATATCATTTGTAGGAGTTTGGAGCTATTGGATCGCTTGGGATGACCATGTTACGTACCCTCTACAACTAGTCTATTTACAGATGTAAATTCATGTTTTTTAAAACCACCACTGAGATGAGGAATCATGTATAGATTATAATGAAAATATTATTAAAATAGTTATTTTTTTGTCATCCTAAACTATGAAACTATTTATTATATCGTACTTGAGAAATGAATTTATTTCTTTTATATCACACTTGTTAGTGTGTTTAGATTTAATGGAAATATACCTTGATAAGTAAAGGGTGATCCACCTCCCGTGTCCCACTCTTTACATTATGGTATCAGAGCTTGTGCAATAGGTGAACCTAATTATTTCAAGTTATCCTCTATTGTTCCTATACATATTCCTCGATTATGAAATTAAGTAACCATATATTGGATGATGAAGAACCTAAAACTGAGTCATAGAATACTCAAGGTTTAAATACCAATCTAAATTGGTCATCACGACTCCCAAAATCACTTTTATGGTTGAGAATGTCTTTTTAGTAACCCTAATTACCCCCACCCTCTATATGGTGGTAGAACTTTCAGTATGCAGTGGTTGACTCTTTTGGTGATTGGTTTCTATCTTACTCTTTAAGGGAATTTAGTTTAGATACTATTATTTGTAGGCTGAGTTGAATAGTCATAGTTAGGCTTAACCCTAGTTTCCATCTTAAATGCTTTCATTTGTTGTTTTTGTAAGTGTTCGTCAAATATATCCACGTAGATCATGCATGTATAAAAACTTTTAATTATGACATATTAATGATGAGTGACATGCCTTAATAGGAAACTCTAGAAGATATTTGTGTGTAGTAAGAAATGATTCTCTCCTCCGATGTTATGTGTAGAGATATGTTGGTATGCCCTTATAGGTGTTAGAAGAATTTTCTCGCTTAGTGGGAAAAAATTATGGTACAACAATAACCATAGGTTGATATGGTGGAAAAATTCCTCACTTTGTTCATGCTTAGATTTTGGCATCAATTTTAGCCTTGCAGCGCAGAGCTTTCATCACTAAGTGTATATCTGTATAAAAAGAAACGTTTTTTGGAATTATCAATGGTTTGATGCACCAAGTCACCACCATTTGAAGTTCCAAGTAGTGAGAAACACATAAGGGAAGAACCCCTTGACTAGTTGGCCAACTTTTAAACCATTGACCTAAGTGTAGATCAATGACTAAAATGTTTTGGATATATATGACTTGGTAGATCTATAGTGAATTACCTTTGTAAGTGGTTAGTTGAATCATAGGTCAACTGTAACATCCCAGGCCACTGCCTAAGATTTTGGTAGAGTTTCAAGAACGATGACTAGCCCCATAAACCATCACTATCCTAACTTCATGCTTTCCCCTCACTCACGCACAAGCCATGATCAACTTCTTGATAGGTCACCTATCCCAATACTACTCTAATCTGAGCACACTTAACTTTGGAGTCCTTAGTTATGGGTTCTTTGAAAAGGAGATTCACCTTGCTTATATGGATACTCAAATCATTAATTTTAATATAATTTTATCTAATATCTCAAATCCTAGGATGTTACAATCTCCCCTACTTAGACAGTGGACATTCTTGACAAGGCTCAACTAAATGGTCTCAAAATCATTCCCCATTTTAGTGGAGACCCAAGTGGCCCATGTACACCTAACTCCCAATCACAGTTAGAAGTGCAAGGGTGACTCCATTAACTTAGATAACATTTTCCAACATGCCTAGACACTACTAGTGCAAAGGTGAATCCATCAACTGGGATAACCCTTTCCAAGATGCCTGGATTGCACAACTCAAAGTTTGGCATGTCGCAGGCCAATGTGGGCCCCAGCTACTATACAAGAATTGGTTTTAATACCATTCGTAATGCTCAATCCCTGTTCTCAAGGCTCTAGTAGAGTTTTAGAATCATGATTGGCCCGACATACTATCATTAGCCTTAACTGTGTGCTTTGTCTTCACTCACGCACAAGTCGAGACCGACTTCCTGATTGGTCACCCATCCTAGTACTACTCCAACTGAGCACACTTAACTTTGGAGTTCTTAGTGATGGGATCCTTCAAAAGGAGGTGCACATTGGTGATATGGGTAGTCAAATCATTCCTTTTACAATCATGTTATTCAAGACCTCAAATCTTGGGATGTTACATTAGTCATTTAGCAGTTGGAATTTTGTAGATTAGTGATTTCGGATAGAAATTTGACCTTAAGAATGTCTAAAATTAATAATGAATGCATTAGGTTACCCTTGGGTAATTTCCTAGAAGAACATCACATAAACATTATCACCACTTAGTTAGGGTATTTGTTGTTTAGATGGATATTATGCATATTAATTAAATAACCTAAAATCAATTGATACACAAGTTGTACTCATTAGAGTAAGGTAAGCTACATTGCTAAATGAGCCTAATTAGATAGTAATATAAAGAGGGTATTTAGGTAAGTGAATGAATCAGTAAAAAAAACTTCTAAGCCTTATGCCCTAACTCATTATACAAATAGTTTTCTATATACATTTACTTTGGGAACTAAGCTTAACATTTTAGGAAAATATTATGTAGAGAAATTACATCTTGTCCATGTTGGTATGTATGCACTGAGTGCCAATCATATGATGATTGTAATGACATAACTTGTAAATGATTTGATAAAAATAAAGCCAATCTTCCAATTTATTCTATTTTATTTAATTATAAGATAATGATGTAACATAATAAATGTATAAAGAATGAAATTACTCAATGATGTATGTATTCTGGTTGAATACTTGAACAATGAGATCATACATATGATAAGAAAATATAAATTATTGCTATGTCCCTAGTCAGTTATTATTGTGGAAGGCTAATAGACAGTAATAACACATAAACTAGAGTGTGTGTTGGTTGATGAAAGAATCTGATTCGTCATGATATATGATATCGAACCAAACACATAGATACTTGTTAGAAGAACAATGAATTAGACAGACTTACTTTGAGAGTGATGCATGGAACCATGAAATAGTAGCCAGAATCATCTCCCATAGTGATGGTGGTGATTGTGTTTCTTAGATCTAAAATCACTACACTCATCACATGTCATTCGGTGTACTTTGACATCATCCGTCATGATCTTGAATAAGGGTTTCCACAAAGTGGTGCTCAAGTGCACTATGACATGTGGGGATGACTGTGAGTGATGTAGATGGGATTTGTACCTCATACATGAGTTTGATATCCTGGCCACTTGATAAGCAACACTGAGAAAAGCATGGCCGTGCACATGTGAATCAATAAATGATGTTGAGTTCACATATATCTCAGACATCCTGGTCTAGTACAAGGAACATGGATTGAATTTTGAATAGGATGACAATTCAATGCTTTGAGCTCAATCTTAATACCAGACACAAAGGAACTATACAATCATTATAACACCAACCACGAATTGTAGGTTGAAGTTGTTCTCTAGTTTTCCAATTACTTGGGTAGTAGTGATGTCTTCCTAGATACCAATCATTGCTTGTGATGTCATAAGTTAGTTATAGACATTCACTGCAAACCTAATTTGGGACCTATAAGGTCAGATGCATAGAATGCACTTTGAAAAGGAGTTTACTCATGAATGATGTTTAAATTGATTACTTAATGTTTTAGGTATTCAAATTAAACAAAACTAGTTGAGAATTGACTGACTAAACTCTGAACCAACCGGTTCAAGTGTTGAATCGATTAGTTGGAGTGTCAAGTCAATTAGAAATGACAATGGTTGAAAAATGCCTGAACCAGGGCATGAACCGACCAGTTCTCTTAGTGAACTAACTAGTTCATGGTCCCAAATGACCGGTTCATATGATTAACTACCTAATTCGATGGTCAATTTGATTGGGTCAAGGATTGATGTTGATGTCATGATTTGTATTAATCATGTATTAAATACTAATGTTATTCACAATAGGAAACATGAAAAAATCAACTAGTTCAGGTCACGAACCAACCGGTTTGCCATTCATAGGTTCTAGAAAATTCATGAAAACCCATCTTTTTGACTTATAGATGGATTGGGAACCCTGACCTTAGCCCTCTTATAAATATATGGGTATTGGGGGCTTCCAATATACAACAATAAGCTCTGACAATTTTTGTCTTCTCTGGTTGTGGTAACCAAGAGAACCCGAGCAAGTTCTACCCATCAAATGGAGGAACAACTAAGGAGAGACAATTGGGAGAGTAAGTCAACACTAGCATATTGACTAGAAGGCACAACTCCTTCCTCTCTATTCGACATGAATGACAGGAGTTCTCGGTGGTTAGTGTGGACTATGTTAGAGGCAAGGAGGTTGTTGCCTACCACTAGGAGGACAACGTCAACCTCCATTTGGGGTTCCAGACTAGGAGTTCGGAGACAACAGACATCTAGGTGCAACTTGAAGAAAGTTGTACTCTACAACAAGGGGATTGTCGCTGGACTTTCTCCATGACTAGGTATAACCTCACAACCATCGTTCCCATCTCATAGTTGTTGACACAATCTACTTTCTTTAGGGAATATGGAAAATAAAATTTTTGTTTTCATTGCCTTACCTAATGCCATATTTCCTTATAGTGGTATCAGAGTCACGTCATATTACTATGTTTTGGGATTTAATCAATATGATCAAATTTTGGTTTTATCATTTATTTATTGCATATAATGTGACAAATTAATTTGGCTAATGTGCATATCCGATTAAACACCACAAATGATCCCAATATATATATTGCATGACCCCTGATGTTATGACCCCACCTCCCGATAACCCCCAATTAAGGGAGACTGAGAGGTCGAAGCCGCACCCATAACTTCCAGATCAAAGGTTCGACAATTAACCAAGAATAATTATCAAATTTTAACAGACAATACTTAAAAGCTGTAAGAAAATAAATTTTTGCATACCTTTTTGAAAACTTGGATCTCTAAACTTCTATCCACTTAAGGATTCTACACTAACTAATCCTCCTTGTATTTTTCTTCATGTATTCCACAATATGACGATTTATTGTTTGTCCTTTTGGCTTGTTCCTAAAACGCCGACAAACAAAACGTCGGTAAGCCGAAGCTGGTATGTGGGGAAAACAATAAACGTGCAACTATGATAAAAATGTAATCATTCAATTAATCATTTAACTATCAAGATTACATTTTAAATATAACTCAGCGATCCATGAGTACCCTATCCTCTGTGCTAACCCTACAGTGGACCTGGATACTACCTTCCTTATAGTAGATCCCCATTAAACCCCTCATGGTCCCATCTATAGGTGAACCAGTTTCTAGGGTTGAGTCACATGGCACTACTCGTAAGTAGCCCACTCCTTAACGCATGGCAGGCTAATGAGTCTCATGGCACTACATGTAGGTAGCCCAGTTTCTAACTCTCGGTAACCTAGACCTTGCTCTAGGATTACCCCTTTTTTTTAGCCTTTTCAAGCAATAGAGGTGGACCCAGATCTAGTCAGTTATATACGCACATTTATAGTGATAATCATAGTATCTTTATAGTTGCATGAAATAAATAAACATACAACAATTATTTTCAAGAAACCGATTAAAACTTCGGGAATCGTCGTGAAACTAGAGAGATTATTCATAAGCGTAACCACATACCTGATTTGATGATTTCACAAGCATTAAGTAAACCCAACCAAGAATGAAATCCAACCAAGCAATTCAATCATCACATAATTCCTAAAAAGAATATGCACTCTATTTATTACACACTTTATCAAGAATCTACTTTATTGACTTGGATTCACTTTCTAGGGTTTCTAATCCACATTAAGGTTTCATTAATATTCATTAGGGTTTCTGAGATTAATTTCTCAAACTTTATCCCTTTTAGGTCAACAAACCCTAAAATACTCTTTTCTACTTATATGAACCTTAATTGCTCAACTATCCTTTTTAATAGTCTTTTATACCCAAATTGACTTAGGATCATCATATCCCTATTTATTCATGGATTTGAACAATTAAAACAATTAAAAGGCATATTCATCTAAATTAGGGTTTTCAAACTCATTAATTCATAATCATGCACGAAACCCCAAAATTAAGCCAATTATATAAAAAGATCATCTTTTTAGATCCTATTTTCACTTTTATTAACAACAGGTTAATATCACATTGAATTATCCAAATAATGTCATAAAGTCCATCTATCAACAAATCTAAGGTTTTTTTTCTTAATTTTAAATCATTAACGATGATAACTTTATGTCCTTATCAAATTTCAAGCATATTTAAGCACATAAACTCTAAATTAGACTAATAACGTGCAAAGCTCTTCCTTTTTGAACATAATGTATCTTTTTACATTTAACAGGTTAACATCAACTCTAATGATCCATTAAACCCTATTAAACACTTTATTCATTTCAAAATAGGGTTTCTTAATCTTTAATTCATTAAAGATGATAATTTACACTACATTTCGAACATGATCAGATTCAGGATATAAAACTATTTTTATTGGCTTCCTTGTGTTCTTCTGATCAAAATACATATATTATTTGTATTTATTCGATCTATGGTTTATTAGATACGATTTTTGCAAGATTTTACTTACTTGGCCAAAAATCATATCTAATAAACCGTAGCTCAAATAAATACAAATAATATATGTATTTTGATCAGAAGAACACAAGGAATCCAATAAAAATAGCTTTATAGCCTAAATCTGACCATAGTTTGAAATGTAGTGTAAATTATCATCTTTAATGAATTAAAGATTAAGAAACCCTATTTTGAAATGAATAGAGTGTTTAATAGGGTTTAATGGATCATTAGAGTTGATGTTAACCTGTTAAATGTAAAAAGATACATTATGTTAAAAAAGGAAGAGCTTTTCACGTGATTAGTCTAATTTAGAGTTTATGTGCTTAAATATGCTTGAAATATTATAAGGACATAAAGTTATCATCTTTAATGATTTAAAATTAAGAAAAAAACCTTAGATTTGATGATAGATGGACTTAATGATGTTATTTAGATAATTCAAGCTGATATTAACCTATTGTTAATAAAAGTGAAAATAAGATCTAAAATGATGATCTTTTTATATAATTGGCTTAATTTAGGGTTTCGTGCATGATTATGCATTAATGAGTTTGAAAACCCTAATTTAGATGAATATGTCTTTTAATTGTTTTAATTGTTAAAATCCATGAATAAATAGGGATATGATGATCCTAAGTCAATTTGGGTATAAAAGACTATTAAAAAGGACAGTTGAGCAATTAAGGTTCATATAAGTAGAAAAGAGTATTTTAGGGTTTGTTGACCTAAAAGGGATAAAGTTTGAGAAATTAATCTCAGAAACCCTAATGAATATTAATGAAACCTTAATCTGGATTAGAAACCCTAGAAAGTGAATCCAAGTCAATAAAGTAGATTCTTGATAAAGTGTGTAATAAATAGAGTGCATATTCTTTTCATGAATTATGTGATGATTGAATTGTTTGGTTGGATTGTTATCATAGTTGCACATTTATTGTTTTCCCCACATACCAGCTTCAGTTGACCGACGTTTTTTTTGTCGGCGTTTTAGGAACAAGCCAAAAGGACAAATAGTAAATCGTCATATTGTGGAATACATGAAGAAAAATACAAGAAGGATTAGTTAGAGTAGAATCATCGATCAGCCCAGTTTGTAACTCTCGGTAACCTAGACCTTGCTCTAGGATTACCCCTTTTCTTAGCCTTTTCAAGCAATAGAGGATAGGGTACTCATGGATCGTGGAGTTATATTTAAAACGTAATCTTGACTGTTAAATGATTAATTGAATGATTACATTGTTATCATAGTTGCACGTTTATTGTTTTCCCCACATACCAGCTTCGGCTGACCGACGTTTTGTTTGTCGGCGTTTTTGGAACAAGCCAAAAGGACAAACAGTAAATCGTAATATTGTGGAATACATGAAGAAAAATACAAGGAGGATTAGTTAGAGTAAAATCCTTAAGTGGATAGAAGTTTAGAGATCCAAGTTTTCAAAAAGGTATGCAAAAAATTATTTTCTTACAGCTTTTAAGTATAGCCTGTTAAAATTTGTTTATTATTCTTGGTTAATTAACAAACCTTTGATCCGAAAGTTATGGGGTCGTAACACCTGACCCAACTTTCTTGTTGACCTTGTTTTCTTAGCATAATAATATGCTTAAAACCTTAATCTAATCATGTGACACACCTTAATAAAATATGACATGTGTATGTTTTCAACTTGGTCCAGTTTGGTTGATCTTTGAACGAGTCAAGCTATATGTGTGCTATTTTGGACCAAGTTGCAATACCAATGTTGAGTGTTTATCTTGAAATTGTATCATGTTTTATGTGCCTCTTATATTTTAGCATAATGACAAAGAGAGTGATGCATAGGGGCACCTTGTCGGACCTTGTTTGAGGAGGTGGAATCATGTGTTAATGTTAGGGTTTGCATGGATTCATGAGTTGATGGTGATGTCGACCATATGTTTTGACCCTCTTGTGTGTTGTGACCAATATGCTTCCCTTTAGTTGTGTTTCTAGCGACCAATGTTCCTTGCTTTGGTCTGGTTTGTTGTAACTGATGGTGTTTTGGATTGTGTTGATGTCTTGGCGATCATTTGATCTTGAACCATAGATTCTATGTTTTGGTTGACATGGTGTAGCGGTCTTACCATGTTTGGCTCCATGTTTGCTTCGATAGATAGGTTATGAGGATCAAGTGGTCACTACCCTACCTTGTATTATCATGCTTTGATGTATGCATGTCTCTAGTTCTTGCATGGTCGAGTTTTGATGGGACAAGTGTCACAAGTGTTTTGACACCTCATGTCCCTCACATCTCTCCTACCCTTGGGTATTTATACCCCTCTCTTTACATGTAAGTAACCTCTTTACAACGTCTTTCTCTCTCTCATTCTTGGAGCTCATCCCTCTCTGGGGCTTGGTGGAGAAGGTGCTCACATTGGAGCAAGGAAGTTGAACCCTTGCATGTGGTGATCTAGGGTTGATTCATCTCCCTTTTGTTGATCCTTTGGTGATACTTGATCTTGATAAGTGGTTTATCCTTCTTCATGTCATTTTCATGAAAACCCTACCTCTCTTTCTTCTCTTGACTGAGCCATGGTTCTCCATGGTGGTGTTTCTTGAGGAACTTCTCTCTAATAGATGTTGAATCCATGATTCTCCCATGGTAGTACCTAAATGAGATGAAGATCTCCTCTTTTTCCCTTTCTTTTCATCCTAGGGCTTGTTCCCTTTTCTTTGTGCACCTTTTGACCTAGTTTTAGTTTTCTTCTCTTGAGGTGATCTTTCTTGGTCATGGAGTTGACTCAGGCTTTGGCATTCTTCTCACTCTTGGAGCTTCTTGGATTTGGAGTTGTTCTTCACAATACAAGGAGGGTTCATGTGACTCTCTCCTCAAGTGTTGTTGCACTTAATCTTTCATGAAAGTTTATCTATCTCTAAAATGTGATTACAAGTTTCTTTATGATGATATTTGAATAGGGGTTTATGAATATGTGGTTATCTTGTACAGAAACACCTTTTCTTGAACCCTAATTCTTTTAATGAAATCTAATGTATGGTGGAGTTGTTGGATCTTACATGCACATCTGGAATGTTTGGTTTTATCCTTATGATCATGGTTTTGTTCCTCTCTTGAAGAGGGAGGTTTTGATTCTTGCATGCATGTTCACAATGTTTGGTTTTCTCTCTTTTATCATGGCATTTTATTTTGACCTTGTGATGATCATGTTTTAGGGTTTTCGCTTTTACCTTCTTCATGAGGTTTTCACCTTGGTGACACTTAGGATTCTTGATGTTTCACATCTATTTGGTCGCCATGTTTCTATGTTTTTCATTTGGTCACTATGACCAAAATGGTGGTTGAGATGGGGTTTGGTTTGGTCTCTTTATCCCTAAGCCTAACTACCTTGGATGCTATGTTTTTGTAACGTTCCCTATGGTTTACTATGACATATCTAGACGGGGGTTAATAGAGCTTTTGGTACTTTAAAATTTAATTAAAAAAGTAGGACACAACTCTAGAGAAAAAGAAAGATGACAGCAAGTGAATCTCAACTTTTTTGCTCTCAAATATGGATGTTCAAGTGTAGCTAGTGTGTTTTGGGTGTCCTAAAGATTATCCTATTTATAGGAATGGTTTACACAAGTTTGGGGATGTTCTAGGGGGTATCTAGAATGTTCTTAGTGCTTAACTATTTGTTAGGTAGAAAGTAGTTGGGTTTCAACGGCTAAAATGTTTGTTAAATGTATAGTTTCTAGAACTTTTCTCAGTCGACAATATTGTTGACCGGATGACTTTTAGTCCACAATATTGTCAAACAAATGACAATCTGGTTCAGCTGGCTCTAATGGCTATATGTCTGTCTCTCTCTTGTTTAAACCTATTCCAAGGGCCATATATATTGTCGACCAAGATTGACTCAGAACTAAAGATTTGCAAAGTTATTTCTTAGTTGTTTGAGTCTTCGACCAAGTGATTCTTGGTTGACAATTGTTTCGACCAAAAAGGACTTTTTGAAAGGATGTGCAGTGTATGTGAGGTCCTATTTATTACTCATGTGAAACATCTCTACCCTAAAATCTTCATGTGAGTGTAAGATAGGGTTTTGGGTGGATAGGGAAAATCTAACGCTTGAATTACATGATATCTACGTACTTGTACATTATATACTTGTACAAGTTTTTACATTGAGTACAATCATGAAAATATTAAACATTTAAGCGCATCATTCTTCAACTATCCACATGGTATGATCTCCTCAACTTCTTGAAACATTAAATACTCAAGTAGAAAGTTAGATCCACAAGAATGAAATGTTTGTCATCATCAAAACAAAGGGTATGCTAATGCCCAATTTAGCCAGCAATCTCCCCCTTTTTCAAGATGACAAACATTCCTAAAGTATAAGAAAAATAATTTTGATGAAATGAGTTTTATACCTGTGATATACCTGAGATGAATAGATTCTCTTGTTCTCATAAAATGTGTGCTAATATCCCTAAAGAGATATGGAACATAATATCCATCTCTTAAGGGAATGTAGCACCAATTAGTATCAAGCCATGAGATCATGTAACTCATGAGAATATTTTACTTTACATTGCCTTATTATATTTCTCCCCCTTTGTCATTTCAAAAAGTTAATTGTATGTGTAAGTCAATAAGACTCCCCCTTAATTGATTACTTCCCCTTAATTGTTTACTTAAAGAAGAATGTAAAATTTAGCCACGATTTAAAAACTAAGATTAATTTCTCAACCATTTGAAAGGGATATTAAGCCCTGAAATGATATGAGATTTCTTTAGACTTGTTGTGGAATCAATAAATGTATCTCTAACCAAATATAAGGGAAGTTAAGTCCAAATTGGTGTATAGAATAGAATAAGAGAAAATATATATGCACATTATATCCAAGAATTTCTGTGCTCCCCCTTAAACTGATAAAAAAGTGAGTTCAGAAATGCCAAGGTATTTCAAATCATAACCAACATTAAATTTAATTGATTAAGTAAGACTATGAGTCAATTTTTATAAGCAATCTTTTTTCTTGAACTATTTTGGTTTAAAAGTTTTTCTAATTCGAAGTATTTAACATGATGAGCAAATTACAAATTTTATATACCAATGTTGGATGCAGGTGAGTGATTTGATTTACGGATAAGTATTTTTGTCAGACTAATTTTTGGTCGACCATGACTTTGACTGGGGCACCCCTTGGTCGAACTCCTTTCCGACCGAGAGGCAGTTTTGCTGATTTCCAATTAATGCAACTTTATCTAGAATGAACGAGGATATAATATTTTCTTCTGTATCAACATATGTGACCAGTCAACTTCTTTTTGTATGCATATTAAATCTTGTTTCAATTCATGAGTTTGAGTAACATAGATTTCTTCTTTTATGATTTTATTAAGAAAACATGTTGTACATCCTTTGGATAGATTGATGTCCTTATGATTGTCTAGAGTAAAATAATATATAAATGGCCTCAGGTCTAGCCATTGATGCATAAATCATATCAAGGTCTATTTCCTCTCATCATATCCTAGAATTATTTAGTCTATTTCATCATGCCCACTAGTACCAATGAATGTTTTACCTTTTGGTCTAGGAACAAATTTTTATTCATTGTTCTTTTAAGCTCATATAGCAATTTTCTAGTAATACCCTCTTTTAGGATATGACTAAGTCTTGTTGTGTATCATCATCATTTATGTAGACTTATAAATCCTAGATACTTTGATAGATGTTTAATATTTCAGGATAAAGTCTCTTTGTGACTTAGGATCAAATTTGTCTTTTCCATATTTTTTCAAAGATAAGATTCACACAGAGCCAAATAAATTTTTGCAAATGAGTTCTAGTGAGCAAAGTTTTAGATTTTGAAAAGAAATCTTACTTTTTCTTGCATAGAATGTACAAGTTTAAGATTTATCACAAAGCTTTAGGTAACGATTATATCCTAATAAAGTTACTTGTATGAACAATTCATTGTTTTCAAATAGTGTTCCTAGAGTTAAGAGGTTTACAATCATTTTTTCTTTTGATATTTTCCTATTGTCATAGTCTTATTATGTAGTTGTTTTAGAAATAGCACATTTAATAATTTGTACCTACATCACATATGCCAATAATTTTACTTTTGAAAATTTATCCAAATTTGACCAATAATTTTACCTTTTCTCCAAAAGTATGAAAATCCTCATATTTCCAGTCATATGCATGTTAGAGTAATTTCTATGGACCATCCTAACCTGCAACATATGAAAGTTTTGCCCCTATATAGTGGTACTTTTGGTTAGGATCATTCAAATTTATAACAATCTAATATGAAGAGTTCATAATATATTTGGGTCACCAAATGTAATTTCATGCGAATAATTTTAATCTTAATAAGTAGTTCTGACAGTACTACCTTCGTTGAGATTTTCTTTGATCAGAAGGCTTCTCGGTTGAAATCTTTATTGACCTACATGATATTCTACAGATTTATTAGTGAAAACAATTCCAATAGGACATCCTTTGGTCAAACTTTTCCTTGACGAAAAGTGATTTCAGTCGAGCTCTTTGTCGACTGAGATGAAGTTCTATTCATTTTCAGTAAATTTAACATCTCTAATGTAACCATATCATACCACTATTTTTTGATAACACAATTAAACAATCAAAATATATAAATATATACAAGTTCAAGATTATTTTAGTTGAGATAAGACATTATGAATTTCAAACTGAAGTTTAGGTCAAATCTCAACTAATATGTCCAACCATTTTAAGTTGTAGGCTTTGGAACCCAAACCAAGCCAACATCTTTCTTCTTCTTGTATGGACAAGAAAATGAATAATGACCAAGATGTAAACAATAATGACAACAAATAAATCAATTTCATTTCGCTTCTTAGCATTTTGGTTATGTGCTAGATTGTCTTTGGGCACATACATGATCATTGATTTGGGTTTTTGTGTTTTTCTTGTTCTAGGCTTTTGAGAAGATTTCTCTTTAGGTACATATCCTAGACACCTTCTTCCTTTTTGTCCAAAAGAGTTCTCTAAGATTTTATCACGAATATTATTATTGTTTAGACTATCAACATGTTTTTGTAGCTTAGTAATTTCTTCAGTTTTCTTAGCAATTTCTATTTTTTCTTGATCTAAACTAGAAAGTAAAGAATATCTTTCTCTAATGACAATATCATAATTTAAATGAGAGCGTAGAACATGTTGAGTTTGATAATTATTCATCTTAGCAAGCAATTCAACCTTTTCTTGAGAAATAAGATTATTGTTGGTTTGTAGAGCAAGCAACTTGATATTGTAATCATTAATAAATGATTTCAAAGTTTCTTTTTTAGAGATAAGGCTTTCTTTTTCAAATTTAATATCATTCATTTTAGCATAAAAATCATCATTAGTTGTTGTAAGCTTCTTTGATTTCCTTTTTACAATCAAAATATTTATCATGTAGTTCTTCAATACTAGTGACTATCTCTTCTTTAGATAAATCAAGAAGACTTTCCTAAATGTCTTCTACATTGGTTGTTGCAATGAAACAATTTACATTGTCTTCTTTAATCATGAGACATTCTACTTTTTCTTCTTCACTATCACTATCGTTGCTTGAATCATCCCAAGCTGCTTTGTAGGCCTTTTCTTTCTTCTTGAGAGAGGATTTCCTTCCCTTCTTGACTTTAGGACACTCATTTTTCAGATGTCCCTTCTTACCACATTCAAAGAAACTAAAGGAAGAAGAAGAAGAAACACCAATTTTGTTTTTTTTTTGGATTTAAATCTTCTAAATTGCTTACCATTTACAATGAGAGCCTCATCTTCACTATCTTTTTCACTTGTTTCATTGCTTGTTTTTTTATTGCCGGGGGAAACCCACCCCACTAGGCGGAGGCCCAGATAGCAGGGATGGTAAACTCGGGAGACTTGTGCGCCCGCACACCAGTATCTCAATAAGTCACATCAGAGGCTGGTTGACGCTGTGGGAAATTCATTGCCGAGCAGTGCTTCCAGCGGGAGTCAAACCCGAGACCCTTTGTGAGGGACCCCGAGCTGTGACCAGCTGGGCTACTGCTCGCCAGCTTCTTGGGATGACCAGCTGGCCCTGAGCTGCAACCAACATTGCACTTGTTTCATTGCTTTCTTGATTGATAGCTTTAGTTTCTACCTTAAATTTAATGTCCTTCCTTTTATCCTTTTTGTGTTCAGCTGCCAAAGTTTGTTCTTCATCAAGTGTAACTTCATGAGTCTCTAGATTGCTGATGAGTTTCTCCTTCTTCAAAGTGGTAGGGCCATGGACTTCTTCAATCGCCGTCACCTTTGGCTTGTACTTTGGCAGAAAAGATCTAAGAATCTTTGAAACTTGATCTTCCTCACTTTTATACTTACCCAAGGCATTCAAGCTGTTAACAATAGAGGAAAACCTTGAATACATTTCACTAATAGTCTCATTAGGTAACATTCAAAAATTTTCAAACTTTTTTTAAGCATATTAATCTTATCATTCTTAACTTGAGTTGTACATTAATGTGTAATTAAAAGTTTATGCCATATTTCATAAGCAGTCTCACATTAAGATATCTTATTAAATTCACTAACAGAAATAGAACAATATAACATACTTACTACTTTTGCATTCAATTAGACTTGTTTTACCATTTTGTGATTCCATGTTGCATATTCAGTAGTAAGAAGTGCATAAGGTAACAATACCATCCTCCAAAGCTCTAGGTTGATCCCTTGGTAGTATAATTGCATTCTTCTTTTCCAATAGGTGAGTCGCTTCCATCAAATGGTGGTGGCCGAGTCACATGAGTTCCTTGAAGGTTGTGGTTGCCAAGCAAGTTGTCCCCCATTCCTCAAGACCTGTTAGGGCTCCATGAAGACTTGATATGAAACCAACTGAAAGATCTAAGGGGGGAATAGAGCTTTTGGTACTTCAAAATTTAATTAAAAACTTAAGACAAAGAAGAAGGAGGAAACAAGGAAGATACTATGATTTAGAGTGGTCCCAACCTTTGAATCAAAGGTTGTCAGTCCACTACCCAATTGTTTCCAATTGGGATTTTTAAAGAGATTTATTTAATTTACCATGCAAGGATGTTACAAAAAAATACAATCACCTTCCTTGAAGTAGCCTCAACCTCCTTGAAGCAACCTTCTTGAAGTAACCTCATGCAACCTTGGAGAAGCCTTCACCTCCTTGAAGTAGCTCCACCACCTTGAGATTGACTTCAACTAGAAGTATCTCCAATCTCCTTTGAAGCAGCCTCCTTGAAGTAGAGTCAAACAACCATGGAGAAGCCTTCATCTCCTTGAAGTAGCTCCACCACTTTGAGATAACCTTCACATCGAAGTAGCTCCAACCTCCTTTGAAGTAGCCTTCTTGAAGTAACCTCAAGCACAACTTCTAGAAACCTTCACCTTGTTGAAGTAGCACCAAGAAACCTCCTTTCAACAACCTCCAACCCTAGGAGTAGTCAAGGAGAACAAAGTACAATGTAAAAGAAATAGATTGGAAGAAAGAAAATACTTAATCAATGAAGTACATCACTTTGATCTTATATCAAGAATTTAGATCTCCTATCCACTTAAGATGGACCTGTCTATATGTGATGGCTAGGAGATTGTAGCTATAGGACACAAGTCTAGAGCACAAGGAAGAAGATAGCAAGTGAATCTCAACTTTTTTCCTTCTGAAAAAAAGGATGCTAAGGAGCAACTTGTGTGTCCTAAGGCTTCTCCTATTTATAAGAATGGTTTGAAAGTGTTTAGGGACGTTCTAGGGAGTCTCTAGAGTGTTCGTAGTGCTTAACTAGATGTTAGGTAGAAAATAGTTGGGTTGCAATGGCTAAAATGTTTGTTAATTGCAAAGTTTCCAGAACTTTTTTCTACCGACAATATTGTTGACCGAATGAAAGTCTAATTCAGCTGGGTCTAATGGCTATATGTTTGTCTCTTTCTTTTTTTAACATATCCCAAGGGCCATATCTCGATAAACAATATTATCGATCGAAATTGACTCGAAAATAAAGATTTGAAAAGTTATTTCTTTGTTGTTTGAGTCTTTGACCAAGTGATTCTTGGTCAAAAATTTTGTTGATCGAAAAGGACTTTTTGCAAGGATTTGCATTATATGTGAGGTCCTATTGATTACTCATGTGAAACATGTCAACCCTAAAATCTTCATGTGAGTGTAAGATAGGGTTTTGGGTGGATAGGGAAAATCTAGCACTTGAATTACATGATATCTACACACTTGTACACTATATACTTGTACAAGTTTTTACATTGAGTACAATCATGAAAATATTAAACATTTAAGCGCATTATTCTTCAACTATCCACATGGTATGATCTCCTCAACTTCTTGAACCATGAAATACTCAAGTAGCATTATAGATCCACAAAAATGAAATGTTTGTCATCATCAAAACAAAGGGTATGCTAATGCCCAATTTAGCCAACAATCTCACCTTTTTTGAAGATGACAAACATTCCTAAAGTATAAGAAAAACAATTTTGATGAAATGAGTTTTATACCTGTGATATACCTAAGATGAATAGATTAAGAAAAACAATTTCTTCTTTTATGATTTTATTAAGAAAAACAATTTCTTCTTTTATGATTTTATTAAGAAAACATGTTGTACATCCTTTGGATAGATTGATGTCCTTATGATTGTCTAGAATAAAATAATATATAAATGGCCTCAGGTCTAGCCATTGATGCATAAATCATATCAAGGTCTATTTCCTCTCATCATATCCTAGCATTATTTAGTTTATTTCATCATGCCCACTAGTTCCAACGAATGTTTTACCTTTTGGTCTAGGAACAAATTTTTATTCATTGTTCTTTTGAGCTCATATATCAATTGTCTAGTAATATCCTCTTTTAGGACATGACTATGTCTTGTTGTGTATAATCATCATTTATGTAGACTTATAAATCCAAGATGCTTTGAAAGATGTTTAATATTTCAGGATAAAGTCTCTTTGTGACTTAGGATCAAATTTGTCTTTTCCATATTTTGTCAAAGATAGGATTCACACAGAGCCAAATAAATTTTTGCAAATGAGTTCTAGTGAGCAGAGTTTTAGATTTTTAAAAGAAATCTTACTTTTGCTTGTGGAGAATGTACAAGTTTAAGATTTATCACAAAAATTTAGGCAATGATTATATCCTAAGAAAGTTACTTGTATGAATAATTCATTATTTTCAAATAGTGTCCCTAGAGTTAAGAGGTTTACAATCATTTTTTCTTTTGATATTTTCCTATTGTCATAGTCTTATTATGTAGTTCTTTTACAAATAGCACATTTAATAATTTGTACCTACATCACATATGCCAATAATTTTACTTTTGAAAATTTATCCAAATGTGACCAATAATTTTACCTTTTATCCAAATGTATGAAAATCCTCTTATTTCCAGTCATATGCATGTTAGAGAAATTTCTATGGACCATCCTAACCTGCAACTTATGAAAGTTTTGTCCCTATATAGTGGTCCTTTTGGTTAGGATCATTCAAATTTATAACAATCTAATATGAAGAGTTAATAATATATTTGGGTCACCTAATTTAATTGCATGCAAATAATTTTAATCTTAATAAGTAGTTCTGATAGAATACCTTCATTAAAATTTTCTTTAATCAGAAGACTTCTCGGTTGAAATCTTTATTGACTGACATGATATTCTATAGATTTATTAGTGAAAACAATTCCAACAGGACATCCTTTGGTCAAATGTTTCCTCGACGGAAAGTGATTTCAGTCGAGCTCTTTGTCGACCGAGATGAAGTTCTATTAATTTTTAGTAAATTTAACATTTCTAATGTGACCATATCATACTGCTATTTTTGAATAACACAATTAAAGTATAAGAAAAACAATTTCTTCTTTTATGAATCAAAATATTTATCATGTATATAAATCAAGAAGACTTTCCTAAATGTTTTCTACATTGGTTGTTGCAATGAAACAATTTACATTGTCTTCTTTAGTAATGAGACATTCTACTTTTTCTTCTTCACTATTACTATCATCGCTTGAATCAACCCAAGCTCCTTTGTAGGCCTTTTCTTTCTTCTTGAGAGAGGATTTCCTTCCCTTCTTGACTTTAGGACACTCATTTTTCAGATGTCCCTTCTTACCACATTCAATGAACCTAAAGGAAGAAGAAGAAGAAACACCAATTTTTTTTTTGGATTTAAATCTTCTAAATTGCTTACCATTTACAATGAGAGCCTCCTCTTCACTATCTTTTTCACTTGTTTCATTGCTTGTTTTTTTAATTTCCGAAGGAAACCCACCCCACTAGGCGGAGGCCCAGATAGTAGGGATGGTAAACTCGGGAGACCCATGCACTCGCACACCGGTATCTCAATAAGTCGCATCAGAGGCTGGCTAACGTTGTGGGAAATTCATTGTTGAGCAATGCTTCCAGCGAGAGTCGAACCTAAGACCCTTTGTGAGGGGCCCCGAGTTGTGACCAGCTGGTCTACTGCTTGCCAGCTTCTTGGGACAACCAGATGGCCCCGAGCTGCAACCAGCAATGCACTTCCTTCATTGCTTTCTTGATTGATAGCTTTAGTTTTTTCCTTACATTTAATGTCCTTCATTTTATCCTTTTTGTGTTCAACTGCCAAAGTTTCTTCTTCATCAAGTGTAACTTCATGAGTCTCTAGATTGCTGATGAGTTTCTCCTTCTTCAAAGTGGTAGGGCCATTGGCTTCTTCAATGGCCGTCACCTTTGGCTTGTACTTTGGCAGAAAAGATCTAAGAATCTTAGAAACTTGATCTTCCTCACTTGTATACTTACCCAAGGCATTCAAGCTATTAACAATAGAGGAAAACATTGAATACATTTCACTAATAGTCTCATTAGGTAACATTCAAAAATTTTCAAACTTTTTTTAAGCATATTAATCTTATTATTCTTAACTTGAGTTGTACCTTAATGTGTAATTGAAAGTTTATGCCATATTTCATAAGCAGTCTCACATTAAGATATCTTATTAAATTCCCTAACAAAAATAGAACAATATAACAAACTTACTACTTTTGCATTTAATTGGACTTGTTTTACCATTTTGTGATTCCATGTTGCATATTCAGAGGTAAGAAGTGCATAAGGTAACAATACCATCCTCCAAATCTCTAGGTTGATCCCTTGATAGTATAATTGCATTCTTCTTTTCCAATAGGTGAGTCACTTCCATCAAAGGGTGGTGGCCAAGTCACATGAGTTCCTTGAAGGTTGTGGTTTCCAAGCAAGTTGTCCCCCATTCCTCAAGACCTCTTAGGGCTCCATGAAGACCTGATATCAAAACCAACAGAAATATCTAAGGGGGGAATAGAGCTTTTGGTACTTCAAAATTTAATTAAAAATTTAAGACAAAGAAGAAGGAGGAAACAAGGAAGATAGTATGATTTAGAGTGGTCCCAACCTTCGAATCAAAGGTTGTCAGTCCACTACCCAATTGTTTCCAATTGGGATTTTTAAAGTGATTTATTTAATTTACCATGCAAGTATGTTACAAAAAATTCCTTGAAGTAGCCTCAACCTCCTTGAGGCAACCTTCTTGAAGTAACCTCATGCAGCTTTGGAGAAGCCTTCACCTCCTTGAAGTAGCTCCACCACCTTGAGATTGACTTCACTTAGAAGTATCTCCAACCTCCTTTGAAGCAGACTCCTTGAAGTAGAGTCAAACAACCATGGAGAAGCCTTCATCTCCTTGAAGTAGCTCCACTACTTTGAGATAACCTTCACATAGAAGTAGCTCCAACCTCCTTTGAAGTAGCCTTCTTGAAGTAACCTCAACCACAACTTCTAGATACCTTCACCTTGTTGAATTAGCACCAAGCAACCTCCTTTCAACAACCTCCAACCCTAGGAGTAGTCAAGGAGAACAAAGTACAATGCAAAAGAAATAGATTTGAGGAAAGAAAATACTAAACCAATGAAGTACATCACTTTGATCTTATATCAAGCATTTCGATCTCCTATCCATTTAAGATGGACGTGTCTATATGTGGTGGCTAGGATATTGTAGCTATAGGACACAAGTCTAGAGCACAAGGAAGTAGACAACAAGTGAATCTCAACTTTTTTCCTTCTAAAAAATGGATGTTATGGAGAAACTTGTGTGTTTTGGGTGTCCTAAGGCTTCTCCTATTTATAGGAATGGTTTGAAAGTGTTTAGGGACATTCTAGGGAGTCTCTAGAGTGTTCTTAGTGCTTAACTAGATGTTAGGTAGAAAATAGTTGGGTTGCAATGGCTAAAATGTTTGTGCAGTGCAAAGTTTCCAGAACTTTTTTCTACCGACAATATTGTTGACCGGATGAAAGTCTAATTCAAGTGGGTCTAATGGCTATATGGCTGTCTCTTTCTTGTTTTAACATATTCCAAGGGCCATATCTCGATAAACAATATTATCGATCAAAATTGACTCGAAAATAAAGATTTGAAAAGTTATTTCTTTGTTGTTTGTGTCTTTGACCAAGTGATTCTTGGTCAAAAATTTTGTTGATCAAAAAGGACTTTTGGCAAGGATTTGCATTGTATGTAAGGTCCTATTGATGACTCATGTGAAACCTATCAATCCTAAAGTATTCATGTGAGTGTAATATAGGGTTTTGGGTGGATAGTGAAAATCTAACGCTTGATTCACATGATATATAAGTACTTGTACATTATATACTTGTACAAGTTTTTACATTGAGTACAATCATGAAAATATTAAACATTTAAGTGCATCATTCTTCAACTATCCACATGGTATAATCTCCTCAACTTCTTGAACCCTAAAATACTCAAGTAGCATGCTAGATCAACAAGAATGAAATGTTTGTCTCATAAAAATAAAGGGTATGCTAATGTCCAATTTAGCCAACAATCTCCCCCATTTGAAGATGAAAAACATTCTTAAAGTATAAGAAAAATAATCAAAATGAAATGAGTTTCATACCTGTGATATACTTGAGATGAATAGATTCTCTTGTTCTCATAAAATGTGTGCTAATTTTCCTAAAGAGACAAGGAACATAATATTCATCTCTTAAGGAAATGTAGCACCAATTAGAGTCAAGCCAAGATATCAATAAACTCATGAGAATATTTTTCTTTACTTGGCTTTATTTTATTTCTCCCCCTTTTTCATTTTAAAAACATAACCATATGTGCAAGTCAATAAGACTCCACCTTAATTGATTACTTCCCCTTAATTTCTTACTTCAAAAAGAATGTCAAATTTTGCCACAATTCAAAAATGAAGATTAATTTCTCAACCATTTGCTACGGATATTAATCCCTAAAATGCTATGAGATTCCTTTAGGCTCATAGTCAAATCAGTAAATATATCTCTAATCAAATATAAGGGATGTTAAGCCCAAATTGGTGTAGAGAATCCAATTAAGAGAAAAAATATATGCACATTATGTCTAATAATTTTTGTGATCTCCCCCTTAATCTGATAACAAAAGTGGGTTAAAAATACTAATGCATTTCAAATCATAACTAAATCAATTGATTAAGACTATGAGTCAATTTTTATAAGCAATCGTGTTTCTGGCACTACTTTGGTTTATAAGTTTCTCTCATTCTAAGTAGTTAACATTATGAGAAATTACAAATTTAATATACCAATGTTGGGTGAAAGTGAATAATTTGATTTACAAATAAGAATTTTTTTCAGGCTTGTTTTCGGTAAACCATAACTTCGACCGGGGCACCCCTCGGTCAAACTCCTTTTCGACCGAGAGAAATTCTACAAATTTCCAATTAATGCAACTTTATTTAGAATGAACCAAATATAATATTTTCTTCTATATTAGCATAAGTGACCAGTCAACTTCTTTTTGTATGCATATTCAATCTTGTTTCAAGTCATGAGTTTGATCAACATAGATTTCTTCTTTTATGATTTTATTAAGAAAATAAGTTTTACATCCTTTGAGGAGTTTGATGTCCCTATGATTGGCTAGAGTTAAGTAACATATAAACGGCCTCAAGTCTGGCCATAGATGCATAAGTCATTGCAAGGTCTATGTCCTCTCATTATATACTAGCATTATTTAGTTTATATCATCATACCCATTAGTTCCAATGAATATTTTGCCTTTTGGTCTAGGAACATAATTTTATTCATTATTCTTGGTAAGTGCATATAGCAATTGTCCAGTAATCAACTCTTTTAGGATATGACTAAGTCTTTTTGTGTATAATTATCGTTTATGTAGACTTATAAATCCTAGATGCTTTTATATATGTTGAATATTTTAGGATATAGTCTTTTAGTGACTTAGGATCAAATTTGTCTTTTCCATCTTTTGTCAATTATAGGATTCACATAGAGCCAAATAAATTTTTGTGAATGAGTTCTAGTGAGCAAAGTTATAATTTTTGAAAAAAATTCTTCTTCTTACCTAGAATGTACAAGTTTTAGATTTCTCACTAAAATATAGGTAATGCTTATATTCTAAGCAAGTTACATGTATGAACAATTCATTGTTTTCAAATAGTGTTCATAGAGTTAATAGGTTTACAATCATTTTTCCTTTTGATATTTTCCTATTTCATAGTACTTATGATGTAGTTCTTTTACAAATAGCACATTTAAAAATTTGTACCAACATCACCTATGACAATAGTTTTACCTTTGAAACTTTCTCCAAATGTGACCAATAATTTTACCTTTTCTCCAAGTGTATGAAAATCCTCTTATTTCTGGTCATATGCATGTTAGAGAAATTTCTATGGACCATCCAAACCTTCAAAGTATGAAAGTTTTGGTCGCCATTTAGTGGTCATTTTTGTTAGGATCATTCAAATATTTAGAACAATATAAGGTGGAGAGTTCATTATAAATTTGGTTCTCCAAATTTAATTGCAAATGAATAATTTTGCTCTTAATAAACAATTCTAATTGAACTACCTTCGGTCGAACTTTTCTTCGATTAGAATACTTCTTGGTCGAAATGTTTGTCGACTGGGATGAAGTTCTATAGATTTATCAATGAAAACAATTCTAATAGAACAACCTTTGGCCAAAATTTTCCTCGATCAAAAGAGATTTTAGTTGAGCGCTTTGTTAACCGAGATGAAGTTATGCTCATTTTCAGTAAATTCAACATTTCTAATGTAACTATATCATGCCATTATTTTTGGATAACACAATTAAACAATCAAAATATACAAATATATACAAGTTCAAGCTTATTTTAGTTAAGATAAGACATTTTGAATTTCAAAATGAAGTTTAGGTCAAATCTCAACTAATATGTCCAACAATTTTGAGTTGGAGGCTTTGGAACCCAAACCAAGTCAATATCTTTCTTCTTCTTGAATGGACAAGAAAATGAATAGTGACCAAGATGTAAACAATAATGACAACAAATAAAATCAATTTCATTTCTCTTCTTAGCATTTTGGTTATGTGCTAGATTGTCTTTGGGAACATACATGATCTTTGATTTTGATTTTTTATGTCTTTCTTGTTCTAGGATTTTGAGAAGATTTCTCTTTAGGTACATAGACAAGACACCTTCTTATTTTTTATCCAAAGTATTTCTCCAAGATTTTATCAAGAATATTATTAATGTTTAGACTTTCAACATGTTTTTGTAGCTTATTAATTTCATTATTTTTCTTTGCAATATCTAGTTTTTCTTGCTCTAAACTTTAAATCAAATAATCACTTTCTCTAATGATAATATCATAATTTAAAGGAGAACATAGAATAGGCTGAGTTTGATAATTATTCATCTTAGTAAGCAATTCAACCTTTTCTTGAGAAAGAAGATTATTGTTGGTTTCTACAACAAGAAACTTGGTATTGTAATCATTAATAGATGTTTTCAAAGTATCTTTTTTAGAGATAAGGCTCTATTTTTCAAAAGTATGATCATTCAATTTATCATACAAATCATCATTAGTTTTTGTAAGCTTCTTTAATTTGGTTTTACAATCAACATATTTATCGTTTAGTTCTTCAATACTAGTGACTAGCTCTTCTTTAGATAAATAAAGAAGACTTACCTCACTTTCTTCTTCATTGGTTGTTGCAATGAAACAACTTATTTTGTTTTCTTTAGTCATGAGACATTCTACTTCTTCTTTTTCACTCTCTCTATTTTCGTTTGAATCATCCCAAGCTACTTTGTAGTCCTTTTCTTTCTTCTTGAGATAGGATTTCTTTCCCTTCTTGACTTTAGGGCACTTATTTGTTAAATGTCCCATTTTGCCACATTCAAAGAACCTAAGGGAAGAAGAAGAAGAGACAGTGGAATTTTTGTTAGATTTAAATCTTCTATATTGCTTACCATTTACAATGAGAGCTTCCTCTTCACTATCTTCTTCACTTGTTTCATTGCTTTCTTGATTGATATATTTAGTTCCTTCCTTAAATGCAATGTCCTTCCTTTTAACCTTTTTGTGTTCGAATTCCAATCTTTCTTCTTCATCAAGTGTAACTTCATGAGTCTCTAGATTACCAATGACTTTCTCCATATTCAAAGTGGTAAGGGCATTGGATTCTTCAATGGATGCCACCTTTGGCTTGTACTTTGGAGGAAATGATCTAAGAATCTTGGAAACGTGATCTTCCTCACTTGTGTACTTACCGAAGGCATTCAAGCTGCTAACAATAGAAGCAAACCTTGCATACATTTCAGTAATAGTCTCATAAGGTAACATTTGGAATGGTTCAAAATTTTGTTTAAGCATATTAAACTTATTATTCTTAAATTGAGTTGTACCTTCATGTGTAATTGAGAGTTTATGCAATATTTCATAAGCAATATCACATGAATATATTCTATTCAATTCACTAATAGAAATAGAAAAATATAATATACTTTCTACTTTTGCATTCAGTTGAACTTGCTTTATCATTTTGTGATTCCATGTTGCATATTTAGAGTAGGAAGTGCATAAGGTAAATATACCATCCTACAAATCTCTAGGCTAATCCCTTGGCAGTAGAATTGCATTCTTCTTTTCCAATAGGTGTAGTTTATTCCATCAAAGGTTGGTGGTCGAGTTACATGAGTTCCTTCAAGGTTGAGGTTGCTAAGCAAGTTGTCCTCCATTCTTTAAGACCTGTTAGGGTTCCTTAAAGACTTGATCTGATACTAATTGAAATATCTAATGGGGGGTGAATAGAGCTTTTGGTACTCTAAAATTTTATTAAAAACTTATGACAAAGAAGGGGGAGGAAACAAGGAGGATACTTCTATTTATAGTGGTCCCAACCTTTGAATAAAAGGTTGTCAGTCCACTACCCAATTGTTACAACTGTGATTTTGAAAATGATTTATTGTATTTCCCTTACAAGGATGTTACTACAAAATACAATCACCTTCCTTGAAATATTCTTCACCTTGAAGTAGCCTCAACCTCCTTGAAGCAACCTTATTGAAGTAACCTCAAGCAACCTTCACCTCCTTGAAGTCACCCCACCACCTTAAGATTGCCTTCACCTAGAAGTAGCTCCAACCTCCTTTGAAGAAGACTCCTTGAAGTAGCCTCAAGCAACCAT
This sequence comes from Alisma plantago-aquatica, assembly GCA_963693085.1. Taxonomy (NCBI): domain Eukaryota; kingdom Viridiplantae; phylum Streptophyta; class Magnoliopsida; order Alismatales; family Alismataceae; genus Alisma; species Alisma plantago-aquatica. Next base: position 713,509,101 of record OY856414.1, on the reverse strand, counting down.
GGAGCAGCCTTCACCTCCTTGAAGTAGCTCCACCACCTTGAGATAGCCTTCTCCTAGAAGTAGCTCCAATCTCCTTCGAAGTAGACTTCTTGAATTAACCTCATACACACCTTAGAGAAGCCTTCACCTTGTTGAAGTAGAACCATAAAACCTCCTTTTAATAGCCTCGAACCCTAGGAGTAGTCACGGAGAACAAAGTGCAATGAAAAAGAAATAGATTGAACGAAAGAAAATACTTAACCAATGAAGTAAATTGCTTTGATCCTATATCAAACATTTAAATATCCTATACACTTAAGATGTACGTGGATATATGTACTGGCTAGGAGATTGTAGCTATAGGACACAACTCTAGAGAACAAGAAAGAAGATAGCAAGTGAATCTCAACTTTGTTGCTCTCAAAAATAGATGTTCAAGTGTAGCTTGTGTTTTTTGGGTGTCCTAAGGCTTCTCCTATTTATTGGAATGGTTTGCAAGTGTTTAGGGACGTTCTAGGGAGTCTGTTGAGTGTTCTTAATGATTAACTAGCTGTTAGGTAGAAAGTAGTTGGGTTGCAATGGCTAAAATGTTTGTAAAACGTGAAGTTTCTAGAACTTTTCTCAGTCGATAATAATTTCAACCAGATGACACTCGGTCTACAATAATGTCAACCAGATGATAGTCTAGTTCAGTTGGCCTCGATGGCTATGTCTGTCTCTCTCTTGTTAAAACCTATTCCAAGGGTCATATCTCCATTGAAAATATTGTCAACCAAAATTGACTCAGAACTAAAGATTTGAAAAGTTATTTCTTGGTTGTTTGAGTCTTCGACAAAGTGATTCTTTCTTGACAATTTTGTTGACTGAGAAGGACTTTTAACAAGGATTTGTAGTGTATGTGAGGTCCTATTGATGACTCATGTGCAACCTATCAACTCTAAAGTATTCATGTGAGTGTAAGATAGGGTTTTGGGTGGATAAGGAAAATCTAACGCTTGATTTAAATGATATCTAAGTACTTGTATATTATATACTTGTACAAGTTTTTACATTGAGTACAATCATGAAAATATTAAACATTTTAGTTCATCATTATTCTACTATCCACATGGAATGATCTCCTCAACTTCTTGAACCTTGATATACTCAAGTAGCACAGTAGAACCACAAGAATGTAATGTTTGTCATCATCAAAACAAATGGTATGCTAATGTCCAATTTAGCCAACAATCTCCCCTTTGTTGAAGATGACAAACATTCCTCAAGTATAACCAAAACCATTTAAATGAAATGAGTTTCATACCTATGTTATATCTAAGATGAATAGATTCTCTTATTCTCATAAAATATGTGCTAATATTTATAACAATATATGGATCATAATGCCCATCTCTTAAGGGAATATTGCAGCAAATAGTGTCAAGACAAAAGTTCACGAAACTCATGAGAATATTTTACTTTACTTTGCTTTATTTTATTCCTCCACCTTTTTCATTTCAAAAAGAATCATACGTGAAAGTGAATAAGTCTCCCCCTTAATTTATTACTTCCCCTTAATTATTTACTTAAAAAATAATGTCAAATTTTGCTAAATTCAAAAACCAAGATTAATTTCTCAACCATTTGCAAGGGATATTAATACCTAAAATCAAATGAGATTCCTTTAGGCTCATAGTAGAATCAATAAATGTATCTCTAATAGATAAAACTTGAGTCTGGTACTCTCCCTCTAGGTTTCGCTCAGCCTTCTCTCTAGAAGCAGGGTGATTCCATGGCAGACGGGGGCATTCAACCCCCTCCTGTTGCTTCCAACCCAGCCCCCCCACCCCCAGCCCCTCTCTACCTCCGATTGGTTTTCTCCCACCTTCGATGCCACCATTGTGGGTGACTGGGTACATTCAGTGGTAGGCCCTCCTCCTACCATTGAGGTATCGTCGCCTCCGACCCAAAAACCCCCTTCAGGTGGGAGGGAGACCATAGAACCTGGACGTGGATGATGGAGCCTATCCTAGATGAGATGGAGGACTACCACCAATAATCAATCATCGTCCAGATTCTAGGGAAGAAGTGCCACCCCCTTCAGCTGTGAGGTAGGATGACAAGAAATTGGCGGCCCAGAGGCAAAATCGAGGTCTTTACTCTTGATGGCAACCTCTACTTGGTCCGGTTCTCCACTGAAGCTGATTGCAAGAAGGCAACCCTCTGTGGGCCCTGGTTCCTCAATGACTAGCTTGTGCTGGTCTACAATTGGATGTGGGAAGTAGGCATGAGATGAGTTGCCTTCACGATGGCACCAGTCTGGGTCTCCCTCCCAGATGTGGGAAAGCACTGGACCCTGAGAGTGATTGCTGTCATAACACATGCCATCGGGACCCCCAGGGTGATCGACAGGAAGTCAAATGACACCAAGATGGGTTGCGCTCGATTCTGTGTGGACATCGCGGCTAATACCAATCCCCCCAGAGGTAATGGTAGAGCTTCCGAATGGAGCAGAATGGGAGATCAAGGTGTGCTATGAGGCACTCCCTGACAGATGTGTTGACTGCAAGGTCTTTGGCCATGAAATAGGCTAGTGCCCCGGAGAGAGACAATCATTCAATGACACCCTCCCTATCATCCCTGATCCTCTACAAGACCGACCAAGAAGAACGGGGAAGTCTAAACCCCCCAGACAAAGAAGAAAGGGGAAGGAGATAGTTCTAGAGGCAAATGCGACCACAGAGACAAGCAAGGAAGCTGGAGAGGCTTCAAGATCTGAGGAAGTCCTAGAGATACAAGAAGAAGGTGAGGTGTTTGCTGAAATGTCTACATAGACCAATGCAGCTGAGGCAATAACACATATACCTAGAAAGGACAAGACTAACAAAGAGGTAACAGGATCCACTGTCAACCAATTCACGGTCCTTGAAGACTTGGAAGAAGAGGTTGTCACAGTAGGAGATGCGAGGAGAAGAAGACCGAGGAAAATGAGAAGCATTACAAAGAAGAAGTAGAACAGGAGTGGCCCCAAAGAAGGGAGCGGCTCCAACAGAGGTTAGTTATGTCCATCCTTGCATGGAATGTGCAAGGGGCTTCGCTAGCTGAGAAACAAAGAAGGCTGCGAGCAGTGATCGAGGAAGAGGAAGTATCTCTTGTCTTTTTCTTGAGACAAGAATAAGGAGAGTTGTCAACGAATGGGTTGCTACTTTGTTCCCCACAGGCTGGGCGTTTCTCTCTAGCATCAACTGTAGAGATTGGGCCAGGATCGCTATAGGATGGAGACTTGATATTTGGGATGTCGATGCGATCAACATCACTAACCAAGTTGTTAACGTAAGTTGATGCAACAGAGGAGGAATGACTTTCATAGTCACGAGTGCATATGGAGAGAATCTGGTGATGGATAGAGCTAGAATGTGGAGTTCTATAAAAGAAAGCTCCCAAAACCAGATCCCTTGGCTGGTTTGGGGTGATTTCAACAACATCTGAAGGAACAGAGAGAAACATGGCACAAGGCCTGTTCTAGAGAGAGTGATGGATATTTTCAACAACACCATGGATATGGCAGGCCTAATGACGTTGAATATAGTAGGGGGGATAACCTTGTGGTCTAATAAACAAGGAAGAGGTAGAAGAATATCCAACAAATTGGATAGGGGACTTGTCAACAAGGACTGGTTAAAGATATGGCCCAGGTCAATGATCAAGCAAGGCAATGATCCACTTAGTGATCAAAGCTGGATGAAGTTGAACCTCACTAACGCTCCTGATGTGATTAGGCCCTTTAGATTTTGCAATTGGTGGTGTGAATGGGAAGGATTCAAAGAGTTGGTAGGGGAAGAGTGGTATGAGGAGATTGAGGGGAACCTTCTCTATATTGTCATAAAGAAGCTGCAGAAAAGCAAGAAGAAAATAAAGAAGTGGTCCAAGGAAGTGGTTAACCTGAAAAACCTGACTATACAAGCGAGACAAAACTACAAGGTGGTAGCTAGAAAAGCGAGAGAGTACCTAGATGACGATGATATTGCTGAACGATGGCTTAAGGCGGAACAAAGACTAAAGCAGTTCATCAAAGCCGAGGAGATCTTCATGTGGTAAAGAAATAGGATGAAATGGCTACATGATGTTGACCTTAATACTAAAACCTACCACGCGGATGTGAAGAATAAAGAGATGAAGGAGACCATCCATTAGCTCATCAAGGCCGATGGAGAGCTCACTGATAGCAGAGAAGACATAGCCAACCAAGTTGTGGATTTCTTTAAGATGTTGTACAACCACCATAAAGACAGCAGTAGACACTTTGATGAGGATATCTACCCCCCAGTCAGAATCAATGCTAGAATGAACAAGGCTCTGTGTGCAGACATTGAAGAGGCTGAAGTAAAGAGAGTTGTGTTCGATATAAATGCAAGTAAAGCACCAGGGCCTAATGGGTTTAACAACAGATTTTTCCACTTTACGTGGGACCATATCAAGGAGGACATAACCAAGGATATGAAATGGTTGATTCAAGGTGGAAATATGATGAGGGTTTATAATCACACTTTCATGAAGCTAATCCCAAAGAAGAAAGACGCGGGAACAGTCAATGATTATCGCCCCATTGCTTTCTGCTTCATTGTCTATAAGATTTGGGCAAAAATCTTATATAATCATCTAAAGACCATCCTGCCTGACCTGATCTCTGAGGAACAATGTGCCTTCATGAAAGGGCGGAAAATCACGGATTGTGCTCTTCTAGATGCATAGTTTCTCAAAGGGTTCAAGATCAAGAATGCCAACGCCAAAGCCTGTGTCAAGATCGATCTGAAAAAAGCCTATGATCATGTGTGGTGGGACAATATGTGGTATATTATGATTGCCATGGGTTTTTTCTAGCAGATGGATCAACATAATCAAAAAGTGTGTCACTACAACTTCCTTCTTCATCCTTCTTAATGGGGGTCCAGTAGGTATGTTCAAAGCTTCTAATGACCTGCGACAGGGGGACCCCTATCCCCTCTCCTTTTCACCTTGGTCATGGAGGGGTTGACCACTATGATCAAAGTTGTTGATGCCAGAAACCTAATCAAACCATTCAAGATTCAGGGGACCATAGTCAAAATGCAACTGATATTCACCGATGATGTGATGGTCTTCTCCACTAGGCATGCCAACAAGCTACACTAATTCAAAAAGCTTCTTGAACGCTTCGGCAGAATCACATGCTTGTATATCAGTGATATCAAATCCCACATATACCTATCAAAATCTTGTAATAGCAAGAGGGGATGACTCAAAACTGCAATAGGTCTGAGATGAGGTCGCCTTCCGACTAGTTACCTCGGCACTCCCATCGCCAGATGTAGATGTTTTGCAAAGGACTACCATTCATGCCTAGACAAAGTCAGGGAAAAGATTGAGCGGTGGATTGGGACCCATATGTCGATGGCTGGATGACTTATGCTAATAAAATCCATTATCATTATCATGATTCAATATTGGTGTGAGGTCTACAACTTATTGAACCCTACCATAGACAGCCTTACCAAGAAGATGACTAGCTTCATTTGGGGTGGCAAAAACCATGCTGTGAAATGGGAAACGATTACTAAAACCTACAGGAAGGGTGGACTGAATGTTACTAGAGTTGAAGACATTGTTAAAGTTGGTCACCTGAGAAGACTTGATAGATTTCTCACTGAGAAAGAAGGTGTGTGGACCAAGTGGATGAGACTGTACTATGGCAGCACTCCCATTGGACATACAAATGCCTCTAGAACTTGGGAAGTAATGTGCAAAAGTTGGAACGAAGTGCACCATCTATATCATGTGGATGACTCTCATCTCTTCAAGCAACTTGGGTAAAAGAAATTGTGGATCCACTCCCCTACAGGTGATGATGTCCATTGGCACAACCTTTTGTGGGGTAAAGGGCATATTCCCAAATGGAGCATTGCTGGTTACAAGTTGATTCTTGGAAAACACCTAACAAAGGATAGGCTTATTCGATGGGGGCTATCCACCAATCCTAAGTGTACCTTTTGTGATGAGAATGAAACCCATGAACATCTATTCTTTGTCTGCAATAAAGTCAACTGTTTGTGGGAACTGATGTGGCTAAAGAATGGATGGGGTAATCTTACAACCCATAGCTTCAGTGATATGATGGAGCACCTCAAGGCTAATTGTATCAACAAGAAGGAGAGATCTTCTACTGGTCTATTCCTCTCCTGGACATGTTTGAACATTTGGAAAGAAAGGAACAATATTAACCATGGTTGTGTGCCAAGTACTGATGTTTTTCTTTCAGTTTCTAGAGATGTTTGTAATGTTGTTAAGGCTAAAAAAGGCCTTGAGAAGGGACTAAGTCCCATAGAAAATGTTACTGGTGCATTTTGTAGAGCCTGCCCCGTATACTTTTTGTAGTCTACTTTGTACATTATATCATCGCTATACACCCTCTTTTGGCAATATATTTACCTATTCCCAAAAAAAACAAAAAATAAATGTATCTCTAACCAAATATAAGGGATGTTAAGCCCAAATTTGTGTAGAGAATCCAACTAAGAGAAAAAATATATGCACATTATATCCAAGATTTTTTTGAGCCCCCCCAAACTGATAACAAAAGTGAGTTAAAAAATACTAAGGTATTTCAAATCATAACCAACTTTAAAATCAATTGATTAAGTAAGACTATGAGAATTTTTATAAGTAATCTTGTGTCTTGCACTATTTTGGTTTAAAATTTTCTCTCATTCTAAGTATTTAACTTGATGAGCAAATTACAGATTTAATATACCAATTGTTGGGTGCAAGTCAATGATTTGATTTACAAATAAGCATTTTTTTCAGGCTTATTTTTGGTCAACCATGACTTGAATTAGGGTGCTCCTTGGTCGAATTCCTTTCTGACCAAGAGGCAGTTCAACATATTTTCAATTAATGCAACTTTATCTAGAATGAACCAAGATATATTATTTTCTTCTATATTGGCATAAGTGACAAGTCAACTTTTTTTTGTATGCATATTCAATCTTGCTTCAAGTCATGAGTTTGAGCAACATAGATTTATTCTTTTATGATTTTATTAAGAAAACACATTTTACATACTTGGGAGAGTTTGATGTCCTTATGATTGGCTAGAGTTAAATAACGTATAAATGGACTAAAAGGTCTATTTCTTCTCATTATACCATAGCATTATTTAGTTTATTTCAGCATGCCCACTAGTTCCCATGAATGTTTTGCCTTTTGGTCTAGGATTTGTTTTATTCATTGTTCTTGGTAAGCTCATATAGCAATTGTCCAATAATCAACTCTTTTAGGGTATGAATAAGTCTTGTTGTGTATAATCATCATTTATGTAGTCTTATAAATCATATATGGTTTAATAGATGTTGAATATTTTAGGATAAAGTCTTTTTTGACTTATGATCAAATTTTCCTTTTCCATCTTTCGTCAAAGATAGGATTCACACAAAGACAAATAAATTTTTGTGAATGAGTTCTAGTGAGAAAAGCTTTAGTTTTTGAAAAGAAATCTTACTTATGATTTCCTAGAATGTACAAGTTTCATATTTATCACAAAAATTTAGGTAATGATTATATTCTGAGCAAGTTTCATGTTTGAACAATTCATTGTTTTCAATAAGTGTCCACAGAGTTAAGAGGTTTACAATCATTTTTTCTTTTGATATTTTCCTATTGTTATAGTATTTATGATGTAGTTATTTTACAAATAGCACATTTAAAAATCTATACCAACATCACCTATGCCAATAGCTTTACCTTTGAATCTTTCTCTAAATGTGACCAATACTTTTACCTTTTCTCCAAGTGTATGAAAATCCTCTTATTTCCTGTCATATGCATTTTAGATCCATTACTATGGACCATCCAAAATTGCAAAGTATGAAAGTTTTGGTTCCCATATAGTGGTCCTTTTGGTACAGATCATTAAAATATTTAGAACAATCTAATACGAGGAGTTCATTATAGATTTGGGTCACCAAATTTAATTGAGAGCAAAAATTTTTATTCTTAATAAATAGTTCTGACAGAACTACCTTTGGTCGACCTTTTCTTTGACCGAAACACTTCTCGGTCAAAATCTTTGTCGACCAAGATGAAGTTCTATAGATTTATCAGTGAAAACAATTTGAACTGGAAAACCTTTGGTCGAACGTTTCTTCAACTGGAAGAGATTTTAGTCGAGTTCTTTGTCGACTAAGATGAAGTTTGTTCATTTTTAGTAAATTCAACATTTCTAATGTATCAATATCATTCCATTATTTTTGTATAACACAATTAAACAATCAAAATATACAAAGATATACAAGTTCAAGCTTATTTTAGTTGAGATAGGACATTATGAATTTCAAACTGAAGTTTAGGTCAAATCTCAACTAATATGTCCAACCATTTAAGTTGGAGGCATTGGAAACCAAACCAAGTCAACATCTTTCTTATTCTTGTATGGACAAGAAAATTAATAGTGACCATGACGTACACAATAATGACAACAAATGAAATCAATTTCGTTTCTCTTCTAAGTATTTTGGTTATGTGCCAGATTGTCTTTGGGAACATACATGCTCTTTGTTTTGGTTTTTTGTGTTTTTCTCATTAAAGGCTTTTGAGAAGATTACTCTTTAGGAACATAGCCTAGACACATTCTTCCTTTTTGTCTAATATTGTATCAAGAATATTATTACTGTTTAGACTATCAACATGTTTTTGTAGCTTAGTAATTTCATTAATTTTCTTTACAATATCCAGTTTTGCTTGATTTAAACTTGAAAGTAAAGAATCTCTTTCTCCAATGATAATATCACGATTTAAATGATATCATAGAACAAGTTGAGTTTGATAATTATTCATCTTAGCAAGGAATTCAACCTTTTCCTAAAAAAGAAGATTATTGTTGGTTTCTTGAGCAAGCAACTTGATATTGTAATCATTAATAGATAATTTCAAAGTTTTTTTTGCAATAAAAATTTCTTTTTCAAAAGTAGGATCATTCAATTTAGCATACAAATTTTCATTAATTTATGTAAGTGTAAAGGCCTGATCTTTACGATCTAATATTTACAAAATGTATCAAAAATATAAACAATCTTTATTACAATCATGCTTGTACATCAGAGTCGCGGAAGCTAAAAATATACATAGGACTAAAAAATAAAAACATAAGTCCTATCTAGTCTTCTATCAATAGAGGACATCTCATGCATGTCTTTTCTACATCATCTTCATTCCACCTGTCCATGAGTTCCCAGAGGGAACAAAACCACACGTGGACCCCATGGAAGGGAAAATAAAGGTCAGCAAAGCTGGTACTAAATTCGTATATCGAGCTATTTGCAAAATATGGGTACTAAATGTAATTCAAGGTAATATCAAATATAGGAAAGAAATATTTGGTATACTAAATTTGTCAAATCAAGAATAACAATCTTTCAATGTTTGTATTTCAAGATCAAATTTCACAAGGCTATTCAAAATAGTTCAAGATATCAATTCAAAATAGTTCAAGATATAAAATTATCAAAATATTTCTAATGATCAACTTTTGAACATTAAGGTTGAGCACTATCATATCATTTCCTTCAAGGGATAAAGTGCCTTATGTTCAATCATCTATGAAAGAACGACACAGAAGCCTAATTGCTATTTTAACCAGTCTACTGAAGGAAAACTAATCCATTACAACCTGTGCACAGGGCGGCGGGACGTACCCTACCTCAAGTGAGCCAAATCTCTAAGGGGCCAAAGCCCAAAGGGACCAAAGTCCAGGGAGTCAAAACTTCAAATAGATTAATTCAAGTGCTATTATAATATTCAATGCAATCAAGGAATAATCAATCGGAGCTGGTGAACTTTCAAAGAGGCATGAAAGGTTTATAAAAGTATATGGTTCACCACTAAACAATGTACATGGAATACAAGAGGGAAATTAATAACTGAATATGAAAATAGAGAATCTAGTACCTTAGAATCCAAGTAAGAAATCCAATGTTTGTTCAACTAGGGTCCAAGAAGCTCCAATGTCTTAAATCCTAACAAAGGGACATATTCCATGTTATGATGATTGACTTTGAAATCCACTTGTCAGGTTTCATTTGATGTATTCATTCTTGCCACTTTATTGATATTCTAGGTGTTTATTTCATTCCATGTTAACTAGGTTATCCCAAGCCTAGTGTATTAATACATCATATGTTACACAATGTTATTTTCGTGTCCTCTTATATGATACATTAGTATGTGTCCAATACATGTATATTTGTGCCTATTATTTAATGATACATATTGTATAGTGTGAAATGGGTAATTACTTACTAAGGAATAGTGATCCTATTCACAGTTTGAAAATAGAAACATATTTAATAGTATAACTTCACTTTCACCAGTTTACTTCTTGGCATCATTATAGGATTAATATATCCTTTGTGCAGAATGAGAATAACCACCTTGAGGCAAAAATTAGTAAAGCACAAATTTCAATACAAGTCTAGAATTTTTCTAATTTCATATTTGTGAGATAAGTTGTATAACATCTCAATGTTACCTAATATATATATATATATATATATATATATATATATATATATATATATATATATATATATATATATAGGAATTCATTGTTTTCCAGTTAGGCAGTACTGATATACTAATTTAAACATAATGTGTATACTAGTGTGGTACGTATAGGTGTATATGAGTCAAGTACTCTCGAATATAACAAGTTTAATGTGCCCAGGTTATCATCAAATCATCTATTGAATACATTAATACATATTAAGATCTGTAATATACAATAAAAACTATTGAAAATTCTACTATGTTACTTTTGCCAATACACTAACTAATATAGTAATACATAGTGAGTAATAGAGTGAATCGACCGAATGGATTTAGAGAATTGAATTAGAATAAGGTTTATGTCTAGTATTATTTCGTCAATACAATTTTTCGATTCATAAATAAATATAAGTTTTGTAAACCAGAAGAAGCTTAACAGACCTGTAGGTTGCTAGATGGTTAACATATTTTATTAGTTTCTATATTTCCATTTATCTTGTTATTTACACGAATATGGATAGAAGAGGGTGAAGGGTAGCTTATCGGCGTGATCAGGGCATATTCACAAATTGCCAATGATCCATTTTGGCTCACTATAAAGCCGTCACTCTACAACCCGCTGAAGTAGTACGTGGCAAATTCATGCTAATCTGTTGGTTTTCAATCTCCCTTATGGCCATCGGTAGATGACAAAGGTGATGGGTTAGAGATTGTGAAAGTTTGTAGGGATGTCGATCGATGTTGTAATATGTGAGCGGCGCCTTGGTGGTGGAGGCTAGGCTTGCTGTTGGTCGGGCAGCGCAGGGGAATGGAGGCAGTGAGTTCTGACAAGTAGCCCAACACAGGTTGGTGCACATGTGCAAAGGAGGAAGAAGAAGGCTTGTAAGGGCGATGACTGTGCAAGGTTTAAAGCTTATCGGTGGTGTTTTCTAGGCTGCTATGAGGAGATGGCAGGGCGTCATGGTGACTGCATGTGGCTTAGTTCCATTGTAGCTCGGAAGGGGTTGAAGATGATGTTGGGTTGCCGAGGATGGTTGATTGCTGTAGGTTGTCGTTCCCCAGGTTGGGGCTTATATAGCAAGGGGGAGGCTCTAGGGTTTGTAAGATGGCATTCCTCTTGGGTGAGGGGAAGGCTGGAGGCTCAGTGGTCTATAGTAGACGGCACATCCATTTCTCAGTTGGAAGAGCCTGGTCACGACGCCAGGGGTGGCCTCAACAATATTTGCATGTTAGAGAATACAAATAGGATTAGAAGTGGAAGCACCTCCTATCTAGGACATAATCCAACGTAATCGTTGGGTCATCACCTTGTAGGTATTACATTAACCCCTACTTGTCTATTACTACTGAGCTCAAGGAGCTTTAATGGTGGTTCACTTTCTAGCATTTTGGGTGCATGGATACCTAGCCGCTGGGTTGGGTCACTGGAAGACGAATGTAATGTACTTTAAATCGGTTGAAACAATGGAGAATTGAGGGAGACTGATTAATCGATTATCCTCCAAAAACAGTATCTACAACACGGGTTTAATGTGAGGAAACAATCACCCTGGTCAAACCCTTGTTTGACCGAAACATAGATTACATTTAATTCATTTTCTAGGTGCTATTTCTAATAACTTCAAAATTTTATATCTCCTACATTATTGGTCCGTTTACTCTGAAATTTGTACCATGGTTGTAAATGGATTTAAACTCGATTCTAAATATATAAACTCCCAAGATATAAACCAAATTATCCTAAAATTTGGAGTATGGTTTAATCTCTATTTAACTAATGTTTTAAAAATATTAATAGTTGTATCTACATATTTGGCATTGTTAACTAAATTTCCAACATAATACATCTGAATATTAGATTATTTTAAACTGGTGAACTATATATAATGATTCCAAGGCTATCAAGTGAAATTTCAAGAGGATTTATTAATGGAGGTCTAAACAATATGTCAAGGTACAAATGATTTAAATTGTACTTATGATATTGAAATGATTCACATAGCCAAGTTGTGGAACTAATTTAATATTTCTCAAGTGAGGATAATTGATACATTTAGACAAATTTGATCAAATTGGAGAGTAATATGTGAGTATGATAATCAAAATAGCACATTAGGCTTGGCATGAAAGACGACATCTCAAATAAGCTCAAATTAGGAGGGTGTATGAATAAAAGATCAAAATAACTTTAGTACCAAAGTTGAGTATGTTACAGTAAGCTTCTTTAATATCCTTTTACAATCAACATATTTATCATGTAGTTCTTCAATACTAGTGACTAGCTCTTCTTTAGATAATTTAAGAAGACTTAACTGAATTTCTTCTTCATTGGTTGTTGCAATGAAATAACTTACCTTGTCTTATTTAGTCATTAGATATTCTACTTCTTCTTCTTCACTCTCACTATCATCACTTGAATCATCCCAAACTACTTTGTAGGCCTTTTCTTTCTTCTTGAGAGAGGATTTATTTCCCTCTTGACTTTAGGACACTCATTTTTCAAATGTCTCTTCTTGCCACATTCAAAGCACCTACGGGAAGAAGAAAGAAGAGACACCCACATTTTTGTTATGTTTAAATATTCTGTATTGCTTACCATTTACAATGAGAGTCTCCTCTTCACTATCTTCTTCTCTTGTTTCATTGCTTTCTTGATTGATATCTTTAGTTTCTTCCTTAAATACAATTTCCTTTCTTTTCTCCTTTTTGTGTTTGACTGTCAATCTTTCTTCTTCATCAAGTATAACATAATGAGTCTCTAGATTGTCAATGAGTTGCTCCATATTCAAAGTGCTATGGTCATTGGCTTCTGCAATGGCCGTCACCTTTGGCTTGTACTTTCAAGGAAAGTATCTAAGAATCTTGGAAACTTGATCTTACTCACTTGTATACTTACCTATGGCATTCAAGATGTTAACAATAGAAGAAAACCTTGGATACATTTCACTATTAGCCTTGGAGCAGCCTTCACCTCCTTGAAGTAGTTCCACCACCTAGAGATAGCCTTCACCTAGAAGTAGCTCCAACTTTCATTGAAGCAGCCTCCTTGAAGTAGCCTCAGGCAACCATAAAGCAACCTTCGCCTCGTTGAAGTATATCTACTACCTTGAGATAGCCTTCACCTAGAAGTAGCTCCAAACTCCATTAAAGAAGACTTCTTGAAGTAACCTCAAGCCCACTTTGGAAAAACCTTCACCTTGTTGAAGTAGCACCAAGAAACCTCCTTTCAACAACGTCCAACCCTAGGACTAGTTTTAGTAAGCTCACATATCAATTGTCCAGTAATATCCTCTTTTAGGATATGACTAAGTCTTGTTGTCTATAATAATCATTTATGTAGAATTATAAATCCTAGATTCTTTAATAGATGTTTAATATTTTAGGATAAAGTCTCTTTGTGACTTATGATCAAAATTTTCTTTTCCATATTTTGTCAAAGATAGGATTCACAAAGAGCCAAATAGATTTTTATGAATGAGTTCTAGTGAGAAAAGTTTTAGTTTTTGAAAAGAAATCTTACTTTTTCTTGCCTAGAATCTAGAAGTTTAAGATTTATCACAAAAATTTAGGTAACGATTATATCCTATGAAAGCTACTTGTATGAATAATTCATTATTTTCAAATAGTGTCCCTTGAGTTAAGAGGTTTACAATCATTTTTTCTTTTGATATTTTCCTATTGTCATAGTCTTATGATGTAGTTATTTTACAAAAAGAACATTTAATAATTTGTACCTACATCACCTATGCAAATAATTTTTCTTTTGAAACTTTATCCAAATGTGACCAATAATTTTACCTTTTCTCCAAGTGTATGAAAATCTCTTATTTCTGGTCATATGCATGCTAGAGCAATTTCTATGGACCATCCTAACCTGATCGTATGAAAGTTTTGTCCCTATATAGTGGTCCTTTTGGTTAGGATCATTCTAATATTCACAAGAAGAAGTACTATGATTCTCAGGTGGCCCTCTCTCACTCTAGGTTTCTCTGCTCCACCCTCTCTCTAGTTCGTCCCTGGCGGCCGTCGCTGGGGGGAGGGGGTGCCTCCTCGGAGCCTTCCTCCCCCTGGCGTTCACCTCGGTAGGATAGATCCTGATGGCGGTAGTGGTCTACTTTGGAGCTAGGAGCCGACGCCCTGGTCGAGTCGTAGGAGCTTTTCCCGACTGGTTTGGTTGAGCCAGAGGCGTTGCGCTGCGAGGTTGACCTAGAGTGGGGGTTTGGTGTATCGACAACGTCGAATCCACTCCATTCAGGCGTGATGGGTGGATAGGAACCATCCCTTTCTGGCTCTGGGCTCTCGTGATGCCTCTCTAGCTTCGTCGACGAAGCTTGGAGTCCCCGTGTTGCCTCTGTAACTGCCTCTCTACCAGTGGTTGAGGGCTCCTAGCTCTAGGGAAAGAGGCCCTAGGATCCGACTCAACTGGATCCTCACGGATCTTGGCGGTGGGTGTGTCCACTCGCCTAGCTGGCTGGGCGACATGGTTCCCCTTCTCCGATAGGTTCGTGATGAGGTGTTGAGTTGCGCTCTTTCCAATGGCGTCCCGACGGCATTGACATGGCGGAGTCCCCTTGCTCGGGGCTCTAGCTACCGATGCGCGTCATCCACTCAGGAGTGTGTCTTCTACACCAGTGGTGCCCTCAGGTCCGGTGGCTCGCAGGCGGCCTGGGTTGGTTCTTGCCGCTCGAGGGTATCCTATTCCTCTTTGTCTGTGACGCTGGGTGTCTCATCGACGGGGAGAGTGGGTTTTCTCCTGCGTCGTCCCTATCACAGTGCGATACGCTGGCAGTCTCTACTGCCACGGTAGGGGTATCCCCAAGTTGATCTGGCTTTGCTTATGCTGGTAGGGAACATGTGTTAGGTGTTCGTTGAAATGCTTCATTGCATTCAGGTATATTTCTCTGTTGCCCATTTGCTCTGTGTGCAGCAGAAGCCTTTGGGGCTGTGTTTGGTTGTCGTTGTGTAAACAGATAAGCTGTTTGGTCAAGAACCTTGCGGGTGTGCTACTAGGTGGTGTGGCGGGATGGTATCTCGATGGATCTCCCTAATCGTGGCTTAGTACCACAATTTGTGGGTACTTTCATCAGACAGTTGGTGATGTGCTTTGCATGAAGGAGTGATGTGGAGCTGGCTTTTCCTTCCCAACCTTTGTTGTCATGCGCACTTGTTCTTGCTTGGAGTTGGATCGCTGAGATGGCCATAAATTTCATGTCTAGCTACAGGCCGGCCTACTGGGTTCTATGTCAAATTGCTATTACTATTTGTGGGTACGTTGAATGCATGTAATAGTGGTTTGCTGTAGTCTTGGTTGGTCCGTCTGGACCTAGCTTGTCTGGTTTGTTTGGTTCTCTTAGATTTGTTTTCACCCAGTTTGCTTGTGCGTCCCCCTGTGTGGGGATTTGGACCCTTATTTGAGCTTCAGCTCTTGTCGTTGTAATAGGGTACTTAGTGCCCAAAGGTTTTGGTTTTAATAGTAACACGCTTTTTGACCGACCAAAAAAAATATGAAGAGTTCATAATATATTTGGGTCACCTAATTTAATTGCAAGCGAATAATTTTATTGTTAATAAGTAGTTCTGACAGAACTACCTTGGTTATAATTTTCTTCAATCATAAGACATCTCGGTTGAAATCTTTATCGACCGACATGAAGTTCTATAGATTTATTAGTGTAAACAATTCTATCAGGATGGCCTTTGGTCAAACGTTTCCTCGATGGAAAGTGTTTTTAGTCAAGCTCTTTGTCGACCTAGATGAAATTATGTTCATTTTCAATAAATTTAACATTTCTAATGTAACATATCATACCACTATTTTTGGATAACACAATTAAACAATCAAAATATACAAAGATATACAAGTTCAAGCTAATTTTAGTTGAGATAAGACATTATGAATTTCAAACTGAAGTTTAGGTCAAATCTCAACTAATATGTCCAACCATTTTAAGTTGGAGGCTTTGGAACCCAAACCAAGTCAACATCTTTCTTCTTCTTGTATGGACATGAAAATGAATAGTGACCAAGATGTAAGCAATAATGACAACAAATAAATCAATTTCATTTCTCTTCTTAGCATTTTGGTTATGTTCTAGATTGTCTTTGGGCACATACATGATCGTTGATTTGGGTTTTTGTGTTTTTCTTGTTCTAGGATTTTGAGAAGATTTCTCTTTAGGTACATATCCTAGACACCTTCCTTTTTGTCCAAAAGAGTTCTCCAAGATTTTATCATGAATATTATTACTATTTAGACTATCAATATGTTTTTGTAGCTTAGTAATTTCATTAGTTTTCTTAGCAATATCTAGTTTTTCTTGATCTAAACTAGAAAGTAAAGAATATCCTTCTCTAACGACAATATCATAATTTAAATGAGAACGTCGAACATGTTGAGTTTGATAATTATTCGTCTTAGCAAGCAATTCGACATTTTCATGAGAAAGAAGATTATTGTTGGTTTCTAGAGCAAGCAACTTGATATTGTAATCATTAGTAGATGATTTCAAAGTTTCTTTTTTAGAGATAAGGCTTTCTTTTAGAGATAAGGTTTCTAGAGAAAGCACTTGTTTCATTGCTTTCTTGATTGATAGATTTAGTTGTTGCCTTAAATTTAATGTACTTCCTTTTATCCTTTTTGTGTTCAGCTGCCAACGTTTTCTTCTTCATCAAAGGTAACTTCATGAGTCTCTAGATTTCTGATGAGTTTCTCCTTTTTCAAAGTGGTAGGGTCATTGGCTTCTTCAATGGCCTTCAGCTTTGGCTTGTTCTTTGGTAAAAAGGATTTAAGAATCTTGGAAACTTGATCTTCCTCACTTGTATACTTACCCAGGGCATTCAAGCTATTTACAATAGAGGAAAACCTTGAATACATTTAACTAATAGTCTCATTAGGTAACATTCAAAATTATTCAAACTTTTGTTTAAGCATATTAATCTTATTATTCTTAACTCGACTTGTACCTTAATGTGTAATTGATTGTTTATGCCATATTTCATAAACAATATCACATGACGATATCTTAAATTTATTAACAGAAATAGAGCAATATAACATAGTTACTGCTTTTACATTCAATTGGACATATTTTACCATTTTGTGATTCCATGTTGCATATTCAGTAGTAGGAAGTGCATAAGGTAATGATAGCATCCTTCAAAGCTCTAGGTTGATCCCTTGGCAGAATAATTGCATTCTTCTTTTCCAATAGGTGAGTTGCTTCCATCAAAGGGTGGTGGCCCAGTCACATGAGTTCCTTGAAGGTTGAGGTTGCTAAGAAAGTTGTCCCCCATTCTTCAAGACCTGTTAGGGCTCTTTGAAGACCTGATCTAAAACCAATTGAAAGATCTAGAGGGGGTGAATAGAGATTTTGGTACTTCAAAATTTAATTAAAAACTTAAGACAAAGAAGGAGGAGGAAACAAGTAAGATACTTTGATTTGGAGTGGTCCCAACCTTTGAATCAAAGGTTGTCATTACACTATCCAATTGTTTCCAATTGGGATTTTGAAAGTGATTTGTTTTATTTACCTTGTAAGGATTTTACAAAAAATTAAAACCATCTTCCTTGAAGTAGCCTCAACCTCCTTTAAGCAACCTTCTTGAAGTAACCTCATGCAGCCTTGGAGAAGCCTTCACCTCCTTGAAGTAGCTCCACCACCTTAAGATAGACTTACCTAGAAGTATCTCCAACCTCCTTTGAAGTATCCTCCTTTAAGTAGAGTCAAACAACCATGGAGAAGCCTTCATCTCCTTGAAGTAGCTCCACCACTTTGAGATAGCCTTCACCTAGAAGTCGCTCTAACCTCCTTTGAAGTAGCAATCATGAAGTAACCTCAAGCACAACTTCTAGCAACCTTCACCTTCTTGAAGTAGCACCAACCAACCTCCTTTCAACAACCTCCAACCCTAGGAGTAGTCTAGGAGAATAAAGTACAACACAAAAGAAATAGATTGGAAGAAAGAAAATACTTAACCAATAAAGTACATCAGTTTGATCTTATATCAAGTGTTTAGATCTTCTATCCACTTAATATGGACGTGTCTATATGTGGTGTCTAGGAGATTATAGCTATAGGATACAAGTCTAGAGCACAAGGAAGAATATAGCAAGTGAATCTCAACTGTTTTCCTTCTAAAAAATGGATGTTACGGTGCAACTTGTGTGTTTTGACTATCCTAAGGCTTCTCCTATTTATAGGAATGGTTTGAAAGTGTTTAGGGACATTCTAGGGAGTCTCAAGAGTGTTCTTGGTGCTTAACTAGACATTAGGTAAAAAATAGTTGGGTTGCAATGGCCAAAATGTTTGTTAAGTGCAAAATTTCCAGAACTTTTTTTGGCCGACAATATTGTTGATCGGATGAAAGTCTAGTTCAGCTGGGTCTAATGGATATATGTATGTCTCTTTCTTGTTTTAACATATTCTAAGGGCCATATCTCGATAAGCAATATTATCGATCGAAATTGACTCGAAACTAAAGATTTGAAAAGTTATTTCTTTGTTGTTTGAGTCTTTGACCAAGTGATTCTTGGTTGAAAATTTTGTTGATTGAAAAGGACTTTTTGCAAGGATTTGCATTGTATGTGAGGTCCTATTGATGACTCATGTGAAACCTATCAACCCTAAAGTCTTCATGGGAGTGTAATATCGGGTTTTGGGTGGATAGTGAAAATCTAATGCTTGATTCACATGATATCTAAGTACCTATAAATTATATACTTGTATAAGTTCTTACATTGAGTACAATCAAGAAAATATTAAACATTTAAGCACATCATTCTTCAACTATCCACATGGTATGATCTCCTCAACTTCTGGAACCCTTAAATACTCAAGTAGCATGCTAGATCAACAAGAATGAAATGTTTGTCTCATAAAAATAAAGGGTATATTAATGCCCAATTTAGCCAACAATCTCCCCAATTTGAAGATGACAAACATTCCTAAAGCATAAGAAAAATATTTATAATGAAATGAGTTTCATACCTGTGATATACCTGAGATGAATAGATTCTCTTGTTCTCATAAAATGTGTGCTAATTTTCCTAAAGAGATATGGAACATAATATTCATCTCTTAAGGGAATGTAGCACCAATTAGTGTCAAGCCAAGAGATCACAAAACTCATGAGAATATTTTTCTTTACATTGCTTTATTTTATTTCCCCACCTTTGTCATTTTAAAAACATAATCATATGTGTAAGTCAATAAGACTCCACCTTAATTGATTACTTCCCCTTAATTGTTTACTTCAAAAAGAATGTCAAATTTAGCCACAATTCAAAAACCAATATTATTTTCTCAACCATTTGCAAGGGATATTAAGCCCTAAAATGATATGTGATTCCTTTAGGCTCACAGTCGAATAAGAAAATGTATCTCTAATCAAATATAAGGGATGTGAAGCCCAAATTGGTGTAGAGAATCCAATTAAGAGAAAAAATATATGCACATTATGTCCAAGAATTTTTGTAATATTCCCCTTAATCTAATAACAAAATTGAGTTAAAAAATACTAAGGTATTTCAAATCTTAACCAAATCAATTGATCAAGTAAGAATATGAGTCAATTTTTATAAGCAATTTTGTTTCTTGCACTACTTTGGTTTAAAAGTTTCTCTCATTCTAAGTATTTAACATGATGAGAAATTACAAATTTAATATACCAATGTTGGGTGAAAGTGAATGATTTGATTTACAAATAATCATTTTTTTCAGGCTTATTTTTGGTCGACCATAACTTTGACCGGGGAACCCTTCGGTCAAACTCCTTTCTGACCGAGAGAAGTTCTACAAATTTTCAATTAATGCAACTTTATCTAGAATGAACCAAGATATAAAATTTTCTTCTATATTAGCATAAGTGACCAGTCAACTTCTTTTTGTATGCATATTCAATCTTGTTTCAAGTCATGAGTTTGATCAACATAGATTTCTTCTTTTACAATTCTATTAAGAAAACAAGTTTTACATCATTCGAAGAGTTTGATGTCCCTATGATTGGCTTGAGTTAAATAAAATATAAATGGCCTCAAGTCTAGCCATAGATGCATAAGTCATTTCAAGGTCTATTTAGACTCATTATATCCTAGCATTGTTTGGTTTATTTCATCATACCCAGCAGTTCCAATGAATATTTTGCCTTTTGGTCTAGGAACATAATTTTATTCATTATTCTTGGTAAGCACATATAGCAATTGTCCAATAATCAACTCTTTTAGGATATGACTAAGTCTTTTTATGTATAATCATCATTTATGTAGACTTATAAATCCTAGATGCTTTGATATATGTTGAATGTTTTAGGATATAGTATTTTTGTGACTTAGGATCAAATTTGTCTTTTCTATCTTTTGTCAAGATAGGATTCACATAGAGCCAAATAAATTTTTATGAATGAGTTCTAGTGAGCAAAGTTTTAATTTTTGAAAAAAAATCTTACTTTTTCTTCCTAGAATGTACAAGGTTTAGATTTCTCACTAAAATATAGGTAATGATTATATTCTAAACAAGATACATGTATGAACAATTCATTGTTTTCAAATAGTGTTCATAGAGTTAATAGGTTTACAATCATTTTTCCTTTTGATATTTTCCTATTTTATAGTACTTATGATGTAGTTCTTTTACAAATAACACATTTAACAATTTGTACCGACATCACCTATGTCAATAGTTTTACCTTTGAAACTTTCTCCAAATTTTACCGATAATTTTACCTTTTCTCCAAGTGTATGAAAATCCTCTTATTTTCGGTCATATGCATGTTAGAGAAATTTCTATGGACCATCCAAACCTTCAAAGTATGAAATTTGTGGTCTCCATATAGTGGTCCTTTTGGTTAGGATCATTCAAATATTTATAACAATCTAATATGAAGAGTTAATTATAAATTTGGTTCTCCAAATTTCATTGCAAGCGAATAATTTTTCTCTTAATAAACATTTCTAACATAACTACCTTCGGTCGAACTTTTCTTCGATCGGAAGACTTCGTGGTTGAAATCTTTGTCGACCGAGATGAAGTTCTATAGATTTATCAGTGAAAACAATTCTTATAGAACAACCTTTGGTCAAATGTTTCCTCGACCGGAAGATATTTTAGTTGAGCGCTTTGTTGACCGAGATGAAGTTATGTTCATTTTCAATAAATTCAACATTTCTAATGTAACCATAACATGTCATTATTTTTTGATAACACAATTAAATAATCAAAATATACAAATATATAGAAGTTCAAGCTTATTTTAGTTGAGATAAGACATTTTGAATTTCAAAGTGAAGTTTAGGTCAAATCTCAACTAATATGTGCAACCATTTTGAGTTGGAGGCTTTGGAACCCAAACCAAGTCAACATATTTCTTCTTCTTATATGGACAAGAAAATGAATAGGGACCAATATGTAAGCAATAATGACAACAAATAAAATCCATTTCATTTCTATTCATAGCATTTTGGTTATGTGCTAGATTGTCTTTGGGCACATACATGATCTTTGATTTGGGTTTTTGTGTTTTTCTTGTTCTAGGCTTTTGAGAAGATTTCTCTTTAGGTACATAGCCAAGACACCTTTTTTATCCAAAAGATTTCTCCAAGATTTTATCAAGAATATTATTAATGTTTAGACTATCAACATATTTTTGTAGCTTAGTAATTTCATTAATTTTCTTTGCGATATCTAATTTTACTTTCTCTGAACTTGAAATCAAATAATCTCTTTCTCTAATGATAATATCATAATTTAAAGGAGAACATATAACAAGTTGAGTTTGATAATTATTCATCTTAGCAAGAAATTCAACCTTTTCTTGAGAAAGAAGATTATTGTTGGTTTCTAGAGCAAGAAACTTGATATTGTAATCATTAATAGATAATTTCAAAGTATCTTTTTTCGAGATAAGGCTTTATTTTTCAAAAAATCATTCAATTTATCATACAAATCATCATTAGTTTTTGTGATATTCTTTAATTTGCTTTTACAATCAAGATATTTATCATGTAGTTCTTCAATACTAGTGACTAGCTCTTCTTTAGATAAATAAAGAAGACATACCTCAATTTCTTCTTCATTGGTTGTTGCAATGAAACAACTTATTTTGTTTTCTTTAGTCAAGAGGCATTCTACTTCTTCTTTTTCACTCTCTCTATTGTCGTTTGAATCATCCCAAGCTACTTTGTAGGCCTTTCCTTTCTTCTTGAGATATGATTTCTTTCCCTTCTTGACTTTAGGGCACTCATTTTTTAAATGTCCCTTCTTGCCACATTCAAAGAACCTAAGGGAAGAAGAAGAAGAAGAGACACCGGAATTTTTGTTAGATTTAAATCTTCTATATTTCTTACCATTTACAATTAGAGCTTCCTCTTCACTATCTTCTTTACTTGTTTCATTTCTTTCTTGATTGATATCTTTAGTTTTCTTCCTTAAATGCAATGTCCTTCCTTTTAACCTTTTTGTGTTCGGCTTCCAATCTTTCTTCTTCATCAAGTGTAACTTCATGAGTTTCTAGATTGCCAATGAGTTTCTCCATCTTCAAAGTGGTAAGGTCATTGGCTTCTTCAATGGCCACAACCTTTGGCTTGTACTTTGGAGGAATGGATCTAAGAATCTTGGAAACTTGATCTTCCTCACTTGTGTACTTACCCAAGGCATTCAAGTTGCTAACAATAGAAGAAAACCTTGCATACATTTCACTAATAGTCTCATTAGGTAACATTTGGAATTGTTCAAACTTTTGTTTAAGCATATTAATATTTAACTTTAGTTGTACCTTCATGTGTAATTGAGATTTTATGCAATATTTCATAAGTAGTATCACATGAAGATATTCTTTTCAATTCACTAACAAAAATTGAACAATATAATATACTTTCTGCTTTTGCTTTCAGTTGAAATTGCTTTACCCTTTCGTGATTCCATGTTGCATATCTAGAGTAGGAAGTGCATAAGGTAAAGATACCATCCTACAAATCTCTAGGCTACTCCCTTGGCAGTAGAATTGCATTCTTCTTTTCCAATAGGTGTAGTATCTTCCATATAAGGGTGGTGGTCGAGTCACATGAGTTCCTTCAAGGTTGAGGTTGCTACGCAAGTTATCTCCCATTCTATAAGACATGCTAGGGATCCTTAAAGACTTGATCTGATAACAATTGAAATATCTAACGGGGGGGTGAATAAGCTTTTGGTACTTTAAAATTTAATTAAAAACTTAAGACAAAGAAGGGGGAGGAAACAAGGAAGATACTTCTATTTATAGTGGTCCCAACCTTTGAATCAAAGGTTGTCAGTCCACTACCCAATTCTTACCAACTGGGATTTTGAAAATGATTTATTTTATTTACCTTGCAAGGATGTTACTACAAATACAATCACCTTCCTTGAAGTATCCTTCACCTTGAAGTAGCCTCAATCTCCTTGAAGCAACGTTCTTGAAGTAACCTCAAGCAACCTTCATCTCCTTGAAGTCGCCCCACCACCTTGAGATTTCCTTCACCTAGAAGTAGCTCCAACCTCCTTTGAAGTAGCCTCAAGCAACCATGGATCATCCTTCACCTCCTTGAAGTAGCTCCACCACCTTGAGATAGCCTTCTCCTAGAAATAACTCCAACCTCCTTTGAAGTAGCCTTCTTGAATTAACCTCAAGCACACCTTGGAGAAGCCTTCACCTTGTTGAAGTAGAACTAAGAAACCTCCTTTTAACAACCTCCAACCCTAGCAGTAGTCATAGAGAACAAAGTGTGATGCAAAAGAAATAGATTGGATACAAGAAAATACTTAACCAATGAAGTACATCGCTTTGATCCTATATCAAACATTTAGATATCCTATCCACTTAAGATGTACATGGATATATGTAGTGGCTAGGATATTGTAGCTATAGGACACAAATCTAGAGAACAAGAAAGAAGATAGCAAGTGAATCACAACTTTGTTTCTCTCAAAAATGGATGTTCAAGTGTAGCTTGTGTTTTTTGGGTGACCTAAGGCTTCTTCTATTTGTTGAAATGGTTTGCAAGTGTTGAGGGACATTCTTGGGATTCTCGTGAGTGTTCTTAGTGATTAACTAGCTATTAGGTAGAAAGTAGTTGGGTTGCAACATCTAAAATGTTTGTTAAATGTGAACTTTCCAGAACTTTTCTCGGTCGACAATATTTTCAACCAGATGACACTCAATCTACAACAATGTCAACTAGATGATAGTCTACTTCAATTAGCTCTAACGACTATATGTCTGTCTCTCTATTGTTAAAACCTATTCTAATGGCCATATCTCCATCGACAATATTGTCAACCAAAATTCATTCTGAACTAAAGATTTGAAAAGTTATTTCTTGGTTGTTTGATTCTTTGACAAAGTGATTCTTGCTTGATAATTTTGTCGACTGAGAAGGACTTTTAACAAGGATTTTTAGTGTATGTGAGGTCCTATTGATGAATAATGTGAAACCTATCAACCCTAAAGTCTTCATGTGAGTGTAAGATAGGGTTTTCGGTGGATAGGGAAAATCTAACGCTTGATTTACATAATATCTAAGTACTTGTACATTATATACTTGCACAAGTTTTTACAATGAGAACTATCATGAAAATATTAAATATTTAAGTTCATCATTCTTCAACTATCCACATGGAATCATTTCTTCAACTTCTTCAACCCTGGAATACTCAAGTAGCATGGTAGATCCACAAGAATGTAATGTTTGTCATCATCGAAACAAATGATATGCTAATGTCCAATTTAGCTAACAATCTCCCCTTTTCTGAAGATGACAAACATTCTTCAAGTATAACCAAAATAATTTAAATGAAATGAGTTTCATACCTATGATATACCTAAGATGAATAGATTCTCTTATTCTCATAAAATGTGTGCTAATATTTGTAAAGAGATATGGATCATAATGTCCATCTCTTAAGGGAATATTGCATCAATTAGTGTCAAGCCAAAAGTTCATGAAACTTCTGAGAATATTTTACTTTACTTTGCTTTATTTTATTCCTCCCTCTTTTTCATTTCAAAAAGATAATAATATGTGAAAGTGAATAAGACTCCCCCTTAATTAATTACTTCCCCTTAATTATTTACTTCAAAAAGAATGTCAAATTTAGCTAAATTCAAAAACCAATTTTAATTTCTCAAACATTTGCAAGTGATATTAATACCTAAAATGAAATGCGATTCCTTTAGGCTCATAGTGGAATCAATAAATGTATCTCCAACCAAATATAAGGGATGTTAAGCCCAAATTGGTGTAGAGAATCCAACTAAGAGCAAAAATATATGCACATTATCTCCAAGATTTTTTGTGAGCCCCCTCAATATGATAACAAAAGTGAGTTAAAAAATACTAAGGTATTTCAAATCATAACCAACATTAAAATCAATTGATTAAGTAAAACTATGAGAATTTTTATAAGCAATCTTGTGTCTTGCACTATTTTGGTTTAAAATTTTCTCTCATTCTAAGTATATAACCAGATGAGAAAATTACAAATTTAATATACCAATTTTTGGGTGCAAGTGAATGATTTTATTTACAAATAAGCATTTGTTTAGGCTTATTTTTGGTCAAGCATGACTTGAATCAGTGCGCTCCTCGGCCGAGTTCCTTTCTGGCCGAGAGGCAGTTCAACAAATTTTCAATTAATGCAACTTTATCTAGAATGAACCAATATATATTATTTGCTTCTATATTGGCATAAGTGACAAGTCAACTTCTTTTTGTATGCATATTCAATCTTGTTTCAAGTCATGAGGTTGACAACATAGATTTATTCTTTTATGATTTTATTAAGAAAACACATTTTACATCCTTGGGAGAGTTTGATGTCCTTATGATTGGCTAGAGTTAAATAACATATAAATGGCCTCAAAGGTGTATTTCTTCTCATTATATCCTAGAATTATTTAGTTTATTTCATCATGCCCACAAGTTCCAATGAATGTTTTGCCTTTTGGTCTAGGAATTTTTTTTATTCATTGTTCTTGCTAAGATCATATAGCAATTGTCTAATAATCAACTCTTTTAGGGTATGACTAAGTCTTGTTGTGTATAATCATCATTTATGCAGTCGTATAAATCCTATATGGTTTAATAGATGTTGAATATTTTAGGATAAAGTCTTTTTTTGACTTATGATCAAATTTATCTTTTCCATCTTTTGTCAAAGATAGGATTTGCACAAAGACAAATAAATTTTTGTGAATGAGTTCTAGTGAGAAAAGCTTTAGTTTTTGATAAGAAATGTTACTTTAGCTGGCCTAGAATGTACAAGTTTCATTTTTATCACAAAAATTTAGATAATGATTATATTCTAAGCAAGTTTCCTATTTGAAGAATTCATTGTTTTCAAAAAGTGTCCATAGAGTTAAGAGGTTTACAATCATTTTTCCTTTTGATATTTTCCTATTGTTATAGTACTTATGATGTAGTTATTTTACAAATAGAATATTTAAAATTTTGTACCAACATCACCTATGCCAATAGTTTTACCTTTGAATCTTTATCTAAATGTGACCAATAATTTTACCTTTTCTCCAAGTCTATGAAAATCCTCTTATTTGCTATCATATGTAAGTGAGTAAGATCAAGTTTTCATGATTCTTAGATCCTTTCCTCGAAAGTACAAGCTAAAGGTGATGGCCATTGAAGAAGCAAATGACCATGGCACTTTGGATATGGAGCAACGCATTTACAATCTAGGGACTCATGAAGTTATACTTCATGAAGAAGAAAGATTGACAATTGAACACAAAAAGGAGAAAAGAAAGGACATTATATTTAAGGCAGCAACTAAAGCTATCAATCAAGAAAGCAATGAAACAAGTGAAAAAGATAGTAAAGAGGAGGCTCTCATTGTAAATGGTAAGCAATACAGAAGATTTAATTATAACAAAAATTTCGGTGTCTCTTCTTCTTCCCTTAGATGCTTTGAATGTGGCAAGAAGGGACATTTGAAAAATGAGTGTCCTAAAGTCAAGAGGGAATGAAATCCTCTCTCTAGAAGAAAGAAAAGTCCACAAAGCAGCTTGGGATGATTCAAGTGATGATAGTGAGAGTGAAGAAGGAAAAGTAGAATATCTCATGACTAAATAAGACAAGGTAAGTTGTTTCATTGCAAAAACCCATGAAGAAGAAATTCAGGTAAGTCTTCTTGATTTATTTAAAGAATAGCTAGTCACTAATACCCTTACATTTGTCCCTAATCAGGAACACGTACATATCAAAAGGAGGACAAATATAGAAAGTGTAATTATCGCTCTGAGCAAGGTGTTTTTTGGCTAGAGTGTCGGCCACAATGTTTCCTTCTCTACTAACATGCACGAACGAAATTATGTTGGTTGTAACTTAAATAAAGAAGAGATAGTCACTACAACCCTTACATGTGTACCTAATTAGGAATTCATACATATCAAAAGGAGGAGAAATATAGAAAGTGTAATTCTCGCTCTGAGCAAGTGTTTTTTGTCTAGTCACTAGTATTGAAGATCTACATGATAAATGTGTTGATTGTAAAAGGAAATTCAAGAAGCAGACATAAATTAATGATAATTTGTATGCTAAATTGAATGATCCTACTTTTGAAAAAGAAATCTTTATCACTAAAAAGTACTTTGAAATCATCTATTAATGATTATAATATCAAGTTGCTTGCTCAAGAAACCAACAATAATCTTCTTTTTCAGGAAAAGGCTGAATTGCTTGCTAAGATGAATAATTATCAAACTCAACTTGTTCTATGATGTCATTTAAATCATGATATTATCATTGGAGAAAGAGATTCTTTACTTTCAAGTTTCGATCAAGCAAAACTAGACATAGTAAAGCAAATTAATGAAATTACTAAGCTACAAAAACATGTTGATAGTCTAAATAGTAATAATATTCCTGATAAAATATTGGAAAACTATTTTGGACAAAAAGGAAGAATGTGTCTAGGCTATGTACCTAAAGAGTAATCTTCTAAAAAGCCTAGAACGAGAAAAACACAAAAAACCAAATAAAAATCATGTATGTTCCCAAAGACAATCCAGCACATAACAAAAATACTAAGAAGAGAAATGAAATTGATTTTATTTGTTGTCATTATTGTCTATGTCATGGTCACTATTCATTTTCTTGTTCATACAAGAATAAGAAATATATTGACTTGGTTTGGTTTCCAATGCCTCCAACTTAAATGGTTGGACATATTAGTTGAGATTTGACCTAAACTTCAGTTTGAAATCCATAATGTCTTATCTCAACTAAAATAAGCTTGAACTTGTATATCTTTGTATATTTTGATTGTTTAATTGTGTTATCCAAATATAATGGCATGATATTGTTACATTAGAAATGTTGAATTTACTAAAAATGAACAAACTTCATCTTGGTCGATAAAGAACTCGACTAAAATATCTTCCGGTTGAGGAAAGGTTTGACCAAAGGTTGTTAAGTTCGAATTGTTTTCACTGATAAATCTATACAACTTCATCTTGGTCCACAAAGATTTCGACTGAGAAGTCTTTCGGTCAAAGAAAAGTTCGACCAAAGGTAGTTCTGTCAGAACTATTTATTAAGAATAAAATTATTTGCTCTCAATTAAATTTGGTGACCCAAATCTATAATGAACTCTTCATATTAGATTGTTTTAAATATTTGAATGATCCTAACCAAAAGGACCACTATATGGGGACCAAAACTTTCATACTTTGAAAGTTTGGATGGTCCATATGTGATTCCTAGGAGATTGTAGCTATAGGTCACAACTATAGAGAACAAGGAAGAAGATAGCAAGTGAATCTCAATTTTGTTGCTCTTAAAAATGGATGTTCAAGTGTAGCTTGTGTGTTTTGAGTATCCTATGGATTCTACTATTTATGAAAATGGTTTACAAGTATTTAGGGCATTCTAGGGAGTCTCTAGAGTTTTCTTAGTTTTTAACTAGCTGTTAGGTAGAAAGTAGTTGGGTTGCAATAGCTAAAATGTTTGTAAAATGTGAAGTTTATAGAACATTTCTTGGTCAAAAATATTATTGACCAAATTACTCTTAGTCCACAATATTGTCGACCAAATGACAGCTTGGTTCAGCTCGATCTAATGGCTATATGGCTGTCTCTCACTTGTTTAAACCTATTCTAAGGACCACATCTCGGTCGACAATATTATCGACCGAAAGTGACTCAGGCCTAAATATTTGCAAAGTTATTTCTTGGTTGTCTGAGTCTTTGATCAAGTGATTCTTGGTTGACAATTTTGTCGACTGAGAAGGACTTTTTGCAAGGATTTTCAATGTATGTGAGGTCCTATTGATGACTCATGTGAAACCTATCATCCCTAAAGTCTTCATGTGAGTGAAAGATAGGGTTTTAGGTGGATAGAGAAAATCTAACGCTTGATTTACATGATATCTAAGTACTTATACATTATATACTTATATAAGTTTTTACATTAAGTACAATCATGAAAATATTAAACATTTAAGTGCCTGATTCTTCAACTACCCACATGGTATGATCTCCTCAACTTCTTGAACCCTAAAATACTCTAGTATCACGTTCGACCCATAAGAATGAAATGTTTGTTATCATCAACACAAATGATATGCTAATGTCCAATTTACCCAACATACTAGTCTTACATGGACATTGTGTTTCCCTAATGTTCTTGGCTGTTACATGTTGGTGGAAGGGTTTGTTGCAGTTGCTATACATGTATGTGAGGTCCTATTGCTATACTTTGAGGTTTTTGTTGTGGTCTCTATGCATGGTTTGATGCAAGTTGTTCTACTTTGATGCTTGTTGTGGTCACTACAATTGATCATGTGTGTTGGTCACAATGTTGGTGATTAGTGTTGGATGATACATGTATGATTTGTGTTGTGGTCTCTATGCTTGAGATGAGTTGCAGTCTCTATGTTTGTGGTTATTTTGCAGTCACCATGACATTGTTGTCAATATGGTAGACCCTAACCTTAGTGGTCTCTAAAACCTTTATCTAGTAGTCGCTCGAGATGTTACACCTTGTATGGTCACTACACTTTGCTATTTTCCATGATCCTCTAGTTATGTTAGTAACATTTGATCTAAAAGTTTCCAAGAATGTGGGAAGTGGTAAACAATAGGGTAAAATATTATGTGTTGTTATGAAAGCCCTAATTAATTATGTAAAATGTTATGTGTTGTTATGAAAGACTTAATTAATTATCTATGATGGAATCCTAACCCTATTTGGATTACGTTGTAATAAATGTTTAATTTCTTGAGTGATTAGCATGATTGATGAATTACTCTCTTTCCTAGCATGTTGTAAAACTAATTACAGGTCGAATGAACATCATACCTAATGTTTGGTGTGGCATCACTTGTGTGACATATGTATGATATTTATAAGACTTGATGAGGCATGGTGAGATAATGATGTGCTTGCAGGGAACTATGTGAATATGTCTAATGACCTTGGTAGATGCTTGGTGCCTAAATTTTGATGTGATATCCTCTGGTGATGTGATAAGGGCTTGTTCTCCCTAGTGATGTGATAATGATGATGGGATTGTGAATGGAAGTGAAATAGTGAGATGTGGTGATGTGATCAACTTATGCTTTGGATGTTTTATATGTTCGGAAGTTGTAACCTACCTTATCTTTGGTAGATTGTTTTTAGGGTTTGTATGTAATTTGATTGATGTAATATAAAAGACACCCAATTGGCTTAACTAATCAATTGAAACCCTAATTATGTAGATTTCATGTGCCATAGATCCATTCCAATGTCAGGAATTGTTGGATGGTGAAACAGGTATTCCTCTAATGAAAGCTCAGAGTTGTAAACTATTGAGTATATGCATGTTCATTGGGATGACTATGGTCATACCCTCAAAGGAGAATGGTTGAGGTCGTATCTCAGATGATATGATTCAATATATGTGATATGTTTTGAGGATGACTATGGTAATGCCTTGGTAGGAGAATGAGTGTAGTTGTATCTTGGTTTCACTAGTACCGTGACCTTTATAAGGGTAGACTAGGTTGTTCACTAGTGCCGTGATCTATATACCACGATAGAGTATAGTGTTATGCAGTTGGTAACTCTATAAATCATTGCGGAAGACTCATATTGATCGAGGGCGAAGGAGATCATAGGAGTTCAGCTCTCCTAGATCTTTTATGACACTGATTTTGACTTAGCAGTGGTAAGTTGGAGTATAAATGGTATAGCTCATCTCCTCATGGCTTAAAAGATGTAATACAACTGTGTAGTATATCTACTTAGGGCTAAACTCAACTCACATTGGATGTTTACCCTTACCCTGTTTCTTATGATGTTTAGTTGATAAAGGTTATACATGTTCTTCATATTACTTCTAAAAGTATATGATTTTCTAGTTATCGGTTGTAACTGCTTAATCTGCCTAATAATGTGTTATCAGTTTTAATTGTTCATTTAGTTGAATCTTCTCATAATGCTTAATTTGTTATATATATCTATCTATGTTAAAAATAGTTGTTGAAGGAGAGTTATATCTTTCTCTAGGACATTGGTCTCACCATGTGGGTTTCCACATTTTTTAGGCGGTTGTCCACGATGTGGTAGAGATCGTACGATTGAGGAAGAGCATCAAGGAGACCAGTAGCTATTGAGATTGGATATGCTACTAGTGTTTTGTAGTAGAGTCCTATATGTCATCCCTATACTCTCAAGTCCTAGAAGGGGTGTACTATAGATGTTGTACACTGATACATGTTTTTCCAGTATGCCTTGGTTTGTACATGTATAGCTTGTATATGTGAACATGTATCTCTGTAATAGGTTTGTGGCAGGATGGCCACCATACATTGATGTAATACCTTTATTATATGATATGTGATACTTGTGGTGACATGTTGTGAACCTTGATGTATATGTTTCCACTTGAGATGGTTGTATAAGATTAGTTTTGATTTAACCTATTTTGTGGTAATGTGGATATTACATGTTAATCGAGCGCTTTGTTTTGAGAAATCATGTATTGTGGTGATGGTTCGTCACACACACAATATAAGGTATATATATATGTATTATATATATATATATATATATATATATATATATATATATATATATATATATATATATATATATATATATATATATATATATATATATATATATATATATATATATCCAATTTATATGCATCGCCTTAAGATAATTTTGTTGGTAATTGGTTGCATGGTTATGGCCTATTCCCTTAGACCTTTTGTGCATGGTGGATGGTTGTTGTTTCCTTTTATATCTCGGTTTTCATACCGAGCCCCTCTTTTCTTCTCCATATCTAAAACTATTAATTCTTTGATTCCTATTCTCCCCTTGAATGTAACTCAAGGTTTCACATTTGCAATGTTATATTAGGATAACTTTCAATTCTTGTTATACCAAACTTCATCGAGTGATCCGAGCGGCTCATCAGGAAAATCGACCAGTTTAGGAGCCAAACTGATCAACTGGAGGACCGAGGAGGCAATGAAAGGAGGAGCCAACCGACCAACTGGTGGCCCAATTGACTTCCTGGAGGAGTCCATACATTGCAAGGACTAGAGGCCAGACGAACGGTTCAAGCAACCAACCGACCGACTAGGAGGCCAACCGACTGGTTCAAGTGTTGAACCGATTATCCCAGATTGGTTAAGCATAGATCATCATTAACAACAAGTTGCTACATATAACGTGGACCTTAGGTGGTAGTAATACTTTGTGGCTCCAATGAATTACATTAGGATGGCCATAACCATTTCTTGTGTTTATTATTGCATATGTCATTCTGATTATAGCATGTTTATGAAACACAATATAAATATGTGGTGATTGGATATGTATATGTATTTATATATAATCCCTCAAATATAATATTAAGTCGTAGATACTTTCCATAAGAAAAACACAATAAAAACTTGATCGACAAGTGTAGGTTACACCCAAGCATGGAGCGCTATCTATCTCGTGTAAGTGTGATGGTAGATATGTATATCTATCAAAGTAGGGTGTATATTCTATCATGTTGCCTTTTGGGTCACTAGAAGGTTGTACACTGCAATCAACTAAAGCTGACTCATAATTTGATGAAATATGGATCTTGGCTCACTAGAAGGTTGTACACTGTAATCTTCCAAATTGATACATGAGGGTTATCAATTTGAAAAAAATAGTGGGGGAGATAGTTAATTAAAGGCCTAATTAAATATTGTCAAATTCTGTTTAATAAAATCAAATAAAAATGTTGGAAAATTTGTTAATTTCTCTTATAGAAGCAAATGACAAAAGACAACAAATTTTCCTTACGATTGGATCTTGAGAAGGACAAGTTAAATGGGAATAATTTCCATGTTTTGTTCAGGGAATTGAAATTGTTCTCACACAAGAGAAAAAGCTCCATGTCCTACAAACACTCGATCCAGATGAACCTTCTCCTAGTGCACCGAAGGATGACAAAGATGCTTACAAGAGGCACCCTGGGGATGTCGTACATGTCAAATGCTTGATGTAGTGCTCCATTAACTATGAGTTTCTGAGAGGCTACACGAGAATATGGATGTTATTGAGATTGTAACACATCTTCAGAACATGTACAAAGATCAGGAAAGATAGGAGAGATTTAACATCTCTAAGGTGTTATTCAAGTTCAACTTGGAAGAAGGAGGTCTAGTAG
The DNA here is from genome assembly GCA_963693085.1 of Alisma plantago-aquatica. Classification (NCBI taxonomy): domain Eukaryota; kingdom Viridiplantae; phylum Streptophyta; class Magnoliopsida; order Alismatales; family Alismataceae; genus Alisma; species Alisma plantago-aquatica. The sequence goes on along the minus strand of OY856414.1, from coordinate 713,474,902 downwards.
GTCCCCATGTACTCAAGCTTATTGGGTATTCAGAAAACCTTACTAAACTGTGATTTCCCTTGTGTCAAGAGTTGGCTACATATGTGATTCTGTAGTCATTTCCAGAGTTATATAGCTTGTTTGTCATGAACTACAACATAAGAAATTTTGACAAGTCATTGTCAGAATTCCTTAGTTTGTTGAGAATGGCTGAAGCAAAAATGAAGAAAGACAAGTCCAAGTCTATGATAATGATCAACAAAGGAAAGGGAAAGTCTAAGGGAAAAGGCAAAGCTAAGAAGATTTCTAATGCTAGCTACATGCCCAAATCTTCTTCATTGAAGCCCCACGGAATGGTTACGAAGGGAGGCAATTGTCACCATTGTCACCTGCTTGAACCTTGGAAAAGAAATTGCTCTCTCTATTTGGAGGAACTGATGAAGAAGGAGGGGATATAGATCTCCACTTTAGGTATATGCATTATTGAGATACATTTATCTACTTTGTCATCTTGGGTACTAGATACCAGATGTGAATCTCACATATGTTCGAATATGCATGATATGAAAAGAAGTAAGACTTTATGAACGACAACATTGCAAATGGAGAAAGTGTTGCTTCCATTGTATTTGGAACCTACAATTTATCTCTTCCGACGGGGCTTGTAATAGAGTTAAAGGACTACTATTTTGTACCTACCATATATAGAAACATTATTTCTAAATATATTATGGACAAGGATGGATATGCATTTCATATAAAGAATGGTCAATGTTCTATTTCAAAAGATGAGATCTTTTATGGTAGTGCCCCAACGTCTAATGGTCTTTATTTATTAGATCGTACTACAACTACTTATAACATAAATGCCAAAAGGTTGAAACTAGACAACTCAAACCAAATGGATCTTTGGGATTGTCATCATGGACTCATCAATGAGAAACACATCTTTAGACTCCATTAAGATGGATATCTGTACTCATTTGATTTTGAATCAATTGAGACATGTGAGTCTTGTTTGGAGAGGGTTAGTGATCTATTAGGACTCATACATACTGATTTGTGTCATCCTTTGAGAACAAATGCTAGAGGTGAGTATCCATATCTCATTACCTTCATTGATGACTTTAATAGGTATGGTTATGTTTACTTGATGAAACATAAATTAGAAACTCTTGAAAAGTTCAAGGATTTCATGAATGAAGTACAAAACCAACTTGGAAAAAGTATTAAGGCACTTAGTTCCGATCGAGGTGGAGAATACTTATGATTTGAGGACCTTTTATGAGATTGTGGTATTGTATCACAATGGACTCCACCTGGAACACCACAACATAATGGTGTGTAATAAAGAAGGAATCACACATTACTAGATATGGTGCGATCAATAATGAGCTTTGCAGATCTTCCAACTTCATTCTAGGGTTTTTCTCTTAAAACCATAGCATTTACACTAAATTGTGTTCCATAAAAATCAGTTTATAAAGACACCATACGAGGTGTGGTCTAGGAAGCATCCCAAAATGTCTTTTATGAGGATTTGAGGTTGTGCTTCTTATGTCAAGAAAATGTTTACTAAAAAGCTTGGCCCTAGATCTGATAAATGTTATTTTGTTGGATATCCCAAGGAAACCAACATATACTACTTGTATAACCCAACTGAAAACAAAGTGTTTGTTGCTCCGAATGTGTCATTCCTAGAAAAGGAATTCATTTCCAAAGGAATCAATGGGAGCAAGATAGAAGTCAAAGATGTTCGAGAGCAATAAGAAAACATTGAACCTGAGGAGGTACAAGAGGATAGAGACTCATGAACCGTTATGGTATCACATATTCCTCAAGTAACACAAGAACCACAAAAATATAGTAGGAGACTCCTTGAGCTATAAAGATTTGATTATGTTGTGACTCAAGAAGGCAATGAATTGATCATTAATGATGAGACAACAACCTAACTAGAAGTTGTTAATGGAACAGAGTCTACAAAATGGCTTGAATCCATGAGATCTGAGATAGAATGCATGTGCACCAACAAGGTATGGACCTTAGTTGATCCACCTGAAGGGGTAAAACCCATACAACACAAGTGGGTCTTCAAGAAGAAGACTGACATGGTTGGTAATGTACAAACTTACTAAGGTCGATTGGCTGGAAAGGGTTTCTAACAAGTTCAAGGTGTTGACTATAGTGAAACCTTTTCTCTAGTTTCCATGGTTAAGTTCATCACAATCATGCTTTTCATTTAAGCTTATTATGACTATGACATTTGGTAGATGGATGTTAAAATCACATTCCTTAACATGAATCTACTTGAGGATATCTACATGACACCAACTAAAGGCTTTTAACTCCAAAGGATGCAAATGAATTCTATAATCTACAAAGGTCAATCTATGGATTGAAGAAAGCATCTCAGACATGGAATCCTCAGTTTGACAAAACAGTGAAAACGTTTGGCTTTAGTCAAAATGAAGATGAACCATGTGTTTACAAGAGGGTTAGTGGGATAATGATTGTATTCCTCATATTGTATGTGGATGACATTCTATTAATGGGGAATGACATAACTACTTTACAGATGGTAAATAATTGGATTGGAAATGTATTTCCTAAGAAGGACTTAGGCAAAGCATCCTACATCTTGGGAATCAAGATGTATAGAGATAGATATAGAAGGCTTCTTAGTCTAATTTAGAACACATACATTAACAAAGTGCTAATGAGGTTCAACATGGAGAACTCAAAGAGAGGCAACCTACCCATATGCCATGGTGTTACTATATCTAGAGCTCAATGTCCCCATTCATTTGAAGAGAGGGAACACATGTCCATGATTCCATATGCATATGTAATTGGATCTATCATGTATACAAGGTTATGCACTTACCAAGATGTCTTGTATGCCTTGAGCATGACAAGAAGATATCACTCACATCCCGATGAAGCTCACCAGATAGCTATGAAGAACATTCCTTTAGTACTTGAGAAGAACTAAGGATTGGTTCTTTGTATATAGTGGCGAGGAAGACTTGGTGGTAAAGGGTTATACCGATTCAAGCTTCCAGACATCCAAAGATGACATATCACAATGAGGATTTGTGTTTTGCCTCAGGAATGGAACTGCGAGCTGGAAGAGTTCCAAGCAAGAGACAATTGTAAATTATACAATAGAGGTTGAGTATATTGTCACATCTAATGCAGCAAAGGAGGCTGTTTGGATCAAGAAGTTCATCTCTAAACTTGGGGTGGTTCCAAGCATCAACGATGCAATTGAGAAATATTGTGACAACAATGGAGTTATTGCACAAGACAAGGAAACAAGATCGCATTAGCATTCCAAGCACATACAAAGGAATTTCCATATCGTACGAGAAATCATACAATGAGGAGATGTGAAGATTTGTAGAGTACCAACTAAAAGCAATGTTGCTGACCTATTGACTAAAGCACTTTCACAATAGAAGCATGAGGATCATGTTCAACCACTTGGGATTAAGTTCATTGGTGATTGGATCTGTGCAAGTGGGAGTCTATTGCTATGAATGTCCATAGAGCCAATCATATCATGATTTGAATGACATAAATTGTAAATGATTTGATTAATAATAAAGGAAATCTTCCAATTTATTCTATTTTATTCAGTAATGAGATAATAATGTAGCATGATAAATGTCTAAAGAATTATATTACTCAATGACATATGTATTCAGGTTAAGGACATGAACAATGAAATCATATAGATGATGAGAGAATATACATTCTTTTCATGTCCCTAGACGGTTATTATTGTGGAAGGCTAATAGAAAAGAATAACACATAAGACTACATTGTGTGTTGGTTGATGAAAAAATCTCATTAGTCCTGATATATGATATTAAAACAAAAACATAGATACTTGTTAGAACAACAATGTATTAAATAGACCCACCTTGAGAGTGATGCATAGAACCATTAAATGGTATTCATAATCATCTCTCATAGTGACAGTGATGATTGTGGTTCTTAGACCTAAAATCACTACACTCTTCGCATGTCATTCAGTGTGTTTTCACATCATCCACCATGATCCTAAATAAGGGTTGCCATAATGGTGGTGCTCAGGTGCACTGTGACACATGGGGATGATTGTGTGTGATGTAGATGGAATTTGTCCCTCCTATAAGAGTTTGATATCCTAGACACTTGAGAAGAAAGACTCAGAAAAGCATGTCCATGCGTGTGTGAATCAATTTAAGATGTTGTGTAACATATATATCATACAACCTACTCTAGTTCAAAGAACATGGATTGAATGTTGAAGAGGATGAGAATTCCATGCCTCAAGTTCAATCTAGATATCATAGATAAAGGAACTATACAATCATTGTAACACCAATCAAAGATTTTAAGTTGATTTGTTTCTCCATCTTTCCAATTACTTGGGTAGAAATGATGTCTTGCTAGATACCGATCATTGCTTGTGATGTCCCAAGTTAGTTATGGATATTCACTACCAACGTAACTTTAGACCTATAGGGTCACATAGATAGAATGCACTTGGAATAGGAGTTTACTCATGAATGATGTTTAATTGGATTACTAAATGTGTTTAGGTACTGTAATTAAACAATTCTAGTTGAGAATTGGACTAAACTGTAAACCGACCAACTCAAGTCTTGAACCAATTGGTTGGAGTGTTAGTTCAATTACAAATGATACTGGTTGAACAATACCTAAACTAGGGCATGAGCTGACTAGTTCACGGTCCCAAATGCTCGGTCCATGTCTTGCTAGATACCGATCATTGCTTGTGATGTCCCAAGTTAGTTATGGATATTCACTACCAACGTAACTTTAGACCTATAGGGTCACACATATAGGATGCACTTGGAATAGGAGTTTACTCATGAATGATGTTTAATTGGATTACTAAATGTGTTTAGGTATTGTAATCAAACAATTCTAGTTGAGAATTGGACTAAACTGTAAAACGACCAACTCAAGTCTTGAACCAATTGGTTGGAGTGTTAGTTCAATTACAAATGATACTGGTTGAACAATACCTAAACTAGGGCATGAGATGACTAGTTCACGGTCCCAAATGCTTGGATTACTAAATGTGTTTAGGTATTGTAATTAAACAATTCTAGTTGAGAATTGGACTAAACTGTAAACCGACCAACTGAAGTCTTGAACCAATTGGTTGGAGTGTTAGTTCAATTACAAATGATACTGGTTGAACAATACCTAAACTAGGGCATGAGCTGACTAGTTCACGGTCCCAAATGCTCGGTCCATGTGATCAATTTTTGAGTTCAATGCTTAATATCAATGTGATTCATAACTAGAAACATGAACGAACTGGCCGGTTCAGGTCAGGAACCAATCAGTTCATGTATGAACCGACTGATTAGTGAGTGAACTGACTAGTTGTCCATTTGTAGGATCCAGAAAATTCATCAAAAATCATCTCATTGATTGTTATATGTATTGGGAACCCTGACCCTATCCCTCCTATAAATAGAGGGGTACTGGGAGCTTTCTGGACACAACAATAAACTTTGACAATTGTTGTCTTCTCTGGTTGTGGAAACCAATAGAACCCGAGCAAGTGCTACCCATCAAAGGGAGGTACAACAAGGGAGATAAAATTGAGAGAGAAAGTTGATGCTAGCACGTTCACTAGAAGAAACAACTCCTTCCTATCCATTCTACAAGAACGACAGGAGTTTCCAGTGGTCTGGGTGGACTATTCTAGAGGAGAGGAGGTTGTTTCTTTCTAGTAGGAGGATGACATCAACCCATGTTGGTGGTGCTAGACTAGGAGGTCAGTGACAATAGACATCCAGGTGCAACTCGAAGAAAGTAGCACACTACAACATGGGGATTGTCGCTGGACTTCCATGAGGACTAGGTATAACTTCACAACCATCCATCCCATCTCATAGTTGTGGATGCGATCTACTATCTTTAGGGAATATGGCAAGTAAAATTTTTTGTTTCTGCTGCCTTACCTGATGTCATATTTCCCTATAGGCCACACACTATAATAAGTAAAACCAAGTGGAAAAAAACTATAATAAATAACCAATCTTAATGAATTCAATATTAATGGATATAAGAGTATTTTTTAAAAAGTTAAACATTTTTTATGTTAGTTGTACTAGTGGGCTAGGTTATGAAGGGAAATATTTTGAGATTGAAATCTTCAATTAGGGGTGGCAAGTTATAACATACCCCAATCTGGGTACATAGTCTTACATTCAATGTTTGATATACCTTTTTTTATTATGTTAATATTGACTCCTTTTTCTTGACGTAGACCAAATTAGGAGTAACTTTATGTCAGCAAATATGATCTGTTAATAAAAATCCTTTTACAAGATTTAATTATGTGCCTAACCCGGCCTGTGTAGAGTGGATGGTTGAGAATGGTAGGTCCTCCCCGTGGGACCTGGGTTCAAACCTCCCGTTGCACACAATATTTACCACCCTTGCAGTCATCCGGACTCTGGCATGCTCTTTGAGGGAGGGGGAGACTAATGTCTTTCCTAACTCAATAGATTTAATTATGTGCCTTGTGAGTTAGTTATATGAATTCCCCAACGAATTAGTTTTGACAATGATTAGAAATAAAATATTGCTAAACTAAACTGATAAAAGGATTTTAATAACATGCAATATCGTATAAAATAGATTAAGAAATGTGTTTGTCTTCTTAAATTAGAAGCAATGAAATAAAAGATAGAAAATTTACTAAAGGTGAAATAGACATTAAAATGGGCTTCCATACATCTTATGTAGCCAACATGACAAATTTTGGGTCATTTGAATATTAATTACCCTCACAGTTACTTGAATGAATTTTTGTTGTATATATTAATGAATTCAACATATCATTTAAACTATGGTTTTTATTTTTCATAGCATGACCCATCCCTATCCACTCCTTCTCAGATACACACTCTACATCTTCCACACTCTTGGAATGTTGGTGATCAAGCCCCTCTCCTCCTTACTCTTATATTTCCCCCTCTTCCCTCTACTTATTTGTATTATCTCGCTTGTCATCTATCTATCTCATTCCTCTCCCTCGAATGATGTTAAAAACCCTATTCTATACTCCTCAAACTTTCACACGACATGACCCTGTAGAACCTCAGAATGCAGAAAAACGAATGATAAAATTGTTGATCGATGATTTCCATCTTGTCCTCTTTCTCTTATTCCTTCCTTCTTCATACCCTACCCTTAAAAACCCTAGAAACGTATATATCCATGTCTTCACGTCTAGTGTCCTCAATACGAGAAGACACAACCTACAACCAAAAGGCAATCAAGGAAACTGATCATGAGAGATTAAGTTAAGGATGTTTTATCTATAGGTTTGTCTCTTATCAATTGGATTTAGAAAACATTCAAATAACAAGGATAATTAGATACTAACTCAAATTATTAAAAGAGAGAATGTGGTACTTTACATAACATTCTCAAGGATTGAAACATCTTTATGTACTCATAATACATATTATTATCACATTAATATGCCCCCCTACACCTATTCATACTATACAACCATATCTTGTATACATTGATATAATTAAATAAGATAATATGTAATTTCACTCAATCCTTAGAAGAATACATATATGTTGGTGTACCCCTTTCCATAATTTGAATCCTATCACATATACATAGTATTCTACTGAGAATTTAATATATATCTAAGATTACATTTATCTAGATTGGATTAAGTCTAATATAATGTTATATGAATGAAGACATATGTAAAACAAGATTGATACCTGTACCAAAATAGTAGTTTGATGGTATATGCATATGGGTTTACACATATGGATAATAAGAGATAATTATGTATTCTGTCTTTATTGTGTACAAACATGAATACTAGATTGTTGCAATAAGAGAGTTTTTGCAAATATACCTAATGTGGATTATATAGTTGAGCATAGTTGAATAAACTTGAGGTATATGCTATATAGAGAATTAATGATATTACATGACCTAAATTGGAGGATTGACTTACCCACACCTATATGAAACATAGACATACTTGAACTTATGCATATAAAGATTGATATTAGAACCCAAAAAAATATCTAATGGATCATTTGTCCACTTAATAAGATAGAAAACCATAATATGTGATTAGGTGATTGGAACTATGATAAGACCAATATGAACATCTAAAATAGGATTGTTCACACATGTTTGCCTTGTTTTGACTAACAAACCTAATGTGTTCCAAGGTTGAAAGCTTGACCTTGTGTTGACCAAGTAAACCTACTATGTTAACCATTACATGTGAAGATCATGTATGTGAGATCTCCATTTTTATATATGCATCATATGATTTTGACATAAATCTTCCAAAAAATGAGTCACATTTTGACATTATTAATTCTTACTGCAATTCTATGACAAACTAGTGGCAATGATTTTAAAATATCTTGATACCCTAATTACACATGTTTTATTGTAACCCCTATTTTCATTCTTTTTAATCTTATTAGTGTGATTGATGGACATATGTCTTGTCATACTATTTTGCATGTGATATTAAACTAAGATAACACTACTACAGAAACCCCATTTGGCGTCGGTCTTTTAACCCCATTTGGCATCGGTTTCCGACCGACGCCTATGTGGGCGCCGCTAAAGGTCGAACATTTCGGCGTCGGTTTTTTAACCGACGCCTATTTAACCTATAGGCGTCGGTGTGTTAGTATATAACCGACGCCAAAATGGTTCGCGCCACAGAAAACGGCGTCATCTAGGGCACTTTCTGCGTCGGTGATTTACTAAAAGACCGACGCCTATATTCCATGTAGCGTCGGTCTTTTAGTTGATAACCGACGCATAAAGTGTCCTAGATGACGTCGTTTTCTGTGGCGCGAACCCTTTTGGCGTCGGTTATATACTAACACACCGATGCCTATACTTCAAGACGACACGGCCGTGCTTCCCTGCACGGCCATGTTTAGTACTATAGGCGTCGGTTTTATATGAATTACCGACGCCTTTTCCACCACGGCCATGCTATCCTGCACGGTCGGGTTGTTTGTACTATGAGGCGTCAGTTTTTATCAAATAACCGACGATGTATGTCTTTGCTGACGGTTTTCTATAAATAACCGACGCCTATTTATATTTTTTTTTTCATATCAGTTTGCAGGCCTGCTGTGGCTGGTCAGCAGGATGAGAACATGCAGTTCAGTTTTCTGAACTGCAGGTTTACGACATCCATTGATATCAGCCTACAAACAGGCCGCAAACCTGCAAAAGTCACAAAGAAAATTTCACACAAGTACATACATTCAGACATCAATTCAATTCTCACATTCACACATATAGAAACATTCAAATACATGTATTAACATTCAGAAATATTCATTTACAAAGTATCATTCATTATCGCTATCAACATCCCAATTATATCTTACAGTTGCCACTACTTGTATGGCTTTTGCCCATTCTTCTCTTACTTCATTTAATGCTTCCATCGTATATGGAGCATGTATATTTTTTAAGCGTTTACCTGTAGTGTGGTCAATTTTAAACACCTGAAAAGAGAATGATGTATATATATATAAGTAATAATATAAAAATAAGATAAGATTGATATATTTCATACTAACTAATGAGACTATATATAATACCTCATGTATGGTATCGATGTCCAATGCGGCATATTTGATAATCATCTGCATAAATCGCATCACATAGTATGCGCATGCCCAACCATTGTCTTGTGTAGCACACTATAAATTGAAACATACAAAATAATACAACTAAGCACAATTCACATCAATAATATATATATTCGAGTCGGGAACTTACTTGTACGTTTTGCCAATTTATTGGCTGGTTCTTTTTCCTTGGGACCGTTCCTCCAGCCTTTTTTAATGCATCTAAACCCCTACATGTTAATATAACACAATAAATTGCATAAGTTAATAGTAATGTAATAAAAGATGTTAACGGATATAAAAATGAAATATTTCTCACCAGAATAATGGCATTCTCATTACGTGTCCAATTTTAGTGTTTAATGTACTTCCCGTGGGATCTAGATAATAAATAGTGAACGTCCCGGGGACAATAACTAGTAACTCCCAATGTTTACCGCTAGAGGTAAAAAGTTAACAATTAATAACTCAAAATGCACAATAAAAATGGAATTTTCTTAAGTCCAAATTATAAATAAAGTAAACTTACTTGACATTGAATGGAGCTATTATTATCGTCTTCTTTTGCTGACCAAAAATTGTAAAAGCATCTATACAGTATTGTTGAACATTATCAGGGTCTTTAGCTACCATACTAATCAATGATGGAATCAAAAATCCCACATGATCAAATGCAAATTGTTTGCAATGATCTTCGACTAAGTAGCTGCAAAACATGTATTACGTATGCATTAATATATAAGAAACCAGATCACTGGATCTTACACAAGGTATATGGATGTATAAATAAGATCTCACCTTATCCATGTCTCTATCATTGATGTATTCAGCCAAACATACATAAACAACTCAATAATATCTTGTATAAATAAAGAGCTATCGTATGATTGACCTGCATAATCTGCATCTAAAGAAATAATTATAGGGCAATGTACATTATGTGCCCGTAGCCAACATTCGGGCATGCGTGTATCTTCTTGGCCTCCATTCCCATTGGGCACAACATTTTCTTTACCTGGTATGTTGAGATTGGAAGCTCGTTTCCTTCAGGAAGAATTTCTTTCAACAAAGTCAACAATGAAGTGAAGCTTTTGTCGCTCCATCTATTGTTAGCTTTCAACTTATACAATCTCAACACAGCGCTAAGCTTCGTAAACTTAGCACAGCCTGTGTATAACGGTATCTCAGCATCATGCACAATGTTTGTAAAGATAGGAGGTGGATCGGTGTGCTCTACCCTACAACTATCCAACATCGCATCAACGATGTCTGCTGGAACTGGTTCGTTCACATTTACGTCATCGGAGGCAATTTCTTCTTCCACCCAAGCACTGCTATCGACATCTACTGGTTTCGATTTTGAAATCTCTCCATGCCAGTGCCATTCTGTATAGCCTTGTACAATCCCGTTGCACATGACATGACTTTTGATTTCCTCACCAGTGTTGACTTTCAAGTTGTTACCGCAATACCTACATGAATAGTAGAACCTATCTGTAGGTTTTTTCCTATGTTCCTCGGCAAATCTAATAAACTGATCAAGACCAGATATAAACTCTGGGGTGCAACGATTACGAATGGACATCCATGATCTATCCATTCTATGATCAGAGAAAACAAGTATATATTAGGAAAACAAGTGATTGTTCATTCTAATTTATACCAATGTACAAGTAATATAAAAAACAATGATTGTTCACATTCTAGGCCAACAAACACATTTGATGTCATTCTTATATATAATAAATGTGTACCACCTATCCCATCCTTGAACACCTAATCTCACTAGTAAGTGTATAATGTGTATTGGGTTTTCAAGAAAATTTTGGCAGCATTTCCCCGCTGTTCTCTAAGTACATATGTACTTAGAGAACAAACGGGGAAATGCTACCAAAATTTTCTCGAAAACTCAATACACATTATACACTTACATCCTAAGTGAGATTAGGTGTTCAAGAACAGTCCTAAACCGGGGACTATCCAAGATTTACTCCTAATGAGTCAATCTTGGACGGGTTTCTAGGCCAAAAAACACAATAATAGATATCTACAATGAAGCCGGACTCCATACAAACAGTATATAATTTAGTGATTGTTCATTCAAATTTATACCAATGTACAAGTAATATAAAAAACAATGATTGTTCACATTCTAGGCCAACAAACACATTTGATGTCATTCTTATATATAATAAATGTGTACCACCTATCCCATCCTTGAACACCTAATCTCACTAGTAAGTGTATAATGTGTATTGGGTTTTCAAGAAAATTTCGGCAGCATTTCCCCGCTGTTCTCTAAGTACATATGTACTTAGAGAACAAACGGGGAAATGCTACCAAAATTTTCTCGAAAACTCAATACACATTATACACTTACATCCTAAGTGAGATTAGGTGTTCAAGAACAGTCCCAAACCGGGGACTATCCAAGATTTACTCCTAATGAGTCAATCTTGGACGGGTTTCTAGGCCAACAAACACAATAATAGATATCTACAATGAAGCCGGACTCCATACAAACAGTATATAATTTAGTGATTGTTCATTCTAATTTATACCAATGTACAAGTAATATAAAAAACAATGATTGTTCACATTCTAGGCCAACAAACACATTTGATGTCATTCTTATATATAATAAATGTGTACCACCTATCCCATCCTTGAACACCTAATCTCACTAGTAAGTGTATAATGTGTATTGGGTTTTCAAGAAAATTTCGGCAGCATTTCCCCGCTGTTCTCTAAGTACATATGTACTTAGAGAACAAACGGGGAAATGCTACCAAAAATTTTCTCAAAAACTCAATACACATTATACACTTACATCCTAAGTGAGATTAGGTGTTCAAGAACAGTCCCAAACCGGGGACTATCCAAGATTTACTCCTAATGAGTCAATCTTGGATGGGTTTCTAGGCCAACAAACACAATAATAGATATCTACAATGAAGCCGGACTCCATACAAACAGTATGTAATTTAGTGATTGTTCATTCTAATTTATACCAATGTACAAGTAATATAAAAAACAATGATTGTTCACATTCTAGGCCTACAAACACATTTGATGTCATTCTTATATATAATAAATGTGTACCACCTATCCCATCCTTGAACACCTAATCTCACTAGTAAGTGTATAATGTGTATTGGGTTTTCAAGAAAATTTTGGCAGCATTTCCCCGCTGTTCTCTAAGTACATATGTACTTAGAGAACAAACGGGGAAATGCTACCAAAATTTTCTCGAAAACTCAATACACATTATACACTTACATCTTAAGTGAGATTAGGTGTTCAAGAACAGTCCCAAACCGGGGACTATCCAAGATTTACTCCTAATGAGTCAATCTTGGACGGGTTTCTAGGCCAACAAACACAATAATAGATATCTACAATGAAGCCGGACTCCATACAAACAGTACATAATTTAGTGATTGTTCATTCTAATTTCTACCGATGTACAAGTAATATAAAAAACAATGATTGTTCACATTCTAGGACAATAAACACATGTGATGTCATTCTTATATATAATAAATGTGTACCACCTATAACAAACACATTGTCCAACATTAGGTTCAACACTTGAAACATACATTCGTTTTCAACATAAAAAAATTGTATCATTAGGGTCCAACATGTGGATTATATGGGACATACACATCAAGGTGGTCATAAGGGAGGATATTTCCTTATTTATGAGTAAGCGATATAAGATTAAGATCCATATAAAAATTAGGGCAGAAGGAAGAAATAAATCTTCTTTAGGATACAATAGACCCTTATGGATGTATTTAGGGTCATAGGTACCATCATAGAACAAAAGGGGTACACTCTAGGATTTAAGATCACACTACATCATGAATTTTATACAAAATTACATGTATGTGTATATAAAAAATATATTTATAAGGAACTTCTATACATATCTAATCAACAAATCAGTAATTAACTAAGTATTCATCAATACTTACTATTAATCAGTATCTCTAATCATTAAAATCGGCAAGCAGATCAGTTATTGTAAATAACAAACTATGAATTGTTGAATTAAATTAATCACTAAAGAAATACTAACCAGTAGTATCAATCATTAATCAATGAAAGCAGCAAGGAAATCAGTAAAACTAACCAGTGCTGTAGAAACAGGACGTCGGGCGTCAGCAGGAAGAAAGGAAGGAGCTAGGGCAGGCAGGTGGGCAAGCAGGAGGGCACCAGGCATGGCGGTGGCGCCGGTTCTCAGGCGTGGCGGCGGCGCAGCGGATGGAGCAGCAGGGTGGGCAGCAGGTGGCTGGAGCAGCAGGGCGGTGGCGCAGGCGGTTAGAGCAGCAGGCGGCGGCGGCGGAGAAGAAACGTGCCGGAGAAGAAGGGCGCCGGAGAAGGGACGCCGGAGATGGAGTGCCGGAGAGAAGCGCCAGAGAAAACTAGCAGCAACAGCACAAAATCGCCGGAGAAATCGCCGCAATAGGGAAATAGGGTAGCAATGAAACAGAAGAAAGGGGAAGAGTCGGTCGATCGCGGGTAATAAGTTCTCAAATAGCGTCGGTTGTTTACAACAACCGACGCCTAAACATCTTTAGAGTCGGTTGTTTGAAAAAACCGACGTCCAATTGGACGATATTTTCATGAAATTATTTGGCGGGAACCACTTTCAGCGTCGGTTATACAAGGATAACCGACGCTGACAGTGACACTTTTCGAGCAAATTTTCATCGCATATAGGCGTCGGTTTCTACGTATATAACCGACGCTGAAAATGACACTATTTTTTTTGATCGAAATATGGATTTCGCGGGTGACTTTACGCGTCGGTTTGTTATAAACAACCGACGCTTAATACAAAGCGGTACCCGTGTCTGGCTGGTCTTCGAATATAGACGTCGGGTTTCTTAAACAACCGACGCCTTAAATGTTAGGCGTCGGTTTTCCTTAATAACCGACGCCCAGAAAAGTGACACTGAATGCTATTTTTGTAGTAGTGTAACAAATGTAGATGCTTATGAATAACCATTAGGTTGTGTTTATCTTCCCAAGTTGTGTCTTTCCACCTCTTATATATACATGGGCGTATTTTGTACCCAGGTTAAATCTTTCCACCTAACTTCTGACCTACGATCTAGTGGTGTTTGGGTCCGTCCTTAGACATCTTTATTCTAAATTAACTACATTATTTGTTTATAAAACACAACTATTGATCATGAAATGAAAAGGCTCTTGATATTATTTATGTATCTAATTTTCATATTCCTTATGCTATTGATAATCATTCCCTAACTTTATTTTCATTGAACTTTCCTACTTAATAATAGCTCCCTTCTTGAATGGGAACCCCCTTTATTGCACTCTTCTGATTTGAAATGCCTAAATATTTTATTATGCACTCTTAGATCACCATGACCCATGAAGATCATCTATAGGAGTTTGGAGCTGAAGATAGCTTGGGATGGCTAAGTTGTCCTTTGAAACTGGTCTAGTAATAAATTAAAAGTACTTTTAGCTTTTTTGAAAGCACCCTTGTGGCGAGTAACATTGTATTTATTATAATGAGAATAATATTGAAGTATTTGTATTTTATTTCCATTATACAATGACTCCATTTATTATATCTTACTTGAGTAATGAATATGCATTTTTCCATCATACATATTAGTGTTTATGGATGTTTCCCTCAATTTGTAAGGAGTGGATCCCCTCTTGAGTCCCACTCTTTAAATAATGGTTGGGTGTGAGATATTTGTGATAATTGAGTTCCATAAGGTAGATAATGAAAGGGAATACAACCACTAATGTTAGAAGTTTTCTTGATGGGGAACCATCTACGTTATATAAGAGCTTAAGATAGAAATGAAATATTTTGTATCATGTATCTAGATTTCTTTATAAAGTTTGTTGTAACAAGCTTGTTCTAAAAAATTGAGAAAATATTTTATACAATTGTTTGCGATGGTTTTATTCATATTATTGTGATGAATATCATGCTTATGACACTCATAATTTAAGAAACAAAGGTGAAAGGTTGTTAGTTCTTTATCACATGTTTATTGAAATTGGAGACTTAGAATATGGTCATATATAAATACTTAGATTACCACTAGATCCTCATATTCTTGGTTTAAGTTACCCCACCGTATGCATAATAGGGCTAAAAAAGATAATTAGTATGCATTGCTAAAAGAGAAATGAGTGAAACATATTATCTCATGTTTGAGTTTTTGTCCATGTGATATATATATATATATATATATATATATATATATATATATATATATATATATATATATATATATCGGTGTTAGAGTGAAGTATATATTCTATGATAGGATTAATGTTTGAACTCTATTTACTCCTACAAGATGGTTTATATTTTTGTAATGGTTTTTGGTCTTAAACATAGATCAATTAGGATTGTATAGGAAATTTTATGATCATCAAAATATTTATAATACTTGTCTCACCCTTTCATATGCATGTGTTATGGTGTGTTCACTACTAAGATATTGAGAGAAGTATGATAAGACAGATCATCCAAAAGTACATATGAATTCCATATATATAAGAAGATTTCACTAGAGAAAGAGAGGGTTGTTATTGAGAGATTAAGTTAGTTAGTCATATAAATAGAATGGCATTAGTAGTGACTAGTGACACTGGTCCACGCTAGTTCTAGATATCATGCTAGTTACCTAAAAGGACAAACTTGAACCTTCATAACGAGGGAAAATGATATGAGTATGATAACATATGTCCCATACAAGTGAATTCCCTATAGTTTGTTGGACTATATTAAGAAATTGTATATTGTCCTGGATATTAGCAAATAAACTATGGTCACAAATCATGGAATTTTAAGATTAATTAATAAGATCATCAACGGGCTATACATGGTCTTAAACCCTAGATATTTATTGGGGATCCAATATCAAACTCCTTTTTCCTAAGGTAGTTCAGTATGCAATTAGAAGAGTGATACATTAGAATGTATTGATCGTAAAATACCAAAAACCTTTCTAATAAGGTATGTGACAAAATATTGATTGGTCTGGAAATTTACATTATGATTGAAACAAAAAAACATAAATAAATTCATATGCATTGTACTAAAATAACTACTTATCCATTTATCTTTTTATTGATAAAGATAAGTAGGTATATTGAGAACCATGTCGACAATGTGGTAGGTGTTAAGAAGAAAAGTGTATATAGGAAACATAAGCACAATTGAAAGTTGCATAGATCCATGACTAATTTAATCAAGATTCAAGAAGAAATTGTAAGTAGTAATTTCTTAAATAAGATTTATAAGACTAGGAAGATGTTGGATAAGTGGATAAATAGTAATATAGTCCCCATCCATAAGAATAAAGGAGATTCTAAAAAATGCACGAACTATAGAGGAATCAAGTTGATGAGTCACACTGTGAAGCTTCAAAAGAGTTAGTAGAAACTAAGATCTATAACATATATATCAAAAACCAATTTGGTTTCATGCATGGAAGATCAATAAAAGATGCTATATTTCTAATAAAGAGGCTTATGGATAAGTATACATAACATAAATATATTTTCATATGGTTTTTATTTATTTGTAAAAGGCTTATGATCGAGTAACTAGAGAAGTGTTGTGGGTGGTTTTGAAGAAAAATACAATACATTGAGTTGATTAAAGACATGTATGATAGGTCAACTACAAGCATGAATATTCCTAGAGGAGAGACAATAATATGTCGTATCTTAGTCTAGGTACACCAATGATACACACTCAACCCATATCTTTTCACTCTTGTTATGAATGAGTTGACAAAGAATGTTGATAATAATATTCCTTATTGTATGTTAGTTTCTGATGATATTGTGTTGATTGTGGAAACTAAAGATAGATTGAATGATAAAGTTGATATTTAGGGAAAGGCACATGATATCAAATGTATTGTTGTTTCGTAGCAGAAAAGTTGAGTATATGCATTGCAATTTTAGCCAATCTAGAAGTATGAATGGTGGAGTCAAATTGGACGGAGTAGATATTCCAAAATGGGATACATTTTCTTACTTGGGTTCTACCATTCAAATAGATTGGGATGTCCATGATGACATTTGTCACATGATCACAACAAGATAGATGAGACAGAAGAGTGCGTCTGGAGTCTTATGTGATCATAAGATCCCTATAATATTATAAAGAAAGTTTTATAGAACAACTATACAACCAACCATGCTCTATGAGAGTGAATGTTGGTCATTGAAGAAATAATGTTTCAACAAGATGAATGTGACTGTAATGCATAAGTTGAGATGGATGTGGGAAAGCTAGAAAAGATTGATTGAGAAATGCTTATATAAGGAATAAAGTGGTGGTGGCAAGCATTGAGGGCAAGCTACCCAAGATCTGACTCATATGGTATAAACATGTGCAATGCAGGATGACTAATGCGCCTATATGAAGCATTTCTATTGAGTCAAGAGCAAATAATAAAAGAAGAGGAAGGCCTACATTGACACAGGAAGAGATTATAAAGAGATATTTTGAAACTTTACATATGTATCATAATATGACTCACGATAGAGATGAATGGAAACAAAGAATCCATGTAACCGAACCCGACATGGTTGGGGTTGAGGCTTAGATGATGACAAAGAAATTCAAAGTAGAAAGAGATTCTAAGTAAGGTTGGTAAAATTTTCAGACCCCAAATGTTGAGAATATAACCTTGTGTAGGTTAGTTTTATCAAAAAGATTCTAATTAGGTGAGATTTAGATAATTGGAGAGAGTTCCACAACTTTTATATCACATTGGAGACATTTGGTATATATATAGAAATTGATGTATTTTTAATAAATTACCTACATGATGGTGACAAATTTGCAAACATTATATTGAAATATTCATATTCTTTTGACATTCCAGATTCTTCTATATTTGTCCACTTCAAAATTATTTGATAATTGATACCATGCCCATGTGTATTTTAGATACATAGGTATATTTGGTTTTTGTAATTTGAAGTGGTGAAATTATGAATTGAATTGTGTTTCTTGTAATATATGGTAGAGGTTATGTGATTCTTGTGATGTTTGTATGTAAGAGGAACATGATATAAAAGTGAGTGTTGATAAATCCCTAGATTTAGTCATCATATTGTGTATTTTTGTTGAAAATTAATATCAAAATAATTATAATTCATGTGAATTTCCCATTAAAAGATATTACATGGCAAATGTACTTAAGAAGCTATTTGTATGTTTTATAAGTACTACAATTCTTTATATCGAAGGAGGAGAAGGAGATGGCCCCAATGACCTCACCACTCATGGAGGAGTCCATGGACCCATAAAATACTACTCCAACCAACCAGAAGCAACCAAGATAAACTTAGAAGAAAAGAAGATCGATGATTGATGAATTAATTAACTCAAGTGATATATGAATAAGTCACAAAAAGGTCATCATCATCACAAAATGACCATTCTACAAGCAAGATCTGCCTCTGAAAATCCACCACAGCAATGACATTCCATTACCCAGCCAAAAAGACCATTCTCACCAGAATGATCATTCCACCCGGCCTTCACTATGGTCGTTCAAACCTTACATCATCCATTGGAGCTCTTAAAATCCACCAAATATTCTCTTTCATCCATCCCATTTTTACCATGGTTATTTCACCAAAATGATAGTTACATATACTATCCACAATGATTGTTATACCCATGGAACAACAATTCTACCTACCCTAGGGCACTTCCACATATCCAGCTAGTTCTGATCCATCATATCCCCATGAATATTTGCATTAAGACTTCCACATATTTTGTACCATGGCCATTTTGGCAGAACTCTTGTTCTCCCCCTCTACCCTAAATCTACACTACAATCATTTTACCATCCAACCCCACACTTACACTACCTACCCTTGGATACTATATAAGCCTTAGTGTTAGGGTATGAAACCAAGCATCGACTAGACCTCCAAGCATGGAGGAAGGAACTCTTGCTTTCTAATTTTGGAGATAAATAAAAAGGAGTATTCACCAATAGTAATGGCATGTTTCACTTTTTATCCTTCTTCTTTTTCACTTTGTGATACTAAGACCCTTTTGTGAGTTGTTTGGTGGATAAAAATGTGATTTTCATACCATGTGATGGAACATATTTATGTAAGACATTCTATATTGTCTCTAATTCCATTCTCATGATTTTATCTCTTTCTATATACTTTGGTGTTTGATAAATGGAATGATTTAAGGTATAGGGGAAAGAGGAAAAAGGATGCTTGGATAGGAAAAATTCCTAAGGTCAATTTTATATCCTTATACAATTCCCCTCTCTACCCTTCTCTCCATCTATCCTACTATCCATATGTGCAATGTTTAATTACCTAAGTATCTTCATCCTTATACACTTGGTAAAGAGCTTGTTATATGTTGGATAGCGAGTAATCAGAGGTGAAACAACCTTCTCTTGCACCTTATGTCGATCCCTACCACTATGTACACTGGGGGAACACACTTATAATCTTGGACTAGGGTTGGTACTAATTAGGCTCATCTACCTCCTAGTCAATTGAGCCTCATAAGGTTGGATAGAGTGTAGTTTAGGTACTAGTTTCCCTAAACACACTCTAAGACACCCATGCCCAACAAGTAGGCCATAAATGGTAATATCATTTTTCTGTGTTGTTTGGTTTGGTGGCATTACTATATGAGGCATTGTTGAATACAATCCTAATCACGGTTGATGGTCATATAACCTTAAACAACCCACTTCCTTAATTCATGGTTTATATCCATATTTTCTTAGTTACATCTTAGATTAGCTTACACTTTTTTCTCTTAGTGATAATTTCATAGTTAATGGTGATACCCCTTGTTAGGTTTACTTAGTTCTTGATCATGGTTTTTCTAGTTGGTTGCGTAGATAATTCTTTATATTAGTCATAGTATTCCTCTCTTAGTAAATTTACTTGTTTAGTTTAGTGTACTTAATATCTCTTTCTTTTCTTAGTGTCAATTTCTCCTTTAATTAGTTAGATATCTCTATATTCTATGTTTAACTTAGATTCCAATGTTTCTCTCTTTGGTTGCATGATCCCTTAGTCTAATTAAGTCAAACCCAGTTGAAACAATATAAACCCTAATCATTGCATTGGGAACCTAAAAAAGCACAACTATCTCTAGTGCCTTCTCTGCTCCCTAAGGATCAAACCCTAACTTGCAACTTTTATACTACATATGTTGTGCCCATTCATTTGCACATATGTGTATGAGAGTTTGCTAATTAGGTTTACATAATAGAAGCCTAGTGTATTATCATCAAGATTTTTGGCAATGTTACAGAAATAGGTGTTTCAAACCTATATAGTTGTTTCTTTTTTACTTGTTCTAGTTAAGCTCAATGTTGCATTTATTTATTCTTTGTGTTTATACTATATTTTTGATATCCAGCTTGTGTTAATTTTTTTTTGTGCATTGTGTAGAAGACAATGTATGTTTGGTTGCTACTCTTTGTCTATTAAGTCTTTCTTTGAAGACTCAAAGATAGGAAGGTGAAGGAAAATAAACCATCACAAATAAGCATATGAAGAAGAAGAAGAAGAAATGTCTGAGCGAGGTGGAGGACCACCTCCCCATGGTGAGTTAATAAAAGATATTTATCCTCTCCTAACCCCTCCAAGACCTTCCCATGATTACTTCATGTTAGGAAATAAAATTTGTCAAGTTTCTACTAGCGTGGATCATAGGCTACGACTATTGTTCGCAAATTCCCTTGCTTTAATGCAGTTTATTTACACATTCTATGATCTAGAGAATGAGAACCAATGAAGTCAGGTAGATGCCTTTCTTGAGACTTGCTCTACTTTTTGCATTCTAGAAACTATGGAAGATTCAACTAGTCTCACCTCATTCTTATTTTTAGTCAAATATAAGGCCAAATAATAGCACTCTTTAAAACCATAGATAATGACTTGGGAAGCAATGAAGAATGAAATCTTGAAGAAGTTCTATCTTTTTTTAGCCTTACAAGCGTGTTGCTCCCTCTTTTTTCATTTATTTTTAGAAAGAAATGTACAAAATAGGAAAGAAAATAAAGGTTCAAAATGTAAGATAAACTAAGCTAATTATTTATACAAGACTATCTACATCATATTTTGTTTGTAACCAAAATTGCAGTATTGTTAATGATTCTCCCTTCAAAAATGAGTCCATTCATGCTCTTCCAAATATTGTACAAGACCTAAATAACAATACTCTTAGATTTTTCTTGGAAGGACTAAATACGGTCCATAAGACTAAGAGGATGCTTACTAATATACCCCTCATTCTGAGCCAAAGACCAAATTCCTTTCACACATCGAAACTAAAAAAATAGGTGGTTAAGATTTTCCTCCTTACTCTTGCAAAGTTCACAACTTGAAGGAAATTGAAATCCCTTATCTTTTAGATTATCTTGAGTAGGATGTTTCATAAGGAACATCCTCCATACATAAACAATGCTTCTTTTGGGAGCTTTAGAAGACCAAAGAAACTTAGACCAGGACTTCAGTTCACTTTTCAAACAAACTACTTGCTAGAAATATTTAAAGCATAGAGGCACCATCCCATTCAACCTGATGGAATCCTCCTTATCAAAGACAGGAGAGAAAAGATCTTTAACAAATTCAATAAATAGATTTTTGTCTCCTAGACTTAGGCTAAATCCAAGTCCCATCTTCAAGCAAGCAACTCAACTTGACCAATTTACCTTTGCCAAGTTTTAAAATTGAGTCATGGCGAAGAATATTCTCCAAATATGTATCCTTCTTGATCCATGGATCCCTCTAAAGAAAAATCGTGTTACTATTACCAATAGAGAATTCTATGTTATGAGAAATGGTGTCTCTACTATAAATAATTTGCTTCCAGACCAAAGATGAATTAGAAGAAATGCCACACTTTCAGATGGAATCCTTCTTAAAGTGTCTTCCCTAACCCATAGTCCATCTTTCTTACTTGTAATGTTCCAAATCTTCTGAGCAACATAATCTTTAAAAATATCTCTAGCCAATCTCACCCCAACACCACCTTCAGCTTTAGGTAGACACACTTGTCTCCAATTGACACCATGAGTATTACTCTTTGGTTCATTTCCACCCCAGAGAAAATCATGAAACAATTTGTCAATATAATCAGTAATACTAACAGGAAGAGGAAAATAAGACACAATATATATGGAAGGAGGACAAAGTGGAAATAACCAATTCAAATACTCCAACAATATAAAGATGCCTAGATCTCCAACCTTCAAGTCTAGCTTTAATTTTAACAATAATAGGGCCACAATGGCTTCTGATGATTCTCCCATAGAATAGAGGGAGCCCCAAGTATCTAATAGGGAGGGTACCTACTTTGACACCCAAGTGATACTCAACCATAAGAACACATGTACTTTTATTCGAAAAGAAGCTAGACTTGTCACTACTGATAGTAAGACCAAACTTATCACTAAAGTCCCTGATATCATCAACTATATGATTGACATTAGACAAATCCACATCATAGAAAAACACAACATTATCAACAAAGAGAATATGAGAAATTGATAAATTTTGATCTGCACAAATAGGACTAGTCAACTTATCCTTTTCTGCCTTATTCAATAAAGATGTTAAACCATGCATAACAAGCACAAAAGGATATGAGGCAAGAGGATCCCCTTTCCTGACCCCTCTACAAGGCCAAAATCTTTCAGTAGGAATCCCATTGATGAGCACTTGATGAATGGTAGTATTAAGATTTTCTGAGATCCAATGAATCCAACATAAAGGAAAATTAATAGCGTGTATGATACGCATAAGATAACCCCAATCCATATAATCAAAATCATTCATAAGATCCACTTTAATACAAACTTTAGGACTATAACTCTTCATAATAGTGTTAATAAACTCCTTCACTAATAGATTAGCATCTAAAATAGATCTACCTTTAATAAAAAGCACACTAAGAATCATTGATCACCATAGGAAAATTAGTATGCAACCTATTTGCCATGACTTTAGATATCACTCTATAAAGAGCATTACATAGAGCAATGGGTATCCACTCCTTGATATGTGAGGAATTTGTGTTCTTGGGAATAAAGGTAATGAAAGTGTTATTCACCTCCTTAAGAAGTTTACCACTTCTAAAAAAAATTTGAACCGCTTTGACCACCTCATTTCCAATAACATCCCGAGACTTAAAAAAAAAATTGTAATTGAATCCATCAGGTCTAGTGGCCCTATCTTCATTACTGTGCTTGATGACACGCTCTATTTCCTATCTAGTTACTTCAATACATAGAGAGTTATATTGGTCTTCAGTAAGCTGAGGCAACTAGACATTGAAATCCCAAGGTACAATATTCTCTTTTTTCCGAAAAAGTTTTTTATAGAAATCCATAATATGAATTTAAATAAGGTCTTCATCATGACACATATTACCGTCTATCATCATAAAGTTAATAGAATTAGATATCCTTCTCATTTTAAGAGTAGAGCATAAAGATTTGGAGTTTCTGTCACCCAACTTCAGCCATTTGATTCTAGATTTTTATCTAAGCAAGTTTTCTTCTTCATTATATGCAAGAATGACTTCTTTCCTTTTCTAGACCACTTTGGCATTTAGTTACTCATCATTATGATTATTTTCTAAAGTGTCATGAAGAATCAAAGCTTCACTCTCCATAGTTATTTCTCTTATCATGGATACTACCAACATAAACTTTATTCCATAGATAGAGAGCATGTCTTACTTTCTTTATTTTTCATAGACTCTAAAAATGTGATTTCCTTCAATATCAATCTCCCAAGAAGTTTTAACATCTTTGAAAGCTTATTTATCTACCTATGCATTGATAAAATGAAAAGGAGTCTTCTTCTTAAAATTAAAATTGTGATGATCCTATAATCACTATGAATAGTTTGGGAGATGCCCCCCCAAGCTTTCAAAATCATTAAGGAAATCCATATTGTAAAAGACTTTGTCTAATCTAAATATGATGAGTTTAGAACCAGATTGCTTATTGTCCCACATAAACTTTGAGCCCTTGAGATCAAGCTCAATGAGATTAGATTTACTAATATAATCATTAAACTCAGCCATATCTAGAGAAGAAGGTTTGTAAACACCAAATCTATCAGATAGAAATATAATGGCATTGAAATTAGCACATGACATCCAAGGACCATTAACACTAGAACTGAACATGATGATGTTTTCCCACATACTTCTTCTATTTGACTCCTTGTTATGACCTTAGGCACCAGTCAAAAGGAAATAATCTGAACCAACAGAAATAGAACAATGAATCAACTGATCAGAAACATGAACGATATCAATATCAATATCAGGGTTGATCCAAGAAATAACAAATCTAGCAAGAGCATTCTCATTGTGATCAGAAATCCACGTAATAGAAGGCCATACTTTGTTCATAGTCTTCCTCATCTTCTTTTTTCTAACCTTAGTCTCGAGAAAATAGAAGCTACTTTTTTTGTTTTTGATTAATTCCTTAATGGCTGCCTGGATTCTAGGCTTATTCATACCCCTCACATTCCAAGATATCATAGACAGAACACTATCCATTATCACCATTTCCTAGGGTACTTTGCACAATATCACCCTCATTATCAAAGAGAGACTGAAATTTATTTTGAAAGAAGAGGATCCCCTTTTCATATCATGTATCATTTATACTGACAACAAGGGGATTATAAGCTTTCTTCACCTTTCCAACTAATACTCATTTGAAACTCATCCTCAATAGACACTTGAAGAGCATCAACATTGCTCGTAGGGGTAATCAATACCTCAGAAGTGCCCTCAACAGGAATAGGGAACTCAACACAATTTACCACTACATTAGACATTTCCTGAGGGCCATTCGAAGGTTGAATATCTTCCACAAAATCAACATATTATTCTGAGTCATTATCATAGCTCTTGTTAGGATTCATTATAAATTGGTATGTATCACCCCTTTCCTCAACATTTTTCCTAGGAACTTGCATTTCCTAACTCTTCTCATAACATTCATATTGAACAGAAATATCATTCTCCAACAAGACCTTCTTAGGAATACATACTTTCTTTGGTCTTGTGTCTGGGATAACTCCACAACCTGAATCTTCATGACCAAAGGTACCACAAGAATAACATCTAATGAGATATTATTCATATTCAACATAGTATCTTCTATTATGTCATCACTAGTCATTGTGATAGTCTTTGGAAATTCTAACTCTGTTGTCATTAGCACAAGTAACCTACAAAAGTCTATCCACTTGAATTGTTGTGTGAATCTGTTCGTCTTTAAAGACTTGCCTATGTAGGATCCAATCATACTCAAAATGTCATCAACCCAAAGCTCTAATGAAAGGTCATAGATTCTAATCTAGACTGGGATCTCTAATAACTTATGTTTTTTTAGGGATTCCCCTCTCTCCCATCTCTTAATTATCAGTGGTTTACCTAATATGAACCAAGGTCCCTTATATATTTTCATCTCCATGTCAACGGATTTGAGAAATTGATGATAAAATAGCCATTACCCCTCAACAATAGTTCTATCTTTCGTTTGAAACTCCATATATATGTTTTGGAAATGGGTCTATAATAAAGGGACATGAGGTTTTAGATCTATTATGTAGCCCGCATCAGATAGACTCCATTTACTTGCATTCTTCTCAGGGATAGATTTGGGATACACAATCACTCCATTCTTCAGATCCACTTCTTTAACCTTAAGACATTGAGGAATTTCTATCCAATTGTCAACCTCACATAAATGAGTAGATGCATCAATTCCTTTAGTCAATTATGCCATGACCAGTCTCATTAGAGTTTGAAGAGGTTTCAAAATCTTTGGAGGGGCTATCCTCTCCACGAGGTACTCTTTTGGAAACCAGTGTAATCCTTTTGGAACAACCCATTTTTTAACATAAAAATGTCACTGAGAAGAATAATTCTAATTCAAGTGGGAGTCATAAAATGCTAATCTTTACAATTTGAATAAATGAAACACTTTTCATTAAATGATGTCAGATTAATACACAATTCTTGTCAAAAGAAAACTACATCATGTTCATCAATAAAATATAATATATTTGGTAACATAACTAAGCATAATAAAAAGATGTATAAACTCCAGATCGTCTTGGTAAATGGAACCCCAACATGCTATTCTTGGAAAGATCCTAGTCCTTTTATTGTCCTTTTGATCATCAATTTATCCAAATCGTATGGACATCGTGTCCCCATCCATGCTTTGGAAAAAATAGTCGTTATAATAGTGACATGAGTATTCTAAAATATACAATACTACATAACTAAAATGCTACAAAATATTCTTGGACATTCTAGACATGAAGCTAATATCGAGCTTTGAATAAAATCTAAAACATATTATCTCTAACTTCTTGAACTTAATACTTATCTTTCTACTTTATCTTTTTTGGAGACTTGTACTCTAGTACCTGGGTCTCATGACCTGTATGAAAGTGCATGGGTCACAAAAGTCTTATCTGTATCTCTCTCATCATACTCATGGATAAGATTATAGACATACTCTAAACTAAGGTAGCTTTTATTTACAACTTTTATCCGATTGTGGCCAACATTTACACAATAAGTCCTCCTAAATTGGCGTATCTATGCCCTAAATTGGTACTAAAGTACCTCTTAGTTGGAATTACATGCTTCTGAATGACACTGAGGTGTATTTGAATTCACATTACTACACCCTCAATTGGCACTGAAGTACCTCTGAATTGGCACTACATGCCTCGAAATGACACTGAGGTGTCTCTGAATTGGTATTACTGTGCCCTAGATTGGCACTGAAGTACCTCTAAATTGGCACTACATGCCTCTAAGTAACATCGAGGTGTCTTTGAAACTAAATACTTAGTACTAAAACTAAATACTTAGTACTGAACATGCATTGAATTTTGAATCTGAACCTCTACTCTTAAATTTTGAACTGAATCTACAATCTGAATATGAATATGCATTTTACAATTTCTACATAACTGAGATAAGGTCTAAAACCCTTTTCAAGTATATTTATCCAATATTTGTCTACTCACATAATGAGTAATATAAGTCTGAATCGAAATATGATGTTCTTATTGTAAGGATAAATCTTATTTGAAATTCTGATTTGATAGAATGACTTAATTAAATATTGATTCTTGGTATATGACAACGGATTCTAAATACGTAGGGAAAAGAATCTGAAATGAATTTAAGGATACTAAGTATATGAAACTTTAGTAAAGTATATGAAGGTAACTTAAGTTTGGTATATGAAAGCAACTGAAGCATGAAATATCTAAAAATATGATTTTTCTAACAAGATGACTTAATCTCTATAAAATCTCATCAATCTGATCTTACCATGAATCTTAATGTATTCATACGATCTTAAATCATAAACCTTAAATATTAAAAATAGGAATCTTTTAAAATCTTATCTTCACCTTAATAATAATTTAATGCACCAAAATCTTCTAATATCATTATGAACTCAATTTACGATACATTCTGATCTCAATAGAATCTTTATATAGGAAATTTAATCATATATTAAGATATTCAAACTTATGTTATGATATTTTACTTAACTCTTGGATCTTAATCATTCTAAGAAATCCAAATAAATTCTTAGTTCTTAGATCTCTACATATATCAGAAATCTTAATAGCATATTTCTACATGAAAACATGACACATAGTTATATCCATATATATGAGAAATTTTGATAGCATGTTTGTAATTCAAATCTAAACACAAGGTTAAGTTACATAACCAAGGAAGTATGGAGTCTTTCTGGCATTTTTTATGTTGTAGTCTTGAGCATTCATATGAAACATTACTAAAAACATGATAGAAATATATCCTTCTTAATTCATGAGCGTTGAACATTTCTTGAAACATCTCTACTTGAGCATATGAAATGTCATATTCATAAAGTATATAAAATCTTTCTTGCATATCTGATTAGAACATTGGTGTCATAATCATAAAGTATAGAAAATATTTCTTGCATATCTGATTAGAACATTGGTGTCATAATCATAAATTATAGAAAATCTTGCTTGCATATCTCATTAGAACATTGAGCATGAAGGTCTCATCTAAGAAGCATTTAAAAGTAACATAATTCTCATGGGCATGAATCACTTTCCTTTCACTTAAAGGAGACCCATTTACTCTCCTTAGGTTGCCGAAATCATGGTCATGTTGTTGGGATTCATTGAACCCTAAATAGCATATCAATAGCATTGTAGATATCATTTTGAATTTCTTTCATCACCTTAATCTCTAATTCTAACTCCTTTATCAAACTAGTTTTATTCGAAGGAAACAAAACTCTAAAACCTAGAAATTCGAATTCCTATAAAAAAAACCTTTTTCAAAACATATATTTTCTCATTTTTATGAGAATCATATGATTTAGTGTGAATTTGAAAAAACTTGAGCAATAGGAAATCCTGGAAAATCCACATAAGCAATATGACTTAGATTATCCATTCTTTGGCCCTTTATCTGGTTGGCCCAATGAGAAATTACCATGTCCACATCGTGCTTCACACCCAAGCAAGCAAGTTGCGACACTAAAAACCTAAAAATACCCGTGTGACATTGATAATGTGCTTGATCTCAAAAGGACACACTGAGGTCTAAACGCGGTCTGGTTTGTTCCTACTTTAGGTCATGATGCTTGAACGGGCAACTAGGAGATCCAGACTCTGTCTAGAGCAAGCGTTGGAGGGCCAATCACCTATAACAAGGATCGACTGTAGCATACTATCACCTAGTTGAGTCCCACAAGCCAAAGCTCGGGCTAGGGGTACGTTGGATCACCAGGCTACAATATACAACCATGGTGAGGCTGATAGGAGGTGGAGACCCCCTAATTTTGTGAAAAAGAGAGAAGAAGAGTGGGAACTAAAGTGTGGGAGTCTGATAGATTAGAAAAGGTAAACCCGAGACTGAAAGGGCCACCGTGGTACTGGTGACCATTGGAAATCATATAAATAGGGGAGGAAGTTTGGAGGTCTAAAACTGGGAAAACCATACGCCAATGCATCTTCTTAAGGTAGAAAAACAATCTCAGAGGTGAAGTAAATCCATCTGAGGCATTTGTGGGGTTGAAGGGACACTAGAGGTGATCAGGAATTGAACACTGGTGATGTGTGAATCTTGTCCATAGGACCCGGTGACTGGGACCAGCACAGGACAAATGAGAAAGTGAAAAAGAACCAACATAGTCCGTAGGTGCTTCCTAGGCATCAATTGAGCCAGAGGAGGAAGGTAAGAGTGTGTCAATGTGGGGAACACCAGAGAAGAAGAATGAGAAGGTTAGGGAGGTGAGGGGATCCTAGGAATCAATTGACCAAGGAGGAGGCATATGTGAGACCTAAGGGTAATTTTTGATCCCTTGAATAGGCAAGAGACGACCAATGACATCCTCTACAACTAGGGGCATGATTCGAAGGGAAATCCTAAAAGAGGTGTTTCATCGATAGAGGGAGAGAAGTGTGAATAATGGCTCCATGGAATCAGAATGGGAGGTGGACTTAATGGTAAAGAAAATTCAGTTCAAGGTGGAGAGATGAGGGAGAACGGGTTGAGAAAGAAAATCGTTGTTAACTAGTTTAGAGAATCTAAGATGATGAACAAATGGGATGATCAAGGTGTTGTCAGATCTATGATGAACAACTGGGGATGTACACATAAAAAGGAAAAAGAGAAAATAACATGTGACATGCAAAAAAAAAGTGAGACTATTGGTTTTTAAAGCATTTAATGTGTATTAAACAATTTTCCTATTAAATCTTACTTTAGAACCATATGGAAACTTGACTTATTAATTAAGGATGTCAAGAAGAGTCCAAACGAACCCAAATTTTGACCACACACTGCTAATAAGGAAGTCTAGATCCTCCCTAGTCAATCAAATTTGAAATTCAAACATCTTTTGCTCATAATTTCTATATTTTCCATTAACTTAATTCTAATGCATCATTAGATTGGTAATGAGACAAAGACTTTCCTTTGTGAAATCTTGAGCAAAATTTCAAGATGAACATATATTACCTCTTCAAAAGTTACTTTTTATGTCTTTTATGCCTTTTGGAAATATTCTCTTGGAGGGGTTAGAAAGAGGAATAATGATGTTTCCCTTTTATGCAACAAACTATTAAAAGAATAGGAAACTTCTTACCCAAGCTATTTAATGTATATTTTATAATTCCTTCCGCTTTTATTTATTTTGAACATCCTTAATGGTAAGAGAAAGAAAAAGAAAAAGGGCAGACTAGAATTTATATCTTTGAGTTAATTCTAACACATAATGCACATATGAAAGACAACAAAATATATTTTGAGTCTCATTTTAATTTCCTTACTTCTAGTTCTTATATAAAATAACATTTTATGCACTTTTGAATTAAGTCCTTCAACTATTTCCTTTTAAGAAAATTTACATTATTAGACTTAAATTAGTCTTAAAATATTGGGACGCTACACCTTCCATTCAGGGTTATCAAAATTTAATCAAACAATGGCTTACTCTTTATGTGGTGAAATGTTCATGACAAAACCTCCAACGGAATATTGGTATATATTTGAGCATCTAGATTAAAATTATAGGCCTCATGCATCTAGGTATATATATGTTTGTGTCACTCCTATAGTATACCACATCTACTCCTAAATGACTCAATCCTTAGTTGATGAAGATTCTTAATTACATGATGAATTTAATGCTGAACTGAGAGGAATTTTTAAAATAGTTTGTGCCCTCTTTTGTGATTCTAGATGAGTAAGTCAAGACCCTACAATCTTTTAGCAATAGAAATTGACAAGGTGACATGTCCTAATATACAGTTTCAAGTGGATGAATCTCCCAAACATTTCTCAGAAACAAGGTAATGAAGGATATAACAACCCTACCAACCACAAGGCCAAAGGTATGGGTTCAAGTTTGAGGATGAAGTGCTTTCAAGGTTGAGAAGCATAGATGAGATGAAAAAGGATGTGTCCACTCATGGAAAACCATCAATATACTGGAGCAATGATTTGATCAAATATTTCTTACACTAGCTCATGGTGATGACAAAAGACTTCTATCCCTAATCATGATGAAACCAAACAATTCACTTGGATATATGGGTGCTCCTCAAAACCCCTATTGACCACAACATATGCATGCGTACTAGCCTCTACTATGATACTTTCAACATTCTCCACCTTGGATGGCACATAAACAATCCTACAACCCATAGTTTGTACCTCCACCTCAACAACCACATCATTAATCCCAACAAGGTCATCCACCTCGTCATCTAGAAAATGTGTTCAACAATCCCGCATTCCACAAAACTCCACACCATGAGAAATTTATGTGGTGACTATTTTAAGTGGAAGAGTTCTTGAATAACCAAATTAATAAGTATGAAGAGACTATGAAAATGCATGTTATGTTGATTTTGTAATGTTAGTCAACACCTTTGTTAAAGTTGTGATCCTTTAACGAGCCCTTATCCTATTATAACCTTTGAATACAGATTAATAAGGCAAGGATCAACAATTTTCCTTCCCACTATTTATATTTATCAAATAACCAATTATATTTAATAATATTCCAATTATAAACTTAATTTGATAAAAATGTTGGGGAAAGAACCTCCTCTAAGTAGTTGAAATATATTTCCAAAAGAAAAAGGAAACTATTGGCTAAATGGACATCATTTAAATCCCTTTATTTTGATAATGACAAACATTTCATTCTTGTGGATCTAATGTGCTACTTGAGTGTTGCAGGAACAAGGTGGATGACAAAGATTTGGGGAATCTATATGCTTGAATTGTTGTTATTTCATAATTGTAATCAAATGTAAAAACTTGTACAAGTATACAAGTACTTAGATATCATGTAAATCAAGCGTTTAGATCTTCCCTAGCCAATCACAACACTTATATAGGTCATCTCCTACAATAGTGTCACAACTGCACACTCGTACACACACTTAGTATTTAGTTGAAAACATTGAAACAGAGTCATTCTCGGTCGACAAACTTCTCGACCGAGACACTCTCGGTCGACAAACTCTTCTACCGAGAATAACCCAGGTAGCCATTAGACACAGAAGACAAGGTAGTTGGGACTTGGATCATAACGTTATATACACTTTCTTCAGATAGTCCCTCGGTCGACAAAGACCTCGACCGACTGGGATCTCGGTCGACAATTCCTTGACCGAGAATGTCCATGTCTGTAATTTTTAGGATTAATTAACTAGCCATTGTTAAAGCAACTAATGGATACCTAACAACTAGTTGAGCACTTAAAACCCCCTAGAAAGTGTCTAGAACGTTCTTAAGCATTCATAGGCCATTCCTATAAATAGGACAAGCCTTAGGACACCCAAAATACACTTGTGCAATACTTGAGCTTACGTACTTCCAATTCACAATCTGTTTTGAGCAATTGAGCAACTCTAGTACTTTCTACTCATTTCCTTTGCTCCAAATTTGTGTCCTATAGGCTAGTATCTCCTACCCACTGAACCTGCACTTCCATACTCATTGTTTAGGAGATCAAAACGCTTGATATAGGAAATCAAGCCTTGTGCTACAACTGGTAATTGTAATTTCTGTTTCCTTTCTTGTTCTTTCTTATTTCTTGTACTCTCCTTGCTACTCGTAGGATTGGAGGATACAGATTGGAGAGGGTTTGATCTTCATGGTGGAGAAGGAGGTCTTTGGACTACTTCAAGAAGGCTGTCTCAACGGGAAGCTACTTCAAGGGGGAGCTTGAAGTTACTTCAAGGAAGGCTGCTTCAAGGTTGGTGAGACTACTTCAAGGTGAAGGTTGTCCAAAGGGTGTTGAAAGTGTTGTAATTTTATATAACATCCTTGTGAGGTAATAAAATTAAATACTTTCAAAATATCGGTTGAGTAAGCAACCGGGTAGTGGATTGACTGCCTTAGTATTTGCTAAGGTTGGAACCACTCTATACACCTTGCCTCCTTCTTATTATCTCAATTGTGGTTGTTTGAGTTGAATTATTATTAAAATCTCTATAAAACCCTATTCACCCCCCTCTAGTGGTTTTTCAATTGGTATCAGAGTAGGGCTTCAAGGAACTCTAACAAAGTCTTGAAGAATGGGTGACGGGGTACTTAACAACCTCAACCTAGAAGGGACACTCGTGGCTAGACCTCCACCTTTTGATGGCACTAACTACACCTACTGGAAAAGGAGGATGCAATTCTACATCCAAGGAATTAGCTGGGATCTATGGAGAATGGTATCAAATCCATATGAATTCCCTCAAACAGAGTATACAACTTGGGATGCTATTACAGTAAGATCAGCCCAAATGAATGCAAAAGTTGTAAGTATACTCTATTGTTCATTTTCCATTGGTGAATTCAATAGAATATGCAATTTTGAAACGGCATATGAAATATGGCATAGACTCTCTATAACATATGAAGGAACTGTTCAAGTTAAGAATTCTAAAATTGGAATGCTTATGCAAAAATTTGAATAGTTTTGTATGGAACAAAATGAGTCTATTAGTGAAATGTATGCAAAATTTTCTTCTATTGTGAATGGTTTGAATGCTTTAGGAAAAGTGATCAGTGAAGAAGATCAAGTTTCAAAGATTCTTAGATCTCTCCCACCCAAATACAAGACCAAGGTGACTGCTATTGAAGAAGCAAATGATCTCACCCGACTAAGGATGGAGCAACTCATTTGCAACTTAGAAGCACATGAGGCAACCTTGGAGGAAGAGGAACGACAAGAGCCTGAACTTCAACAAGGAAGAAAGAAAGATATGGCACTAAAAGCTTCAAAGATCATCACGCAAGAAAATGATGAAACAAGTGCTGGGGAAGGAGAAGAAGCCCTAATCGTTAATGGTAAGAAATATAGAATATTTAGATCTAACAAAATTGCTAGTTCTTCTTCTTCCCCTCCTAGGTGCTTTGAATGTGGAAAAAAAGGACATCTCAAAAATGAATGTCCTAAAGCAAAGAAAGGAAATAAAAGCTCATACAAGAAGAAGGGAGAAAAAGCTTATAAAGCTGTGTGGGATGAGTCAAGTGAGAGTGAAAGTGGAGAAGAGAATGTGGAGTATCTCATGGCAAAAGAAGATGATAATGATGATTCCCAAGAGGTAAGCCTTCTTGATTTTCCAAAAGAAGATCTAATTATTAATCTACAAAAAACTCAAGATAAGTATGTTGAGTGCAAAAAGAATCTAAAGAAGGTTACTAAAACAAATGAGGATCTATATGTTAGATTGAATGATCTTTCTTCTGAAAAGAACAATATTTCTTGTAAAAATTTGACTTTGAAATCATCTTTAGATGATTGCAATATGAAGTTACTTGATTTAGAAATGAATCATGATCTTCTTTCTCAAGAAAAGGTTGATTTGCTTGCTAGACTAAACAATTTTCAGACTCAACCTATTCTATGTAATCATTTAGATTATGATAATGTTGTTAAGGAAAGAAATTCTTTATTATCTGATTTAGATCAAGCAAGGATAGATATTAATAAGAAAATTGATGAGATTGCTAAGCTATAAAGAGAAATTAATGGTTTAAAGGGGAATGATGTTCTTGATAATATTCTAAAATATTCTTCTATCTACAATGGAAGAAGAGGCTTAGGTTATGTTCCAAAAGGAAATCAACCTAAAAGAGCTCAAGCATCCAAGACCAAGATCATGTTTGTACCTAAGAACATAATTCCAAATCCTAGAAAGATAAATGAAATTGACTCTATTTCTTGTCACTTTTGTCTACGTCTTGGACATTATTCTTTTTCATGCCCTTATAAGAAGAAGGATTCTAAGTTAGTTTGGGTCCCTAAACCTCAAAATTAGAAGACTTGAATGTAATGAAGTTGAGATATGATCTAATACTTGTTTTTGAACATCAAAATGTCTTATCGCAACTAAGCAAATAGCTTCATGTATTGTTTTAAATTCAGAACTGATATAAACAATTACTGAGACAAACAGAAACATTCTCGGTTGACAAGTAATTCGACCGAGACATTCTCGGTCAAGAAAATATTCGACCGAGAGATTTCCTATGAAAAATCAAAATCTACAGCAGAATGTTAGTGAAACAACAACTATTTCGGTAGAGAAATTATCGATCAGAGCAAAAATCGGTCGAAAAATGGTCGACCAAGCGGATTTCTATTTTTGTTCAGTTTTAACCTGTAAAACAGCAACTTTTTCGATCGACAAGTTTGTCGACCACGACACCTGTCGGTCGAACTTTTGTCGACCAAATGAAGCTCTATTCAATTTTTGTTAAAACATGCTTAGTTTGCTATTAAATGTACTTAACCATAATGGACCATTACATGGGTACCAAAACCTATATCTTAATGCAAGATTGGGTAGTCGACAGTGGGTGTTCTAAACACATGATCGGAAAAAAGGATGCATTTCAAACTTTTGAGAAAAAGAAAAGCGGAACAGTCACTTTTGGAGACAATGGTAAAGGTAAAATAGTTGGAATAGGTAATATTGGTACAAACCTTGAAATAAAGAATGTTTTACTTTTTGAAGGTTTGCACCATAATTTAATAAGTGTTAGTCAATTATGTGATAGTGGATATGATGTTTTATTCAACAAAAATTGTTGCAAGTTACTAATAGAAAATACTACAAATGTTGTTTATGAAGGAAAAAGAGTTGGAAATCTTTATATTCTTAGACCTAACTCTATGCAATCTGTAGTTGGAAAATGCTTACTTGCAAAAGAAAATTCTTTACAACTATGGCATAGAAAATTAGGTCATGCTAGTTCACGTGTTATCAAAAAACTAGTTAAGTATAATCTTGTTCGTGGTTTGCCTAAGTTATCTTTTAATGAATCTGAAAATTGTGAACCATGTACTTGGGTAAACAAAATAAAACCTCTTTTAAACCCAAAAATGTACTTAGCACCTGTAGATCACTAGAACTCATTCATATGGATTGATTCGGACCTATGCGGACACAATCTATTGGCGGGAAAAGATATTGTTTTGTTATTGTTGATGATTATAGTAGATATACATGGGTACATTTTCTTGCAAATAAAGATGATACTATCCAAGTTTTCATACAATTTTGTTCCAAGATTGAAAATCAACTACAAAACAAGATATGCACAATTAGGAGTGATCATGGTGGAGAATTTGAGAATCATCTATTTGAAGAAGTTTGCACATCTCAAGGCTACACTCACAATTTTTCTACTCCATTCACTCCACAACAAAATGGCATAGTTGAAAGGAAAAATCGATCACTACAAGAAATGGCTAGGACTATGATGCTTGAACATAGTACACCTAAAACATTTTGGGCTGAAGCGGTAAACACAGCTTGCTATGTGCTAAATAGAGTAACGGTTCACTCTTATTTAAAGAAAACACCGTACGAAATCATATATACTAAGAAACCAAGGGTTGACTATTTTCATACTTTCGGATCAACTTGCTATATCTTGAACAAAAAAGATGATAGAGAGAAATTTGACATTAAATCACAAAAAGCCTTTTTCTTGGGATATTCAAACTCTAGTAAACCATTTAGAGTTT
The DNA here is from genome assembly GCA_963693085.1 of Alisma plantago-aquatica. NCBI lineage: Eukaryota > Viridiplantae > Streptophyta > Magnoliopsida > Alismatales > Alismataceae > Alisma > Alisma plantago-aquatica. Next base: position 713,437,584 of record OY856414.1, on the reverse strand, counting down.
ACAACACTATCTCTAGAAAAGTTGAGGAATCCATTCACATTACTTTTCATGAAGAACTACAAACTGAAAATCTTGAAGTAGTTGATATTACTCATCAATTAGAAAATTTATCCATACCAACTAATGGTGACAAAAATGCTACTAATAATCAACAAGTTGAGACACAAAAACTTGTTCCTAGACTCATTAAAGATCATCCTCAAGAACTGATCATTGGAAATCCTAATGATAGAGTCAAAACCCATTCATATTTTAGAGATGTTGCAAATATGGCATTTGTTTCTATAATTGAACCTAAGAAGGTGACTGAAGCTCTAACAGATGACTGTTGAATAATGGCAATGCAAGAAGAATTAAACCAATTCACTAAAAATGATGTATGGGACTTAGTTCCTAAACCACAAGATAAAACCATTATTGGAACTAAGTGGGTTTTTAGGAATAAGTTAAATGAAGCCGACGAAGTAGTAAGAAATAAAGCTAGGTTAGTAGCACAAGGATAGAATCAACAAGAAGGAATAGACTTTGATGAAACCTATGCACCTGTAGCAAGACTTGAAGCCATTAGAATGTTACTAGCTATAGCCGCCCACAAAAACATCAAACTGTTCCAAATGGATGTCAAAAGTGCATTTTTCAATGGAATAATACAAGAAGAATTATATGTTTCCCAACCACCTGGTTTTGAAAAACCGAAAAAAGGTGACTATGTATAAAAACTTAAGAAAGCACTTTATGGTTTAAAACAAGCACCTAGAAATTGGTATGAAAGGCTCAAGAATTATCTCTTTGATAACAATTTTCTCATTGGAAATTCAGATTCTACTTTATTTTTCAAAAAAATATGACTCTGACTTTCTAGTTGTTCAAATATATGTTGATGATATTATCTTTGGTGCATCAAATGAATCTTTGTGGAAACAATTTAGTGATATTATGCAAAAAGAATTTGAAATGTCTCTCATGGGAGAACCGACCTTCTTTCTTGGTTTTCAAATAAAGCAAACACCCGCAGGGATTTTTATAAGCCAAGAGAAGTATACCAATGAACTTTTAAAATGTTTTGGGATGGACCATTGCAAACATGCTACCACTCCAATGGCTACCTCCACTAAACTTGATAAGGATGAAAATGGGGAACCTATTGATGATTCCTTATATAGAGCTATGATTGGTAGCTTGCTTTACTTAACCGCTTCTAGACCGGACATCATGTTTTCTGTTGGTCTTTGTGCTCATTTTCAATCACAACCTATGCAAACCCATTTTCAAGCTGTAAAATGGATGTTACGATATTTTGATGGCACTACAAGTTATGGTCTATGGTATCCTAAAGGACAATCTTTGGACTTTATGGCTTATACCGATGCCGATTACGTTGGTTGTCGAATTGATCGCAAGACCACAAGCGGTAGTTGTTTCTTGTTAGGAAGAGCTTTAGTATCTTGGTTTAGCAAGAAAAAAAACACGGTTTCCCTCTCTACAACTGAAGTTGAATATATTGCAGCCGGATCTTGTTGTGCTCAAGTGCTTTATATGCAACAAGTGTTAAACGATTATGGATTTACTTTTTCATCCACGCCTATTTTTTGTGACAATACAAGCGCTATAAACATAGCATATAATCCTATTTTACACAGCCATGCCAAACATATTGAAATCCGTCATCATTTTTTAAGGGATCATATCTCTAAAAATCATGTATCCCTTCATCATGTTGATACAAAATATCAATTGGCTGATATTTTCACCAAACCACTTCCACTAGACCAATTCAATAAAATAAGGAAGCAACTACTTATCACTCCGTTAGAAGATGTTTTCTTTGACATTTGTGCTTCTTAAAACGGTTTTAATCGTGCCATTTTGGCTTCAAATGGATATCTTTTTTCAAATGTTTTGATGATTATAATGGAGAACAAATTAAGGGGGAGTTTTTATTTAAAACAGATATCTTTTTGAAATGACAAAGGGGGATAAATAAATGTAAATCTGTAAATCTTACAAACTCAATCAATGAGTTTCATAATCTTCATAATCTCTTAGGTTTACATCAAAAGTTGCTATATTCCCTAAAGAACTGGATTTCATGTTTCATATTTCTTTGGGAATAATTAGCACACATTTCATATAACAAGAGAAGGAATTTACAAAGTAAATCTTAGGTATGAAACTCAACTCATTTTAAAGACTGGTTGATTTATATTTTGAAATGTTTGTCATCTTCAAAAAGGGGGAGATTGTTGGCTAAGTGGACATCATTTAAGTCCCTTTGTTTTGATAATAACAAACATTTCATTCTTGTGGATCTAACGTGCTACTTGAGTGTTGCAGGAACAAGGTGGATGACAAAGATTTGGGAAATCTATATGCTTGAATTGTTGTTATTTCATGATTGTAATCAAATGTAAAAACTTGTACAAGTATACAAGTACTTAGATATCATGTAAATCAAGCGTGAGGATCTTCCCTAGACAATCACAACACTTATATAGGTCATCCACTATAATAGTGTCACAACTGCATACTCGTACAGACACTTAGTATTTAGTTCAAAACATTAAAACAGAGTCATTCTCGGTCGACAAACTTCTTGACCGAGACACTCTCGGTAGACTAACTCTTCGACTAAGAATAACCCAGGTAGCTGTTAGACACAGCAGACAAGGTAGTTGGGAGTTGGATCAGAACGTTATATACACTTGCTCCAAACAGTCCCTCGGTCGACAAAGACCTCGACCGACTAGGATCTCGGTCGACAATTCATCGACTGAGAATGTCTCTATCTGCAATTTTCAGGATTAATTAACTAGCCATTATTAAAGCAACTAATGGATACCTAACGGCTAGTTGAGCACTTAGAACCCCCTAGAAAGTGTCTAGAACATCCTTAAGCATTCATAGGCCATTCCTATAAATAGGATAAGCCTTATGACACCCAAAATACACTTGTGCAATACTTGAGCTTACATACTTCCAATTGGCAATCTGTTTTGAGCAATTGAGCAACTCTAGTATTGCTACTCATTTCCTTTGCTCCAAATTCGTGTCCTATAGGCTAGCATCACCTGCCCACTGAACCTACACTTTCATACTCATTGGTTAGGAGATCAAAACGCTTGATATAGGAAATCAAGCCTTGTGCTACAAGTGGTAATTGTAATTTCTATTTCCTTTCTTGTCTTGTTCTTTCTTATTTCTTGTACTCTCCTTGCTACTCCTAGGATTGGAGGCTGCAGATTGGAGAGGGTTTGATCTTCTTGGTGGAGAAGGAGGTGTTTGGACTACTTCAAGAAGGCTGTCTCAATGGGAAGCTACTTCAAGAGGAAGGCTACTTCAAGGGGGAGCTTGAAGTTACTTCGAGGAAGGCTGCTTCAAGGTTGGTGAGACTACTTCAAGGTGAAGGCTGTCCAAAGGGTGTTGAAAGTGTTGTAATTTTATGTAACATCCTTGCGAGGTAATAAAATTAAATACTTTCAAAATCCCAATTGATCGAGTAAGCAACCGGGTAGTTGATTGACTGCCTTAGTATTTGCTAAGGTTGGAACCACTCTAAACACCTTGCCTCCTTCTTATTATCTCAATTGTGGTTATTTGAGTTGAATTATTATTAAAATATCTATAAAACCCTATTCACCCCCCCCCCCTCTAGTGGTTTTTCAGAAACTACAATAAGGAAAATTAGTACATCCAAGGATATATCAAAATGAACTATTTAATTCCTTGAGGTATCTTTAGCTTTAATATATTTTGATAGATTTTCTTATAGTCCATTTCAGTATTGATATTAAATAGCTAACGTAAAGTGATTATAAACAAGCATAATGTATTTAAATTTCTATACTATGTACATGGATGCAAATAAAAATAAATTATTTCTAACAAAAACTTATATTGAATATCAATTAATTATTTCTAATAACGTAACTTCTAATATTAGTTTATTGTTTATCCCATTTTTATGTTATCAACTTGGGTGTATCAATGCCTTAGTACAACATTCTTTGGAGAGACATTATCAACATTGTGAGGTACTAGTGGGTTAAGGAAATTACACTCATATGTGAGACACATAGGGAATTATAGCTATACTATAATCGAAACAAACATTATGTTTTAGATTTATGACCAAATGTTTGGGAAACATCTAGGACTCATTAAAAATTGATTGTATATGATTACACATCATGTGCCCACGTAGATTTTAATCAAAGAATGCAAGTGACATCAGTCTAAGCACTTAATGCTTAATCAAGATGTAACTCAAACAATATGAAAATATGATATACAATGATATTTTGTTATGATTATATTCATATGCTATATATTAGTGTTTGCTCTTAGTCCTAGAGGTCTTGGCTCAGGGTCAACATACGGTTGAGTTAGGGTTAGGTTTCAAAACCGTAAATCTATTATGCAAATTATATGTTGTATTGGTAACCCTAGATATGATCAAGTAACCCTATCCTTGTGATAAACATGAGATTTCATTATCATTCAATATGATTAAATTATACCTCATGCTAATCTTATTCAACAAGATTGAGCATGTTATTTCTCAATCTAGGATGTGCACATAATTGCAATTCTTATTTATGAATTAGAACATACTTTTTGAATTAGAAGATTATTATTTCTTTGCAACTATTTTATTCATATTTTACATAATTTTCTCATGAATTTGATACATGGTTTGACTATATTTGGAAATAATTTTTTTTTCCACAAATATTTCAAATTAAATCCCTATCGGACAATCCTATCCTACCACATCACTGGTAAAACTTCATTGGGGCACATCATGGGTGTATTTCAAACCAAGGGGATGACCCTTTCCCCTACATATATGCAGTTATCATGTCTAATCACACAGATCAAGGCAGTGGGTAAAATCATAATGTGGATTTCTTATCCCCTTGCTTGCATGGTCTGAGCCTAATTGCAATAAATAAGGAGTCAACCTTAGTGTTTCTCTTGGATTGAGGCTCCATTTTCCATAGAGGAGTGGATGGCTAGCATCTCCACCTTCCCACAAACATACAGAGTCCTTTCATGATCGTATGGAGTGGTCAGACTGGTGTATCTCTAGGTTAGTCTTACTTCTCAAGATTTGAGGTTTCATGTGGAGGAATCACCTTCAATTTTGGTAGTTTGAGGATTTGGCAAGGTGTCTAGAATTCAGGGGATGCTTCTATCCTAATCAGAAGAACCATATATGGCTTGACATGTTTCTTACTTACATGGAACTGAGGCCTACATAGTTAGAGATCAGGGATGGCATTCAGGCATCCTTTAGGTCTAAAGGATGGGAAAAGAACCTTTTTGTTCACTGTGGTGCTACCAATCAAAGGAATCATCCTAATGTGTTGAAGGGAGTCACTCTTATTCATGGTTGTCCAAGTGGTAGGTGGAATTCAAGGAATTTGTTGTCGGTATCTAGGTGCAATTGATGGTTATTGTTGGTGATTGTTGTTGTAGATCTTCCTAGTGCCTTATATAGGTATAAGCTCTAGGGGAGAGGTAGAAATACTCAACTGTAGAAGTTTTGATAAAATGGATATTTGAGTATTATCTAATTTGTTGGAGATAATAGCAATCTAGGGGTTGGTTGAGATTGCACAACCTCCTGAGTCAAAAGGTGTTGTTCTATGGAAAAGATATGGGTTACATGGGGGGGGGGAGAGACCAATAAAGTTTAGAATTTTATTTCTATAGAGAATAATAAGTATCGAGTGAGGAAGATGGGGTTTATTACTAGAAACCCACCTTGGAAAGGTTTCATCTAATTCATTATTAATAGCTTGCATTGAGTTGGGAATAAATGTATATAGGAACTAATTCTACAACCATCACTATTTAAAATGTTATTCCACATCCTCATTTATTTTATTATCTTATCACGTGGTGATTATATTTTGTCTTGGGCTAAGAGCACATGAACCATCTTTTAACTATATTCAGATACAGTGAGACTAAAACATTTATACATTCAATCATTATTTTTAGCTCAAAGTATTCGTTGATGTATGACACTTATGTGTAGTTAAAGTTGGATTCCCAATCTCTTACACCTAAATTAAGATGAAAGATTGTAGTCCAATATAAAGTTCACCTTATTTTGCATGTAGAGCTAATGTCTCACTGTATTGGCTTACAATACAAAATTTTGGTTGGGTTATCCTCAAATAGTGTCTTGCATACATCAATACCTTTCTAAGTCCAATGAATTATTATATGTTATTAACCCAAGGGGAAAAGTGCTTTTCTTAGAGCCCTTGAATTTTTTCACAACCTCCCTTAAGATTTTATTATAAACAATTATCACAAAAATACTTTCTTTCTTTATATCTACATCTCATGCATCATGAGCCTATACTATAGGTTCCTCTTGAGTGATCTTCTATAGACTCCAAGGGCCTCAAGAAAATATGGAGTGCCTTTCCCTTGAATCCTCAAGCCTCATTTATCCATGTACTGTCCTCTTGACTCCTTGGTCCTCATGCACTCATGGAGTGGCTTTCTCCTAAACCATAGGCCATATGTACTTATAGAGTGATTTCCTCCTAATCCCTTAGGTCTCGTGTTCTGCACTAGCTTCCCTACTTGACCCTAGGGTTGACTTAGGTCTATACCCTACCCATGCTTAACTAAGATTTAATAAAATTTATTTTAGTCTATCATTATTCATGCTTAATTTTAGGATTCTGGCTTTTAATATTGTACTGATGCTACATCTTATAACTTATACCAAAAAACATAGATCTATGTATTAGATTCACCATTATAAAGTTCCTATTAATGTAATAACATTTCATTACACATTTATCTTGATATTTCACCAAACTAAATTTTACACATAGTTTTATTCTTGAAATCAATATTCAACCATTTAAAACAAACCTATTTTGACTAGGTAGGAGTAAGGGATTACATGCCTTATATCCATCACACATCTAATCCTTCATGCTTAGGTCCTTTTGGGATGTTGGAAGTAATATCAGTTTTTTAACCAAAATTGAGGTTTGTCAAATCCAATAGGGGGTGTCTATCATGGGTGTTCTCTTAGTTTTCATTAGGAGGTTATGATCTCTAGCCACAGACGAGACTCCATGAGTTTCAGATTATTTCTCCTTCATGGATCTTTTCCCTCACTACGGGTGACCTGAAGCAAGCTGAACACCACTCTTTTAGTGTGTTACATATTTTATTATGTAAAAGTTGATCCTATATAAGTTGGGTGTATAGAAAATCATTTGTGTGTACATTACATAGCTTCTTAACTTCTTGTAACTTACACACTTGAATTCTTGTGAAACTATTTGCACCTAGTATTAATATCTAAGCTGGATCACCCAACTACACAAATTTTCTCTTTCTTTTTATCATACTTAGGGGTTTCTCATGTAGGGGTATTATTTCTCTTCACTATTCAAATATTTCCAAGATTAGGGTTTTATAAGGGTTAAGGATTAAAATCTACATGCTAATTTCCTATTCCACCCCTATCCCACATAGATGTCTCCTAGACAAATGGGTTTTACCAACCCCACCCTAGGTATTTCTAGTGTTTACCCTTGCAATAGGAACATACATTATGTGAATCACCTTTTATTTACTTAGCATTACATATACTTTGATTGGTGACAGATTCCTTAACCCTTCCTCTTTTTTAAATCCTTAATTGACATGCGGAGAGAAGTGAATTCAAGGGAAAATACAACAAATAGATGATAAGAGTGTGAAGTATTACATGATAAAATTTAGAGGTATTTCGTACGAAAAAACCTTAGGATTTGGCCATGTCAGATTTATAGTGTCCAAGAGTCCTCATAAACTTGCTAGTGGTGCTGAGGAAAATATTGCCAACCCTAGAATGTTATCCTTTATAGACACCATTTCCTTTGGAAAATAGCCTAATAATTGCCTTTTAGCTATATATAATATTCAAATTATTAATAATTCAAAGTTTATTACAAAATCTGCACTCGGATACCAATTTTGATGACCTCATGTCCTGCTATTCTCACTGAAGGCATACCAAGGAGGCACGAATCAACACTCTACATTTCTAGGATCTCAATTTTATAAATTGTTGACCTAATAGTTATAAATTGTCCATATTTTGATGATGACTTAACCATTCCATTCATATGTATCTAGTATGTGTATTTGAGATTGATTTTAGGTACTAGGTACATGAAACGAATGAATTCCATGAAGCCCTAGCTTGACAAAAAAGAAGCCAAAATCAATACAAGTGCACTTTTGTGTATATTTTTTTAAATCACTTGTATTGATGCTACGACTAGTAACTAAGCTGATAAAAATATAAAATGCACTTAAATCGAATATTTAAGCACTTATATGACACCTACCAAAACTCATCACAGAGAATTTTATCAAATGAGTTTCTGTCTCATGAAACTTGATCAACAACCTGTGTGAGTCTTGGTAACTGCAGGGTCAGCTGAGTTTCCCCAAGACAAACTCAATCAAAAACACTACATAGGAAAATCAATTTGATGCTATCAACTGAATTTCATCCAGGATAAACTCGATTGATAACTCAAAATTTCCATTTCACATAGTGCCATCAGTTGAGTTACCTTTATTGAAAATTGACCAAAACCACTGTATGGAATGTACAAAAGAAGTGTTTTTTAATCGTTGGAGTGTTGCAAAACTTGAAAAGATATCAATTGCAATACCCCAAATGGCTAAATTTGTTCCTAAGTGAAACTACTAGCTAGTAAATGTTCCAAACTATAAATAGATTCCCTTAGACTTCATACCAAGTTGGCTTCTTATGATCCTAGGTATAGTTGAGCGATTTTGTCTACTAAGGACCCCTTTATCTCTCAAGATTACTACTAATCTACATCAATCTGAGTGAGATAGGATTTGTAAGATAAATACTTCATTGTACACATTGTAAACCTCTCAACTGCCCTTTCCTAATCCCTTCCTCTCAAAGCTATGATGGTGAAAGCTTCTCCTTGGTGAAGGTGAAGTTAAAGGGTGAAGATCTAAGAGAAGAGTGGGTAATTCCTTCAAAAAGAGGACGTGTTGCAAGAGTAGATATCCTTATTGAAGGAGGCTAACTTTTTGCAAAAGTGGGTAAGAAATTGTGAAGGTAGAAGACTCTTGCTCTAGGATGGGTAAGTCCTTCTAAGATTATTGGCTCACTTTTCCTCAAAGGGAAGGCTATGTATCCTTGTCCTCGAAAAGGAAGGCCTTATTGTATATGTCATAATGGAATATAAGAAGTGTGCAATGGTTGCAAATCCTAGAGGTTGACTGCTCTAGGTAGTGGATGTATGTCTCCTAGTTTGGATTTTTGAACCACTATACATAGATTGTGTTCTTGTGCTTACTCATTCTCTCTCTTCAAAGCTATGTATGCTTAGTTGCACTCAAATTCCATATATGTAAGCTTATCTGTTGATATCATTTGAAGGTCTAATGAATTTGTTTTAAGTGTTTTATCTCTATTCAACCCCCCTTCTAGAGCCCATTGATCCTACAAGTGGTATCATACCATGTCTTCTCCAAGCCAAGTGCTCCTACAAGACCATAAGATGAGTGAGAATTTGTTGGGGTCCCTTAACATTGAAGGTGGATTCTTTATGGATCCTCCCATATTTGACAACACAAACGTCCTCTATTGGAGAAGAAGGATGCAGTCTACCTTCAAGGGATGAGCTACGAGATGTGGATAGTTCTTGCTTCTCCATACAAAGAACTGGAGGGAGATATGGCTACATGGAATGAAGCTTCCATGAAAAAGGCTCAACTCAACTCCAAGGCAATAAGCATCATTTATTCATCCCTTACTCCCCCAAAATTCAACCAGATCTTCGCTTGGGATACAAATCATGAGATATGGGATAAGCTTTGTGTTACCTCTAAAGGCACCAAGCAAGTCAAGGAGTTAAAGGTATACATGTTCAATGGACTACTTGAGAACTTCAAGATGGGAACGAAAGAAAGAGTTGCTAAGATATATGCTAAAACCAACACCATTGTTAATGGGCTTGTAGCAATGGGACAACCCATGGAATGAGGGAAGGTAAACATGGAGATTCTTAGATCTCTTGCCAAGAGGTATCAGTCCAAGGTGATCTACATTGAAGAAACAAGAAGACTTGGTGATATTCGTACCGAAGAACTCATTCAGAATCTCCAAGCTTTTGAAGTGAGGTTTGAGACTCAAGAAGAAAAATAATATAAGAAAGAAGAGAAGGAATACAAGAAGATAAAGGATGGAACCTTCAAAGTTCAAGTGGAGGCCATTGTTCTTCAAAAACAACTTGCTTTCCAACCCACACCTCCCTCTAGTGAAGTTGAAGCCCCTAGTGATTTTGAAGCTCATTACTCTAAGGGAAAACACTTCAAGCTAAAGCCCTCCTGATTACTTTAAAGGGACATTACAAGAATGATTGTCCCATGGAAAAAAAGCCCCAATACAAGAGTAGCTCTAAGAAGAAGGAGGACTACAACCAAGAGAGAATATTCAAGAAGAGGGAGAAGAAGGAAATAAGAGGAAAAGATGTTTCCCATGCCGCTCTAGAGGAGTCTTACTCAAGTGATTCCAACTCAAATAGAGGAGAGTGACATCTTGCACTCATGTCCTCAACAAGTGTATACATTGGTGAGGTAAGTGAAGTAAGTTGGAATGAGCTTTCTAAAGATGCTCTCATGATATGATTCATGATTCTCGTTCTTCTTACTCTAAGTGTAAATCTAAAAAGAAGAGATTAGGAAAAATCATAGATGATCTTTATTCTAAATAAATAAAAGTTCAACAATATGAGAAGGTTCATTTTTATAGCATAAATTATTTGTAAGGACGATTTTTGTATCTAGAACTCCCATATAATGGTGTTTATATATAGAAAATGAATGATCTTAGTGATGAAAACCAAATCTATGTTGATGAACTTGTTATGCTTATAACTGAAAATGCTAGGGTTCTTGTTAAAGTTAATGATGTTGAATCTTGACCTATCTTCCCTAGTAATGAATTAGTAAGTTTAACTCTTGAAAAAGATTCTTAGTTAACTAAAGCCCTATATTTAGAGGGTGACCATTTGCATGCTCAAGATGATCTTGCTGGTCTTTCTTCTATAGTCATTACTCTTAGTGATGATAGCCATTGACTTAGAGAGACCTTGCAAAAGTTCCACAAAGGGAAAAAGTTCCTAAATGAAGTCCTAGAGCACTCTACCGAACAAGTGGGTAGTAGTAGTTTCGGATATGAGGGAGCCCCTAAGAACAAAGTGAAAGGAAAGAAAAAGAGAAATGGGCCTCCAATATACCATCGAGAGACTTCTGGCTCTAAGGAATCTATGGTTTGCCCTCATTGTAACGGTGGTTATCATTACTCTACCTTTTGTCCTTATAAAGAGAAGGGGACCAATCCAGATATGAAATGGGTCCCCAAGCTAACTCCAGATCCCAAATTTTGAAATGGGCACATACGTCTCCTTTCTGTTGGCTAAATGGACATATGTAAATCCCTTTGTTTTGATAATGACAAACATTTCATTCTTGTTAATCTAACGTGCTACTTGAGTGTTGCATGAATAAGGTGGATGACAAAGCAATTAGGGAAATCCATATGCTTACATATTTATATTTTCATGAAATGTAATCACTTTGTAAAAACTTGTACAAATATATAATGTACAAGTAATTAGATTTCATGTAAATCAAGTGTTACATTCACCCTAGCTAAACATCACATTTAGATAGGTCATCCCCTTCAATAGTGTCACATATGCACACTCATACACATACTTAGTGCTTTAATTGAAAAATTGAAACAGGGTCAATCTCGGTCAACTAACTCCTCGACCGAGACACCCTCAGTCGACAATCTTCTCGACCGAGAAAGACCCAAGTAGCCGTTAGACACAGCTGACAAGGTGGTTGGCAGTTGGAGATAAACGTTCAATACACTTAATCCAGAGAGCCTGTCGGTCGACAAAATGTCGACCGAGTAGGAGTCTCGGTCGACTATTTCTCGACCGAGATGGTCTCTGACAGCAACTGCAGAATTAATTATTTAGTCGTTACTAAAGCAACAAACTTGTACCTAACGGCTAGTTAAGCACTTAGAAAACCCTAAAAGGTGTCTAGAACATCCTTAAGCACTTGTAGGACATTCCTATAAATAGGACATAGCTTAGGACACCCAAAGACACTTGCTTTTTACACTTGAGCAATCTTTGAGCATACATTGACTTTGTGCAACCTGTTTGTGAGAAATTGAGCATTGTGACAATTGGCTACTTCCCTTCTTAGCTCAAATTTCGTGTCCTATAGGCTAGCATCTCCTATCCATTGCAATTACAATTCCATACACTTTGGTTAGGAGATCTACACGCTTGATCTAGGCAAATCAAGCCTTGTGCTACAAAAGGATAAGTTGTAATTTCCTTTTTCCTTCTTGTTCTCTATTGTTGTTTGTACTCTCCTTGCTACTCCTAGGTTGGAGGCTGCGGATTGGAGAGGTTGAAGATATTCTTGGTGAAGAAGGGGACCTTGAGCTACTTCAAGAAGGCTGGTGCAACGGGAGGTTACTTCTAGAGAGGAAGGCTACTTCAAGTGGGAGCTTGGAGTTACTTCAAGAAGGCTACCTCGGGTTGGTGCATCTACTTCAAGTGAATGATGTTGAAGGGGTGTAAGAAAGTATTGTATTTTGTGTAAATCATTGTGAAGGTAATAAAATTAGCACTTTCAAAATCCCGGTTGGGTAAGCAACCGGGTAGTGGACTGACAACTTTAGTATTTGCTAAAGTTGGAACCACTCTAAACACCTGTCTCCTTCTTCCATTTACAATTGTGGTTGTTTGAGTTAAATAATTGTTAAAATATTTAAAAACTCTATTCACCCCCCCTCTAGTGTTTTTCAATTGGTATCAGAGCAGGCTTCAAGGAACCCTAACCAGGTCTTGAAGAATGGAGGGTGATGGTGATTACAACCACAACAAAAGGTGCAGCCTGAACAAATCTACAACATGCTACAATTGGTGCTTAGGAACAAACCACACAACATCTAGCTGCCCATGGAGATCAAAGAAGGAAGATGAGCACAAAGACTGTCTTATTGCTACAACTAGTGAAGAAGAAGAAGAGGTAAGTCTTTTTTATTTATCTAAAGAAGAACTAGTTGCTAGTATTGAAGAAACACATAATAAATATGTTGAGTGCAAGAAGAAATTAAAGAAATCTAATAAAGCAAATGATGAATTACATGCTAAACTTCTTGCTATTAAATCTGAAAATGAAGATCTTAAAAGGATCATTGAAGATCATGATATTAAGATAAAATCTATAGAGGCAGATTGCAATCTTCTTTCTTTAGAAAAGATTAATTTGCAAACTCAAGTGAACGATCTTCAAAAACAACCCATCTTGTGCACTCATCTAGATTATGACACTATTGTCAAAGAGAGAAATTTGCTGTCATCTAATCTAGATCAAGCAAAACTTGATATCAAGAAAAGAATGGATGAGATTGCTAAATTACAACAAGAAGTAAGTAGTTTGAGTAATAATGGCATCCTTGATAAAATATTGAATAATCCCTATCATCAAATTGGGAGAAGAGGACTAGGTTACAAGCCTAAAAGGAAATCCTATCAACAACCTAGTTGGAGAAAGATACAAGCACATCAATCTATATATGTACCTAAAGGAAACACATCTTTACCCAAAAACAACATAGAACACAACCATAGAAAAAGATATGAGATTGAATCGATATGTTGTCATTACTGTTTGCCTCTTGGTCACTATTCCTTTTCATGTCCTTATAAGAAAAAGGATGTCGAGTTAGTTTGGGTTCCAAAACTTCCAAACTAAATGAACTGAATTAAGTTGAGATATGACCAAGGACCTTAGTTGCATATTTCTATGTCTATCTCAAATCAACAGAATAGGATAACAAATTAAAATCAAATACCTAAACATCTAACTTGCATAATTGTGTTTTACCTGGAAACAATTCACAGTAAACATTTCAGAAATCTTGTCGGTCGAGAAACTGTCGACTGAGAGAACCTTCGATCGAGAAATTGTCGACCGAGGAGGTCACTGATTTTCAGTCTGAAATAAATCTGCTGAATATATTTTAGATTGGTCAAATTATTATCTACTTGTCGTTAACTGTTTGCACATGCAAAACAAAGTATACATTCTGAGAATCATCTTTGAAAACTTATATGAGATCAATTTGCTTTATTCCCTAAATGACTTAAAACTGAAAATTTATGAATCATATTAATTTAAGTTAAATTACAGCTCTTTGATTCATTGACATAGAAATCATATATTGAATCTCATGTTGTTACTGTTTTATCATTACATCATGGATATATTTTCATTATTCAATCTTCTCTAGATAACGTTGATGCTTGATTGATGATACATAGGCAAGCAAAATGATTTGTTGGTAATATGTTGTTTTTAATGCTTGCAACACATAAGATAAATATCTCTCTGTTGGTATCCTTTAAGACCCGCAATATTAATCGTGCTTTCAGAATCTTATTAGGATACAAAAAGAAGTGATATTTAATATTCATGAAAAATCAAGGACAAATGTTTTCATATTGAGTATTATTTAAAATACTTCAAATTGATATCAAATTAAATTACATGCAGACATTATACTTCATATATGAGTATTCAATTTGAAAATCTGCAAATTCGCCTCTTGGTTGAAATGAAATTTGACCAAGGGGCTCTATGGTCGTAGTCAAAGTCGACCTAAAATAAGTTTGACACAATAATTATTTGAATATCATTTTATATATAAAAAATTGTGATTAAAAGAACAATTAATTTATGATCACAAAATTGTCCAAATATTGGCAATAATAATCACAATATTATTCCCTTAGAAAATATATATATGCTCTACAAATTTAATCTATCATTTGCATTAAAATCAGCTTAAAAATCCGTACTCAGTAAGTTTGTCAGTCGACGAATTCTTCGACCGAAAACATCTCAGTCAGCCTATCTCTTTCGACCGACAAACCTCAGACAAAAGTAACATCGGACACACTTCCGGTCGACAATTGCTCGACCGAGCCAGTGTCAGTCGACAATTGTTTGACCGAGAATCAACCGTTGGGATATGACCGTTGGAATCTGACTGTTACCGTTGGGCGGCCGACCGTTACAAGTCGACCGTTGGATGGCCGAGTGGCGCGTCTAGAATATGACTGTTGCGGTCGATCGGTCGACAAATTGTCGACCGACCTGGTCACTGGATTGCTATAAAAAGGACCAAAAACGGGTCATTTCTTCACACTCTCATATTCTTGCTTCCATAGCTTCTCTCTAGTGCATTCTTGTGCAACTCTTTAGTCTCTTCATCCCCAAAACTTTCTTGCTTCTTCTCCACCTTAAAACAAAGAAATGGCTTCATCCTCTACACGTGGAAAGAAGAAAGTTGCTAGCAAGAAAGGAAGGGAGGCTACTCCACCATTGACGATCATCAACGACATCCCCTTCGTCGACGAAGATGCTGGTGATCGCTATCTCAGGCTCTTCTCCAAGACTCCTCTTCCACGACGGCCGGTTGACGTCTTGGACTTCCTCAACATCGTCGACCTGGAAGATCTTTTTGAGGTGCAAAATTTGAAAGAATTTCTTAACCCTTCCTTCCCTTCCTACTCTTCAAAAGTTGTAAATGAGTTCTATGCAAACCTAATCTCCCATTCCGAAAATGACCATACCTTCTTCTACTCTATGGTCAATGGGCATAGCTTTCGATTTACTGAAGAGGATATTCTTGACATGCTCAACATCGACTTAGATGAATATCAAGACACTCTTGACCTCACAACTGGAAATCCACTCAATACATTTTCCCAAGGTGATCATACCGTCAGTCTTAGTGACATTAAACGAGCCATTTTTCAATCTAATACTACGTGTCACGAAGATAGGGGTACCTACTATGCCATTAATCTCAAACCTGCTGCTAGGATTGTCAATCTTATTGTTTCCACAAACATACATCCTAGAGCAAACAAGTCTGAAGTTCCTATTTTTTGCATGTGTTTAATTTATGCCATTATCAAACGTATTCCCGTAAATTTTATCCGCATAATCCTTAAGAACATGCTTGAGTTTTCTGGCAATCCCCCATATGCTGATTTTGTATGCCAAATCACTCAACACTTTCTTAAAACACAAATTGAGGATATGGGATACACATGGGAAAGAAGACCACAAAAAATAAGCAAAAACACAGTAGAGAAAATGGGAATTTATTTTGGTCACAAGAGGGCTAGGACGGAAGGTGAGACATCTACTCATGATATACCACCACCACCTCCTCCTACCAACCTACCCTATGATCCCATCCAAAACACCCTAACCTATGTTGCTGGGTCACAATATCATCTAAGTAAACAACTAGATTATAACCATCATGCCATGAATTATCTAAACCAAAGAATGCAAACCCTTTCTCCAAACCAACCAGACGAATATCCTTATTCTTTAAATCCTGGCATGCTCAACCCATATAATCCTTCTTACAACTACTACCAAACTCCACCTCCACCATCTACAGGTCTCATGCACACTCAGTTTTCATCAATGCAACTACAAGATATTGCTGCTCATTTTTGATTTGATCGTGTTCCTACCTTCTTGGAGGCGTATGCCTTAACCAAGACAGGTGCTCTGGAGTGGCAAACATTGGTCCAATATTATGGAGCTGAGCCTTTTCTTAGGAAAGACCCTGATATTGATGTAATTCTCAAGTCTTTCCAGTGAGATTTGGAGTTGTATTAGTTGTAATGAAATCTTTGCATAATTGTAATAAAAGGGTTATCTCTACATAATTTGGTTATCTTTCCATGTTTGTAACAATTCCATGTTCGTAATGAAATTGGTTATCTTTACTTCTTATAATGGATATCTTTTTTAGCATCATTCGAATATGGCTTATAAGACTATTATAGTAGAGCATACAAAATAAGGGGAGTAATACATAAAAATAAATCAAAAAGGATGCAATCCTTGCAAATACCTAAAATTTAAAGTTGTGGCTAAATTGACCATCTATTGCAAAGCATTCATACCTTAATTTGGGATCTCTATCTAAGGGGGAGCATAGTATAAAATTAAGGGGGAGAAGTAATATCAAATATTCAACTTGGATATCTTTTTGAAATGACAAAGGGGGAGAAAAGAATATAAAATAAAATCAAAAATATAAATAAGTTTCATAACATCTCGGCCAGCACTCACTTGCAAAACAAAAATGGCTACAAAAGGTAATCTCCAGGTATGAAACTCATATGTTTTATATTTCCTTCCCTTATATTTTGGAAATGTTTGTCATCTTCAAAAAGGGGGAGATTGTTGGCTAAATGGACATCTGTAAATCCCTTTGTTTTGATAATGACAAACATTTCATTCTTGTTAATCTAACGTGCTACTTGAGTGTTGCAGGAATAAGGTGGACGACAAAGCAATTAGGGAAATCCATATGCTTACATATTTATATTTTCATGAAATGTAATCACTTTGTAAAAACTTGTACAAATATATATATAATGTACAAGTACTTAGATTTCATGTAAATCAAGCGTTAGATTCTCCCTAGCTAAACATCACATTTAGATAGGTCATCCCCTTCAATAGTGTCACATATGCACACTCATACACATACTTAGTGCTTTAATTGAAAAATTGAAACAGGGTCAATCTCGGTCGACTAACTCCTCGACCGAGACACTCTCGGTCGACAATCTTCTCGACCGAGAAAGACCCAAGTAGCCGTTAGACACAGCTGACAAGGTGGTTGGCAGTTGGAGATAAACGTTGCATACACTTGATCCAGAGAGCCTGTCGGTCGACAAAACGTCGACCGAGTAGGAGTCTCGGTCGACTATTTCTCGACCGAGATGGTCTCTGACAGCAACTGTAGAATTAATTTTTTAGCCGTTACTAAAGCAACAAACTTGTACCTAACGGCTAGTTAACCACTTAGAAAACCCTAAAAGGTGTTTAGAACGTCCTTAAGCACTTGTAGGACATTCCTATAAATAGGACATAGCTTAGGACACCCAAAGACACTTGCTTTTTACACTTGAGCAATCTTTGAGCATACATTGACTTTGTGCAACCTGTTTGTGAGAAATTGAGCATTGTGACAATTGGCTACTTCCCTTCTTAGCTCAAATTTCGTGTCCTATAGGCTAGCATCTCCTATCCATTGCAATTACAATTCCATACACTTTGGTTAGGAGATCTACACGCTTGATCTAGGCAAATCAAGCCTTGTGCTACAAAAGGATAAGTTGTAATTTCCTTTTTCCTTCTTGTTCTCTATTGTTGTTTATACTCTCCTTGCTACTCCTAGGTTGGAGGCTGCAGATTGGAGAGGTTGAAGATCTTCTTGGTGAAGAAGGGGACCTTGAGCTACTTTAAGAAGGCTGGTGCAATGGGAGGTTACTTCTAGAGAGGAAGGCTACTTCAAGGGGGAGCTTGGAGTTACTTCAAGAAGGATACCTCGGGTTGGTGCATCTACTTCAAGTGAAGGCTGTTCAAGGGGTGTAAGAAAGTATTGTATTTTGTGTAAATCCTTGTGAAGGTAATAAAATTAATACTTTCAAAATCTCAGTTGGGTAAGCAACCGGGTAGTGGACTGAGAACTTTAGTATTTGCTAAAGTTGGAACCACTCTAAACACCTGTCTCCTTCTTCCATTTACAATTGTGATTGTTTGAGTTAAATAATTGTTAAAATATTTAAAAACTCTATTCACCCCCCCCCTCTAGTGTTTTTCACTTTCTATGTAGGACAAAGGTAAATGGATTGTTGATATAGGATGCTCAAAGTACGTGATCAGTGATTGAGACCACTTCAACACTCTTAATAAGAAAAAAGGACGTTTGGTGACGTTTAGTGACAACAAGAAAGGTAAATTTATAGGTGATGGTGATGTAGGGGATTCACTATGCATAAAGAATGTTCTTCTTATGGATGTGCTACATAATGAACTAATTAGTGCTATCCAACTTTGTGATGATATCTTGTTCTCTTTAATTATCATGAATGCTTGGTTCTACATTTCCTCTCTACAATGTCAAATATAAGGGAACTAGAAGTGGAAATCTTTATATTATTGTTGTTGATTCTCATAAGCCTATTATTGGTAAATGCCTAGATGTTGATAAAAATGATGTAAATTTATGGCATCGTAGGCTTGGTCATGTAAATATGCATCAATTGAAGAAGTTGATAAAAAAGGACTTGGTCAAGGGACTTCATAAGTAGGATTTTGAGAAGGATGATGAATTACATCCTTTCACACAAGGGAAGAAAACCAAATCCTACTTTAACCAAAGGATTTCTTAGCACCAAGAGGGTTCTTAAACTTCTTCACATTGATCTATTTGGACCAATGAGAACTCAATCACTTCTTGTTGTAAATATTGTCTTATGATTGTCGATTATTTCTCCCATTTCACATGGACTTTCTTTTTGGTTTTGATAAGTGATACTCTTGATGTTTCCTCAGCTTGTTGCAAATGAATTGAAAATAAAGCTTCTTGCCATATTGTGTCTATCCGTAGTGAGCATGGGGGAGAATTTGAAAATTACTTGTTTGAATGTTTTTGTGTGAAATTTGATTACTCTCAAAATTTTTCTTTCCCCCGTATGTATCAATAGAATAAGGTAATTGAGAGGAAGAATAGGTCTTTACAAGAAATGACTAGAATAATGTTTGTGTAGTATGACACTTCTAAAAAGTTTTGGCTAGAACTGCATGGTTTGTGCAAAATTGGGTTTTCACTCATCCTTTTCTTAAGAAAACCTCCTATGAGTTATGGCATGGTAGAAAGCCTTCAATCAACTTCTTTCTTACGTTTGGGTGTCCATGCTATGTGTTGAACACCAAAGATTCCATTGACATGTTTGAAGCAAAATCTTATAAAGCTTTCT
Source organism: Alisma plantago-aquatica (assembly GCA_963693085.1). Classification (NCBI taxonomy): domain Eukaryota; kingdom Viridiplantae; phylum Streptophyta; class Magnoliopsida; order Alismatales; family Alismataceae; genus Alisma; species Alisma plantago-aquatica. The sequence continues at coordinate 713,417,602 of OY856414.1, read as the reverse complement.
TTGTTGGATATATCACTTCAAGTAGATCATTTAGAGTTTTTAACATTGAACTATATAAAGTAGAATAATCTATCAATATTAAGTTTATTGAGACTAACTCCTCTATTTCCAACAATATTGCAAATGTTGATGTTGTAGATGAAATGATTCCTAGATTGAAAGAACTCACATCAATGAAAAAGGAAAGGCGATGATTGTAGATGAAGAATTTAAAGAAGGATCCTACTCCCCAGTTCACTAAAGATCATACAAAATAGCTCATCATAGGCAATCCTTTTGAAAGGGTGAAGACATGGGTTGCCTTAAACAAAGAACAAGACAACAAAAATTTTATCTCACAACTTGAGCCAAAGAATGTCAAAGAAGATCTTAAAAATGATGAATGGATCCAAGCAATGCAAGGGGAACTAAAACATTTTGAGAAGAACAAAGTTTGGACTTTAATGCTAAGACCAAGTGATAGAAAGATCATTAGCATAGAGTGGGTCTACTGCAACAAGTATTATGAAAGTGACAACGTGGTAAGAAACAAAGCAACGTTAGTAACTCAAGGTTATAATCAATAGTAAGGTATTGATTGTGATGAAATTTATGCTCCTGTTGGTAGACTTGAATCTATTAGAATGATACTTTCCTTTTATAGTCATAAAAAATTCTTGCTATATCAAATGGATGTTAAAAGTGTATCTTTGGATTATTGAATAGAGGAGGAAGCCTATGTGGCTCAACCTCCTGACTCTGAAGAAGACAAGCTTTCAATCCTTGTTTATTTGTTACAAAAAGCTCTTTGTCATCTCAAACAAGCCCCTCGATCTTGGAATGAGAAATTGAAAAACTTTTTATTAGCTCTATAGAGGTATGATTGGTATCTTATTATACTAAAATGCCTCTACACTAGATATCATGTTTAGTGTAGGTTTGTGTGCAAGATTTCAATCAAGCCCTTGAAAATCTCATCTTATAGCTATTAAGAGGATTCTTAGGTACCTAGCCAAAACCCAAAATTTTGGACTATGGTATCCTAAGTCAAGGGACTTTATTCTCACAACTTATAGTGAAGTGGATTATGCCGAGTGATTAATTGATAGAAAGTTCACAAGTGGCACATACTTCCTCCTAGGACCATGCTTGGTTTCTTGGTTCTCTAAGAAACAAAGCACATTGGATCTATCAACTACCGAGGTTGAGTACATTGCAGCTGGAAGTTATTGTGCCCAAGTCATGTGAATGAAGCAAATGATCCAAGACATTAATGTTTTCTATGATGCCTTTCATATCTATTGTGACAATACTAGTGCAATCAATCTATCTTACAATCCTATATTACATACTACAACTAAACACATAGAGGTCCACCATCATTTCCTTCGTGACCACATTTCTAAGAAAGATATCTATATCACACATGTGGACACAGAAAATCAACTTGCAGATATTTTCACTAAACCTCTAGCCAGAGTGAAATTTACATTTATTAGATTAAAATTTCTTATAATATATCTATATGATAATGGTATGCCTTCTAGCTAAGATGTTCACTTATAAATATATTGTTTTTCAAAAAATTCTTATCACATACTTGTTTGTGCTACAAATGCCAAGTTTCATTAATTTATTTTTGGTGTTAAACACTTATTTTATCACAAAATACTTGCCAATGATGGGCCAAATGTTCCTTTATATGTTCAAAATACATGAAAGGCTATATAAATACATTTATATAGTGGTCTAGGACTGTATAATTATATTTCATAACTTATTCATAGGCACCTTTGTCGGCCGAGTTTTTTCTGGGAAACTCAACTGGCAAGATGACAAAGGATTGAACCGATAACAATGTCAGCCGAATTTCCCAAATCACAAACTCGACTGACAACACTGTTGTGTGGAAATATAAAGGGAATGTTGATCAATTTTCTCCTTCTCAACTAGAGAAAACCCAACCAAACAACCCTCTATTGATTTCATCCTTAAACCCCAAACCCTCCTATACCCTCTCCTAAGCTTTCTCCTACCCCATTTCACCTTCCCTAGCCATACCTATTCATACCTAGCTATTTTTGGGGGGCAAGGGGTCTAGTCTTTTATACCTCTAATTGGAATCACCTACCTCTTTTTCTTCTACGTCGAGTATAATATGAGAAAATGAATAGGTCCTATTGGTGTTCCTTCTTCATCCACCTCTACAAGGCTCATTGGGTATGATGGAACCTCCTTTATAAACTCTCAAGCCGTTAATCGATATCGGGAGTAGTTTCCTAGAAATCCTTATCCTTTTAGGACTTTTGTAGAGACTATAAATGAGATATTGAAAGTGGTTAAGAAGGTTTTCATGATGCAAAACCTTAGTGCACATTATGTAGAGCGACTGTGTTTTTCAAATTTTCAATCTAGCATGAAAGTTGTCCAATGAATTCTATGACAACCTCAAGTGGAACTACAAAACTCTAGTGCCAACCCCTAAAAATGAAGTTTTCCTTACATCCATGATTGAGGGGATAAGGTTTAAAATCTTTGAGTACTCCTAAAATTAGTATTTATCTAGCCCCTCATCCTCACAAGATTGAATATCTTCCTATAACTTATATCGTGACCTACTTGGCCCTTAGAAGTTCTTCAAGAGTTTTACCACTGACCTAACCCTTCCTGACATCCATAAAATCCTAAAGAAACTTGAGGTTCCCTATAGAAAGAAGGAAATCCTACCCTCTTCTTCTATTGACATAAAGAAACATCTTATAACACTCATAGTTAATTGCAATTCCATCCAAAGAGAAATCAAATGATTATTGTAGAGAACTCTATAGTGCTCATGTATTGTATTCTTCAAAATGTGAAAGTCAAATGGGCCAGATATATTCTACATCATATGACATGTTTTGACACAGAGAAGAACACCAAATACTCCCAACTAGCCTACCCTAACTTGATTTGTGGTCTATTTTAGTATCTTACTAAAAATATATATTCAAAGATCTTGGCTACAAAGCTATTAGAAAAGGGGTTTACATCAATGACACCAAAGTAAAGAAGTCCTCCCATTCCTCTAGTGCCCCTATATTTGGTCCATCATCCTGTACCCAAGCTCCATCTTCTCCTAGACCTTCCTGTGAATCCTTTTCTATGCCAAATGGAACCCTTATGGCTACATGATGCAATAGAAATCCTATCAGATGCATGTTTAGAATCACCTTCACCAATACTAGTAAAAATCATGTCCAACATGAACTTGTCTTTGTCAAACCCTTATCCCTCCTACAAGCCTTTCGAAGCTACTAACTATGCTTCCTATGCATATGATTAGTTATACTCATCTCACCAACATGTTGCTTTGGTTCTACATCCTACCTATAGTGAGGGATCTACCAATGTTTCCTCTCATCCTCAACTTGATTCCTCTCAACTACTTGTACTCCCAATTGGTCATGCTTCTTCCATTGTTTCTGACTATGATTGGGTTTCCATATTGAACTGTGATCAAGACAAAGCATTTATCTCTTATTGCATCTCTTGGGAAGTGCAACCATGTTGGTGTCCCAACCCTCGTTTCTTTATTCTTGATGAGGATTATGACATGGTTCTTGATGAGGATGCAGATGTGGATGATGACAAGGGTGATGGTGACAAGGATGTTGGTTCTCATGGTGATGGTGATGAGGAAACAACTACATCTGCCATTTTTGAACCTTCTGAGCCACTTAGTGGTGAAGACTACCATTCGGACGAGGGGCTTGACTTGATGAGCTTGATTTTTAGCTCCTATATTCTATAGTGCTCATATATATGTCTTTTTTTAGGCTTTCTTAAATTGAAAAGGACATTGTATCTAAGGAATACTCTATTTATATCTCATCTCTTTCTTCGTCATTTGTAGTTTTCATCTTGAGAAGATGTACTTTTGTCGTAATAGTATTATATGTACCTTTAAATCTATGTTTAGCTACATTTCATGAGTTATTGGTGTGTGCTCACAAATTTTGATTATGAATTTAGTATTTTTGTTATCTCTATGGTGTGTGTGTGGTGTTTGCAAATGTTGGATGTATGTTGTGTTTGTGCATTTAGATAAGACCTATTTTTAGATCTTCTACCCCTTCCCTTTTTCATATAACAAAGGGGGAGAAATGAGCTTAGTACATATTGAATTAGATCCTTTTCTAGTTAATTTTCTAAAATATCTTGTGACTATGAAAGTGGACTCAAATAGTACATATATGTTATTATTATGATTTTGGAGGAACTAACCATACAGATAAAGGTAAGCATGAATTGAGGGGGAGGAATTGCAATTGTAAATCATGTATCCCCTACAGTTGACAAGGTAAACAATTTAAACTCTAGGTTCTTTTCAAAATGTTAAGGAATGTTTTGTCATCTTCAAAAGGGGGGAAAATGTTGACCTAACAGATATACAATGTCGATATTTTGATGATGACTTAACCATTCCAATCATATGTTTCTAATATGTCAATTTGATATTGATTTCATGAACTGGGTACATGAAAATAATGAATTCAACCAAGCATGTTACGACCCCTCCCCCTGATATCCCCCAAAAAGGAGGACTGAGAGAGAAAGGGCCATAATCATATTTTAGGATCAGGATTACAAAGCAACTGATAATAATCAATTTTATTATATGGAAAAGAGTTTGATAACAAGATAATCTCTCCTCAACGAAGTTACATGGAATGTAAAATATGATGTTTGCAATAGAACAAAATTTTATTTAACTTTAATCATGCATATTTTATTTTTAATTTCCTTTCTTCTTGGTGACATCTTCTTGCAAGTCCATCTTCGAGTTAATTGCAATTTAACCTAAAATATTGTGAAACAAAACATCAATCAGATTCAAACATAGATGCACGGTTAGGGGTTTCTCTATCTAGGCATGCTACGCTCTGTTCCATCTCTAATCGGAGTTCCATGGGGGGTGCCGGCCCTTCGATGCAAGGTGTTGTCCCCCCTCCTACCACCGCACCCCTACCCTCCCCTACCATGACCTCCGCTCCTACCATCGCACCCTTACCCTCCCTTGCCTCGACCTCCTTCACCCCACCTCTGGTCCTTCCGACAACGAGTGGGGCACTTTTGAGCCCTACCAAGGGCACTGCCGCCATCCAGGCCGTGGTGGGATCCTCTGTCGTGACCTCCACCAGTAGTTGCTTCCCTCCACCTGTTCCCTGGCATGACCCTAGAACACATGTCACGAAAGGAACAACATGGACGAATACGCTTCGGAAGCCCCTGGCTGTGCCGAGGAGCTTTCAACCGTTGCTCCTTCCTGAAGACCCCACTGTGCCGACCTTCAAGGATGGAGATGACAGGCCCTAGATGAGCTTTTCAGAGCCTTTGGTGAAGGCCATGGATGAGTTCCATAGATGCTCTGTCCTGGTCCAAGTGATGGGGAAGATGCCTGTACTGGAATAGCTGTGTGGATGGATGTTCAAAGCCTGGCGACCAAAAGGGGATTTTCACCTATCACCACAGGTTGTAGGCCTCTTCTTGGCTCATTTTGCTTCGGCTACGGACATGGCTACCTGCCTAGATATCGGGCCCTGGTTCTTCGACCAACAACTCATCCTCATAAGGAAGTGGAGCCCGAATATGGACCTGAGAAGGGATGCGCTGACCTCTGCTCTGGTATGGGTCACCTTACCCGAGGTCGAACAACACTGAACGAGGAGGGCTATATCAATCATCGCGTGTGGTGTGGGCAAACCATGGGTTATCGATTTCCTTACTCAGGGGGAGCTTACAGGGGCAGCACATGTTTGCATCGAGATCAATGCGGACACAAAACCTCCCAGCTGTGTCATGGTGGAGATGCCCGGAGATAATGCTCTGGAGGTACGAGTCATCTACGATTGCCTGCCGGACCGTTGCGGGATCTGCAAAGTTTTTGGCCATCGCGAAGGCCAATGCCCTGGGGACAGGGTTTCTCTTCCCGATCCTCCCATCTTGAGAGGGCGAGAGGATGTGAGCAGACCCCCTTCTAGGAGGCAGACGAGAAGGAAAGGGAGTAGACGTCGACCTCAACAATCTGATGATCCTACTACAAAAGTGGTGGAGGCCGTAGGCACAGAGGAAGCAATCTCAGATGTGGATGGGCAAGGGCTTCAGGGCAATATAGATACGACTGTCAAGAACCTTACGGGGACTGAAAAGTAGTCGATAACCTCCTCTGGTGTTGCACCCAGAGTGATTGATGAATTGCCTATGAGTGTCAATACAGGGGGAAGTGAGAAAGAGCATGACGAGGCTACTGAAGCTGCGAATGAAGGATCCTGGACTACCAATGGGAGAAAAGACCGAAACAAGTGACGTACTGGTGGGAGTGCCATGCATTCTGACTCTGCATCACAGGTCGGGCCTGAACCCGACCCTGTGGACGTTCAGGTGGAGAACCCCTTCGGGGTGCTGGATGGGCTGGAACAGGATGGGCAAGAGTTGAACAGAACCACAAGGAGTTCTATTGCAAGGAGGGGAAAAGGCAGCACCACCTGGGGTCGGGGTGGTAGATCAACCTGTTAACCATGGTAATCCTTGCTTGGAACATGCGTGGTACCTCCTTGGAATGGAAGCAAGCACGTCTGAGGAAAGTGATTGCTGAGAATGGAGCTACGTTGGTCATTTGTCTTGAGACTCGAATCCGTAGAGAGGTTAAAGAGAGAGTGGGAAACCTTTTTCCTCCTGGATGGGGATACCTGTCCAATTTGGAACAGGTGGAAGGGGGAAGGATTGCTATGGGATGGAACCCCATTGTATGGGATGTACATGAGATTGGATCTATGGACCAATTGGTTAATGCTAGCTGTATTAATCAGGGTGGGTTTCACTTTGTACTTTCATCAGTTTATGGACGTAACTCTGAAAAAGCAAGGAGGAGATTATGGGATGTTTTGGCTGAGATCAATCAAGAGGCGCTTCCACAACTTGTGATTGGTGATTTCAACAGCATTCGCAAAGCCAACTGGAAGAAGGGGGGCAATCTGGTGCTGGATTCTGTCATGGCCAGGTTCAATGAAGCTATTGACGCTGGCAACCTAATGGAGATGAACATGATTGGTGGTGAGACTACATGGAGTAATAGGCAGGCTAGACGGATAACTTCTATCCTGGATAGGGGTTTGGTAAACAACGCTTGGCTTCAAAAGTTTCCAGAGGCTAAAATTGAGCTTGGCAATCATCCAAACAACGATCATTGTTGGATGAGAATCGATCTTACACAAACCAAAAGGAGGACCAGACCTTTCCGCTTCCTCAACCACTGGCTTCAATGGCCATCCTGTGAACAAACTATTGTTGATGCTTGGAGGAGTCTGGGAGAGGGTAACCCCTTGTTTCGGGTTGCACAAAAGATGAAGAATACCAAATTGGCGCTTAAGAGATGGTCCAAATCCCATGTTGACCTCCTAAATCTACTTAAAGATTCTAAAGAAAATTACCACAGTGCTGCTACATTGCTTAGATCATGTTCGCTTGATAGCGCAGCCATGGCCAACTAGGAAGCTGCCCGAAAACTTCTGGAATAGATGGAGAAAGAGGAGGAGACAATGTATTGGCAGAGAAGTCGGCTAAAGTGGATACGTGATGGTGATTGCAACACAAAAACTTACCATGCTGCAGTCTGGAAAAATGATATGCGTGATGCAGTCCACACCATCATCAAGGAGGATGGTTCTGTTGCTAGGGGCGCTGATGAGATTGGGGAAGAAGTGGTTGCCTTCTTCTCCGACCTCTACAACCACAACCAAAGGCATGCTACAGACTTGCCGCTGCCTAACCTAAAAGTCACTCAAAACATGAATGTTAAGCTCTGTCAGCCTGCCTCAGATGATGAGATCAAGAGTGCAGCGCATGACATTGGAGCGTACAAGGCTCTGTGGCCCGATGGTTTGGACGCCAAGTTTTTTCAAAGTTTCTGGCATATGTGGGTGTTGATGTGTGTGTTGTCGTTTGTTGGTTTTTGGCAGGTGGAGCAATGCTCAGAAGCCTAAATCATGCTTTCTTAAAGTTGATTCCTAAGAAGAATCCTATCACCAGCTTAAATGATCTCAGACCCATTGCTTGATGCACAGTGATGTACAAGATCATTGCTAAACTTCTTGCAAAAAGGCTAAGCAAAATCCTACCCGACAACATTTCCAAGCATCAGACTGCCTTCATATCAGGGAGACAGATAAGTGATGTTGCGTTGCTAGTGGCTGAATTTCTCATTGGGTTCAATGTGAAGAACCAGGCCAGGAAGGTATGTGCCAAATTGGACTTATCCAAGTCTTATGACAATGTCATCTGGGGTGCTATGTCGAGTATCATGGAATCCATGGGTTTTGGTGTTAAATGGATTGATACACTTAAAAGGTGCATTGAAACCACATCCTTCTCGGTGCTTGTAAACGGAATCCCCTACGGGCTGTTTAAAGCCACCAATGGTCTAAGGCAGGGGGACCCTCTGTCTCCCCTACTTTACACCATTGTGATGGAAGGGTTGTCAAACCTTGCTGTGAAAGAGGAGGAAGCCGGTGAGATTATTACGTTCAAGGTTGGAGGGGTCAAGGCACTGTCACACCTGATTTTCGCAGATGACGTGTTGTTCTTCCTGTCTGGGAAAGTAAAGGTGTTGCGGAGCTTCAGGATGATGATGAAAAGCTTTGGCCAGTTGACCAGGTTGTTCATGAGTGATCTCAAATCACGCGTCTATTTTTCCAGGTCTTGCGACAGCAGGAATGGTCGGCTAAAAAGAACGATACGGCTATAGGAGTGTAGCTTCCCCACACGCTACCTTGGCATACAACTCACAGGAGGGAGAGGGAAAGGGGCTGATTATGATGCTTGCATCGACGATACTAGGAGTACTGTGGCTAAGTGGACTGGCCTCAACCTTTCCATGGTAGGCAGAGCCAAACTTCTTAGATTTGTCATATCTGCCAAGGTCCGGTTCTAGTGTGGCCAAGCTGAATTACCAACCTTTGTCGCCGACAAAATCAGATCGATAATGGGATGTTTTTTGTGGGCGGGCAGGGCGCATGCTGTTGCTTGGGGGACGGTTGCTAGACCGTTTGCGAAAGGCGGACTGAATATTATTGGCCCTGGTGACACGGCTGCTACTACTACTAGAAGGAGGGTGGATAGGTTCTTACGCCAACCCCTTGCTGGTTGGACACAATGGATGATATGTAGATATGGTGGGGAGATCATATATCATATTCCAAAGAACAAATGCTCCAGATCCTAGCGTCGCATGGTGGAGGTGTGGCTGGAGATTGCTATTGATTACAGTTTACACAACAGCTCCCGGAACATGCTGAATGAAAGACAACCTCCTTGGTGGATTTCCTTCAACTGCCCGCATGTCCCTTGGCATTCGGTACTTTGGTGCATGATGCACATACTGAAATGGAGCTTTTGTGTGTACAGGGGACTAATGAGGAAGCTCCCAACCATGGACAGAATGATGCGATGGGGATTGGTTGTTAACCCAACTTTCTTACTTTGCAATGAAGCAGATGAATCACACAATCACTTTTTTTCAGCTGTAGATTTAGCTATTACATCTGGTGTCATACCAGCCTTAAACTCGGTTGGGGGAGCACACCTCTGAATGAGCTTTTTGAGTCTATTCTATGGATGAAGAGAAACATTTGCAAGAGTAGGATGGATCTTTTTGCTAGTGTGTGCTACAATCTGATGTGCTTTTCTATTTGGATGGAAAGGAACAATAGACGGCATGGGAAGGGGAAGAAAGACTCTCATGTTTTGTTTAATGACATTGTAACTATGATTTTGCGGGTTGCCAAAGCAAAACCCAAAATGATAGTGCTTGTAGAGCCCTCCATTCTGAGGAGGTGGGATTTTTTAGTGTAGCCCTTGTGTACAGATATGGAATTTTGTATGCCCCATATGTTTTGTTTCAGTAATACTATTTACCAAGCTCCAAAAAAAAACATCAATCAGTATATTTTAGTACTGGTATGTGGGTGAAACACAATATGCACATGTATGAGTAACAACATAAGAATCACTATGCACACTATTAATTAGTTGATCATAAAGCATTTTGGTTTTATAACTTCTCATCCCATTATGATTCAATTTGATTATTTTTCACCATTTGCTAGGGTCTTATCCCTGTAGTGGATGTTCATACCATCCTGTCTGGGCTAGATATTCATTTGGTCTTCCCATCCAGGCTAGATACCTCATATCACCATCCCATATGGGCTTGATGTTCCATTTGTCTTAGCATCCAAGATAGACACCTCATATGGCCATTTCATCCAGACTTGTCTCCCTATAAACCTTCCCATTCATACTAGGTTCATCTTTCATTCATGGGCCCGAGCAAGTTAATTTATATAATGTGATACTCAGATGGACCTTATAGATTGCATGTAGTAAATAAACAAGTAAGTAGGTTCATTTACAATCCATTCAGGAAATCCTTGAGAAAACCTTGAAAGTTGGTTAAATCGAGTAGTCATAGGTGTAACGATATACCTTTTTCGGAACTAACTTGGTGTCCAAGAAAAAAGGCAATAAAAGCAACCAATGAAGCAACTATCATTAAAATAAAGCATAATACCCATGTATTATTATGTTGTTCATAAATCCACATTAATGCTGCCTTGTGGTCCAAGTTAGGGTTTTGGGGTCAAATTAGGGTTTCATTACAGTTTTGGCTTCCCAACACTTAATCACCAAGTTTTAGTACCTTTTATTTTAAGAAACCCTAATTTTATTAGCATATGCATTTTTAACAAAAGAAAATCTTTTTATCAACTTATGAATTATTGATCTGAAATTAGATCCAATGTACCACTTTTGATCCAAAAAGACCAGTCTTTGAATATGAGAATCATTTAATCATGTTCTGATCATTAAAACCTAGAAATTTGGGTTTTATAGATTTAACTCATTAATGTTAACAACATTTTGGCTCTTTTATAATTGGAAGCATAACCAGGTCTGGAAACTATTTTAAATAGATACCTTGAATTTTTATGATCTAAAAGCACTATTTGTTTGTATTTTTTTGCCAGAGGATGCATTTTCAATAAATTTTGTATGTTGTAGCTATTTTCTTGATTTTTTAATCAAAGCGGGGAGAATTACCTTTCTTTTGAAATATGTCAGCCGATGGACCGTTAGTCTTTGTTGACATGGGTGGAGATCACATGACTAGGGTTGATCATGCCCACTTACTCCAATTTGAATCGCAATGCAACTCTGCTTGTTGATCCCTCTTACTAGTCAATGATGGACCCTAATCTCTCGGTTCACCACTAAGCCCTCACTCTTGCACTTCTGAACTAGCACATGTTGGCATCGTTGAGGAGATGCTTGCTAGAGGAAAATCAATTGTGAGAGAGAGATAGAGAGATCCACTAGTTAGGGAGTAGTCTCTAGCACTCTAGGGCCTTAGGAGAACACAAAGGGGGTGTATTATATAGGTAGGAGGTGGGATTTAGGGTTTGCAAATTCCAATTGAGAAGGGAAGGTCGAAGAGGGATCTTGGTTGTTCTAAAAACCATTTTTTTCTTGAAATTAATAGGTTTCTACTTCATTTTCTCGAGATAAACTGGATATGCAATTATCTTTGTTGAGGTGGATCACAAAGGTTGGACAGAGGAGTTACTTCCTTGTGTGTACATGTCTCTTCCCAATCTGACATGGGGTAGGTGATGAGGCGTGGAGTGTCAAATTCTGATCTAATGATCACTATCACATGAAAGAATCAAAGGGTCTAGGCCCTTGATTCCTATTTCAATTATAATAGTGGCATTTATATATTATCTCATTAACACTTTCACTTTAGGAGTTTTTTTTTAATCCATATCTTTTACTCCTTCTATCTTTTTAAACCCCAAATTTTGTAGGAAGGTTTTAATGAATTTATCTAAGTGTGGGACAGGTTTGAGACCAAAACTCGAAAATAAAAGATACTTATCTTAATATCTAAGTTTTCTCCTTTATCTCATTGTTTAAGGTATCAAATCAATCATTTTCTATTTCTATCTTTCCCATATCCATTATTTTGATTAATTTATTATTAGGAACCATATGAAAATGAAAGCAAACCATTATTGGCATTTAAAACCACTTTTCTAGAAAACTCCACATAATTCCATCTATAATACAACAATTATCTATTACTCTTGGAAACACATGTATTATTGGATTTTGTTTCTTCTTTTTCTACCATAATTGTCATTGGAATGTTTTAAGATAGTAAAATGATGAAAATCCTTACAATGTTGATTTCACAAATCAAACCCATACTTTTAGAAACAAGGTATATAAAGAACTTATTGTTTCACTATTTAAAATCAATCAAGTAAAAACTATATGAAAAACTAGGTTATCACATCCTCTCCCTTTTATAGGAATTTTGTCCTCAAAATTTAACTAGTCATACAAAATGTTCAAGATGAGACTTTTCCATGTCCGTCTTTAGCTCCCATATTGCTTCCTCCTCTCCATGGTGTTTCTAGAGAACCTTTACCATATCAATCTTTTTATTTTCAAGTTCTTTCACCTTGGTATCCAATATCCTCATAGGTGAGTCATGATATGTCAGTCTCCCTTGGAGTTCTATAGGTTCAATATTCAACATGTGGGTAGCATCCTTCTCATAGTTCTTCATATTGGAAACATGGAAAACATCATGCATCATAATATATTGTGGGAGTAAGGCTAGACGATAAGTGACTTTGCCAATCTGTTCTAAAATTTCAAATAGACCCACATATCGAGGACTCAATTTTCCTCCATTCTTAGCTATATCGCAGAGGACTCAGATTTTTAGAAACACATGTTCATCTATAGTGAAGTACAAATTAGTCTACTTCACATCAGCATATGACTTCTATCAATCATGGGCTCTCTTTATCCTTTGCTTGATCAATGTGACATTATCAACATACAACTATAGTTCTTTTGATGTGTGCAATGCCCTCTCACTTAAATCATCTCAATGAAGACATGACCAACATGAACTCCCACAAAGAGCTTCATATGGAGGAATATTGATACTATCTTGGTAGCTATTATTGTAAGTAAACTTAGCTAAGGGTAGGTACTAATCCCACGATCCACCCTAATCGAGCACACACGCTTTAAATAGATCTTATAGAGTCTGGATTATTCTTTCTAACTATTCATTAGTTTGGGGGTGATAAGTTATATTGAACTTGAATCTCATATCGAGTTCCTCTTGAACTTGTCTCCACAACATTAAAATGAACTTAGGGTCACAATCAGAAATGATTGAACTCATAACATCATGTAAGTGGACTATTTCATTGATATATGAATCAACTAGGTCTGACACCTTAGTAGTAAATTTTAGAGCTAGGAAGGGTGTTGACTTGGTTAGGCGGTCCACCACCACCTATATATCATCATGCCTTTTTCTTGTCTTAAGAACACCCACTAGGAAATCCATACTGATATGATCCCATTTCCACTCAAGAATCTCAATCTATTGTCGTAATCCACCAGGTCAGTGGTGTTTGGTCTTCTCCATCTGGAATGCAAGACAACTAGCCACATATGTTGCTATGTCTCTCTTCATTCCAGACCACAAAAAGTATCATAGTAGGTCTTTAAACATCTTAGTTCTACTTAAGTTCACTGTGTGCTTTCATCCATGTGCCTCTTACAATATGCAAGCCTTTAGAGGTGAATCTTCAAGAAACTAAATATGACCTTTGTACTGGATTCCACCATCAACACCTATGGAGTGGCATGTTTGAGGTTTCCCCATCAAACTTTTCATCTTTTCTAGCTCTGGCTTGGCTAGCTTGGTAGCTAACAACTTAGTCAGCAGGTCAGACTTTATCTAAATGTTAGCCAAAGAGATTAGGTCCTCTAGTGGTTGCATAGTCCATCTACCAAACTCCTCCAACTCTCTCCACTGAGTGGATAAGATAGTCACACATCAGAGTTGTTTCCAACTAAAGGCATCTTCTACTACACAAAATTCTCATTCTTTCATGTGAGCTTAGTGATGGGCAAAGCAATCTTTGATAAATCCTTGATGAATCACCAGTAGTATTCGGCCAATCCTAGGAGTTTCGAATCTCGAAAGGGTTATTTGGTGTTGGCCAATCACGTACATCTGACACCTTTGCATGATCGACTGAGATGGTTCCTCCCAATATAATGTGTCCAAGTAACATGACACGATCTATCCAAAATTTTCATTTTGAGAATTTCCCACAGAACTTCTGCTTTCTCTAGATATCAAGGACCCTAGAAAGATGGTCACAATGTTGTTCAAGGTCATACAAGTAAACTAGGATTTCATCTATGAACACTATGACAAAGGAGTCAAGTAAGGGTTGGAACACACTTTTCATGATATTCATAAACACAATAGGGGAATTGGACAACCCAAAAGGCATGATAAAAAACACATAGTGTCCATAGTAGGTTCAAAAAATGGTTTTGGACTATCTTCCTTCTTAACTCGTAATTGGTGGTATCCTGATCGCAAATCAATTTTTAAGAAAACACCAACTGACTTGAGTTGGTCAAACGGGTCATGTATACGTGGTATACGATACTTGTTCTTAAAGGTAGCCTTATTTATCATTATATAGTCTATGCACATACAAAGTGATCTTTCATCCTTCTTAATGAAGAGTACCGGTGCTCCCCATGGAGAAGTGCTTGGTCAGATGAATCCTTTGTTTAGCAGTTCATGTAGTTTCTTTTTCAGATCAAGCAACCTAGTGGGGGCCATCCTATAAGGTGCCCTGGAAATAGGGTTCATCTCACGAGCTAATTCCATTGAGAAGTTGACTCCTCTCTATAGTGGTATTCCTCAAAAATCATCCTGGAATACAAGTGCATAGTCCCTAATTACCTCTATTTACTTTAAGGGTTGCACCTTAGGCCCCGACTCAATAACTACTACTACGAATGCATAAGAACCTTTGGCTATCACTTGCTCTACCTTCATGGCTAACACATATATTTTTGTATCCTACTTACCTCTAATGGTAAAGGGTGGGGGACCTAGTCTCTCTATTTTTATTTTCTTCACCCTACAATCTATTTTTGCATTATATATATTAAGCCAATCCATGCCAATTATTACATAAAAGCAATCCTTATCGACAAGGATAAAATCTATAGGGAGTGCATTATTCATATATTTAATAGGTGTAACTGGTGTCCTTAAGAGAGACAAAAAGATTTTATCACTAGTAGCGACTTCTAAAATATATCCTAAGTCCTTGAAATCTAGAAAAAGCTTAGTTATGAGATTTTTCATGAAATTTAAATCTAATGTTTGCAATAGAAAGAAATTCTATTTAAATATAATCCTCCATTTTTTATATTTATTTTCCTTTATTATTGGTTCCATCTTCTTGCAAGTCCATCTTTGAATTAATAGTAGTTTAACCTAAAACGTCATGAAACAAAACAATGGTCAGTATATTTCTATACTAGTATATGGGGGAACCACAATATGCACATCTTTGTAACAACATAACCATCCAAATGGAAACTATTAATTAGTTGAACAGAAAGCATTTTTGTTGTATAACTTCTCATCCTATAATGATTCAATCTTATGATTTTCACCTTTTTCTAGGATCTTGTCCCTGCAATGTATATTCATACCATCCCGTCCGAGCTTTATGTTCCTATGGTCTTCCCATCTATGTTAGACACCTCATATCAACATCACATCTGGGCTTGGTGTTCCAGTGGTCTTCCCATCCAGGCTAGACACCTCATATGGCCATCTCATCTGAGCTTCGCTCCCAAGCAACCATCCCATCTGGTCTAGGTTCATCTTTCATTCATGGTCCTGAGCAAGTTAATAAATATTATGTGATAATCATATGGATCTTATAGATTCCATGTAGTAAATAAACAACCAATCATGTTAATTTTCAATCCATTTGGGAAAGCCTCAACAAAACCTTAGAAGTCAGTTAAATTGAGTAGTCATAGGCATAACGAGATACCTTTCTTAGAAGTAACTTGATGTCCAAACTAAAAAGCTACAAAAGTAACCAATCAAGCAACTATCTTACAAATAAAGCATAATATCCATGTATTATTGTTTTGTTCATAAATCCACATTAATAGTGACTTGGGGTCCAAGTTAGGGTTTTAGGGTCAAACTAGGGTTTCATTAGGCTTTTGGATTCCCAAACCTTAATCACTAAGTTTTAGTACCTTCTACTATAATAAACCCTAATTTTATCAACATATGCATTTATAACTAAAGAAAGCCCTAATTTATCAACTTATGAATTACCAATCTTAAAATAGATCGAAGTTGCCCCTTTTATCCAAACAGACCATTCATTGAATATTCAAATTATTTAAACATTTGATGACCATCAAAACCTAGAAACTAGCATTACCGTGTCTTGAAAGTACTTTTAATAGATTCCTTGCATTTTTTATAAAAAGCACTATTTGTTTGTATTTTTCAGCCAAAGGATGGATTTTTAGTGAATTTTGTAAGTTCTAGTTATTTTCTTTATTTCATGATTAGATAGGTGAGAATTACATTTTCTTTGGAAATACTTTGACTTCCAGATCATGAGTCTTCGATGATTGAGGCAGAGATTGTGCGGCTAGGGTTGATAGAACCCACTTATGATGTTCTAAATCTCAATGTAGCTTTCGCGTTGATCCCTCTTGATGGACCTTGATCTCATGGTTCACCACTCACCCCTATCCCTTGCCTTGTGAAGGTGGACTGTGAATAAGAATCCATGGCTACATGGAAAAAGGTTGTCATTAGGAAGAATGCATGGGACCTTAAAATCAATATGCATTCTCTATGGAAGAAAAGGGTGTCGAAAATATGTAAGAAATTCAAAGGGAAACAAATAGACTCAGGCTACAACCTTTTGAAGTGCCATTTATGCCAACACACTTTTTTAAGAATAACATCATTAAAGTCATTAACAATTGGGAGGATACCTCAATTTGGTTTTATAGTTGGGTTCCTAATCAAGGGAATTTTTTTTTTATCAGTAAGCATGCTACTCCTCTATTTCATAGCAAAATTCATGTACAAGTGGGGGGAGCAAGGCTCCAAACAAGACCTATCTATACAAGGAACTAAAGTCTCTAGCTAGTTTCTCACAAACATAATGAATGGAGACCTTTACATTTTAAAAAATAATGTAGTTCTCCATAGATGATAAAGTACTAAGATACTCATTAGTCTACTATTTTTATCCTTGATCTTCATGAGATCATCTCTTCTTACAGTCTGAAATGCAGCTGAGACCAGACTTTCTCCCAAATTTCATTGCTGAAGTCACATGACCAAAAAATGTGGTCTGACGTTTCATTGTGGTTTAGGCACAAAAAACATCTTGAAGCTAAAGAAAACCCTCTTTTCATCATTTTCTCATTAGTTAGAAGGTTACCTTGCATAATTCTCCAATAGCTTACCTTTATGTTCAGTGAGTATTGATCTTCCACAGCCAACAAGCCCACTCAACTTTCTCATGTAAGGTTCTACAAATGTTCCATGCCCCTATTAGTGTGAATTCGTTCAGATTATTGAAGTAACACATGTCTTTATCCTCAAGAATGATGGATGCACAAATGGCTTCCATTTATTCACTCCCCCTAACTCATGGTATATCCCACTCATTGGCTGATATAATAGAACTGATATTTGTATTGAAGTTAAGATTATTGCTTAAAATTAATGATATGGCCTATGTACCACATTGTGCAAAAAACCTCCCATGAATCCATGGGTCCTTCCAAAGGGAAATGGACCTACCATCCCCTATTTTAAATTTAATTGTAGGTAGCATAACGTCCCTGACCCTCAGGATGGCCTTCCACATCCAATTGTGTGTTTGTTTGGTAGGGCATGACCTTACGAATTTGTATTTTAGATATTTGCTATAGATCCACTTGATCGATAAGGAGTTCTTCTTGTTGTCTATGTCCTATAGGTGCTTAAGCATGCTAGCTTTACTCCAGTCCATAACCTTTCATATTCCAAGACCTCCTTCATCTTTTAGTCTGCAGATCTGATCCCGTGAAGTGGTGTGGATGTTCTTGCTATCCTGGTAACTCCATAAGAAGTTTCTGCACAACCTCCCAATATCCTCCATTATTTCTTTGGGTAAAGAAAAAATGCCTATCCAACATAGGTGATAGGAGGACAGCATGGAAATAATGAGTTCTAAATGGCCGACTATGGACATAAGCCTAGATTTCCATGAATCAAGTTTAGTTTTGATTTTGTCAATTAGCAGGGAGCACATGCCTTTAGTGAGTCTACCTACAAACAACGGAACTCCAAGGTACCTGACTGAAACTCAGTGGTTTCAACACCCAAAAGATCACTCAAAGTTCTTGGAGCTATCTTACTCAAGAAGAGTTGGCTCTTTCTAGGATTAACTATTAGTCTTGATAGCTATTTAAACAAGTCCATACATTTTTCAATGCCTTTAGAATTATTTTTAGTGTCCTTAGAGAAAAGTTATTAGTCATTAGCAAATATAAGATGTGACACATGTGTATCTCCAATTTTGAGAGGAATAATGTCAACTTCTTCCACCACCCTATTCAGAATGGTTGATAAACCCTACATAGCTATTACAAATAAGTATGGGGCTAAAAAAATCCCTTGACAAATCCCACTGCAAGCCTGGAAGACGTCTAAAGCAGTTCCATTTATAAGAATTTGGAAACAAGATAAGACCATGCATTCTCTAACCCATTGGATCCAACACAGTAGGAATCCCATGCCCTTCATGATTTCCAGGATATAGCCCTATTTATGGAATCATATGATTTTCTCAGGTCTTCTTTGAAGCAAAGTTTCTTCTTAGCATTGGAATTTTTGAAGTCATGTATGCGCTCATTTGCTAGTAAGATAGAATCAGAAATATGCCTGCCCTTAATGAATCCACATTGATTTGTACTGATCATGGAAGAAAGAATGTCCCTTAGTCTTTTGGCCATAATTTTAGATATGGCTTTATATGCAAAATTGTAGAGTGATAAGGGCCTCCACTCACTAATTTTCTAAGGTTGTTTCACCTTAGGTATCAATGTTATGTAGGTATTGTTGTGTTCCTTAAGCATCTTTCCCTTCAAAAAGAACTCTTTCACTACAAGATAGAGGTCCTCCTTTACAACCTCCCATTAGGTTTTATAAAAGTGCACATTCATACCATCTGTCCCGGGAGTCTTGTCATCTTTGGATTCCATCACCACATTAAACATTTCCTCATCAGTGACAATATCACATTTGCTTTGAACTTGTTGGTCAGTAAGTTTTGGTAGGTCCTTCCAATTATATTGAATGTCCCCTACCCTCTTCTTATTGAACATTACAATGTAGTGTTTAGTGAAAGCATACTTGATATCAGCTTCATTTATGAGCATAGATCCTTCATGTTCAATTACCTTTATTTGGTTCCTATTTCTTTTCATCTTCATGGAAGCATAGCTGAACTTGGTGTTGGAGTCCCCATTCTTTAACCAAAAAATCCTAGATTTTTGTCAAATAAGGGATTCTTCATAGTTCTTAGCAGGGATGACTTCTTCCTTCTTGGTTCTAGAAATTTCCCACAGAAGTTCATCTCCCAATTATTATCTGAATCTTTTTGGGTGGCTAGTGCATCCCTTTCCTTGTTGAAGACATACTTAGGCAAGTCTCCAAATTGTTCCCAGTTACATGTCTGTAGTTTTCTTTTCATAATTTCCAATATTTGACACAGTTTGAACAAAGGAGTACCACTTACATTTGTTGACCAGGTTTTTTTCACAATGTCATTGAACCCATTCATTGAAGACCAATCATTGACGAAACGAGTGGGATATTTGGCCTTGCCTTTATCTTCATAAAAGTGGAGTACTTGAGCATAGTGATTGTTATAGATAGTTGGCATAATTTCCAGCCAAAGGTTAGGAAACTCATCCTGTGTTTGAAGAGTATAGAAGGTACGATCTGTTTTCTTCTTGTGTTGTTCCCCCCATATTTTGATTGTTCCATGTGTAATAATAACCTTTGGCTTCAATCTCCAGAAGATTTGTATTTTGAATAGCTTTGCTGAAGTCACTCATGGACTTAGCTGGTGGATTTGCTCATTCTTTTCTCTTTTCAATTAAACATACTACATTGAAGTCCCCTATCACTATCCAAGGAACCTGAATGCCGGTTTGAATCTTCCTTAAATATTCCCAAAGACCTTCCCTTTTGACATCATTATTTTTAGCATATATTGTAGTTACTTCTATCTTCTTGTCATCAGCAATCAGTTCAAAGTGGACTATTTGCCTTGACCATTTTATGATAGTTATCTTGTAATCTTTGTTTTCTCATAGGATGAGTATTCTGACTTTCTTACAAGTTTAAGAATTATTTATCTGATCCACATTATGCCAAATACAGATCAGTAATTTAGTGATCTTGATTCTCTTGATTTTAACTTATATAAGAATGGTAATATCAGCTTTTGCGCTTCTTACTTCAGCTCGGACGACACCTTGCTTCTCCCAACTGGATAAGCCTTTGTTGTTCCAAGCTATAATAGTTGGGTGCTCAACCGTTGGGGGGTTGGGTTGACTTGCCACCAACCACATCTTATGTGTTTTGATCTTGTTCATCATCCAGTGAGTGGAATCTATTTGTTGAATTATTGTCATTTCTCTCTGAGCGAGACACACTCTAGCTCCTGGTGTTCCTCCTGTGCTTGGAGCTGGATGTCCGCTTGGGTTTCTTGAACCCATCATTATCCATGACTTTTCCTTTATCATGTGGTATTGGTTGTGACTCTACATTGTCTTCAGCATTAAGTCAAGCACCTTCAGGATGGCTTATCACCTCAGTCGTATCATTTGTTTTGTCTAGAGGTATAGAACAGAGGGCTTTGTCATGCTCGAAATTACCACAGTGACGGTATTTTTTTGGAACCCATTTGTACTCCACCTTGATAGAGTAACTCGTGCATGTGCTTGTCCTTAGACTTCAGTAGGGAAGGTTCAGGAAGAATCATTAAGACATTAATTCTAGAATAGTCAATTCGTTCCTCACTTTAGTTTGCCTGTCCAGGCATTGGGGCTTACCTACGAATGAGGCAATCCTTGCCAACATTTTGTCACTCCATAACTCCAATGGCAGATTGAGGATTTTTAACCAGACTGGTACTGAGGATAGCTTCTCTTTCTTCAATGGTTCCCCTTTCTCGCACTTTTTCAGTATCTTTGGTTTCCCTTTAACATGCCACAGACCTCCCTCCAGTGTGTTTGACAAATCCGCTCCATCTTCGAACTTAATGATAAAGCTACCACTAGCTCTCCCCATGACCTCCATAGCTTCGGACAACTTCCATAGATGAAGGAGGTAGTCCTATAGGGTTGGGATGTGACGTCTAAAGCCAATGATGTAGCCAGCCACCATGTTCTTCCATTGGGCTGCATTCTCATCCACTTCTTCCTTGGGAATGATAATTACATCATCTTCAATTGTAATATGCATTTCTGGTAATCTGGTATCATCATCGCCCACCAGATTTTTGAAGACTGCCAACCAGTCCTATGGGCTTGTTGCAACCCTTACTTCATCACCATTAGGTTGTCTCCTTGGTTAGGGGCATCAACCTCCTTACTGTGGAAGCTGACGGCGGGCATCTCCTCCCGTGCTGCCACTTCATGCGGGCATGGCCTAACTGTTTCCTCCTTCGTATCAAGGGAAACTGATCTACATTTGTACCAAACCTATTGAGAACAACATTACTGATGTGAATGTCTCTAGCTTGGTGAATCTAGAAGGCAGTTGGAATAAGGCTTTGCTAGAAATTACCAACCAATGGATTGTCGATTGTCTAAAACCAACCTCCCCTAGATCCAAATGTGTTTTTAGACTAATGGACTTGGTAGCATGACAAGAATGAAAACTACCCTATTATCAATGTATACAACATCATGTATAGTAAAAATTGGATGTCAGAAGATGGTATATGAACCACTATTATGGAAACTTGAAACTCCCTACAAGGTTTGATTTTCCATGTGGATGGTCTGTAAAGAAGAAATTATGACAAACTTCTAGAGGAAGCAAAAGAAGTTCCCAGATAATAGAAAGTGCCCCAGATTTTTTGGTAAAGAGGAAACTACTACCAATGCCTTAAGTGACTTCCCTTATAGAAAGAAAGATCTAGGATCAATGTAACATGTTTGATTCCCAAACATCTTATTGTGAGAACTCAATCACTGATTGGTTAAGTTGGAATATGAAAAAAGGTATAAAATACAATTTTAGTTTTGCCAAGTGCTTCTGGAGAATTTGGACTTTGAGAAACACAAAGGTGTTCGACAAAATGTAGATGAGAGACAAATTTCAAGGCTTAAAATACTTAGTAGTGATATCACTCAAGCTTGGATCAAGAACATCAATAGCATTGCCTCTGCGAACAATAAATTTTTTTTATAGTATGATCTGAATGAGGGGAGGATCAATATGATAGATTTGGTAGTCAAGGACAATGCAATTTCATTCATTGTCTCTATTACAAACACTAATGCTAATTTTGTGAGAGGAGCCACTATGTACATCAAAGTGTCCTTTGTTACTAAGGTCAAAATCAGGGCCATAGGCCTTAGTGTTGATCTGCTAATGACTATGGGGCATGCTAAGGAAATTATAGAGAGCTCCATAAGTAAGTATCTTGAAGCTATTGTTGACGAGAACCTCACTTACCCACATCTCAAATCCTGTAGAGGGCCATTGAAACAACTTGCAAGTAGTACGATGTGAGATTCATGAAGATTAGATGGGGTTTTGCTAATACTCTTGTGAGACATCACCTAAAACATACAGAGAAGGACCTATATAGGGACCCCTTGTTGATCACGTTGGTCATCCCTCCCTTATCCTTGTTGTAATGGTATAATTTCTACCACTTTTATTTTCTTGTATACTAGTGTAGCACCTTTAGATATTGTCCCTGAAAGAGGAGAGAAGGTTGATGAATATGGACTCCTAACTTACCCAAAAAAGAATTGGTAATGCATAAGTTGTGTTAAATTTGTAATCATGTTAAACACATAATTCCCTTTATCAAATGGAATAATTTACTGGATGTTTGTATTCAAGATACTTGATTTAGTAACTCCGTCAAATTTCAATAAAATTTGATCATGATAGCTATATTAACTAATATCATGATTAAATATGAATATTATACATTAATTGTACTAGCTATAAAATGATTGTACCATTAATGTGCCTCAACCTAAGTATTGAATTATTTTTTGCATCATGTTCATTATGAACTGTTGTGATAGTTTGTCATATTGTTTTCTTTTTGGGTCGTAGAATTGAGATTAGAAGAGGATACTTTGTATTCTTCTTCACTCTCTTTACGTATTGGAGGGTAATAATACACTAACTTTTCCTCAATATCATTTTCTTTCTCTCTCTCTATTCCCTCTACAATTCACGTTCTTTTCACCATGATTAGTTTCAAGAGGTATTTATGAGCTAGTTGATCTGTATATCAAGCCTTAGTTCTAAGTATACAAGAAACACCTAAGATGGTGTTTTTCCCCTTCCATGTTGTGACATATAGAGAGCTCTTTTTCCCTTCTTATTGTCAACCAATGTTTTCCTCATCTTTTCCAAGGTCCATGAGCCTGTCCCTCTCAATTTGTTTTCACCTTTTTTGCCCAAGTTGTTAAACCCTGAATGTGTTCTTCTTCAAGATCGACAGAGCTAGTTCCATCTCATACATCATCTTGACCAAGTTATCTTGGTAGGGACCAATCTTGTGACCCCGTAGAGTCTGTCAAAGTCTTAGAAGGTGAAACCTTTTAGTGAATCCATTCCACCATGACCCCAACCACCTAAATCTTGAGAAGCTCACCAACAAAATGGACCATGGTTCCTGATGCCATGGGGAGGATGCGAAACATTTATTAAATTGCATAAAATCATTTCTATCCATCAATTCAGTCATCTGGGAGGTAAATCTCAAATTCCATGTTATCAACTTCCCATATAATTGTCCTCAATTCATGTATCCACATCCTCATCCAGATCTATAACTGAACTGGTAGGACCTTCTTGACGCAACAAATCTTGTTGCAACTTCAATGCCCTTGTCAACCCACACTCATGTGATTCAAAATCATATTCCTTCTTCCCAAATTTTAATGCCAAAAACTACTCGCATCCCAGGTTTGGATCTTTATAAGATCATTGCACTCTGGCAAGACCAAAATCATAGTTTTCAGCCCTTATGATGCACATCAATGTGATTAATGATCACATGTGTTCTCCTAAGCCACATTCATGGCACAAGCAACATGTAGTGGTTGGCTGAAGAAGAATCAAATGATTTATTTGACATTTCTTCCCAAATTTCTTGTGCATTTTGTCACACTTATGCAATGAGAAATCAATATTTATCAATTTACTATTTGTATATAATTTTGAGATGCATTCACTTCCTACTAGACAAATGGGCCTTGTAAGGCACATAAAGTTGCATGTGACATGGGGGGTAGGACCATATTTTATCAAAATTAGCTTTGACTTCCCAAGATTTTATTGATAGAATTTGAATAGCTTTCTCTCATTTCTGATTGGTCAGAACATGCCAAGCATTTAGAAAATAATAAAATTTGCTACATGCATCAAATAAAGATGACCCGTATATGAAATTTGGTTGTTTTCTAACATTTATATATGATTGATATCATATAAACATATAGTTGTAATGAGTTTTTACAATATTCTAGAATTAAGGTTCATTAAGGTTTTACAGTTTTCATTTAGGAGTTGTGGGTTATTTAGGATAATTAAGGAAATAGGGATCAATAAATATCATGAATGATATTTCCCTACTATTTGACGTAAGTGGGACATGCCTTGAGTATCCAATGATTATTATTCTTATTATGTTTACATGTTTCATATTGCTAAGTGAGATATTCATGATACATGTGATGTAATGATTTAGGAGGTAATGTTAAGATATTCCAATAAGATTTTTGTATAATTATTTAGATTCATTATTAAGACTACATGATAATTTTCATATTAAAATTTATTTGAAGATTCATATTAAGATAAAAGTTCATTGAGCATGCCATATTGTGGGGTTTGATGTAGGAACTAGAGTGAAGGTTAACTCAAGAGACAAGAACCAAGAACCAAAGTGCAAGTCATGAGATCTATGTGTATGTGTGATGGACTGAATTTTGGCTTAATTTTGAGGACACAAATTATTTTAAGGTGTGTAGGATGTGATGGATCAAACTTTTTGGAATCTCTACTTACTTAATGATCTAAGTGAGTTCATGTGTGTTTGAATTATATAGAGTGTTCTGAGTGTTTAAAATATGTGTTCTCTTTTGCTAATAAATATTCTTGTTCAAGTTTGCTTTTGTTATATTTGTTTATAACTGCCAAGTATTAGTTTTATCTTATTGCCAAGATTAGAAATGGGAGGTATATAAAAAGACACTTAGAGGTACTCAGTACAATATTCTTGAATATTGTGATGGTGTGTACCACATGTAATCTTTTGTTTAGGTTGTGCAGATATGATATTGAAGATCCGGGATAATTGAGAGTTGTGTGGCGAGCAAGTGTACAAGTGGACATGTTGTCTTAAGATCGTGTTGTTTAGTGGTAGTACATGTATATATAAAAGTTTGCTGTTCAATATCTAATATCAAATGTTGCAACAATTCATTTCATAATTATATGTTGAATGGTGAGCTTTTGTTGTTGTGATATGTTTATTGTTCATGTGCATGTGCTACTATTGTTTCTTTTTGACTTCCTCTGATTTTCTTCTTCTTAGCCTAGTGTGGGGTGTTTAAATTGGAATTCTTGCTAAGGTGAGGGTTTTAATTTGGATGTTGGACATTAGATTAAGTTTTAGAAAATCTGGGGACGTCACAATAAGAGTGTAGGTTAACTTAGTTCTAGGACCTAAGCACCAGAGTGCAGGCTATTAGACCCAATAACCAAAGTAGTGGTTTGTAGTAAATGATACATAAAAAGATATAGACTAAGTTCAAGGAAAGATAAATGGTTTAGGATGCAAGATTTACTATTCATTTTCATGATAGTTTACATGGATAATATTTTACTATAAATTATAGTCATCATTACTCCAATATTCTCAATGGATTGAATACTCATGACACTTATTGACAATTTCAAATGCATGGTTGGGGATGAGATGTCCACATGTGAGGAGTAGAAGAGAAGTATAACCTAGATCACTACAAGGACTTTCTTAGATCATAACTGGCGGGGTGTCATTCTAGACAATTACTATTTTCTTCTATAGTCATGTTATTATTCATAGCTTGTTCTTATTAAAAAATGTTTATGTTGGACTTTAGTCCCTTGTCTAATATATATAATAAGGATTGTTGTGGTATATTTTATACTGTGGACTTTTCTTGGCTAGTGATATCAGTTCATAATTGATCATGATCTCAAACAAACACAAATTATTTTGCGACGTTTGTGTTAATATTGGAAAGGAGGTCATGGCAATGTGGATATAGTAAAAATAGGCTACCACTAATGCTATAAGTATTCATTAAAAATTTCTTTATCCTTGTGAGTTTATAAGAATTTACTCATTTGGTAATCCTTATCATATTTAGAGAAATATCTTTGTGACTTATTAAATATTGAAACTATTTAGATCTAGTAAAGTTAATATGAATTCCCAATAGTTATTTTTCATTGAAATATACAAAGTTATTCATTATATGCACTCCAAATTAACCTTGTGAATTCCTTAATATTTGGTAAAAATATTGGAAAAAAAGAAGATAAAGTAAATAAGATTTTATTTTTGATATAATTATGAAAATAAAGTTGATTTCATAGAACAATCTATAAATCTGTGTACTTCATACATTGAAAACCATAGGAACATTGTAACATACTGAATCCAGGGTCTTCCCTGCAATTTACCCACTTTTGAGCTTTTCTTGGCCTTCTAGTCCATTTGGACCTTTTTCATAAATTTCCCTTCTTTTATATTCTTTTTGGACTCTGTTACAACCCCGATTTTGGGTTCATTTGGTGAGAAATGTAATTTCTCATATTAAAGATATTTGGAAAAATAATGATACAATTTGTTGTGAATAATTGATTCCATTTACAATAGCCTTGATTTTTTTTTGTGTGTTGTGGGCTTTATTGGCTATTGGGCCCAATAACAAGGAAATTCAATTAGTAAATGAATAATTGAGTTTTTGAGAAAAGAAAGGTGTGGAAACCTCTAAAAGGCAAAATAACTTAATCCAAAGGTGGATTTCATTCCACATGAGTTCAAAATTGCAAGGATAAAGCAATAAGAAAAGAAAAGATCAATTAGATATTTCTTTATTAAGAAAGAAATTGAAAACAATGATAATATGTGGAAAATAAGAGAAAAGAGGTATAATTAAGTTATCCTTGGTGGAATTTCGTATCCCAAGGATTCCTATTGATAAAAGGAATGCCAATGAGGAAAATAAAAGAGAAATAAAGAGAAATACTCAAAAAGAAATATTTTAATAAAGAACAAGTAAGATAATAAGAAAAAGGATGAAAGATAAGGAAAGAGGCTAAATAAATATTCCCAAGAGAGGAAATTGAGCCATTAAGGTTCCTTGTGGTTCAAGAAACTCAGAATAATAATTCTATAGCAAAGGAAAGAGAAAATAGGTGAGAAATATTCATAATTTAGTAACATCTTGCACTAAAATAAAAGACACGTTTTCTTTTAGATAATGAGCCCAATTTTGGTATAGAGGTAGATAAATTTATTATTAACATTCCCTCAGAATTTGGGAGCAATTGGATTTTCTGTTTGGGAGTTATGGCTTTTACAAGATTCCCTAATGTGTTGTAATTATGGAAAATGTCACATTTATAATTGGAATAGGAATCTTGGGCCCATCCCATGCGCATGTCATGCGCGTTGTGGGCCATTGGATTCATATCCAATGACGATCCCTTCATATCCTAGCTCACAATCAGTTAGGAAAGTGGGAACAAGAGACCAACATTTTTCGGGAGCAATTTCCTAGATGAAATCTGCACGAGCACTTATGGAAATGCTTTCATTGGATCCGGGAGATCGAGCCGACCACACCCACCCTGGATTTCACCGAGGTTTGTGGTTTCTAGGAGATTCACCCAATCTCCAGGAATCTTGCCGCCATGGGTAAGTATATATAGGGGTCCTTAGACCCTCTGCAAAGGCAAAAAAAAACCTAGACCTGCGGCCGAGACCCCCGAATAATCTTCCACCCTCAATTTTCCCCTTGGACGTTGTTTTCACCTCCATCCCATCTGCCTCTTCACTGAAAGAACTTCAACCAAGCCCCATATGCTCTAGCATCTACTCGAGCAATTAAGTTTCTCTATGAGTTCAGAGCAGGGCTACGGAGGTGAAGGTACCCTCCGTTGATGCTGGGATGGTTAGAAACTCGAAGTCAAACATCAGGTTGACCAAGCCAGGGACCTGCATCCTAAAGCAGAGCAACACGCGCAGGTTGAAGAAGAAAGGAGGAAATTACCTCCTTGCCCCTACGCGTGGGTGACTTCAAGGAATGGACGAAGGGGTAAATTTGTACAATCAGCTGAATAGGCGCCTTGCTAGCAGAAAAGAAAAGAAAAATAAAAGGTCTGACGTGGCAGCCATCAATTGGCCGAAAGGTAACTAAATTGCTAAATTCATAGTAAATAATTGGTAGGTCAAATAAGGATATGTTATACATGAAAGTTGATCAAAAAAACGTGAAAATCCAATAAAAATATAATTCGAACCTGATATTGCTTGCGATTAAAGAGGTACACAAAGTTATCACCTTTGGTGTATTAGATTATGGTAAAACCCTAATTTGATATGGAACTCAGAATTAATAACTCTTTTGGGTTAATTTGGTTTGGAACCCTAATTCTGAGAAATACTAACCTCATAAGAGTAAAAGGGAGAGTTAATTTTGAAAAAGGTAGTTTCATGCTTGTTTTACGGTTTTTATGCACATAATTATGTTTAGAAACCCTAAATTGAGAAAATATGGGTTTTAATGGGTTAAATCTGAAAATATAATTATAGAACTGAGTTTTCATGATATAATACCCTCAAGTTGGTGATTAGGGTTTTCTAATGGATAAATGAGGAATTAATGTTAATGGAATACAATTATGAAATTAAATCATAATGAAGTGTGAATTGTCAATTCGAAGGAAACTAAAGGTGGCAATTGAGTCCATTGATCTTGAAATAACTTAAAAGGAGAAAGATGGTAGTTTTAGTATAAAAGAGAAATAATGGACTTTAAATGTGCCTATTATGTTGAAATTAGGGTTTGTGAAATAAGAAGACATTAAATATGATAACAGTATTATGATGGATAAAACCCTAATAAAACCCTAACGTGGCCTAGAAAGCCTAAGGCGAAAACCAAGTGTAGCTTTAGAATGTTCTGGATAAACTATAACACTTGGATGCCATGTATTAATTTCAGGATATTGTTGATTTCTTGTTGCTTGTTCTTTATCCTTATTGCTTGGACAATCAAGTTGCTCTGGATTAGGTATGTGGTTAATTATGATTAATCGCATTAGTTTCCCGAGTGTTTTTTGGATGTTTCCTCACATTGAATGTAATCTAAACAGTTTGGATGTTCATACTTACAAATCATAAAGTCACTATGAATATCACATTAATAATAGAAGTATGTATTCTCGCACCTACATGCCACCCTGATGGAAGATGCCATAAGGGTCAGGCCCAGGTGGGTAGACCAATGGGCACCATGAGTGGTGACCCCCAGGCACCAAGCTCGCGAATGAGAAGGTGGCCTATGATATTGAATGACTAGAGGGCACCATGAGTGGTGACCCCCAGGCACCAAGCTCGGGATTGAGAAGGTGGCCTTAAGTCATTGGCAAAAGAAACCCCAAGGTGGGTATGCCAGGGTTAGGGCAAAAGCGGTGTGGAATGTCATACAAAAAATCATAAATTGGATTGTTAATTAACTTGATTGTGATAATTAGATTGTTATCCATATGTGTAAACTTTTGGTTGTCCCCACATACCAGTATATTTCGATATACTGACTGAGGTTTTGTTTGTCGGCGTTTTAGGTACAAATGAAAAGAACAAACAGTAAAGTGACATATGTGGAATTAAATGAGAAATAGCGTGAACAAGAGGATTAGTTAGATTAGCATCTTCATGGATAGAAGTTTAGAAATCCCATTTTTTCCAAGGTAAGAAAAGTTTTATTTTATACCAATTTTCAGTTTAGTTGGTAAAGTTTATTAATTGTTATTGATTATTTGTCGAACCTTTGATCATGTTAATTGAATAATGGCTCTGACCTTCGGGTCTCCCTTAATTGGGGGTTATCGAGAGGCGGGGTCGTTACAATTGGTATCAGAGCGAAGGTTCCTCACTTAATCTTTAATAATTATTAAATTTTACAAATTCTGTAGAACCCAAGGGAGTTATTAGGGGATTATCCAAAAGACAAAGGTGTTTAGAAAAGGATCACGACCGGGGGCTGGCAATATTTTCCTCCGCACCGCTAGTCGGAATATGAGGACTCCCGGATTGTGTGACTGCCTGGCCAATGTCTTAGAATATGACTCGAAATAAGATACCTTTAGGACTCTCTCATCTTGTTCATCCCTTCTCAACTCAAAATCTATTAAGGACCTTAAGGATTAGGGTTTCCTCTCTTCACCTCACCCTCTTGAGGTATGGGTAACGTAAATAAGGTCTAAGGAATCCTCCACCCAATTAATGAAAATCATGTAAATAAGATGTCATGGACATAAGATTAATAGAATAAACGCAAACTAAAGAATAGATACATGCTTAGGTCATATGACGCGAGTTGTCATGGCCCTCAGGATAGACCTGAGGCTAGACCTCCTTGTCAAGAGGATGAGTAGAGAGAGTTAGTCTAGGAGGTAGACACCTCCATTAAAAGTAGAGACCTAGCACATCCTTTGAGGATGATGTTAACCCTAACCCTAAGTGAAGGTTAGAGGGAGAGATGACATGATGAGTTAGATGTCATGGTTGACTGGGTGTTTGGATGGACATGCATTTGGATTTCCATATGAACCATGAGAAGTTCATGACCGAGTACCTTTGGCAACCCAACCCTGGAGAGGGTCGTGCATGTTAGAGCGAGTGATAGCTCCTTCATGGATGAGGTTAAAGGAGAACCTATAGAAACCCTATGGGCTTAGGCAAGTAGTCACCCCGAGTGTGTCAGTAGTGTTGTCAGTAGGTTGAAACCCTGGTCAAGGGAGTATGCTGGATAGCTTATGTGATAAACATAACGAGCTAAGGATGATCTTGAGGCAAACATAAGTTGAGCAAAGGCTTCACCCAAGTAGGGATATGCTTGTGAGCCTGATCCAACTTCATGTAGTGAGGCTGGATGTGGAGTTAGATCTAGAGAGAGAGTAGGACCCAAGAAAGAAGGTTGGAAGCTTAGATTCTGAGACATGAGGTATAGTGGGGAGTCGAGGATGATGCGACCTATGTGGATGGTAGTGGATGGTAGTGGATGCTTCCGGTACCTATGGTATAAGTGATTACCTGCTGGATGAGATAAAGAGTGCTTTAGACCCAGAGGAGGTATAAGTAACCAGTTGTGAGTCTTTATACCTAGTTGGTTGTCTTGGAAGATGACTCAACTTCGAAGTGTTGCTCGAGTAGAAGGATCATGGAAGTACATGACATACCTTGGATATGCTTGATTCATGGTTAAGAGATTGAGCATGCAATTGGATACCCAAAGGAGAACCTAGGGTTCCTAGGACTAAGAGGGGAAGCATGGTATCTGATGCTCATGATAAGATTTGAGTCTTTATAGCTTCGAGCATATGTAGAGGAGAAAGAAACCCCTTAAGTTAAGGGTATGTGTCATGAACCCCTTGCAACTAAGTTGGTCTGATGTTGAGGAAAGAGAACAAGTACGACCTAGCATGGTTTAATAGGTGGTCAGCTTGTGCTTTAGTAGTTGTTGGGTTAGACATGCTCATGTGAGGGTAAACCCTAAGGACGCTTGTGACCTTTGTTATCAAGGTGTAGTTCCCTCCCATCCTGGGAGAGGGACCCTTTGGTAGGGAGTTTACCAGTTGGTTGGTTTTGAGGTAACCTAAGGAGGTTTCATAGGATCTTGAGAAAGCTAAGTGAAAAGTATATGGCATGAGATTGAACATGTAGACCCATGGATAACCATCTCTATGTGCACGTGGATGCGTTACTATGGTAGTAACTGGTATGGGGCCTGACCAAGGAAGGCAGGTCGCCATGATCCCTGAGAAAGGATGAAGGAAAACCCAAGAATGCAGGAAGAGAGATGTTGAATGCTTGGGTAAGGTTCTAAGTCGGACATGTACTATAATGGAATCCTACGTCTATCCTAGGATCAGGTAGGGGTAAGACCGATGGAAGAAGGTGTTGCCTAATTCCCTAGTTGCACATGACCATAGAGTCGGGAGGAAACAACTATC
The DNA here is from genome assembly GCA_963693085.1 of Alisma plantago-aquatica. NCBI lineage: Eukaryota > Viridiplantae > Streptophyta > Magnoliopsida > Alismatales > Alismataceae > Alisma > Alisma plantago-aquatica. The sequence goes on along the minus strand of OY856414.1, from coordinate 713,385,072 downwards.
ATTGTCTGAGGGCCATGGGTTAGGAGATTGATCACCTTCATGAACTCATGGGACCAAAAGGGCAGATGAGTAGGGCACTCTATGAATGCATGAGGAAAGAGGGATGACCCCAAAAGTGCTGGCACCCTATAGACCCATGACCAAGGATTGTGTGTAAACCCCAGTAGGTTCGAGACCAATTTTCCATGAAAGTATTTTTTGATATCATGATGTTTGTAATGTGGAGACATGTGTGGCACATTTCAACTTAGATTTAAAGGTGTAGTGGCAAGGTGGGATGTACCATCTCTACTCTTGGAACAGGAAGAACTTTGTATTTGGACTGTAGCCAAATGCTTATTTCCTCTTGTTATGGGGGTGAGAGATAGGACAGTACACATGGCATACACCAAGGATCAAGATGATGTGAGTTGGAACGTTGCTACAAGGTGAGAGGATAGAGATGATAACATACCCTTATGGAGAGAATGATACATGGATGGTTTACAACCACTAAGCGTATTAAGGAGATCATCTTGTGAGGATGTGATACCATGAGCTATCTGGAATTTGCAAGATATGCAAGGTTGATTTTGATCACCATGAAGAGGAGCTCAGACTTTCTTGATGAAGACAAACTTAGAGACAAGATGATAAGTAGAATTCATGGAGGTGTATGTCTTCAACATTACCTAACACACAAGGATAAGAAGTGATAATGAATGCTCTAGTTGAGATATAGCTTCCTAGTTTAGCTGGAAGCTAGATGAAGTTGAGGTTGGTAGGCTAACCTTATGTTGAGAAATAAGTTTGGCTACCACCCAAATATATCAATAGCGGTTAATAAAGTAAATGATTGTTGGTTAGCCAGCCTAGTCCGTGATATAATACAAGGATGGTTGTAGAACCTCAGATGTACTTCTTGAAAAGGAAAGTGATGAAACTCTGATGAGAGTGGTTTAGGGTTTCTGAGGTATCAAGCTTGAGGAATCATGACATACCATAGATCATGGTTTTAAGACCACCAAACACCATGATACTACAAAGATAGTAAGTGATAGTAGTACTTGGGATGCTTAATATGAATTGCATGTAGTATGTGGCCATGCAGAAAAGGAGGCGAAGGATGAACACCGGTAACCCAATGCATGGATATAAAGTATAAAGAGTTCCTGAGAGGGAATGGGAGTTCATCACTGTGGCTATTGTGAGTCTCCCTAGACCAGGGAAGGTCAATATGCAAAATGGGTTATGGTAGATTGCCTTACCTGGAAGACATGAGAAAGGAAGAGTACTGTCATTGGGTAGATTTGGTTGAACTACTTAAGAAAGAAAGATGGTTCAACCACACCATGATGAGAGTTCAAAAGTTCATGAGCATGACATAAAGGTTCACTTCCATGAGGTGGAAGTAGAAACATGAAGAACTCAATGTTAGTATAGTTTAGCACCCCATACTAATGGTTAGTATGATCCAGACTAGAGGGTCTGATGAGAGCATGTGTGCTCATTCAGGGTGATACAAAGAGACAGTTCTTAAGATGTGACGTTAACCACCATAGCATTTATCGAGATGAAAGAAATTCTAGAAGGAGGTTGTGTCGGTCACCACTTAATTAAGATGATGTTGGTGAATGAGGCCTCGCAAAGGTCAGAAAAGAACCACAGTGTGTGCAGATGAAGTCGCTTTGATCGTGCAATGGCTGAGAGAGAAAGCCCAGAGACGACATGAGTCGTGAGTTGATGCAAAGCAGACTGACATGCAGTTCACTGTAGGAAAGTATATAATGTGAAAATCTGACCCCTCTAAGCTACAGCTGAGAAAGCTGAGTCCCCGATATATGGGTCCATTTGAGATGGATTGGTGGAGATGGTTGTGTTTAGCTTTACCCCTCAGGATAACATGATGAATAATGTGTTACATGAGTCCGATCTAGAGCACTATGTGAGGTCCCCAAGCCATGTGTTGAGCCCTGAACCTATTTAGCTTTTGAGAGGCTGAAATGTCCTAAGACACCTATGAAGGTATGTTATACCAAGGTAAGAAAGAACTCAGATGGAAGAATATGAGATGATGAAGGTTCTTGGGGAGCACCATGGAAAGGTTAAGGCCACATGGGAGCCATGATAGACATATGAAAGGCTTATCCTGATTTGTTTGTTTGCTTGGTGGAATTTTGAGGGCAAAATTCCTATAAGAGGGGAAGGATGTTACAACCCTGATTTTGGGTTCATTTGGTGAGAAATGTAATTTCTCATATTAAATATATTTGGAAAAATAATGATACAATTTTTTGTGAATAATTGATTCCGTTTACAATAGCCTTGATTTTTTTTGTGTGTTGTGGGCTTTATGGCTATTGGGCCCAATAATAAGGAAATTCAATTTGTAAATGAATAATTGAGTTTTTGAGAAAAGAAAGGTGTGGAAACCTCTAGAAGGCAAAAGAACTTAATCCAAAGGTGGATTTCATTCCACAAGAGTTCAAAGTTGCAAGGATAAAGCAATAAGAAAAGAAAATATCAATTAGATATTTCTTTATTAAGAAAGAAATTGAAAACAATGATAATATGTGGAAAATAAGAGAAAAGAGGTATAATTAAGTTATCCTTGGTGGAATTTCGTATCCCAATGATTCCTATTGATAAAAGGAATGCCAATGAGGAAAATAAAAGAGAAATAAAGAGAAATCCTCAAAAAGAGATATTTTAATAAAGAACAAGTAAGATAATAAGAAAAAGGATGAAAGATAAGGAAAGAGGCTAAATAAATATTCCCAAGAGGGTAAATTGAGCCATCAAGGTTCCTTGAGGTTCAAGGAACTCAGAATAATAATTCTATAGCAAAGAAAAGAGAAAATAGGTGAGAAATATTCATAATTTAGTAATATCTTGCACTTAAAGAAACGACACGTTTTATTTTAGATAATGAGCCCAATTTTGGTAGAGATGTAGAAAACGTTATTATTAACCTTCCCTCAGAATTTGGGAGCAATTGGATTTTCGGTTTGGGAGTTATGGCTTTTACAAGATTCTCTAATGTGTTGTAATTATGGAAAATGTCACATTTATAATTGGAATAGGAATCTTGGGCCCAACCCATGCGCATGTCATGCGCGTTGTGGGTCGTTGGATTCAGATCCAACGACGATCCCTTCATCTCCTAGCTCACGATCAGTTAGGGAAGTGGGAACATGAGACCAGCATTTTTCGGGAGCAATTTCCTGATGAAATCTGCACAAGCACTTATGGAAATACTTCCATTGGATCCGGGAGATCGAGCCGACCACACCCACCCTAGATTTCACCTAGGTTTGTGGTTTCTAGGAGATTCACCCAATCTCCAGGAATCTTGCCGCCATGGGCAAGTATATATAGGGGTCCTTAGATCCTCTGTAAAGGCAAAAATAAACCTAGACTTGCGGCCGAGACCCCCGAATAATCTTCCTCCCTCAATTTTCACCTTGGACGCTATTTTCACCTCCATCCCATATGCCTCTTCGCGGAAAGAACTTCAACCATGCCCCATCTGCTCCAATAGCTACTCGAGCAATTAAGTTTCTCTACGAGTTCGGAGCAGGGCTACGGAGGTGAAGGTACCCTCCGTTGACGCTGGGATGGTTAGAAACTCGAAGTCAAACATCCGGTTCACCGAGCCATGGACCTGCTTCGCAAAGTAGAGCAACGCGCGGAGGTTGAAGAAGAAAGGAGGAAATTACCTCCTTGCCCCTAGGCGCGGGTGACTTCAAGGAATGGACGAAGGGGAAAATTTGTACAATCAGCTGAATAGGCGCCTTGCTAGCAGAAAAGAAAAGAAAAATAAAAGGGTCGACGTGGCAGCCATCGATTGGCCAAAAGGTAACTAATTTGCTAAATTCATAGCAAATAATTGGTAGGTCAAATAAGGATATGTTATACATGAAGAATCCAATAAAAATATAATTGGAACCTGATATTTCTTTCAATTAAAGAGGTACACAAAGTTATCACCTTTGGTGTATTAGATTATGGTAAAACCCTAATTTGATATGGAACTCGGAATTAATAACTCTTTTGGGTTAATTTGGTTTGGAACCCTAATTTTGAGAAATACTAACCTACTAAGAGTAAAAGGGAGAGTTAATTTTGAAAAAGGTAGTTTCATGCTTGTTTTAGGGTTTTTATGCACATAATTATGTTTAGAAACCCTAAATTGAGAAAATATGGATTTTTATGGGTTAAATCTGAAAATATAATTATAGAACTGAGTTTTCGTGATATAATACCCTCAAGTTGGTGATTAGGGTTTACTAATGGATAAATGAGGAATTAATGTTAATGGAATACAATTATGAAATTAAATCATAATGAAGTGTGAATTGTCAATTCGAAGGAAACTAAAGGTGGAAATTGAGTCCATTGATCATGAAATAACTTAAAAGGAGAAAGATGGTAGTTTTAGTATAAAAGAGAAATAATGGACTTTAAATGTGCCTATGATGTTGAAATTAGGGTTTGTGAAATAAGAAGGCATTAAATATGATAATAATATTATGATGTATAAAACCCTAATAAAACCCTAAAGTGGCCTAGAAAGCCTAAGGTGAAATCCAAGTCTAGCTTTAGAATGTTTTGGATAAACTATAACACTTGGATGCCATGTATTAATTTCAGGATATTGTTGATTTCTTGTTGCTTGTTCTTTATCCTTATTGCTTAGACAATCAAGTTGCTCTGGATCAGGTATGTGGTTAATTATGACTAATCGCATTAGTTTCTCGAGTGTTTTTTGGATGTTTCCTCACATTGAATGCAATCTAAACAGTTTGGATGTTCATACTTACAAATCATAAAGGCACTATGAATATCACATTAATAATAGAAGTATGTATTCTCGCACCTACATGGCACCCTGATGGAAGATGCCATAAGGGTCAGGCCCAGATGGGTAGATCAATGGGCACCATGAGTGGTGACCCCCAGGCACCAAGCTCGGGAATGAGAAGGTGGCCTATGATATTGAATGACTAGAGGGCACCATGAGTGGTGACCCCCAGGCACCAAGCTCGGGATTGAGAAGGTGGCCTTAAGTCATTGGCAAAAGAAACCCCAAGGTGGGTATGCCAGGGTTAGGGCAAAAGCGGTGGAGAATGTCATACTGAAAATCATAAATTGGCTTGTTAATGAACTTGATTGTGATAATTAGATTGTTATCCATATGTGTAAACTTTTGGTTGTCCCCACATACCAGTATATTTCGATATACTGACCGACGTTGAGTTTGTCTGCGTTTTAGGTACAAATGAAAAGAACAAACCTTAAAGTGACATATGTGGAATTAAATGAGAAATAATGTGAACATGAGGATTAGTTAGATTAGCATCTTCAGGGATAGAAGTTTAGAAATCCCAATTTTTCCAAGGTAAGAAAAGTTTTATTTTATACCAGTTTTCAGTTTGGTTGGTAAAGTTTATTAATTGTTATTGATTATTTGTCGAACCTTTGATCATGTTAATTGAATAATGGCTCTGACCTTCGGGTCTCCCTTAATTGGGGGTTATCGGGAGGCGGGGTTGTTGCACACTCCTTGTGCAATTTGGGCACAATTCAAGGTTGAAATTTCCTTTTTCCCTCATTTATATAAATGGAGGGGTGTTTGCACAAATAACCCACTTAAGCTAATAATTAAGGGCTAATAGTTCAAAATGAACTTTTATGAGAGATAATAATTATATAATGTTTATTTGGAGCTTTTTGGATAAATATATTAGCAATAATGTGTATTTGAGTTAATGTATGAGAACATTAACCTTAATTATTTCTCTCTCCTCAAAATATGATTTTAATTCATGAAAATATGTTATTTTGTTGAGAAATGATTATTGAAATCTTAATGTGTTTAATATCTCGAAATTTACTCACATGTTTCATAGAAAGAAGACTTTTCATATAATTCATTCATTCTAATATTTTAATATACACTTTAATGAGCAATATATTTATTAAGGGACAAATAATGAGTAAAATGAGAACATAATTGCATATCATAGTTCTAGACTTTAATATAAGCTTGTGGTTAAAATTTGGTGCCTTTTGGACTTCATTTGACCCATCAAATCCATTTTATAAGCTTTTAATAAAGAGTAACTTTAACATTTAATCGATTTCATTTAAATGACTCTGTAATGCTATGATTTGGTCGATTCATATGGCACGCGCCCCCGACCTAATCCAATGGCTCTGACTTAATCTATTTTCTTTATCTGATGGCGCTGACACCATCTTCAACCTCCGTCTGTTTGCGGGTCACGAAATAGTGGCAACCGCCGTGTACCTCGGACCCGTCCTCACACCCTCCTTCGTCATTTAGCGCAATTCTTCACCCTTTGAGTTCGGCTCTTCACGACGATTCGAATGAGCCCTAGCTCATTGTTTTCTTTGGTCTGGTTGTGAAACGCCCAACCTGGGCCTCCTCCTCCTCTCCGCCAAGGAGTTGCACATCAAACTTCGGCCTTTCCCCCGCCTATTTAAGGGCGTATAAAGCTTCCTCAGACTTCGATCCTTCCACCTCCTCAACCAATTTCTCCTCATTTTCCCCCGAAGACCCCGACCTACTCGGTCTTCTTCCCCGGTGACGGCGACCTCACCTTGACTCATGAAGCCATCTTAGTTCAATTGCTCGTGTAGTAATCATCCTTGACCCTGTTTCTTTCATTTCGGTGCACCTCTTCACCTCGTGACGCCCCCAAACGCCGGGTCCTATAGAGCGCCGACGAGCTCCACCACCACCATGCCCTTTTAGCGTTTCCTTGCTCTTCCACCCTCAACGAAACCTCCTTTCTCTGTGGTTTGCTTCCGTGTTCATGTTGGAGTCTTCAGAAGTATCTTTCCACCTTGTTTTCTTTGAGTTTGGTCCCCAACTTCCTTCTCCCTGTTCTGGTCCTGTTCCAGTGCTTTGAACATGCAACTTCTCTTCTAATGGATCATTGTGACGCGAGACCCTGGGGAACTCGTTCTCGATCTCTGGTGGCAACGGTAGTGCCTCAGTGCCCATCGGGACCAGGTTGTCGCGATCCCAGAGTGTTGCTCGAGCCATGGCTCAAAGCAGCAACATACCTGGAGGTGGGTTGACCTCGGAGTCCCTACACTACCAATTTGGTTATCTCAATCGCCAGGGGTATTTTTGGTATTTTGCCTCTCTGTGTTGTGTTCACACAATAATCAATCGCAATGTTCTAAAGTCTCTAGTGCCCTTTCCCTTTTAATCAAATTTTGTTTTGCAAGCAAGGGTATTTCAGTCTTTCTATCTTTGCTCCCTCGCCTTTGACCTAGGTCAGTGAGATTTGACATTCTGATGTGGCCAACTATGATTGGTCCGCGTCAGCGTGGGCCCGGCCTCAGTGGCCCAATCGCCCCTTATTTTGTTGATGTGGCTTTTCCCTGAATTCTAATTGGCTGAGATGATTTAATTCATAATAAATCATTCCCATGTCAAAAAAATTTGAATAAATAGTCAATGGAAATGATTTTTAACGTAGAATTCGATTTTATGGTTTTTGAGTCATGATTTGGATTCCTTTTTTGAAGATTGCTTTAAATGCCTTTTTAAGTGTATAAAATGATCTAAAATGTGTAATTAATTCATTTTAACTCCAATTTGTAAAATAAAATATGTTTTATTATTCAGGAGAATATGACTAATCGTTTAGACTAGGTTTTGAACCTTAAATCATGGTTTTGTAAAATTAGGGTTTTTCCTATGCTTTAAGCCTTATATATATTAATTCATGTATAATGTTTATAACTAGGGAAATATGGAATGGTGATACAATCAGATTGGTGAATGTGATGGTAATTAATTAAAACAGGTATGTGAAGCCTATTTTCATATGTGACATCGATGATGAATGTGAAATCTATGTGAATGATTATTGTGCAAACAATCCTAATCTCTCAGTTGGGTCTTTTTCAACCCCACAATCATTATTGTGCTAGCCTTTTTATTCTCCTAAATGAATGTTTGGCTCTTTTACTTCTTTGATGGATCAATTGCATTTGTGGCTCACTTATGTCAAATATTTAATCTTTCTATATCCTATGTTAGCTCCTTTATGTGGTTCATTCATGGGTTTTATTCCCAAATGCTATGATGCAAATGTTACTTTTATATCTCTCAATACTGCCAAGTTACTATTCAAGCATGATGTATTTTAGGCCAAATGACAATGTAGTGTACATGAGTACAAACCACCCATAGGGCACTGACGTTTTAGTCCTCCTGCCGGGCATTGGGATTTTAGTCCCCCTGCCATTTTATATATTAGGCACTGGGATTTTAGTCCCCCTGCCACTTTATTTAGGCACTGGGGTTTTAGTCCCCCTGCCACTTTATTTAGGCACTAGGGTTTTAGTCCCCCTGCCACTGGTGAGGTCCGGTAGGTGCCTCACCCTACATTGAGATGAGTTTGTGTCTTAATATATTCATGCTATGTGATTATTATTGTGGTGATTGATTATGACAGTTTTCTCTCTCTTATTCATATACTTGCCTCATTTCTTTTGAAATCTCTTATTGTAGAGAATCTTTTATATTGCAATGTTTTAAATTATTTAATTGTCCTATTTATCTTGAATAACACATACCTTTATCTTTCTCTTGTTGGATGACCCCAACCATCCATGCTAGGATCAGAGTGTGCATGGAAGCTTGGTGAACCTAAGGCTAAGGATAGGACAAGAAGAAAAGGAACATATAGCTTGCATGTTCATAGTTGCCTTTATATATTAAGTTGTTTTGTTTGGAGACAATATTGGCTTAGTCTAAGTCTTCCTCTACCTAGATCCTATGTTTTGTATAAAGTTGTACTTCCTTTGTGGAAATTTTTATAATGTACTCTTTATACATTTTGAATAAAGTCAAGTTTTATTTCTTCCGCTGCCACACATTTGATGTACTTGTTTATCATGTTTTATAGTAGAGACTTGGTCTTTACAGCATGGTATCAGAGCATAAAGGTAGTCGGATTCTTGACTAATTCAATTGTCTCCTAGTTAGAACCCTTATCTTGTATAGTTTCCCTATAGTATGTTTTTCACCTTAGAGTTGACCTATGATGAAAGTTTGATTTAGGATCATAATAATTTCATATTAAAAATAAAATTTGTCAACTTTTTGGTGAATTGTCTATTGAGAAGCTACTAGAGCAATACGTTGAAGTGATGGTGTCTAGAAAGGGTCAGAGCTTGGGGGCTGGCAATATTTTCCTCCACCCCACTAGCTTGGTAACAAGGACTCCTGAGCTCATATGACCTGGCCTGGCCTGATCTGATACAGACAGCTCGAAATAGTCTATCTTTGGGCATGTTTCCTAATTGTTAAATACCGTAGGAAAACCATAAGTGATGATTTGATCTCTTACACACACAAAAAAGTCATCCTTAAATGTCTTATACTCCTATGTTTAGGGTTTAGTGTACCCTATGTTACACCCTGAAGCTTGGTTAGTAAATCCTTTTAGTGTTGAGTTTTGTGTACCATTTTACCCTTAACTCAGTTTGACTTAGTTGACCCTTTTAAGGAGTGGAGTGAGGGTAATGGTGTTAGTACCCTATTTGGTTTTGCAAATCTGATTTCGAGGATGAAATCCCTTTTTAGGGGGATGGAATCCCAATTAAAAGCAAAATCAAATACCTTTGGAGTTAGAAACCCTATCTATGTGGACATATGTACATAATAACTTATGTGAACAAGAATTTACCAAACACATTATACTTGTAATTCAACTTGTTTGTTTATACTCACATGAATATGTAGTATGTCATATAGAGATAGTTCATATGCTTGAACCTTCACATATTATTGATTCACATAATAATGAGTTACTTATTGCTAATGGTGAATATACATAACGTTGACTATGCCACCCTAATGGTAAAATGTGTATGGATAGTGCACCCTAAGGATGCTTTAACATGTAATGATCATGTTGACCTAAACCCTAATAGGTAATCATCTAGCTTTGACAACATATACATATATATATCCTTAATGCCTTTCATGATACATTAGGGACATTAGTGTCATCATCACATAATATACCTTAATGTGTGTAAATGGATTATAGTCACTAAGTTATCAATATATGTATGGTATATCACCTTGTTCTCTAATTAACACCTCTTCATAACTTGATATATGAATTAATTCATTAATATTTAATGTGTTGCATCCTATTCATTAAAATGCATATAATGACTCAAACATGATAATGAATAATTGGATCCACATAAATATTCATAAAATGCCTAATGTGATGTAAAACATGTATAATTTATAATATGAAGTGTAATGGACGAAAATGATTAATGATGTCATTAATATGAGTATGAAAGATGATATGAAAATGTGCAATATGGACATTATTTGGAATTATTATAGGCTTAATAACTTGTTTGATAATATTAACTTTTTCTACAAAATAATTGAGATAATTCTACATGATAGTTTTAAGTGGATAATGGAAAATGAATTCATTTTATTAAGGCTTTTGCCCTAATACATTAATTAATGTTGAAATGGCTTAAAAAACCCTAATTGTGCTTAAAACCCTTGATGAGGGGAATACACATGATATAATATTGGGATGTAATTGTTTTGAATAAAATGTGGCACAAGTGATAGTATAATAAATATGATACCTCTTCATGATGGAGATTATGATAATAAGGCAAAAATGTTAATTTGAGTTTGATAAAAGGCTATAGGTTTGGTGGAAACCTTAGTAGCACCCGTCTTATGTAGATTTTGTGTTGTACCCTAGATTAAGGGTTATAACCTAGTGTTTAAGGTTGGGAAGTTGTACACTCACCCTCTCTTTCCTCTTGTTGTGATTTCGGGGACGAAATCCTCTTTAAGGGGTGGTGTGCTGTAACATACTGAATCCAGGGTCTTCCCTGCAATTTACCCACTTTTGAGCTTTTCTTGGCCTTCTAGTCCATTTGGACCTTTTTCATAAATTTCCCTTCTTTTATATTCTTTTTGGACTCCTTGAGCAATTTGAGCACAATTCAAGGTTGAAATTACCTTTTTCCCTCATTTATATAAATGGAGGGGTGTTTGCACAAATAACCCACTTAAGGTAATAATTAAGGGCTAATAGTGCAAAATGAACTTTTATGAGAGATAATAATTAGATAATGTTTATTTGGAGCTTTTTGAATAAATATATTAGCAATAATTTGTATTTGAGTTAATGTATGAGAACATTAACTTTAATTGTTTCTCTCTCCTCAAAATATGATTTTAATTCATGAAAATACGTTATTTTGTTGAGAAATGATTATTGAAATCTTAATGTGTTTAATACCTCGAAATTTACTCACATATTTCATAGAAAGAAGACTTTTCATATAATTCATTCATTCTAATATATTAATATACACTTTAATTAGCAATATATTTATTAAGGGACAAATAATGAGTAAAATGATAATGTAATTGCATAGCATTGTTCTAGACTTTAATATGAGCTTGTGGTTAAAATTTGGTGCCTTTTGGACTTCATTCGACCCTTCAAATCCATTTTATAAGCTTTTAATAAAGAGTAACTTTAACATTTAATCGATTTCATTTAAATGACTCTGTGACGCTATGATTTGGTCGATTCATATGTCATGCGCCCCCGACCCAATCCAACGGCTCTGACTTAATCTATTTTCTTTATCCGATGGCGATGACACCATCTTCAACCTCCTTTTGTTCGCGGGTCACTAAAAAGTGGCAACCGCCGTGTACCTCACACCCGTCCTCGCACTCTCCTTCGTCATTTTGTGCGATTTTTCTCCCTTTGAGTTGGACTCTTCACGACGATGCGAATGAGCCCTAGCTCATTGTCTTCTTTAGTCTGGTTGTGAAATGCCCAACCTGGGCTGCCTCCTCCTCTCTTCCAAAGAGTTGCAGAGCAAACTTCAGCCTTTCCCCCGCCTATTTAAGGGCGTCGAAAGCTTCCTCAGACTTTGAGCCTTCCACCTCCTCAACCAATTTCTCCTCATTTTCCCCCTAAGACACCAACTTACTCGGACTTCTTCGCCGGCGACGGCCACCTCACATTGACTCATGAAGCCATCTCAGTTCAATTGCCCGTGTAGTAAGCATCCTTGACCCTCTTTCTTTCATTCTAGTGAACCTCTTTGCCTCACGACACCCCCGAACGCCGGGTCCTATAGATTGCCGACGAGCTCCACCACCACCATGCCCTTTTAGCATTTCCTTGCTCCTATGTCCTCACCAAAACCTCCTTTCTCTACGGTTTGCTTCCGTGTTCGTGTTGGAGTCTTCAGAAGTATCTTTCCACCTTGTTTTCTTTGAGTTTGGTCCCCGACTTCCTTCTCCCTATTCCGGTCATGTTCCAGTGTTTTGAGCACACAACTTCTCTTATAATGGATCATTGTAACGCGAGACCCTGGGGAACTCGTTCTCGATCTCCGGTGGCAACGATAGTGCCTCAGTGGCCATCGGGACTAGGTTGTCACGATCCTAGAGTCCTGCTCGAGCCATGGCTCAAAGCAGCAACATACCTGGAGGTGGGTTGACCTCGGAGTCCCTACACTACCAATTTGGTTATCTCAATCGCCAGGGGTATTTTTGGTATTTTGCCTCTCTGTGTTGTGTTCACGCAATAATCAATCGCAATGTTCTAAAGTCTCTAGTGCCCTTTCCCTTTTAATCAAATTTATTTTGCAAGCAAGGGTATTTCAGTCTTTTCCATCTTTGCTCCCTCGCCTTTGACCTAGGTCAGCGAGAGTGGACCTTCTAATGTGGCCACTGTGATTGGTCTGCGTCAGCGTGGGCCCGGCCTCAGTGGCCCATTCGCCCCTTATTTTGCTGATGTAGCTTTTCCCTGAATTCTGATTGGCTGAGATGATTTAATTCATAATAAATCATTCCCATGTATGAAAAATTCGAATAAATAGTCAATGGAAATGATTTTTAACGTAGAATTCGATTTTATGGTTTTTGAGTCATCATTTGGATTCCTTTTTTGAAGTTTTCTTTGAATGCCTTTTTAAGTGTATAAAATGATCTAAAATGTGTAATTAATTCATTTTCACTCCAATTTGTAAAATAAAATATGTTTTATTATTCAAGAGAATATGACTAATCGTTTAGACTAGGTTTTGAACCTTAAATCATTGTTTTGTAAAATTAGGGTTTTTCCTATGCTATAAGCCTTATATATATTAATTCATGTGTAATGTTTATAACTAGGGAAATATGGAATGGTGATACAATCAGATTGGTGAATGTGATGGTATTTATTAAAATAGGTATGTGAAGCCTATTTTAGTATGTGACATCAATGATGAATGTGAAATCTATGTGAATGATTATTGTGCAAACAATCGTAATCTCTCAGTTGGGTCTTTTCCAACCCCACAATCATTATTGTGCTAGCCTTTTTATTCTCCTAAATGCATGTTTGACTCTTTTACTTCTTTGATGGATCAATTGCATTTGTGGCTCACTTATGTGAAATATTTAATCTTGCTATAGCCTATGTGGGCTCCTTTATGTTGTTCATTCATGGGTTTTATTCCCAAATGCTATGATGCAAATGTTACTTTTATATCTCTCAATACTGCCAAGTGACTATTTAAGCATGATGTATTTTAGGCCAAATGACAATGTAGTGTACATGAGTACAAACCACCCATAGGGCATTGAGGTTTTAGTCCTCCTGCCGGGCACTGGGGTTTTAGTCCCCCTGCCATTTTATATATTAGGCACTGGGGTTTTAGTCCCGCTGCCATTTTATTTAGGCACTGGGGTTTTAGTCCCCCTGCCACTGGTGAGGTCCGATAGGTGCCTCACCCTACATTGAGATGAGTTTGTGTCTTAATATATTCATGCTATGTGATTATTATTGTGGTGATTGATTATGGCAGTTTTCTCTCTCTTATTCATATACTTGCCTCATTTCTTTTGAAATCTCTTATTGTAGAGAATCTTTTATATTGCAATGCTTTAAATTATTTAATTGTCCTATTTATCTTGAATAAAACATACCTTTATCTTTCTCTTGCTGGATGACCCCAACCATCCAGGCTAGGATCAGAGTGCGCATGGAAGCTTGGTGAACCTAAGGCTAAGGATAGGACAAGAAGAAAAGGAACATATAGCTTGCATGTTCATAGTTGCCTTTATATATTAAGTTGTTTTGTTTGGAGATAATATTGGCTTAGTCTAAGTCTTCCTTTACCTAGATCCTATGTTTTGTTTAAAGTTGTACTTCCTTTGTGGAAATTTTTATAATGTACTCTTTATACATTTTGAATAAAGTCAAGTTTTATTTCTTCCGCTGCCACACATTTGATGTACATGTTTATCATGTTTTATAGTAGAGACTTGGTCTTTACAAACATAGAGCCATTTGATTTTAATTTTTGAAGGGCTTAGAAAAAAATTGGATGACTATTGTGATAAGAAGAAAATCATCCTAATAAAGCAAAGGGCTATAAATGATCCATCCTCTTCTTCTAGTGTGGAATCAAGTAGTGGTCTAGAAAATTATAGTACAACTTTATCATGAGGTTTTCCATGTGATGTAATTTGACCAAGTACCTCCCATTATATTTTAAAATTGGTTCACATTCAACCATTTTAACCTTGCTAGCTATAATATAATGACTAATTTCGTACTTATTTGTTCGTAAAAATTCCAATAATTTTTAGACTATTTTTAGGTGTTATATATTAATAGGAGTGTCTTTGGACAACCCATTTCACACTTGAGATATACAATTTACTTTCTACCAATTGATATTGGAACTCTAATTACTTTTCCAAACTACTCCAAATTAAGCAAAAACTAAGGCAATCTTTAATGTTATAGTGAACCACATCCAATATTCCCCAAACCTATGGTAAGTTAAAATTCATTTTTTATTAAACTAATACTTTATTTGTAGTTGTGGGAACCCAAATCGTTGTTGAAAAGATAAGCACAACCATGGAGGGATGCCCAAATGGAAAATCCAATAAGAAACAAACCTAATGACTATTGCCAATCAAATACCCCATATAAAGTGTATTATTAAAGTTTTCCAACTATTTCAGATAAGCAAATACATTAACACTAATAATATTCATTTATTACTAGGTAAGTGGACATCATTTACAATATTTTACAAGTCATAACCTATTTTATACAAAACTTGACCATATTTAGAATAGAGGCAATATATACATCAATGTATTAAAAATTGGAGTTTTTAATAAATAAATAGGAGAAAACCTCTACCCAGGATTGAAGTGTATAGGGAACACTCTAAAGACTGCAATCGAACAAAAATCACACCTCAGCTCACTATTTTGTCATAGAAGATGAGGCTTAATTAATGAAACATTAATTAAGGTATTATTATCATAATAAGGTTTAAATCTAGGAGTGGGGGACCAATATCCAAGAATGATTTAAAGCTCCTCTAAGTATATAATAATATGCAAGATCTACATATATGGAACTATGTCATAGAACAAAAAGGGTAACATCAAGATGAAATATATAGAAAAAGGTATAACATGTGAAGTACTAAGTAAAGGGGCTACAAAAATGAGATTACAAAGTGTGGTTTATTATATTATCATTCCCAGGAGAAATGGAATGTAACTTAGAAGTATCTAATTGATGTGGATTCCCTAATCCCACCATAAAGGATCTTGGAATTCTAACTACCACTTATATCTTGCAAAACCCTTAGTTACTGTCAGTACTGAAAGAAAGTGATTGTTAGCTTTAAACCTAAATAAATATCAAGTCCATCATGGGTACTCAGCCCATGACAACTCTACATATGACATGCACAATTTTACAATCATGCCATATCCTTCATATTTATATGGACACTCATAGCAGTAGGAGGTACAACCTTCATTGCACTAATATATATTACAAATTATTGTATGGCACTAAGGGATTATACCTTGTATAGATTCTTGTTAACTAGCATATGATTTGAAGGATAAGACTCTAAATAGCTTCTCATGATGTCTAGATCTCTATAGAGTTATTCATAGTACTTCCTTAACTTTTGAACACTCGATAAGTTCTACAACACATACCTACAACTATTGTTACTAGGTTAACTAATTAACTAGTCCAATCACTCATCTTTCATCAAGAAAATTAAATTTAAAATCCTACAATTGATTAAGAAAAATAACTTTTAATGATTCTAAAGTACTAACTTTAGTGCACTCTAATCATAAATATTCATCAATTTCCCATTTTAACCAATGAATAAATCATAAAATGTATTAGGCTATAAAACCATCACTAATTATTAAAATGTCATCATATGGCATCGATAATGAGTTTTGTATGTCTAATATGTTAGAGAAAAACTTTGAAAAAAAATTGTAGCATCGAGATGTAATTTCCATTTAAATAAAAAATAAATTTTAGTTATTTAGTAAGTGGAAAACTGAAAGTTTAGTTAACATTAATCTATTATTAAGAGGATGATCATTAATAAATCAGTTATATGAGACCCAAAAACAAGATAAGAACCATTTTTGGGTGATATATCATGCAAAATGAGTTTAGGAAACCATAGGTTTAAATACATCAAAAGAGCACTAAATAGAAGTTAAATCACTCACATTGGGGTGAAAAAATCTCTAGCTAGTGAAATCTCAAAAATGTTCTTAAAACCCAACACTAACTAAACAAAATTTTCAGCATCATGTAGGAAAATACAAGAACAGAGTAGGCAGTAGAAACAAAAAAAATCTCCTTATTTCCAATAACAAAAAGATTGTGTCACTAACTATGTAATGGAAAAAATGGTCTAACGAGTTTATACATGGTCCTAGATAAAGTCCAACAACTATAACTTGTTGCAACAGTACAACACTCCTAGTTGTACTGGGATGACGTTTGTAGCTCCTTGTCTTCACTACATACTGTAGCCCGATGTTGTCCTCCTAGCAGTAGACAGTATCCTCCTCGCCTCTATCGTAGTCCACACGAACCACCTAGAACTCATATCGTTGTACTAGAATAGATAGGAAGGAGTTGTCCCTCCCGTTGTTGTACTACTTACCAACTTACTCTCCCACAATTGTTCTCCCTCACTATCCCTCCCTTTATTGGGTAGGACATTCTCAGGCTCTCTATTGGTTACCACAACGAAAGAGGAAAAACATTTTCAGAGGCAATTGAGTTGTTTCTGAGAAGTCCCCAATACCTCTCTATTTATATGAGGGATTAGGATCATGCTTCTAAATTTGTGTAGTAGTGGAAGGGACCACAATAGCACAAAATTCGCAAATTGTAAATGGTGAATCCATTGGTTCGCTAAGCAAACCAGTTTGTTGGCATGCAAGCTAATCAGTTCGCTCAACAAGCCGATCATTTTACCATGTTTCCCAATTGTATATGAATTGGAAATTCAAATACAATTAATGTACAACATGAATTCAGCACTAATTCTTGATGCAATCAAATTTCTTCAGGAACCAGGCATCTCGCTCAACCAAACAGTCGGTTGGCGACTGGAGCCAGTCGGTTAACTATGTGAGTCGGTCAGTTCGCTCCGCAGTTCAAGAAGAACTCAGTCAATTCAATTTCTAATCAACCTGACACTCCAACCAGTCATTTCATCACATTAGTCGATTGGTTGGGAGTTGAGTCAGTTGATAAGTTGCTAAAATTGAGTACCCAAACACTTTGGTAACCAATTCAATTATCATCCATGACTAAACTCCTCTTCTAGGTTAATTCCAATTTGTGTGACCCTATAGGTCTCATATTATGTTGGTAGTGAATGTCCATAACTAGTATATGACATCATAAGAAAAGAGCGGTACCTAGTCACACATCAGTGCCACCCAAGTGAATTGGAAAGTTAGAGAAAAACTTCAACCTACAATCTGTGTAAGGTGTTATGGTGATTGTATAATTCAATTGTCTGTGATATCCGAAATGAACTCGAGGCATCAAATCATCATCCTCTCAATGTCCAATATGTGTTCCTTGAATCAGAGCAGATTGAATGAGATACATGTGATCTCAATATCATATATTGATTCACATGGGCATGTACATGCTTTTCTCAGTCTTTCTTATAAAGTGGCTAGAATATCAAACTCTAGTAGAAGTGAGAAAATCCCATTTACATGACTCATAGTCATCCCCATGTGTCATAGTGTACTCAATCATCACCTCTATGGAAACCCTTATTCAAGATCATGTCAGATGATGTCAAAGCACACTAATCGACATGTGATGAATGTAGTGATTTTAGGTCTAAGAATCACAATCACAACCTTCACTATGAGATATGACTATGACCACCATTTATAGTTTCCATGTGTCACTCTCATGGTGGGTTTTTCTGATACATTGTTATCCAACAAGTATCTATGTGCTTGGTTTGATATCATATATCATGACTGATGAGATTTTATCATCAACCAAAACACACTCTTGTCTTATGTGTTACTTTTGTCTATCAACCATCAACTGTAACATCTGAATAGGGATGTGATAAGAATGTACATACTCTTAACATCTATATGATCTCATTGTTCAAGTCACATACTTGAAGACATATGTCATTGAGTAATACCATTATTTAGACTTTCATTATGTTTCCTTATCATCTCATAACTACGTGAAATAGAATGAATTAGAAGATTGCCTTTATTATTAATAAAATCATTTATGTAATATGCCATAAAAAAATATGTTATTTTATATTCATTGCCTAACCAGTAGTTCCATTTTTATCATAGTATCTCTAGTGTGTCATTAATAGATGGAGCATCTTTAAGTTCATCCATATGAACTTTAGATCCTATTGTACCCTCTCCTGTGTTCATATAACCAATGTACTCAGCTTCTATTTGTAGAATTGAATTAATGGTTTGTAGTTTGGAACTCTTCCAACTCACAACTATTTTATTAAAATTAAACATATTTTATACTACGATCACTTTCTATCATTTTGTAAGCTTGCATCAGTGTAACCCTTTACACCCAACTCTTTCTTGTTCCTATATTCTAGGAACTTATCCTTTAGCACTTCTCAAGCTCTAATGGATATCTTTTATGACATTCCAATGATCCTCATTAGAAGATAATACCATCTTATCATTTGTAGTAGATACAAGACTACGGGATGAGTACATTTTTGTAGCATACATGATTAGATTCAATTGCTAGTGCATATGGCATATTCCTGATGTCTTTCCATTCTTTATAAGAATTGGAACATAGCATTCATGGGAGACTAATCCCATATAAAATGGATAGATTCTTTCTCAAGAATCCTTCATGCTAAACTCTTTTAGCATCTTACTATTTTATGTTTTCACTTTAGGTCATGAAACTTTCAAGAACTATCTCTACAGACCTCAATACCTATCGCATTGGATGTTTCACCGAATCCTTCATTGTTGAAGTTGTTTTCCATGCCAGGTCTTAATGTTTACAATATTGAAATGTTATTCCCCATCAATATGTGTAATATTTATATATGATCCCACCACATCTTTTGTAATCACAGATTTTATTTTCATCTTATCACAAGTCAAACTCTTTGACTATCTTGTCAAGACCAAAGATCCCATCTCTCAGATGCTTGCTTCAATCTCTCAGATTGAACTTTGTATCTCATAGACTTTATTTTCATTCAAAATGTTACAAAACCTTTAGGATGTGTCATGTACACATCCTTTCATGTATTCCTTTTAAGGAATGCAATTTTAAGCTTCATATGCCAAACCTCATAGTCTATACTAGCTATTACAACAAGAATGACAATTAGTGAAGGAATATCTTCATGTTCAACAATTTGAACTAATTCTAAAACCTTTGCATCCAATCTATTCTTTTAGGTTATCCATGTTGGTCTTTGAAATGAAAACCCTACTTCACCCGTTAGGTTTTACTCCTTTAGGTGGTACTACCAAGGTCATACCTTGTTAGTGAACGTTGAATCAATAATGGCTTTAAGCCATTTCTCAGATTCTAGATCTCAATAGCTTCTATATGATTTGTTGACTCATCACCTTATGACCAACCTTTCTAAGTTGTTGGATTCACAATCTTTCAATCTTAGATGTGTTCTACTAGATCTTTTGAGGTTCTATATTACATAAGAAATTTGAGATTCCACAACAATTTATGATTTCCCAATTGTTCCCATTATACATCCTTATTGATCGCAAACCTTTTGAGTTATAATTTAACTCTCACTTATTCTTTTGGAACTCAATTATTCTAGAAAAAAACATTTTATTGTCTGATTAGGATTAAAGTAGCATTCAAAAATCATGGTTTTTGGGTTAACCTTTCAAGAAACTTCTTTGTTTATAAAAGTTTCAATCCTTAATACATATCAGGACATTCCCATAGCATATATCATATGTTGTCTTTTAAACCATTGTAGGAGGTACATTGTTTTAGTATAAAGTATGTATCTATGAGGAAATTAGAAGATTAGATTAAATGATAATCACGTCATAATCCATCAGAATGTAATTCCTTCTTTCTGATACATCATCATATTTCAGGTGGATTTGATTTGTGATACATCATCATGGTCCTTCCAGAAGGTTCTCAAAATTGTAAAGTATTTCTGCATTTGATCATATTAAAGTTTCTTAATAATTTTATCAAAGTTATACTTCATTTGTAATGTTCTTGAATAATAGAAGAGATTCATGTTTGTATTTCACCATATACAAACCCTATATCAACTAACATCATCATTGAATATAATGAAGTACAAACAACTAGATATTGCATCTATTCTAAAAGATCTTTATACATCCATATGTATAAGAACAAATAGAATGCTTGCTCTCTCCACTACACCTAGTGAGAGATGGTTTGTCATATTTCTCATAAATAAGACTTGCATGTCTCTTATTGATTCAATGACCAAAAGATTTTAGATTAACATCAATATGGATTCTACTAGTGCATTTCTCATATATGTGCTCTGCATAACAATGCTATACATATTGTTTGCGTTATCAATAATAAAATATTGGTATTTATGTTATTAATATTCATATATAGATCCTTTCATATAAATAAATCTAGATGTTAGGTCATTGCCATACAAGATCATATCTTTGAAATAGAAATATTAACAACTCTTTAATTATTTATCACCCTAGTCATACAATATACATAAAGTAAAATGCTTCTATTTTGGCATAATCAAATAGTAGTTCAACTGACTCTATTACATGACCAATGGGCTAAGATAAATTCTAAATGTAGACTAAAGCTGTAACAACTCTTTCCCCGCACACTCTACTCTTACCCTTTCATAAAGGCTTTACTTCTTATTAGTTCTAAGCAAATCAACATATGTCAGATCTACATCTGGTATCACATACCAAGATGAAGAAGTATTCAAATTTATCTTATGATGTTTATGCCCAAAGTACAGGTCTGTTCCCCTTCATTCTTCTTCTTTAATTCCTCCAGGAAGAGAGGGAAATTCCTTTTCCAATGTCCAATGTGGTGATAGTGGTGACAATTGCCTCCCTTCTTTACTACTCTCGTTGCCTTGAGTATAGAAGAGTTAGGCTTCTTTCCAACTTTAGAACTCTTCTTAGCTTTGCCTTTTCCTTTAAGCATTCCTTTTGTCTTGTTGATCATCATCACAAACTTGGGTTTGTCTTTCTTCATTTGTACCTTAACTTTTCTTAACATGCCTAATAACTCTTGTCAACGACTTGTCAAATTCATTCATGTTGTAGTTCATGACAAACTAATTGTACAATTGTAGAAGAGACTACGAAATCACATCACTGACCAACTCTTAACCAAAGGGAAACCCTAGTATATATAGGTTCTTCACATACCCAATGAGATTGAGCATGTGAGGACCTACTAGATCTCCTTCTCCCATGTTACATTTTAACAATGCCTTGGAGACATCAAATCTCTCATGTCTTGCCTGATTTTTGAACATGTTCTTGAGATGTGTGACCATATCCATCACATATATGTTCTCATGCTGCCTTTGCAACTTAGAGTTCGTGGAGCATAGCATCATACACTTGACATCAATGACATCTTTAGTATTCTTCTTGTAAGCATCCCTACCAACCTTAGTGCATTGGGAGGGGGTTCGTGTAACGTCCTAGGATTTGAGGCCTTGGATAAGATGATCTTAAAAGGAATGATTGGACTACCCATATCACCAAGGTGCACCTCCTTTTCCAGGAGCCCATCACTAAATAACTCCATAGGTAAGCATGCCCAACTTGGAGTAGTGCTAGGATGGGTGACCGGTCGGGAAGTTGATCCTGGCTTGCACGTGAGTGTGGTCAAAGTGCCTTGTTAAGGCTAGTGGTGGTTTGTGGGGCCAGTCATCATTCCTAAAACTCTACTAGAGTCTTGGGCAGTGGGCCCAGGTGTTACAAATGGTATCAGAGCCATGACCCCTCTAATAGGTGGGGCCCACATGGGCATGTGGCATGCCAGTCTTGAGCCGTGCGGTGCAGGCATGTAGGAAAGGGTTGTCCATGGTTGATGTAGCCACCCTTGCGCTAGCATTCCATGATCGGGAGTTGGATGTCTATGGGCCATTGCGGGTCTACACTGAAATGGGGTCAGATTATGAGGCAATATAGTTGAGACTTGACGGGGATGTCAAGAGTCTAAGTGAGGGAGATTGTAACGTCCTAGGATTTGAGACCTTGGATAAAATGATCTTAAAAGGAATTACTGGACTACCCATATCACCAAGGTGCACCTCCTTTTCCAGGAGCCCATGACTAAAGAACTCCATAGTTAAGCATGATCAACTTGGAGTAGTACTAGGATGGGTGACCAGTCCAGAAGTTGATCCTGGCTTGCACGTGAGCGTGGTCAAAGCACCTTGTTAAGGCTAGTGGTGGTCTGTGGGGCCAACCATCATTCCTGAAGCTCTACTAGAGTCTTGGGCGGTGGGCCCAGGCATTACAGTTCATCTAGATGTGGTGTCTCCAGGGAATAGAGCTTGCGTTGCTATGTGAGAATGATTCTTAGCATCCTAAACTAGTCATGGAAATTATTTGCATTTAACTTGTCCTTCTCAAAGACTGATCATAGTAAAAAGTTGTTGTTGTGTGTTGCCATTGGATTCTACAAAAGAATTTACAATTTTTTCAAAACTCAATTTTGATTTGATTTGATTAGAAATTGATGATATTAATTAGGTCTTTAATTAGCTATCACTCTCATTATTTTTATCAAATTGACAACCCTCAACTATTGATTAAGAAGATTGCAATGAACAATCATTTAATGAGCCAAGATCCAAAATAATTCACTTATTACCCGACCAACACCAGTGTCCCTAATCAATCATTATGGTAGGAATTGTTTGTAATTGCATATTATGAAATTATTGGATAGATGATATGATCAACTCTTTGTCATGGTGACTTGAATGCATCTGGTTCTTAATCTCATTAAAGTCACTCAGTTAAGCCCGACCCAAATGAGGACACAATAACAATGCACCTGCTTCGTAGGCCCACATTATTACCATCACACTTCCACACACACATACACACACACACACACATATATATATATATATATATATATATATATATATATATATATATATATATATATATATATATATATATATATGTATGTACAATCCAATCACCACATGCTAGTATATATCATACACATTCGATATCCCACAATGTAAACATCCAATATAAAACATTAGCAATCATTATGGCCATATCTATTGTAATTCCTTGGAGATACAAGGAATTACTACTACCTAGATCTACATGTCATGTATGAACCGATTATTTGTGTAGATCTGTGCTGGCCAATTCAGGTTGATTGGTTCAACCCTTGAACCGGTGGTCTCAACTCCTGGCCGGTTGGTTGGTCGTCAGAAATGATTGTCTGACCTCCTATCCAATTGATGTTTGGACACCTCCAAATAGTCGATTGGGACCACCAGCCAGTCAGTTCTCTCCTCCTATAATCTTCCCTTCTCAATCCTCCAGTCGATTGACTCGACAAGTGAAACGGTCAACTTTCCTGACTTCTATCATCATCTTCATCATTGTAAGAGAACAAACTATCCTACTGATATAAAATTTATTATATGATAAAGAGAAACCTCGAGTTACATTCGAGGGGAGCAAATGTACGAAAGAATAATACTTTTACATTTGGAAGAAGAAGATAGAGGCTCGGTACACAAAATGTGATAAAAAGGATTCCTATTCAATCACATATAGAGATTAGGGTTATTGGCCATAACCATGCTACGCATCCACCATCAAAACCAATTTTAGGGTGACACGTGTAAATTTCATATATATATATATATATCATATCATATATTTATATTAGTTTGGGATTGTATGTGGCCTTTAATCAAATGTGTACATTAATTATTTTAAATATTCACATCATATGAAATATATAAAAGCAATAAACCGAAATCCAATCACATCAATAAATCCCAAAACATAATAAATTAACGTGTCTCTAATACCACTATAGACAAATATATGCATAGAGTAGGCAGCGAAATCAAATATGTTTTGTCTTTATTTCCCATAACAGTAAGATCCTTAAAAAGTATGTAATCGAAATGATACTTTAATGAGTTCATATCTAGTCCTCGAGCAAGTCCAGTGACTATGACTCATTGTAGTAGTGCAACACTCCTAGTTGCACTGAGAAGGCAGACTACAGCCTAACATTGTCCTCCTAGTGGCAGACAACAACCTCTTTGCCTTTATAGTAGTCTACACAGACCACCTAGAACTCCTACTGTACTACTAGAACAAACAAGAAGTAGTTGTCCCTCCGGTTGGTGTGCTTGTCACCAACTTTCTCTCCCACAATTATTCTCCCATGCTATCCCTCACTTTATTGGGTAGGACTTGCCCGAGCTCTCTATTGGTTACCACAACTAGAGAGGAAAACAATCATCAGAGGTAATTGAGTTATTTCTGAGATGCCTCCAGTACCCCTCTATTTATAGAAGGGGTTAGGGTCAGGGTTCCCAGTCTGTGTGAGAGTGCAAGGGACCAGAATATCACAAAATTTGCAACCTACAAGTAGAGAATCAGTCGGTCAGCATGCAAGTCGTTCAGTTTGCTTAGCTAAATAGTCATTTCTCCATATTTCCCAATCGCATATGAATTGGCAGTTCAAATTAAATTAATGTAAAACATTATGTCAACACTAATCCTTGAGGCAATCAATTTTCTCCATGAGTGGGGTGCTCACCCAACCAAACAGTCGGTTGGCAACCCAAGATGGTCAGTTCACTATGTGAATCGGTCGATTTGCTCCCCAATTTAGACATAACTTAGCCAATTTAATTTCTAATCAACCTGACACTTCAACCAGTCATTTCATCACATGAGCCGATCGGTTGGGAGTCTAGTCAGTTGATGTGTTGCTCAAATTGAGTACCCAAACACTTTGGTAATCAATTAAATTATCATGAATGATTAAACTCCTCATCTAGGTAAATTCCTATGTGTGTGACCCTATAGGTCCCATATCACGTTGGCAATGAATGTCCTAACTATTTTATCACATAAAAAGAAAAGAATGGTGCCTAGTCACACATTAGTTCCACCCAAGTAAATGGAAAATTGGAGAACAACTTCAGCCTACAATCCATGTAAGGTGTTATAGTGATTATATAATTCCTTTGTCTCTGATATCCAGAATGAACTTGAAGCATGGAATCTTCATCCTCTCAATGTTCAATCCATGTTCCTTGAACCATAGTAGAGTGCCTGAGATATATGTGATCTCGATATCATATATTGATTCACATGTGCATGCACATGCTTTTCATAGTTTTGCTTATCAAGTGGCCAGGATACCACACTCCAGTAGGAGGGACAAATCCCAACTACATCACTCACAGTCATCCCATGTGTCACAGTGTACCCAATCATCACCTAATGGCAACCCTTATTCAAGATCACGTTGGTTGATGTCAAAGCACGCCAAATGCCATGTGATGAGTGTAGCGATTTTAGGTTTAATAATCACATTCCCAAACTTCACTATGAGATATGACTGTGTCAACCATTTATGGTTTCCATGTGTCACTCTCAAGGTGGGTCTATCTGATACACTATTCTCCAACAAGTATTTATGTACTTGGTTTGACTTCATATATCATGACTGATGAGATTATGTCATCAACCAAAACACACTCTAGTGTTATGTGTTATGTGTTATGTGTTATGTTGTCTATCAATGTTTCACAATAATATATGACTAGGCACATGATTAGAATGTACATACTCTTAACCTTGATCTCATTGTTCAAGTCATGTATTTGAAGACATATGTCATTGAGTAATATCATTATTTTGACTTTCATTATGTTTCCTCATTATCTTATAACTGGTGAAACAGATGGAATTAGAAGCTTGCCTTTATTATTAACCAAATCCTTTATATAATATGCCATCACAATCATCATATGATTGGCTCTCTGGGCATACATACCAACACATCGCCCCTAATAAATCCAAAGAAGAAGAAATTATAATAATTTGGAAAAATAACCAAGTTTTAATAAATGGATGTTGTATAACTTTGGCCAAGAGTATAGATAAGAAAGCAAATGGGCCAAAAGATGGGAAATTGAGTATAAATTTATCATCAGTTTCATTAAGGTTAGGATGATTATTCTTGGCTTTCATATTTAACAATCTATAAAATACTCAACATGCAAATAGATTTTGAGGTCTCTATGATGAATTCAAATTATATCCAACCGTAATGTAAAATTTTGATAGAGTAACTAATTAGTTTGATGAAAAATCAATTGCATGTCTGACATGTGGCCCATGTCAACCCACAATTCTGTGGAAATAATGAAAATTAGAATCCCAACCCACTTTATGATTTGTCAAAAAGTCAAATAACTAACATACATTATTGCATTTGGCCATGGTATCCACTTGACATAGGAACATGTCATCTACATATAATGCTTTTTGGATAAGTCCACCTGACTATTAAAATATTCATTTGATTGACTATACCACCCTACTTAAAAATCAATGATTAAGCACAAAATATTGCTATTGACTACAATGATTTATTGTTCACTTGACTAAACACTGAAAGTGATCAATTAGGGGTCCAACTCATCAATAATTTGTTAAAGAAGATTCAGAATAACATAACAATATAAAATGGCCAATGTCCCATTGAGACTTCTCTAAATTAAAGTTTTAATGAACCAAGTTAAAATTAGAAAATAAAAGCATGCCAAGTAGAGTCATGCAACTAAATTCAATACCATCATCATTCATCATTAACTAGAACCAAATATTGAAATAAAGGAAATCAGACATTATAAGAGGTAGAACTGGAAATACAATCACATACAAATCATTGAGAAATGTTGTATTATTCCACTTCCTTCATTTTACCTATTTCGTCCATGTTTTGTAGATTTACATCTTGTGAGAAGATTTCTATGGTGGTTGAAGGAAAATAGGATAAGTTTCTTTAATAGTGCTATTCTACTATCCATAATGAAGAAGTGGTGGGTGCTCTCATTTTGTAATGAGGGAAACATTATCTATGATATGGAAAGGAGGTTTGGTCTTATAACATAAATATACCCATATATGTTATTAGGCATCATTTTCATAAGAAACAAAATTTTATGTTAACAAGAACATATAGGAGATAAATAGATCATAGAATTACAATTCTTTATTATGACATACTATACATCTTTTCTTCTTTTCATAAGTTGTCTTACTGCTTCTTGCTGAATACATTACTACTATATATATATATATTACTGAAAATGAAAACTAATTTTGTTTACATATAAAGTTCCATATTTTAAATTATTCTCTATTGAACCCCATCTACATGTTTTAGACCTTTACTTCAACTTATTTCATGGCCATCTTTATCTTTGGTCTTTTATGATATAAAAATGTTATTTTTTAGTTTCATTTGTGGAATGTAACATCCCTAGAATTATAGTCTAGAATCAATAGAACCACTACTGCTAATTTAGAAATACAATTTTCTTCTAATGATGTAAAATCTTATAGCAATCTTGGAAAATGATGATTCAAGAATTTATCATAGCTTAATAATACAAAAAACCTAGTCTTAATTATGCAATTATGAGTATCTAGGATTTAAACAAAAAAATTACCCCCACATATGTAGATAAATGTTCACTTGATTTTTATAAGATGTATATAATAGGATTTAGAGCTCCACTCAAAATTTTGTAATGTAAATACCTTTTAATAAATGTTAATACATTAATTACCCTAGTTAACCCAATACTTTAAATTACATAATATGTAGCTCAAATATAAAATATAGCTAGATATTTAGGTTTCTCATGGTCGAATTAGGTAAGGTAAACAAATTTCATCAAGTTGGGATAATCCTTGCTAAGATAATAAACATTAGGAGGAAATGGTGAAATTTGGATACATTTCCACCTTGTTCATTAATCTATATGCCTGATTAATATGGATGTACCTAAGTTTACCAATTTTCCTATGGTTTAGTAGCGTCACATATAGGCTGAGCCTAGCTAATATCATGGGTTATTTTAGAACCATTGGATCACAATTTGATGGAGAAGACTTTGTCTTCTTCCTCCCGCACTGATGAGCTACTTTAGCAAGAAATGGAACTTGCTGAGTCTATCTCCCTCCACACTCCATGATTCCAACAATCCTTGCAACCACTTCGTTAACGAGGCCGATCGGAGTTCAGGTGAGGTAGTCTCTGCCCCCACTCGGCCACACTACATTGAACCACTGCAATGGATTCCAGAACGAATCTACAACATCAAAAAGACGTCCTACCACTTCTAATTTGTATTCAAGGCCATCCAAGGAGTCGCAATAGACTCAAGTTTCCTACCCATCAATGGTGTTTGAGCTGCTTCAGATTCATTTAGTACGGTGTGGCATAAAGTCTAAGATTCAGTTTGTAACTATTTGGTACAATTGTATCTTTATAGATATTCATTGTTGAAAACTACTAGAGGGGGGGTGAATAGAGTTTTAAATAATTTTAAACAATTATTTAACTCAAACAACCAATCACAAAAATATTGGACAAGGGGACAAGGATTTAGAGTGGTTCCTACCTTAGCAAATACTAAGGTAGTCAGTCCACTACCCGGTTGCTTACCCAACCGGGATTTGGAAAGAATTTAATTTTATTACCTCGCAAGGACTTTACATAAAATTACAATTCTCTCCCTAAACCCTTCAAGCAGCCTTCACCTCGAAGTAATCGCACCAACCTTGAAGCAGCCTTCACCTAGAAGCATTTGCACCAACCTTGAAGCAGCCTTCCTCCTGAAGTAGCTTCCCGTTGCAATAACCTTCTTGAAGTAGCTTCCCATTGCAATAGCCTTCTTGAAGTAGCTTTAAGTCCACCTTCTCCCCAGAGAAGAACCTTCTCCAATTCGCAGCCTCCAACCCTAGGAGTAGCAAGGAGAATACAAAAGATACAAAGGAACAAGAAAGAAAACAGAAATTACAATACCACTTGTAGCTCAAGGCTTGATTTCCTATATCAAGCGTTTTGATCTCCTAACCAATGTATGTAGAAGTGTAAGTGTTGTGGATAGGAGATACTAGCCTATAGGACACGAAGTTGGAGCAATGGGAATGAATAGACAATGTAGGAAGTGCTCTATTGCTCGAAACAAATTACCAATGAGTATTCAATCTCAAGTGTAGCATATGTGTAGCTTGGGTATGTTTAGGTGTCCTAAGGCATGTCCTATTTATAGGAATGACCTACAAGTGCTTAAGGACATTCTAGACACTTTCTAGGGGGTTCTTAGTGCTCAACTAGTCATTATGTGTCCACTAATTGCATTTGCAACGGCTAATTAATTGACCCTGAAAAGTGCAGATAGAACTTTTCTCGATCGACAATTTGTCGACCGAGAGTCCTTCTCGGTCGAAGATTTGTCGACCGAGGGACCTCCTGGAGCAAGTGTTTACAACGTTCATTTCCAACTCCCAACCACTTTGTCTGCTGGGTCTAACGGCTACTAGGGTCTATTCTCGATCGAAGATTTTGTCGACCGAGAGTTTCTCGGTCGAAGATTTGTCGACCGATATTTTCTCGATCGACGATTTGTCAACCGAGAATATTACTGACTCAATGTATTCATTTACTAAGTGTGTGTATCAATGTGCAATTGTGATACTATCTTGGGGAATGGCCTATCTAAGTGTTGTGAGTGGATAGGGAAGATCTAAACGCTTGATTTTACATGATATCTAATTACTTGTACATTATATACTTGTACAAGCATTTACATTTGATTACAATCATGAAAATACAGCGATTTTATCAAATTGTTTCTTCCAAGTCTTTGTTATCCACCACCTTATATGCTTGTTCCTGAAATACTCAAATAGCACGTTAAAACCACAAGAATGAAATGTTTGTCATTATCAAAACAAAAGGGATTATGCTAATGTCAATTTAGCCAACAATCTCCCCCTTTTTGAAGATGACAAACATTTCCTAAATATAAAATAAATAAATATAAATCATGTGAGTTTCATACCTGAAGATTACCTTTTGTAGCCATTCTTGTTTTGCAAGTGGATGTTGGCCGAGATATTATGAAACTCATATTTTTATTTTATGTTTTTGATTTTATATTATTTCTCCCCCTTTGTCATTTCAAAAAGATATCCAATATAATAGATTTTATTTCTCCCCCTTAATTTTATGCTATGATCCCCCTTAAAGAGATATTCAATCAGAAAACAAGGGATTAAAGCAAAGCAATGATTGTTAAATTTAGCCATAATTTATTTCTCACTCATTTGCAATGTATGTTAAGCCTTGAAATGATATGAGTTCCTTTTAGGTTCACGGCATTTGTGTATTGATTTCTCATCCATTTTACAAGGGATGTTAAGCCCTAAAAATGAAATGAGAATTCTTTAATCTTAGAGTACATAAAAATTTCTCTAGCCAAATGCACGGGATGTTAACCCCTAATTTGTCTAGAGAATTCCTTTAAGAACAAGATATATCATTTTATGAAATTTGTTGATTTCTTCATAACCAAGAGTAAAAATACTAAGGTCATAATAGGCTTCAAATGATGTTTACAATATTTTTGTATGCTTCTTAATCAAATAATCAAATTTGTTTTTATGAGCTCCCCCTTAATCTTACAATTTAAGGCTTCTAAGGTCACAAATGATTTTAAATTTTGATTTTGACCTTTATCAAACGTATACTAAGATTAAGTACAATAAAATGATGTCAATATAAGCATTTTGTCAAAGCTTATTTTAGGTCGCCCTTGACTACGACCATAGCGCCCCTTGGTCAATTTTAATTTCAACCAAGAGGCAAATTCTGCAGATTTCCAATTTAAACATTCATATGTGAAGTATAATTTCTGCAGATAGCTTTAAATAAATATCTATTTGAAGCATATTAAGATATACCTATTATGAAGACTTAATATGGGCATCATAGTGAAGTCTTTGTCCTTGATTTTTCTAGAACGCATGTTTTACATTCATTGTTTATTATGTCAAGATGCTTTTATGCTAATGGCATTTTCAATTTATCTGAATCTCAATGATCAAGAATAATATCCATTCATGGTTTGTATATATGAATCAAAGATTATTTTAGACAAACCAATGAAACATAATGATCATGATGAAGCATATCCATGGTGTAATGATAGAACAATTAAAGCATATGATCAGCATATAAATGCAATAGTTATGATCATTTAAAACAAATTTCAATACACACATGGTTCATGTATAGATATTCCAAGGGTTACCATGAAAACATTAATTTTCCCTTAACTTAAATCAAATATGATTCATAGATAAAAATGATCTCGTATAAGTGTTCCAAAGATGATTTCCATAATTTGTGCATGTAAAACAGTTATTAACAGCAAATAGATAGCACATTGATCCTTTGTAGAATTATTCAGCAGACTTATTTCAGACTGACATCAGTAACCTGCTCGGTCGATGATTTCTCGACCGACTGACTGCTCGGTCGAAGATTTCTCGACCGATCAGGTTTCTGTATTGTTTTCAGAACCATTTTCAGTAATTGTTTATAAGTAAATCATGAATGGTTATTTACTCAATTAAACAATTTGAAGACTCAGTTTAGTTGAGATAGACTTTATGAACATCAAAGGAACTTTTAGATCAAATCCCAACTAATTGTATCCAAGTCTTTATTTACAATTTAGCTATGAGTAAGGCAAAATTTTATTTTTGCAATTTGAAAGATTTTGTATATATCCAAGTTAGATTAATTTATTATCCCATTATGTTGAGTTGAGATAGACATAGAAATATGCAACTAAGGTCCTTGGTCATATCTCAACTTAATTCCGTTCATTTAGTTTGGAGGTTTTGGAACCCATACCAACTCAACATCCTTTTTATTGTATGGGCATGAAAAAGAGTAGTGTCCAAGACGTAAGCAATAATGGCAACATATAGAATCAACCTCAAGTCTTTTTCTATGGTTTTGTTCTAGGTTGTTCTTTGGTACAAATGTATTGGTTCCTTTAGGTACATATAGTGATTGATGTGCTTGTGTCTTTCTCCAACTAAGTTGTTGATAAGATTTCCCCTTAGGCTTGTAACCTAGTCCTCTTCTCCCAATTTGATGATAGGAATCATCCAATATTTTATCAAGGATTCCATTGTTTCTTAACCTACTAACTTCTTGGTGCAACTTAGCAATCTCATCCATTCTTTTCTTAATATCTAGTTTTGCTTGATCTAGATTAGATGATAAAGAATTCCTTTCTTTCACTATATTATCATAATCTATATGTGTACACAAGACAGGTTGTTTTTGAAGATCATTTAATTTTGCAAGTAATCCAACCTTTTCTTGAGATAGAAGATCATAATTTGTTTCTAGAGTAAAAATCTTCACATTACTACTACTTAGAGATGATTTCAAAGTATGATTTTCAGAAATAATGCTATCTTTTTCAAAACCAAGATCATTTAATTTAGCATATAAATCTTCATTTTCAGATGTGAGAGCAAGAAGTCTAGCATTTAATTCATCATTTTCTTTATTGGATTTCTTTAGTTTCTTCTTGCACTCAACATATTTATTATGTGTCTCTTCAAGACTAGCAACTAGTTCTTCTTTAGATAAATCAAAAAGACTTACCTCTTCTTCTTCTTCACTAGTTGTAGCAATAAGACAATCCTTGTGTTCATCTTCCTTCTTTGATCTCCATGGGCAGCTAGTTGTTGTGTGGCTTGGTCCTAAGCACCAATTGCAACATATTGTAGATTTGTTCAAGCTGTACCTTTTGTTGCGATTGTAATCACCATCACCCTCCATTCTTCAAGACCTGGTTAGGGTTCCTTGAAGCCTGCTCTGATACCAATTGAAAACTACTAGAGGGGGGGTGAATAGAGTTTTAAATAATTTTAAACAATTATTTAACTCAAACAACCAATCACAAAAATATTGGACAAGGGGACAAGGATTTAGAGTGGTTCCTACCTTAGCAAATACTAAGGCAGTCAGTCCACTACCCGGTTGCTTACCCAACCGGGATTTGGAAAGAATTTAATTTTATTACCTCGCAAGGACTCTACATAAAATTACAATTCTCTCCGTAAACCCTTCAAGCAGCCTTCACCTCGAAGTAATCGCACCAACCTTGAAGCAGCCTTCACCTAGAAGCATTTGCACCAACCTTGAAGCAGCCTTCCTCCTGAAGTAGCTTCCCGTTGCAATAACCTTCTTGAAGTAGCTTCCCGTTGCGATAGCCTTCTTGAAGTAGCTTGAAGTCCACCTTCTCCCCAGAGAAGAACCTTCTCCAATTCGCAGCCTCCAACCCTAGGAGTAGCAAGGAGAATACAAAAGATACAAAGGAACAAGAAAGAAAACAGAAATTACAATACCACTTGTAGCTCAAGGCTTGATTTCCTATATCAAGCATTTTTATCTCCTAACCAATGTATGTAGAAGTGTAAGTGTTGTGGATAGGAGATACTAGCCTATAAGACACGAAGTTGGAGAAATGGGAATGAATAGACAATGTAGGAATTGATCTATTGCTCGAAACAGATTGCCAATGAGTATTCAATCTCAAGTGTAGCATATGTGTAGCTTGGGTATGTTTAGGTGT
Organism: Alisma plantago-aquatica; assembly: GCA_963693085.1. NCBI lineage: Eukaryota > Viridiplantae > Streptophyta > Magnoliopsida > Alismatales > Alismataceae > Alisma > Alisma plantago-aquatica. Next base: position 713,350,893 of record OY856414.1, on the reverse strand, counting down.
CCTAAGGCATGTCCTATTTATAGGAATGACCTACAAGTGCTTAAGGACATTCTAGACACTTTCTAGGGGGTTCTTAGTGCTCAACTAGTCGTTATGTGTCCACTAATTGCATTTGCAACGGCTAATTAACTGACCCTGAAAAGTGCAGACAGAACTTTTCTCGATCGACAATTTGTCGACCGAGAGTCCTTCTCGGTCGAAGATTTGTCGACCGAGGGACCTCCTGGAGCAAGTGTTTACAACGTTCATTTCCAACTCCCAACCACTTTGTCTGCTGGGTCTAACGGCTACTAGGGTCTATTCTCGATCGAAGATTTTGTCGACCGAGAGTTTCTCGGTCGAAGATTTGTCGACCGATATTTTCTCGATCGACGATTTGTCGACCGAGAATATTACTGACTCAATGTATTCATTTACTAAGTGTGTGTATCAATGTGCAATTGTGATACTATCTTGGGGAATGGCCTATCTAAGTGTTGTGAGTGGATAGAGAAGATCTAAAAGCTTGATTTTACATGATATCTAATTACTTGTACATTATATACTTGTACAAGCATTTACATTTGATTACAATCATGAAAATAAAGCGATTTTATCAAATTGTTTCTTCCAAGTCTTTGTTATCCACCACCTTATATGCTTGTTCCTGAAATACTCAAATAGCACGTTAAAACCACAAGAATGAAATGTTTGTCATTATCAAAACAAAAGGGATTATGCTAATGTCAATTTAGCCAACAATTGTGTTCCATGAGAAGAACGTGATGTATAGAGGCGTTTCCAACTGTGACTACACCTGACCGCGTTGGTTTTAGACGCATGAATTTTGAAGAAAAAAGTAATGTTTGGAGAAAAATGAAATCGACCAATTGCATCGTGTTATTCCCAACCAATTAAAATGATTTGCTGCAAACAAAACATTCTAAGTTAATGAAAATCAACTGCTCCCCACAAAATAGGTCCTTAATGGAAAAAAAATAAGGCCATATCAGGATTTTTTACATTATGTAAGCTGTGATTTCCATCACCTTAAGAAAATGATTTAATTGATTCTTCACTTTTCGTTACCCAGACTCTATCCAATCTTGGAAAATTCATAGAAATTTCTATGGGGCTCAGATGAGAACGACTTATACATGAAAGTTAAATGAATTTTTTAGATCTATTGAATGGTCAAAGTTCAAACTCACATTCTTAACCTAAATTATATGTTTTATTGATGCCCTAAAACCTAGTTTTAGTCATGATATTAATGCAGTCAACTATTGAACATAACAATTAGAGTTGATCATGATTCAAGCTACAATTAGCATACCTCCAAAGGATCAGGTGAGTGGGTCATACAAAGTTAGTTTTAATTTAGGGTTCAAGTTTTATATTATTTTCCTATTTATTCATATGCCTCATTCAAAGTACAAGTACATCAATACTAAATATTGCTGTGGAAAATGATGCACATACTAAGAATTAAGTTTTTCTACTATTTTGATGTTTAGGTTTTAAAGTTGAACATTATGTATTATTGTCATGCTAATGAATCATGAAATCAAGACAATCATGTTTAATGAACTAATAAATTAGGTTATGTTAATATAGTCCTATCAATCATGTTTAAGTGATCCTTAACCATCCTTAAGAGAGACCCTTCACCATCTATATGAACTATGTGGGGGTCTTATGTGATCCCTAACTGACCTTATGAGATCTATATGAGCATTATGTGAGTTTTAACTGACCTTATGTGATCATTAATCGTCCTTATTTGAGCCTTAATCGGCCTTATAAGCATTGTGGTGCATTTAGGAGAGTGACTATATTAACTGAAGACAAAATACATTTTCATGTAATCATGGCAATTTACTTATGATTCCATGTGATCACGGTAAACAAGTTAATTCTTATGTTTTAAGTTATTTTTATGTCATTTTAAGTATAGTTTATTTTCATGTATAACTACTCAGTGCCACTCACATGTTTTTTCTTTGCATGGATGGGGAGGAGATGTCCGAAGACGAGGAGATGAAGAAGTTTTTGAACCGAAGACAACAGATCAAGTACAATGAGGATCCAGTGAAAGAATAAGAGTGCCTTGGTAGGGAGCCATTATCCACCTCAGTTTTTTTAAAGATTTAGTTGTCTATGTTTACATTTTTGAGACATAACATAAGTTGTATTAAGTTTCCTTTTCATGTGAACTATTGAAAATGAGAAATGAAATGTGTTACTATAATAGTTAGATTTGAATTCTTCTAATGCAAGATATTCAAGAATTTTGATACCAAACCAATGTTATGAGTTATGAACCGATGTTTCTTCTCATTTGTATGTGCAAAAATTTGGGGTGTTACGACTTGGTATCAGAGAAAAATGATAGTTGGCCACCAGACACTTTCAAAATTCTCAATTATTTTTACGTCCCTTTAGGTCCACTTGGTTAAAAATTAGATTGGAGAAACGTGTACAATAATGTTAGAAAGTATATCCAAGTTAAATGAGGAATGGATAAAGATATCAACTGTGATTAGGAATCCAAGTGTAGAGGTTTGCAAATGCTAGGCTATGTATTAGAGTTATAATTCCATCTAATTTTGAACTTATAAATTAACCATTGCATGGGGCTTTTCTTCTCTTTTCTCAATGGTTTGGCCAACCGAATAAGAGGTGTAGAGGTTATGTTATGATCAAAGAGACTAGTTGCACATCTCTTCCATTCATACTAGTACATGTGGTATGGGACATGTGTATTATTGTGGTGGGGTAGAGCAGCATCATAAGATCTCACATCATTAGTTGTGTGCCAAATCAACACATTGTTGGATCTATGGATGATGAGCTCTAGAAGGGGGGTGTTGAATAGAGTTAAAAACACTTCAACCAAATTCATTAGACCTTAAAATTATATCAAGAGATAAGGTTTCTAATATGAAATTTGAGTACAATTAAACATACATAGCAAGGATGAGAGAGATTAAATAAGATCAAGAACAAGCAATGTATCGTGGTTCTAAAATCCAAACAAGGAGAGTGTACATCCAATACCTAGAGAGGACAACTTCTAGGTTTTTTCAACCATTACACCTTCCTTATATTCCATTATAAGAGATACAATATGACCTTCCTTTTCCATGACAATTATACCCAACCTTCCCTTTGAGGACAAGGGAGCTAATAACTTCACAAAGGACTTACAAATCCATGACCAAGAGTCTTCTACCTCACCAAGGACTTACCCACTTTTGCAATGAGTCTTCCACCTTCACCAAGGACTTACCCACTCTTGCAACAAGTCTTCTGCCTTGAAAGAATTACCCACTCTTGACTTGGATCTTCCACTTTTGATTTCACCTTCACTGAGGAGAAGCTTTCACAAAGGGACTCCTTCCCTTCTTATTTTTCACCTTTCTTATCCAAGAGAGAGAATATTCATCTTCATGGTAGAAAGAGAGATATGGAGGTGGAGGAAGTGATATCCTCACAAGATATACATGTAGGACTAGCTCTCTTACAAATCCTACTCACTCTAATGGATGTAGAAATTGATTGAGATAAAGAGTAAAAGGAGGCTCTTAGAGGAACTCAACTACAATACAGGGACCTTCATAGTACTTGGCTAACCATGGGTTGAATACCAAGGGGTCCTATTTATAGTTGAGGACGTCTCCTAGATAGTAGAAGCACTTAAGGATGAATTCTAGTCATTTGGGGTGTTCCAACAGATATATTTTTGATTTTTGGAAACACTCTAACAACTAAAAATACTTTCTCTACACACTTTGTACAGTGCAGTCGGTCAAGTTTCAATAAAGGTAACTCAACGAATTGCACTATGCAACAAACTGATTTTGTGTTGTTGGTCAAGTTTTTCTTGGATGAAACTTAATCGATAGCTTAAAATAACTTTGTTTGTGCAGGGTGTTAATCGAGCTTGACCTGGGGCAAACTCAGGCGAATTTCGAAATTCTAAGGTGCATCCTATGCTTCGGTCAAGTTTCTAAGAGGGAAACTCATCCAAATAAGGTGCTTGTGATGCATTTTGGAATTTGTCATTGAAGTGCTTAAATGTTTGTTTTAAGTGCTCCTTATTTTTTTCTATTCTTAATTACAAGTCATATAATTATTATAAGTGAATTACAACATGATTTTAATAGAGATGCATCATATTCCACAAAAGTAAGCTTGCATTGATTTTGGCTTGTCTTTTGTCCAAGTTAGTATGTGCAAGTAAGGGCATTTATTGTATGTATATACCTAATTTCAAATCACTCAAGTAGAGGCATTAGACAAAAATAAGTGCAATGGTTAGTCATCATTAAAAGAAGGGTTTAGTCAACCAGTCTTGGAGTCAACACACATATCCCACGATGTCACAAAGATGGGTAATACAAAACACCAAAACTAGATAGTCACCTAAAACTAATACAATTAGTAAGTTAAACCCCTTTATTATGCCAAGATTAGTTGTTAAGTACATTTATGATGAATTCATGATGATCATAAAACTTAACAAGTGAAATTTCACAGTAGTAATGTTAACTAAGTGATTCTCTAATATAAATGAACACTTTAGTGCAGTGAGAACTTTGGTGCAATAAGCTCTTTGGAGCAATGAGAACTTTGGTGCAAGGTTATGTGGAGAACTTACCTTATTTGATTCACTTAACAATAACATTAAGCTAATGAAGAAGGTATGTTAACAATTTTTTTGTTTTTATGGTAGATGGTGAAGGTATGGTTTATTTTTCATTAATAACATTTACATGTGTTGATATTGTTAATCTTGATTGACATGACAAATTTATCCATGGTAATGCCATATAATGAACGTGTTAGTGAAAAATTATGTGTCATTATGAAAATACTAAGATTTTGGTGTACACATATATGAAACCATAAGGTGGGTAGTTCGGTGCTAGTGCAAGTAAATTTTGATGATGAAATTTCTTCAAGGTGGGGAGAATTGTAACATCCTTAGAATTATAATCTAGAAGAAATATAATCCAGTATCGATAAATTATGAATTTAATTTTCTTGTAATGATGTCAAACCATAGGATAAGTTTGACACATTATGAATCAAGCATTTACCACATCTTAATAATGCATAAAACCTAGTCTTAATTAAATAATTATTACTATCTAGGATTTAAATAGAACTTTAACCCCATATGTAATAAATTGTTCCCTCCATTTTTAGAAAAGGTAAATAATAGGATATTAGAGATCCTTTAAAGTTTTGGTGATGTAAATCCCTTTTAATAAATTTTAGTGCCTTAATTACCCTAATGGCCCAATACTTCAAATTACATAATTTGATAGCTCTAACCTGAATTCTAACTAGATATTTGTGTTGCTCATGGTCCAATTAGGTAAGTGGTGAATTTCATTAAGTTGGGATAATCCAATATAAGATAATGAACGTTAGGAGGAAATGGTGAAATTTGCATAAATTTGTACCTAGTTCATTAATCTACACACCTGATTAACATTGATGTACCTACGTGTACTATTTTTTCTATGGTTTAGCAGTGTTAGGCACAGGCTGAGCCTATCTCATATCACACATTTAGTTAGAACCATGTGATCATGATTTGTTTGAGAAAGGTTTGTCTTCTTCCTCCCAAACTACACGTGATGAGTTGTTGTAGAAAGCAACAAAGGTTTCCAAGTCTGTCACCCTCCACACTCCATGATTCCTAAAATTCATGAAACCACCTCACTAATGAGCCCGATTCAAGTCCAATGAGCCCCAACTTTCCCACTACCTCTCATCCTAGAAGAAACTCCCAAATCCCCCCTCTCCATGTGACATAGTTGCCACACACACTTGATTACATGACATCAAACCAACACAGATAGTGTTGGTATGTATGCCCAAAGAGGCAATCATATGATGACTATAATTGCATATCTTGTAAATTATTTGATTAATAATAAAGTCAATCTTCATCTATATGTTTGTAAAATTATGAGATAATGGTATAACATGATATATGTCTAAAGAATGATGATACTCGATGATGTATGTCTTCAGCTTAATGACCTGAATAGTGAGATCATATGTATGATAAGAGTACATAGATTCATGGTATATCCCAAGTCAGGTATTATTGTCGATGCTAATAGACAACAATAATACATAAGACTAGAGTGTGTGTTAATTGATGATAGAATCTCATTAGTCATGATATGTGATATCAAACAAAACACATAGGTACTTGTTAGAGAATAATGTATCGAACAGACCTTCTTTGAGAGTGATACATGGAAACCATTAAATGGTAGTCAAAATCAACTCTCATAGTGATAGTGGTGATAGTGGTTCTTAGACCTGAGTCACTACACACATTACATGTTGTTCAAGGAACTTTGACATCATCCAACACGATCTTGAATAAGGGTTACCATAAACGTGGTGCTTGGATATGTTGTGGCACATAGGGATTGATTGTGAGTGATGTAGATGGTATTTGTCCCTCCCGCTAGAGTTGATATCCTGGCCACTTGATCAGTGAGACTGAGAAAAATATGTCCATACTCATTTGAATCAATATACGCTATGTGATCTTACATGCATCTCAGGCAGTCTGCTCTAGATCAAGGAACATAGATTGAATATTAAGATGATGATTATTCCATGCCTTGAGATCAATCTATATATCACTGACAAAAGAACTATACGATCATGGTAACACTAATCATAGATGTAGGTTGAAGTTGGCCTCCAACTTTCCAATTACTTTCTTAGTAATGATGTGTTGTTAGATACAACGCTTTGTTTGTGGTGTAATTTCGTTATGGACATTCACTACCAACGTAATTTGGGAACCAAAGGGTCACCCTCATAGGATGCACATAGAATAGGAATTTAATCATGAAAAAGGTTTGATGTGATTACTGAAGCATTTAGATATTTAATTTATACAACATTGGTTGAAACTTGGCTGAATGTGAATGTGAATCGACCGACTCAAGTGTTGAGTCAACTGAGTTAAGTGTCGAGTCAATTTAAACAATACTGGATGAAGATTGGCTGAATTGGAATGTGAATCAGCCATTCAGAATGGGAACCAATCAGTTCAAAATGTGAACTGATCAGTTTAGAATGTGAATTACCCAATTGGATGATCAGTGAGACTGGATCAAGGATCAATGCTAACGTCATGTTGCACATTGATAATTGCATTGATAGCCAGTGAGTTTGTTAATAGGTAATCATTCAATTTAATGAATGGGTGTTAGTCAACTGACTCAAACGTCAACTCAATCAATTCTTGACCCAAAATAGCCAAAATTTGTAGAGCATCTGTCTCTTCGACTCCCAGTTGATCTAGAAACCCTGGCACTAATGCTCTTATAAATAAGGGAGGTAGTGAAGGTTTTTAAAAGACACAACTAATGTCGAAAAACATTATGTGAAAACTTGTCTTTTCTCACTCCCCTCATGTACTATTTCTCTCTCTATTATTACTCAAATGCCTCAAGTGAATATTAGTTTCATAGTAGGAATGTGTTGATGCTCTAATTTTATGAAATCAATTGCCAAGTTCTCAATGAGTGCCTTAAATTTGATCTTTCAATCTGAGTTTCATTCTTTAACAATTCACCACTATGCAACTTAAATTGAACTTGATTAATATGATCATTTTTCTCAATAATATTTTTCATGAGATAGAGAATCCAATTATATTTTAAATGGCTCAAAAATCTCCTCATTTGGACCACCAGATACAAAGTTATGAATTTTGGAAGGTTGGCTCAAACTATATTTGATTTATCAGATTTATTTTTCTTTTGAACCTTATTGGGCTAAATCTGTAGCATAATAGACATGTGTTTCCCATCTCTTCTACAATCAGTCCCGAGATTTGGATCATGATCTAATGGCCTAGGAGTCATCCTCTAGGTCCACACCACCACCAGCGCAAGGAGCAGTTCTCCTTCCTTTCTCCCTCCAATCGATGCCATTTATTGCTCATTTTCACCCAAATAAAACCACCAAACCCTTTGTCTGACACCTCCTTGATTTTCCCTCCCATTCCCTCTCAAATTTGCACCCTAAACAACCCTGTATCTCTTTTCTTCTGCACAAAACCCTAGTAGCTCCATGGCCACTGTGCCAAGGAGCACCTTCATCTAGACATGTATCAGCCTCCTCAGTGAGAAAGGAGATCAGATCTTAGTCTGAGCCTCCATGTCAAGCCTAGGTGGCACACTGGTTAGGAAGCTCAAGAACTGGTGGTTCGCTTGACATAACACTAATGAGCTAACTAGATCATGTCATTGTGCCTGTGCAGATGCGAGCTACGGGTGGGAGTGGCGATGACCGACGTCTGGGGTAGTGGGGGGTTGCAACGGTTGCCAGAGAAGTGGTCACTAGTGGGTAGTAGTGGGTGCGGACAAACCCAATTGAGCCTGTTGGCTGGCAACCCAAGATTGCAAGCTCCTTGAGAGTGGCAGATCATTAATCCAAGGACTCTTATGGGTCAATAAATGAATATGAGGTAACACCCCAAACCCTAAAATTTTAATGCAAGATTTCAAAAATTCATATCGCCGAACTCCTTGGGCCAAACCATGTGAAATTATATATCAAATTTATCAACTCGAAGAGACCTACACATTAAACATACTTGTTGACCTTGAATCTTCTTTTAATTCTCCCTTCATTCTATGTATTTGATCTTTGACCATTTTGACCATGACTAATGCATAATCATGATAAAATTGGGATCTTTTATGCACCCTTGCATCTCTAATCATCAAATCAGCATCTTTTATATAATGTCAATCTAATATGGGTCATAATCATTTATTTTACCTATAGTTGACTCTAATACTTAAATGTGTCTTGTTATGAGACTTTTAATTATGAAAATGGCTCTAATTGGTTAATATTGCTATCGAATGACACATATTTTAACCTCTCTATAAATAAGTAACATGTGGGCCCTTAATGAATCTTTTCACACAAGTGATATCTTTATAATCTTGTTTGGTCCTTATGTCATGAAATGCATGGATGTGACTCATGAATGACATTTAATGGTTATACTTTAATCAAATAATGGCTATGATCCCATTTGTTCTTCAAATCCTATTAGATCATTAATATCAGTATTACTGTGATGTGTGGTGAATTTGATGCCTATGTCCACCCTCTTTATCAATTATGGTGTTTGAAATCCTAGTTTACCTAATGGGACCTATGTGACTTGAATTTTGGTTGTGTACCATAATTCTTATGAGTATCCATTTTCCTTATCCTCCCTCTCTCAAATCAGGTATTTCTATATCCATCATGATATTTTGGATGTGGATGTCCCACCATAGTTTCATGTTGAACCTTAATGGCTTATGTAAAATATATTGAGGATAACATGTATGATTGAATGTTGGTCCCTCATGTTGATTTTTTTATTCCTTTACCCTAGGGGACATCCACCCTACTGTGAATGTGATTCTTATGCCCTATATTGCTGATATAAACTCATGTCTTTCCCTAAATCATGTCGTGATGGTTTCTAATCGTGGTTTCTCATTTTGAGTCTTTTGACCTTGAATTCTACATAAGTGGCACGAATCTTTTAATGACCACATAAAGTGAATGGAACGTCAAAATAACATGAAAATTGAACCACACCTATTTATGACCATTAAATTAGTAAAAGATCACTAGACATCTAATTAACCAACCTCAAACCTAACTTGGCCAAAACCCTAAAATGGAAGTAATTAGGGTTAATGATGACAATGTAATAGATGTATACAATCTTTTGCTTAATCATTTTTTGCTTATGGCTTGATTATCAAGGACATGTTAGGTTATGAAATCTCTCAATCAGGTACAGGCTTTAAATAATTATATGACTATGGGTTTCTTGCTTAAAATGTGATACATATGTATGTGTCTACTTGCTTAATTATTTCCATTTAGTATTCTAGTATTGTACTCAATGTTTATCTTGCTATCGTTGTTGTATAACTTGCAAACATAATAAAGAAACTCCACTATACAAACCTCATACACATGCCTAATGTTTTGGGGTAAGGACATAAGGTTGGGTGTCCTACTTGATTTATCAAGATAGGGTGGACATGTTGATAAGAGGGTTAGCTAATCTTGAGCACCCTCATAGACTCCTCCAGTGAGAAGTTTTCCATAATAGGTGTTATGAATACTTGATATGGATGAATGCATGAAATGATGGTATAATTGGATTGAAATGATATACAACATGGGCTCTCATATTTCTCAATACTTAACTTGTTTATTCTTGTTCGTCTACTTCTACAAATCTTTTCAAATTATGCAAAGCTTATGTATATGTATCTTTTAGCTCTATAATCGACACCTCGTGTGTTGACCCACATTGTTTCACAAATTGAATAGGTTTAGAGATGGCTAGTAGTTGTTGGGCTTGGTGAGCTATGTCAAGTTTACTTGTTTTAAGATCCCTAGTGTACATGAGCATACTTGTAAAGTTGTACTCTTCAATATGTAATTGAATCTTATAAAAAAATAGTGTTCCTTAATATATCTCATTGAATTTGAGATTATGTTGGTGTCTTTATCTTGTTAGTCCATGTATGCTAAGAATTATGCTTCCACATTTGTGCTTTGTTATACCATGTTAGGGACGGACACATAGGTCCTATCGCCATTGACTGTATAGTCATTTGGAGTTAGGATTTGGGTAATAAATGGTTCCATGACATGTTGTCCTCTCACATATGTGGTAAGTGAGAGCCCAAAGAAGTTCTTACCCATAAAAGGGATACACAACTAGGGAGAACAAGTCACCGCTAGCATGTTGACATCAAAGGTACAACTCCTTCCTATCAGTTCTAGAAGAACAACAACAGTTCTCAGAGATCCACTTAGACTACGTAGAGGCACATGCTAGGAGGACATCTTCAATCACCATATGTGGTTCTACACTAGGAGGTTTCTGCCAATAAAGTTCTCAGTGCTACTTGAGAAAGAAACACATCATTGTGAGGATTGTTGTTGGACTTGCTCCAGGACCAGGTATATACCTTGCAAACCTTCCTTCATAATTCATAGTTGTTGACATGATCTACTGATCATGGAGAGTATGGAATGGATTTATTTTTGTTTCCACTTCCATCTTTGTCGCCATATTTCCCTATAGTGGTATCAAAGCCACATCAATTTACTAGTCATAGGGATTTAATTGATATGATTGGTTATTGGTTTTATCATTTATTTATTAAATGTGATGTGAATATTTAAATGATTAATGTGCATGTCCTATTGAATACCACACGCTAGGGAATGTCCCATGGATCCTATATATATGATATGATATGGTATGATATATATACATATATATACATATGTATATGTATATATATATATATATATGTATGTATATATATATGTATATATATATATATATATACAATAAATATAAGGCATTCATTCAATTCTTGTAGGGTAGTTTTCCACTCCACATTTGGTTACTTTTTTGGCATTTCTTAATTTACACTTATAGAGGGTTACTTTACCTTGCAAAATGTTACTTTTCATACATAAACAGTTACATTTGTCATAGCTACAAAAAATATAAAACAATGTATTTATTATAGAATTTTGTAATGTATTCTTCCCGATTTTACTTTTTGAGTCGAATAGTTTCTTTTTGGTCTACATAGTTACTTTTTTCCGAAATAGTTATTTTTCTGACCAAATAGTTACATTTTGGGTGGCACGAGTAGCAAACTCTAGACTAACCGTGCACGTATTAAAGATAATCACATACACACACATACACACACACACTTATGTATTCATATATATATATATATATATATATATATATATATATATATATATATATATATATATATATATATATATATATATATATATATATATATATATATATATATATATATATATATATATATATATATATATATATATATATATATATATATATATATATATATATATATATATATATATATGGCTGTTCATTCGTTACCCGCGCAGGTAGCCAGATTTTCACTACCAGCTAGAGTGACCCGGGGTTAAAAGAGTAACTATATGGTACACTGGAATAACTCTTCTGAATCAAAAGAGTAACTGTATTGATATACAGAGTAACTCTGAGAGCAAAAGAGTAACTGCGTAGAAAATATAGATTCAGTAAATATATGGACGGATTTTTTGATTTTGGAGGGGCATATGATATTATTTTTGGATCAAATTTTTTGAGGAGCTAGATAAAATGCTCCTCTAGAATTTAAAAAAAAATATCAGGACGTGTGCGCGGGTATTAAAGATGAGCCCTATATATATATATATATATATATATTTGTATGCATGTATATACTAGTAAATGCATGTTCTTTGCATGTGACCAGAGTGTAGAATAGTTTGGTATATCAATTAAAATTATATTATAAGTCAATTAAATGGTTGAAGTTCAATGTATAATGAATAATGAAAAAAGTATGCACTTTTATATTTTAGCTCATAATTTATATTTTTTGCTATTTTTATAAGATATTTATTTATCCAAAACCATCCATTAAGCTTTCTTAGAAGTCTAGAATTCTACATTATCTTGTAACATTGTTTTGTGTTAATCATGTGGTCTTGTCACTTTTAGGTTATATGGTATATATGTTATTGATGGCGACGAGAATACTAAAAATTTTAATTCAAACGTTTTCATGAGCATTGACATTAGTTATTTTTCAATATTTTATATTATAATGAATCATTCTTATATTAATCTGATCATTGGTTAATGTAGATTTTTTATGCATATATAATCATAAGAACATTACCAATATATTCCATAATGTAATAGGTGTCATCTCACCACACCATTTTTACTTCTCCTTCATTAGTGTTCAAATTGTTTTTTTACTATACATAACATCAAAAGTTTTTATTACAATGATTATGTTCATTAATCAACTTTTTTGTAGATTTCAGTTTAAGAATATTTAGTTTAGTGCATATGAACACAAAACTTGAGATCGATTCAACAGATAAGTTTTTTTGGTTTGTTTGTTGCATGTTGTGGTTCAACACCCAATTAGAATATCTAATGAAAAAGTATATAGTAATAGCTAACACTTTCAGACAATTCATTTATAGGTATTATCTCACCACACCATGATTACTACTCCATAATTAGTCTCCCTAAAATTCTATTGTACATAACATTGAAAAAATTCAATTAAAAATTATATCACTGACAAATTTCTTTTCTGTTAACTTTTTAATTATTTTAGTTGAATATATATTAACAATAGACTCAGGACTGGTTCAATTTGATAAGTCTGATGAGTTTGTTACTTGTAAATTGTGGTTCAATTCCCACCTAGAAAATCTAGAGAATAGGTTTGTAGTAATAACTAAAGGATCTATTTCACATGGCTCATTGATAGGTACATTCCTCTCCTACTCACAATGTATTTATTTTATAAATAAGTGGACATCGAAAAGATTTTTAGAGAAGTTATCAGTTGCAGTTACGTGTGTCTTTTCTTTCTTAACAACTTGCAAACACATACTACATTAAGTATCATTGATGAATTTAAACACCTCCAATTTGTCAAATATGTGAAAGGAATCTCTTTAAATTATTTGTCACACCTTTATTTTGTCAAATATGTCAAAATACCTTCTCTAAATAGTTTGGTTTAGTTGAGATAATTTCATAATGGAATATGATACACAAAGGAATAACACACATTAAAGGACCAATGGTTTTGTGATGGACCTAATAATAAGGCTACATTCATTACAAAATAAGTAGTTTGTAGATTATTTCATTTTATTCTAATTGCCAATATCATTTGTATATCCTACTTTAATATTTCATGGTCACATGAAATTGATGTTCTTCTATTTATTTCATATAGTTTGATTTATGGAATATTTGTCCAAGAAAAGTAAAATATAATGTTTCAATTTTTTATAATTACATGTTTCTATTATTGATCTTATGTTTTGTTATCATTCATGAATCACTAAACCAATATGAGTGTGCCTATAATCATGAAACTAATTAAATAACACATTATATATTTCTGAAACATGTTATCGCTATCAAATATATTGAATTTATTAAAACATGATTTGGCTTATGAAGGCTTAACTTTAGTTTTCAAGAGTTTTAGGGGAGGGACTCTGACATTTTCTACTATTTTGGGGGTACTTAATATCCTTATATTTGATCCCCCTTTTGATTACTATATTTAATCATGGGGTGACAAAGTACTTTCAATATGACACCCTTGCTTAATGTTAATATGTTATTGCCTTGACAAAGTTGAAGGTAGATTTAATTACAAATTTTAACATGTAGTATGCTTAAAAATATTATGGATATTGAGTCAATATAGAAGAGAATTAAGGAACTAAATTGTAATTTTCAGTCAATCTTGATTTGATGGTAGTGGTTTCAAGTTGTTTGGAGAGTGTATATTAACATTGGATAAAACTTGTAATCAGATTCCACTATTGATATGGATGGACATGTTCAAGATGATGCATTCCATTGGATTACATCATGATGGATGAAACCCTATGGAACACTACATCCATACACTTGGGAGTTATAACATTACTATACACAACTTATAAAACAAATGAGCACTCATTTAGGATGAAATTAATAACACATTCACAACATGTAGAACGTCAAGATTCATTATCATAATAAATAAGTTTTATAGGACAAAGATATGACAACTCATGTAGTATGAAATAAAATGAAGACTAGTATAGAAACAATACATTAATAAGACAAATGTGGTAAAAGGTTGAGTAACAAGATGAAATTGTGTACAAGCAAGAAAATGCTTGAGAAATAATAATAATAACAATAATAATAATAATAATAATAATAACAATGATAATAATAATAATAATAATGATGATGATGATGATGATAACAAACAACTAAAACAACAACAATAAAATTGTTATAATAATAATAATAATAATAATAATAATAATAATGATAATAATAATAATAGAAACATAAGGAATAAAGTGAGATTGGTGAGGAGAGAATATCAACTACATGATTTTTCCTAAGATGGTATTAAAATATGCAATACATATCAATAAATACATCAAATTAAAGAAATGTTATCTAGTTGAGCATAGTTAAAAGATAAAGAGGCATGCCTATGTTTCTCGGGGACAATGCATATGAAGATATGTATAATCTTAGATTATAAAAACATGACTCATAGAAAAAGGATCCATGTACCAAATCAAGAAATATGTTTAAATGAGGATATAATGATAATGAGCACATCATCAAAATAATATCTCATTTACTATGGTGAATCTTAACTTCTCTTGAAGACTATATGTGATTCAATGCAGTCCTAAGACATTGATGCATGTGACAAGAAAGTTTTCAAAAAAGTAATTACACTTCTACCTCTTACTATTACAAAGTTGTCTAGCATCTTAACATTATGTCTTCATGTTGATTATGCTTTACAATATCCAATTTATTATATATTTTGGATGACACTAAAATGGTATTTAATTCATTTAGATGTTCTTATTCACTTTTTGGAATAGTTAGATTGTATATTATTTAAGATACCATGTTCATAGTTGTAGAAAAGTAAATTCTACATTCACTTATAGATTCAAACCCATGCATGCAAAAATAACTCTATAATAAACCCAAACAAAAATTATCAAATGGTTTTATATATAACAATTGTTATATCCCCATTTTTCCAAAACATGTAATGAGATTTGTAAATATCTTTTTAAAAGATAAATAAAATCCATGGTTGATTTGATGAGTTGATTTGAATGAATTTCGTGTATGCTAGCCTTGTGTGTTTTCTTAATAGGCCTTATTGGCCATTGAGCCCAATTGAAGGAAAAAGAAAAAGAAATGAAAAAGGAATTCAATTGCATAAAGGAATACATAAGAAAATAAATGAAAGAAGAACAAAAGCCTAAGGAATAATTTCCAAAAATAGAATTTCGTTCCTAGGGGATCAAGGAACTCAGGATAATAAATTAATGGTAAAGGAAATAGAAAAGATGTGGAAAATATGAATAAGTAGATGATAACTTGCAATCAAAGAAAAGTGAACGTTTCCTTGAGATAATAATCCAAATTTTGTAGTATGGAAGATAAAAGTATGAACAAGGTTCCCTCAAAATTTGAATGAAAAAGGAAATAGGATTTAGGAGTTATTGCTTTTTCAAGATTTCCTCAAATATGAATTTAATTTGGAATTTAGGAAAATGGTTTCCTTTATTTGGTTGAATGCGAAGAAGGTGGGCCATTGGATCTTAATCCAACAGGAGCCACTCATCGTCTAAGTCCCAAGAGGACTAGGACTCTATCTATGTCAGAGGAATTTTCCCTCTTAGATTCCTCACGATTCAATGAGTGGCCAAGTTTGCTGAGTTGTCCTTTGAACTCAGGAGATGAAACTGAAGGGAAACATCCATGGTTAGTGTAGGACTGGTCGCCGATTAGGAAAATTCCCAATCTGGGTGGGACTTGCCCGACCCAATATATAGGGTGGGGGATAAATGAGAAGACGAGCATCCCTGTTTGCTATTCCAAACTCTGTAGAAGAGCGGGAGGAGTGTTTTTGTGCTTCGATTGGGTTGTCCACCGTGACATGCATCGTCGTTTCTGGCCATGAACCTCGTCGGAGTCCAGCGAGTGGAGCGGGGTCACGGCGCATGTTGGGCATTCCATTGGACCTACGATTGAGTTTGATGAAGGGATATGATGCTCCCTGGCTTGGTAGCATGCTCGCTCGTGGTCGAGAGCTCAGAGTCAACCCCACGATTGACTCTCACAGAGCTGCTGCGACAGAGGTAGATGAAGATCCGTCATCATCTGATCTAAGTCCACAGTGGTCTCAAGTCAAATTCGATACTCCAGAGCAGAAGCAGCTTTTGTTAGGCATGTGCAATTGGGATCATCATATCCAAGAAGTGCATCACCAGACCACAGATCGAGCGGCCCACTATTTTCGGTATTTGTTTCTCTCTGCCCAAATAATCCTTAAAAAGGGTTTTCTTTGCAAAATTTGTAGAAATTTCTATGAGTGTCTAATAGAAAAGTTTTATACATGAAAGTTGTGTAGAAAATATGAGGAATCTGATAAAAATACTTTGAGAACCTGGTTCTACTCCATTTTTAAAAAGTACCATAATTTTCTAGTAAAATGTATTAAAAGTGGATGAGAAACCCTAATTTAATATTAAGGGTGTATTTTGGTGAATTAATAGGTCAATTGATAAGATTAACCCTATTAATGATAAAGGTGGTTTTTTATCCATTTTGAATGCAAGGTTGCATAATTCAGAGTTGTAATCCATAAAAGAAGGATAATCTATATGGAGACCCTAATTTGGGATAAAAGGAGAGAAAAATCATATTTTGATTAAGGAAATCATATGCGTAATAAAGATCCTAAACTTGTTAAGGGTACTAAATGAGAAACTAAGGGTTTTATGTAGTTTTGATAAATTCAGGATCATAATATTGAAAGAAGAGGGAAAACCCTAATTCCCAAGGAAACCATAATATTGGAATTGAAATCCTATGTAATGTGATGAAATTGGATAAATATTAATAAAAGGAAATTGGCACTTTTATTTTAGGATTTCTATTCATCATTTGTTGCTTGATTGGGTTTCCCTGCATATTTGTATCTCTCTTCAAATCTGCAATCAAAGGTATGTGGTTACACTTATGAATATAGCGAGTTAGTTTTCTGAGGTTTACCGAAGTTTTCATCGATGTCATGAATTAATTGTTGGATGATTTTAATTCCTACAAACTATAATGTGGATATCACTATCACATAATATATGTGTCTACTAGCTCAGATCTTGGTCCCCTCTGTGGCTTAATAGTTGACCTAGTACATGGCTACCTATGGGGTAGGTCCATCAGGTCATTGGATGACTTAGTACATGGTTACCAATGCGGTAGGTCCATCATGTGACATTGAGTTAGATATTGGGCTACCTTCAGGTAGTTCCATGTGACTCTATTACCCTATGTATTGGCTAACTGTAAGGTAGGACCATGGGGGTAAGAATCTACCTAAAAGAGTGGTAGCATACAAGTCCACTGTAGGGATAGCACAAAGTTAGGGGATAGGTAAGGATGGAGTAGTATGGCTTAAAATGTAATCTTGGTTGTTAAATGATTACTTTAATGATTATGTTGTTAACATATTTGCATGATTTTTGTTTCCCCCACATACCAGCTTTGGCTGACCGATGTTTTGTTTGTCGGTGATTTAGGTACAAAATCCCAAAAAGGACAAACAGTAAAGTGGCACATTGTGAATTCACAAATTGAAGAACAAGGAGGTTTTACTTAGATTAGTTCAACTGTGGATAGAGATTTAGAAACTCCAACTTTTCAAAGGTATGCAAAATTTTACAGCTTTTCAGTATAGATTGTTGAAATTTAATAATTGTTCTTGGTTAATTGTCGAACCTTTGATCTGCAAATTATGGGTGCGGCTTCAACCTCTCAGTCTCCCTTAATTGGGGGTTACCGGAAGGTGGGGTCGTAACATTTGGTATCAGAGCTTAGGTTCCTCATTTAACCATTAATAATTATTAAATTTTACAAACTCCATAGAACCCAAGGGAGTTATTAGAGGATTATCCAAAAGATGGAGGTGTCTAGAAAAGGATCACTACCGGGGCTAGCAATATTTTCCTCTACACCGCTAGTCGGAATATGAGGGCTCCTGGATTAGTGTGACTGCCTGGCCAATGTCTCAGGATTTGACTCAAAATAAGATACCTTTAGGACTCTCTCATCTTGTTCATCCCTTCTCAACTCAAATGTTGTTAAGGATTATAAGGATTAGGGTTTTCTCTCTTTTCCTCACCCTCTTGAGGTATGGGTAAGGTGGATAAGGTTTAAGGAATCCTCCACCAAATTAATAAAAAGCATGTAAATAAGATGTCATGGACATAAGCTTAATAGAATAAGTGTAAAGGAATAGATACATGCTTAGGTCGTATGACACAAGTTGTCATGCCGTCAGGAGAGGCTTGAGGCTATACCTTTTTGTTAGGAGGATCAGAAAAAGAGAGTTAGACTTGGTGATAGAGATCTCCATTACAAGTACAGACCTGGCACATCCTCTGAGGATGATGTTAACCCTAACCCTAAGTGAAGGTTAGAGAGACAGATGGCATGATGAGTTAGACAAGGTGTTTGGATGGACATGCCTTGGATGACATATGAGCCATGAGAGGTTGGATGACCTAGTACCTTTGGCGACCCAACCCTGGAAAGGGTCGTGCATGTTAGAGTGAAGGCTAAGTCCTTCATTGATGAGGTTAGAGAAGAACCTATGGAAACTCTATGAGCTTATATGAGCATGGCATAATGTGCACCCAGAATGCGTCAGTAGTGTGAGCAATGGGTTGTAACCCTGGCCAGGAAAGTATGAAGGATGGCTTATGAGATAAGCATAAAAAGCTATGGATGACCTCAAGCAAACGTAATAGGCTTCACCGGGTAGGAGTATGCTTGTGATCTTAATCCCTCTTGGAGAGAGAACCTCAGGTAGTAAGGTTATTTGTAGGGTCATCTCTAGAGAGAGAGTAGGACCCATGCAAGAAGGTTGGAAGCCTAGACTCAGAGATATGAGGAACAATGGGGAGTTGAGGATGATGCGACCTAAGTGGATGATAGGGGTTGCCCCATGCTCGATCCCTAGAGGTTGATGATATCTTGGTTGTCTTTAGAGGGACCAAACCCTAGAGAGAGGAGGAGGCTTCTAGCACCTATCTGCCTATGGTATAAGTGTTTACCTTCTGTGTAAGGAAGAAGGAGTTATGTATAACCTAGAGAGGTTTTGGGGCCTTATGCCTTATTGGTTCTCCTTGAGGAGGACTTCAATATTAATTGTTGATAAAAAGAAAGGATCATGGAAAGTGCACACCCTGTACATGCTTAATTAATGGCTAAAAGGTTGAGCATGCAGTTGGACACCCAAAAGTGAACCTAGGGTTCCTAGGCTTAAGAGGGGAAGTGTTGTACCCTATGCTAATGATGAGTTTTGAGTTTCTATAGTTTGAGCATGGTACTTCTTATGTCTAGAGGAAAGGAAAACCCCTTAAGTTAAGGTATGTTTGATGAACCCCTCATAGCTAAGTTGATGACATGGGGAAGTATGATCTTGATCCAATGTTGCGGAATGAGAACAAGTATGACCTAGCATGGTTTAGTAGGTGGTCTTCTTGTGCCGTAGTAGCTTTCTAGGGTTAAGCATGCTTATGCAGATGTAAACCCTAGACAGAAGGGCGTTTGTGACCTTGTGGTCAAGAGATAGTTTCCTCCCATCCTGGGAGAGGGACACTTTTGAAGGGTGTACACCAGTTTCTGTGAAAACCAAAAGAGGTCTTATAGGATCTTGAGAAACTAAGTAAAAAGTACATGGTATGAGATGAACCTATATACCCATAAATATCCATCTCTAAGTGAATGTAGATGTGTTACTATGGACGTAACCAGAATGGGGCCTGACCAAGGTAGGCAGGTCACCATGACCCCTATGAAAGGATGGAAGTCAACCCATGAATGCAGAGAGAGATGATGAAGGCTTGGATAAGATTCTAAGTTGGACATGTACTATAAGAGAATCCTCAGTCTATCCTAGGGTCAAGTAGGGATAAGACCGATGGAAGTAGGAGTTTCCTAATTCCCTAGTTGCACATGACCATAGGGTCGGGAGGTAACAAATATCATTGTCTGATGGCCATGGGTTAGGAGATTGATCACCTTCATGAACTCATGGGACCCAAAGGGCAGATGAGTAGGGAACTCTCTAGATGCATAAGGGAAGAGGGATGACCCTAAAAGTTTTGGCACCCTATAGACCTAGAGGAGATGACCAAGGATTGTGTGGTGACCCAAGTAGGTTCGAAACTAGTTTTCCATGGAGGTAACTTTGATATCAAGATGATTGTAATACAGAGGCATAAACGACACATTTCAACTTAGATTTAAAGGTGTACTGGCAAGGTGGGAGGTACCATCTCTACTCTTGGAATAGGAAGAAATCTGTATTTGGACTACAGCCAAATGCTTATTTCCTCTTATTATGGGAGTGAGAGATAGGACAATACGCATGCCATACACCAAGGATAAAGATGATGTGGGTTGGAACGTTGCCACGAGATAGGGGGACAGAGAGGATAACATACCCTGGTAAAGTGAATGATACATGGATGGTTTGCAAACACTAAGAGGAATGAGGTAGTCACCTTATGAGGATGTTTTTATCATGAGATATTAGTCATACAAGGTTGAGGTTGATCACTAAGAGGATGAGCTCAAAGTGTTCTCAATGAAGATAGACTTTGAGTTTGAGTTTGAGATGATAAGTGAAATACATGGAAGTGTATGTCTTCAATGTTACCTTATACCTAAGGATGTGAAGTGGTAATGGATGCTCTGGTTGAGATACAACTGCCTAGTTTAGATGGAGGCTAGAAGAGGTTGTTAGGTTAACCCTCAATTGGAAAAGAGATATGTTTGTCTAACATGTTGATGTAACGAGATCTGAACAAGTTAGTAGTTGTTTAGGTAGCCATTCTAGACGGTAATAAGAGGATGGTTGTAGAACCTCAGATGCACTTCTTTGGAAAGGAAGGTGATGAAACCCCGACTAGAGTGGTTTAGGGTTTCTGAGGAATCGATCTTAAGGAATCATGAGAATACATGAGATCATGATTTAAGATCACCATACATCGTACTACAAAGAGTGGAAATAGTACTTTGGATGCTTATGATGAAGTTGCATGGTATATGGCCATGCAAGTCGAAGGTGAAGGAAGAACACTAGTAACCTAGTGCATTGATATAAAGGATAAAGAGTCCCTGAAAGGGAAAGGGAGTTCATCACTATGGATATTGTAAGTCTTCCCTGGACCAGGGAAGGTCGAGATGCAATATGGGTTATGGTAGATCTTCATACTTAGATGACATGAGAAAGAAAGAGTTCTGTCAAGGGACAGATCCAGTTGAACTACACATGAGAGAGATGGTTCAACTACACCATGATGCGAGTTCAAAAGTTCTTGAGTATGATCTAAGGATTCATTCCATAAGGTGGAAGAAGATACATGAAGAACTTGATGTTAGTACCTCTTATCACCCCTAATTAATGGTTACTATGATCCAGACTAGAGGGTCTGATGAGAGCATGTGTGCTCGTTCAGGGTGATACATAGAGGCAGTTTTGTCCTTTGTAAGATGTGATGATAACCACCATAGCCAATAGCAGGTTTTAAAGAAGCTATGTAAGGGGGGGTTGTGTCGGTCACCACTTCATTAAGATGATGTAGGTGAAGGTACCTCACAAAGGTCAAGAAAGGACCACAGTGTGTGTAGATGAAGTCGCTTTGATCGTGCAATGGCTGAAAGGAGTCTAGAGATGATGGGAGTCATGAGCGGATGTAAAGTAGACTGACATGCAGTTCACTATGGGAGAATATGTGACATGAAAAATCTGACCCCAATGAGCTACAGCTAAGGAAGCTGAGTCCCCGATACATGGGTCCATTTGAGATGGAGTGGTGGAGAAGGTTATGGTTTACTTTACCCCTCAGGATAAAGTGATGTGTGATGAGTTCCATGTGTCCAATTTAGAGCACTATGTGAGGTACCCAGACCATGTGTAGAACAATGAACCTAGTGAGCCCCAAGGGAGGCTGAAATGACCTAAGTCACCTTGAGGTTTATAGATGCCAAGGAGAAATAACTTATATAAAAGAATATGTGATGATAAAGGTTGGAAGTGCCATGGATAAGGTAAATCCACATAGGGGCCAATGATGGACATGGAAAAGTCTTATCCTGAATTGTTTGTTTGATTAATAGAATTTTGAGGGAAAAATTCCTATAAGGAGGGGAGGATGTTATAACCCCATTTTTCCAAAACATGTAATGAGATTTGTAAATCTCTTTTTAACAAATAAATAAAATCCATGATTTATTTGATGAGTTGATTTGAATGAATTTTGTGTATTCTAGCCTTGTGTGTTTTCTTAATAGGCCTTATTGGCCATTGAGCCCAATTGAAGGAAAAAGAAAAAGAAATGAAAAAGGAATTCAATTGGATAAAGGAATACATAAGAAAATAAATGAAAGAAGAATAAAAGGATAAGGAATAATTTTCAAAAATAGAATTTCATTCTAGTAAAGGGAATAGACAAGATGTGGAAAATATGAATAATTAGATGATAACTTGCAATCAAAGAAAAGGGATCGTTTCCTGTAGATAATAATCCCAATTTTGTAGGATGGAAGATAAAAGTATGAACAAGGTTCCCTCAAAATTTGAATTAAAAAGGAAATAGGATTTGGGAGTTATTGCTTTTTCAAGATTTCCTCGAATATGGATTTAATTTGGAATTTAGGAAAATGGTTTCCTTTATTTGGTTGAACGCGAAGAAGGTGGGCCATTGGATCTTAATCCAACAGGCGCCACTCATCGTCTAAGTCCTAAGTGGACTAGGACTCTTTCTATGTTAGAGGTATTTTCCCTCTTAGATTTCTCATGATTCAATGAGTGGGAAAGTTTGTTGAGTTGTCCTTTGAACTCAGGAGATGAAACCGAAGGGAAACATCCCTGGTTTGTGTAGGAGTGGTCGCCGATTGGGAAAATTCCCAATCTGGCAGGGACTTTCCCAACCCTATATACAGGGGGGGATAAATGAGAAGATGATCATCCCCGTTTGCTATTCCAAACTCTACAGAAGAGCGGGAGGAGCATTGTTGTGCCTACGATTGGCTCATCCACCGTGACCTGCACCGTCATTTCCGTCCGTGAACCTCGCCCGAGTCCAGCGAGTGGAGAGGGGTCGTGATACATGTTGGGCATTCAATTGGACCTATGGTTGAGTTCAAAGAAGGGACACGATGCTCCCTGGCTTGGCAGCATGCTCGCTCATGGTCGAGAGCTCAGAGTCAACCCCACAGTTGACCCGTGCGGAGCTGCTGAGACAGAGGTAGACGACGACCCGTCACCGTCCGATCTATGTCCACGGTGGTCTGAAGTCAAATCTGATGCTCCAGAGTAGGAATAGCTTTTGTTAGGTGTGTGCAACCAGGATTTTCATATTCAAGAAGCGGATCACCGGACCACAGATCGAGCGGCCCACTATTTTCGATATTTGTTTCTCTCTGCCCATATAATCCTTAAAAAGGGTTTTCTTTGCAAAATTTGTAGAAATTAGTAGGAGTGTCTAATAGAAAAACTTTATACATGAAAGTTGTGTAGAAAAATATGATGAATCCGATAAAAATACTTTGAGAACCAGGTTCTACTCCGTTTTATAAAAGTACCATAATTTTCTAGTAAAATGTATTAAAAGTTGATGAGAAACCCTAATTGAATATTAAGGGTGTATTTTGGTGAATTAATAGGTCAATTGATAAGATCAACCCTGTTAATGATAAAGGTGGTTTGTTTATCTATTTTGAATGCAAGGTTGCCTAATTTAGAGTTGTAATCCATAAAAGAAGGATAATCTATATGGAAACCCTAATTTGGGATAAAAATTCATATTTAGATTAAAAAAATCAGATGCTTAATAAAGATCCTAAACTTTTTAAGGGTGCTAAAATGAGAAATTAAGCGTTTTATGTAGATTTGATATATTAGGGATCATAATATTGAAAGAGAAGGGAAAAACCCTAATTCCCAACGAAACCCTAAAATTGGAATTGAAATCCTAAGTAATGTGATGAAATTGGATAAATATTAATAAAAGGAAATTGGCACTTTTATTTTAGGATTTCTATTCATCATTGCTTGCTTGATTGGGTTTCCCTACATATTTGAATCTTTCTTCAAATCTACAATCAAAGGTAAGTGGTTACGCTTATGAATATCTTGAGTTATTTTTCCGAGGTTTACTGAAGTTTTCATCGATGTCATGAATTAATTGTTGGATAATTTTAATTCATGCAAACTATAATGTGGATATGACTATCACATAAGATATGTGCCTACTAGCTCAAATCCTAGTCCCCTCTGTGGCTTAATAGTTGACCTAGTACATGGCTACCTATGGGGTAGGTCCATCAGGTCATTGTATGACTTAGTACATGGCTACCAATGGGGTAGGTCCATCAAGTCACATTGAGTTCGATATTGGGCTACTTTTGGGTAGTGCCATGTGACTCTATTACCCTATGTATTGGCTACCTATGAGGTAGGACCATGGGGGTAAGAATCTACCTAAAAGAGAGGTAGCATACAAGTCCACTGCAAGGATAGCACAGAGATAGGGGATAGGTAAGGATTGTGTAGTATGGCTTAAAATGTAATCTTAGTTGTTAAATGATTAATTGAATGATTACGTTGTTAACATATTTGCATGATTTTTGTTTCCCCCACATACCAGCTTAGGCTGACTGATGTTTTGTTTGTCGGCGATTTAGGTACAAAATCCCATAAAGGACAAATAGTAAAGTGGCACATTGTGAATTCACAAATTGAAGATCAAGGAGGTTTTAGTTAGATTAGTTCAATTGTGGATAGAAATTTAGAAATTCCAACTTTTCAAAAGTATGCAAAATTTTATAGCTTTTCAGTATAGATTGTTGAAATTTAATAATTGTTCTTGGTTAATTGTCGAACCTTTGATCTGGAAATTATGGGTGCGGCTTTGACCTCTCGGTCTCCCTTAATTTGGGGTTACCTGAAGGTGGGGTCATAACATTTTGTATCAGAGCTTAGGTTCCTCATTTAACCATTAATAATTATTAAATTTTACAAACTCCATAGAACCCAAGGGAGTTATTAGAGGATTATCTGAAAAATGGAAGTGTCTGGAAAAGGATCAAGATCGGGGGCTGGCAATATTTTCCTCCGCACCGCTAGTCAAAATACAAGGACTCCAAGATTAGTGTGACTGCATGGCCAATGTCTCAGGATTTGTATACCTTTAGGACTCTCTCATCTTGTTCATCCCTTCTCAACTCAAATGTTGTTAAGGATTATAAGGATTAGAGTTTTCTCTCTTTTCCTCACCCTCTTGATGTATGGGTAAGGTTGATAAGGTTTAAGGAATCCTCCACCAAATTAATAAAAAGCATGTAAATAAGATGTCATGGGCATAAGCTTAATAGAATAAGCGTAAAGGAATAGACACATGCTTAGGTCGTATGAGATAAGTTGTCATGCCCTCAGAAGAGGCCTGAGGCTATACCTTCTTGTTCGGAGGATCATAAAAAGAAAGTTAGACTTGGAGATAGAGATCTCCATTACAAGTACAGACCTGGAACATCCTCTGAGGATGATGTTAACCCTAACCCTAAGTGAAGGTTAGAGAGAGAGAGATGGCATGATGAGTTAGACCAGATGTTTGGATGGACATGCCTTGGATGACGTATGAGCCATGAGAGGTTGAATGACCTAGTAAATTTGGCGACCCAACCCTGGGAAGGGTCGTGCATGTTAGAGTGAAGGCTAACTCCTTCATTGTTGAGGTTAGAGAAGAACCTATGGAAACTCTATGAGCTTATATGAGCATGGCATAATATGCACCCAGAATGCGTCAGTAGTGTGAGCAATGGGTTGTAACCCTGGCTAGGAAAGTATGAAGGATGGCTTATGAGATAAGCATAAAGAGCTATGGATGCCCTTAAGCAAACGTAATAGGCTTCACCAGGTAGGAGTATGTTTGTGAGCTTGATCCCTCTTGGAGAGAGAACCTCAGGTAGTAAGGTTATTTGTAGGGATAGCTCTAGAGAGAGAGTAGGACCCATGCAAGAAGATTGGAAGCCTAGACTCAAAGATATGAGGAACAGTGGGGTGTTGAGGATGATGCGACCTAAGTGGATGATAGGGGTTGCCCATGCTCGATCCCTGGAGGTTGATGATATCTTGGTTGTCTTTAGAGGGACCAAACCCTAGAGAGAGGAGGAGGCTTCTGGCACCTATGTGCCTATGGTATAAGTGTTTACCTTATGTGAATGGAAGAAGGAGTTATGTATACCAAGAAGTGTTTTTGGGGACTTATGCCTTGTTGTTTGTCCTTGAGGAGGACTTCAATATGAAGTGTTGATCAAGTGAAAGGATCATGGAAAGTGCATACCTTGTACATGCTTAATTAATGGCTAAAAGGTTGAGCATGCAGTTGGACACCCAAAAGTGAACCTAGGGTTCCTAGGCTTAAGAGGGGAAGTGTTGTACCCGATGCTCATGATGAGTTTTGAGTTTCTATAGTTTGAGCATGGTACTTCTTATGTCCAGAGGAAAGGAAAACTTCTTAAGTTAAGGTATGTTTGATGAACCCCTCATAGCTAAGTTGATGACATGGGGAAGTATGATCTTGATCCAATGTTGAGGAATGAGAACAAGTATGACCTAGCATGGTTTAGTAGGTGTTCTTCTTGTGTCGTAGTAGCTTGCTAGGGTTAAACATGCTTATGTGGATGTAAACCCTAGACAGAAGGGTGTTTGTGACCTTATGGTCAAGAGATAGTTTCCTCCCATCCTGGGAGAGGGACACTTTTGAAGGGTGTACACCAGTTTCTGTGAAAACCTAAAGAGGTGTTATAGGATCTTGAGAAACTAAATAAAAATACATGGTATGAGATGAACCTGTAGACCCATAAATATCCATCTCTAAGTGCATGTATATGTGTTACTGTGGACGTAACCGGTATGGGGCCTGACCAAGGTGGCAGGTCACCATGACCCCTATGAAAGGATGGAAGTCAGCCCATGAATGTAGATAGAGATGATGAAGGCTTGGATAAGATTCAAAGTTGGACATGTGATGGAGTTTTGCAACGCCACTAAAAGTCCTAGAGATGATGAATCCCTAAGTTTAGCCTTGCTAGTACTATGGTAAGATCTTTACCCACGTATGCTAAGACACGCGAAAGTCTTATCGTAGTATAGTTAAGGGTCGAATCCTCGGGACAACGGTCTTGATGTAATCAAGATGGAAAACGTTTTAGTCGTACTTAACTACTCAACGGTTGATATTTAGATCGAAAGTTTGATTTGGTTTTAAGCTAAGTGCAAGGAAAGTAAAGCAATAAAGTAGAAATTAAGGTTGTAAACAATGATTAAAAACCACTAGGATGTTGCCGGGTTTCACACCACTACGCATGGATCACAAACATGCAACATAATAAAAAGACCTGCAAAGAGAAACTAATTGGCTAGTATCTTTGTAGACTTAGCTTCCTTTTGGATAACCAACTACGAGGAGTGTGGAGTATTGCAATGCCAGCCATCCCCTAACGAATGGTCACTTACTTTGCATTACTCCTTCATGAAGTGTGTTCCTCGACCTTACCAAGGTTGCACTTCCATACGTCAACTGATTCCATTTCATAGTATGAAAGTGCAACGATGGGAGTGAGTTTACTCCACTCGTGAAAGCACTCCTAGATACCGAAACAGTCATATGGTGACTACATATATCTAGAACCAACATTCAATCGATATTCAGATCTAAAGGTATAAACGTAGACAATTCATACCAAAAGATAATAAGTAACACAAGTTGGTGATCAAACAACAAGCATTCATTAAACGATAGATGTTGAGCCAAAAAGGAGAATATCTCTATTGCAAACGATTGAATTACATTGCATGAAATGAAAACATGGGTAGCGGGGCTACTCCCCACACCCTAATGAGAAGGACTACTCGCTCATCTGAAGAGCAAAGGAGGAGGTGAGAAGAGAGAGAAAGAATGACATCTCCATGGAGGAGGGAAGGTTGAACCCTTGGTGGAGAGAGCAACGATCTTCACACTTCGTGGTTGCTTGATGATGGATCTTCTCCTCCCACCTTCTTTGTTGATGAGAGAGAAGGTAGCTTTATGATGAGATGTGGACCTCAAACCGGCAGCCTTAGGGTGATGGATGAAGGATGAAATTGCTCTGGAACTGGAGAGGCAGCCTTTGGGTGTCTGAGATTCAATCCCTTTGAAGTGACCCTTGAGGTCCTATTTATAGGCTCAAGTTGAGCCCAAACGGTCTTGAGACCGTTTGCCTTCTCGCGGTCTTGGGACCGTGAGGCCTTCTCGTAGTCTTGGGACCGCGAGGCCTTCTCTCGGTCTTGGGATCGTGAGGCCTTCTCGCAGTCTTGGGACCGTGAGGCCTTCTCGCGGTCTTGGGACCGCGAGGCCTTCTCGCGGTCTTGGGACCGCGAGGCCTTCTCGCGGTCTTGGGACCGGGAGGCCTTCTCGCGGTCTTGGGGCCGCGAGGCCTCCTCGCGGTCTTGGGACCGTGAGGAGTCTTTGTAATATTTTTGTGTTTTCTGTAGTGAAAAAGAAGCAAAGTTAGTTTATTGGTGTATCCGCAATAAAGTAAAAAAGTTTAATGATTCTATCTAATTTATCTAAGAAGGAGTATGGAAAATTAAAGATAACTAAATAAGATAACGTCACAAAATGGGAGGTTATCACCCCCCCTAACTTAGAGTCTAGCTTGTCCTCAAGTTAGATAGAGCTAAGGAATGTAATGGCGAGGTGATTTTATTTGATTAGGGTTTCCATACTCTTGCTTCAATTCTAGGTCAGAGATCTAGCGAGGTCTTATTAGGGCGTCTTCTTACACTAACTCTTTCGAGTATCAAAAGTTGCATGGATCTCATGTTCCTTTCATATCGTGAATCTCGCATTGGGACCAACTTTCTTATTATGTGCATGTCATCGACTCTAATCAGTTTTATACTTCTTTAGAGAAACCTACCGGTAGCTAGAGTGGGTATGAGGGCTGGCTTAAAAGGCTTATTGTGTAACTCCCCCTTCAAGTGGGGAAGGGTTTGTCTATGCTTTTTAGAGACTCACTACCGGGCACGACACATATGCCTTCATGAGGGCAGCTGAATGTACCGACCGGGTGAGCTCTTTTATCAGCCTTTTCATATATTAGGAAACCTTAGGATCTCATTACCGGGCACGACACATGTGCCTTCATGAGGGCAGCTGTATGTACCGGCCGGGTGAGATCTTTGTTGGCTCTTCATATAGGTCCTTATGCGTGGCACAACTCTCATGTTTTTATTCAACACTCTGGCTTTTATT
This sequence comes from Alisma plantago-aquatica, assembly GCA_963693085.1. Taxonomy (NCBI): domain Eukaryota; kingdom Viridiplantae; phylum Streptophyta; class Magnoliopsida; order Alismatales; family Alismataceae; genus Alisma; species Alisma plantago-aquatica. The sequence goes on along the minus strand of OY856414.1, from coordinate 713,320,800 downwards.
CGAATCTCACAGGCTTAGGAAGTGGGTTTTGTTAAGGTTTTTGATTGGGCGGCCAAGCCTCTTTTATTGAAAGAAGAAAATTGTTCTTAGGGTTCCTGACATGCACTTATTTTTAATTGGTGGTCCACTCGCGAGATTTCTTGATTTTGGATTTCCCTGATTTCCCTCTTGACTTTGAGAGTTTTCGGTTCGCTTTGGCCCTGAAGTTGACCTGTGAAGAGTCTGAGATAAAATTGAAGTAAAAGTATAGAAACCAATAGTGAATGAAATTTATGAATTCGCCATTTCATGCGTGTATGCTAATCTTATTATTTATTTTTATTTTTATTTTTTTTTTAGGACTACTTTATCTCTAACTTAGCTAAGGGTGATTCTTTCCAGGATGAAAGTTATACTTAAAAGTTATTTTATTGAAAAAGTTACTGGAAAAAGTCTAAATATGGACAAAAAGTTTGAAAATTGATATGCGAAAAAAATAGAAGGGTTGAAGCAGAATGATACCTCGCCCTTGTCCAATGCACTCCCCCCCTAACTTATCACGCACTCTGTCCACAGAGTGTCAAAGTGATAGGTTGAGAAATGCATGGACAAGGGCATTCAGGCTTCGGTTAATCCTTTATTTGCCCCATGTGTTCTGAGTAAGTTGGCTGCGAACTTTCCCCATAGTGCGTGGTAATCCACCTCTGTCATGTCCTCTACCGGCTTGTGAAGGGCCAGAATTGTATACATCCAGTAGAGGACGTGGAAGCCGCAGTCATTTGATTCTCTAATTTGCTGGGGGCACCTGTGGCAGAAGGCTGGTGATTTGAAGTGATCTCTGTCATATGCCCACGTGTGCTGACCCAAAAGATCGTGTAATTTGTCAGCACACTCCTTCGCCACCTCCTCCGTTGGTGTCTTTGGAGTTGTAGTGTATGCTTTCCGTTTTGGATCATACTGGCTGTCAGAACTGTTGTAGATTATTGTTGTTCCTTCGTGAAGATTGGTTGCCAGTAACATCCAGTGCTCTTGATGAAGGAAAGGTAACATGATGAACTTCAGAGTTGTATGTTGGAGATAAGAGATGGTTGACTCCTTTGTTCTGAAGTTCTTTAGCCCGAGAAGATCATCCTTCATGTAAGCTGACACCATATAGACCGTGTTGTGATTCTGTGCAAGCAAGTATTGATAGGCAGTCATTACACTTACAGACATGGAACCCTTGAACTGTAAGGTCTCACGGAGGGCATCTGCTATAACCAATATATCCCCGTCAATATATACCATCTCGTCTTTTTCGGCATATAGCCGTGACATTATTAGTCGGAGCTCGTTATCTGAAAGAGTTTTGCAAGCTTCTGGATCGAAATCGGGAAATGAAGGTTCAATGGCAGATTGGGGTACCATATGTGATGAAGATGTCTTGATGGCTACCCCTGATATCAGATCAATGTCACCTTTATCTGGAGCCAGATCGAAGATGGAAGGATTCCATTGGCTTTGCTTGGTGACATTGGATGGGTGTTTTTCTTTTGTCAACGCCACTAGGGTTTGTCTGAAAGGTCTCCTCTGCGGACGTTGAATAGATGAAAAGAGATAACGAGGGACGTCGTCTGCCGCCATGGTAGGGTCGTTGAAGAACCTTCTGTCGCAGATAAGCTCCATGGTGTAACGTCCTCGTAGGGAGTGGAAATCATCATTAACGAGTTCAGTGAAAGGGACCTGCTGGTTTAGCGCTAGGATGTGCCTTATGACGTAAAAAGCGCTGTCCCAGGAACCTTCAGCGGCTTGGACTTGTGGGTTAATTATTCTGAACCAGGGAGAGCTCCAGTCCTGGCGGAGAGAAGGGCACGCGGCCCATATGAGCTTTAGCAGCCGGAAAGGGATGCATCTTGCCTCCCCGGCTTCAATTCCAACAAAATTGATTATCCCGACCTTTAAGTCACTGGCACAGAAAGTGTACACTTTGGCGTTGCGGGCGACAGTGTCCACAATCTTGAGCAACCAGTGTTTACAAACTTGGAAAGGCACGGTTATGTATCTCGCTTTTCTTGCGATCCCCCTGTGCAACCTTGTAATGGATTTGTGCTGTAACTCTTTGTACAGTAAGCACAATCCCAGTGTGGGTGAGGCGTTGAGAACCGATTGCTGTCGCCGAGAGCTTTTGTAGATCTCGATAGAGTTGGCAAGGAGAGTACGAAACATTGCCATCTTCACCGACGACTGGGATCGAAGTAAGGAACGGAAGTCTTCACGCGTCAGATTGTGTTTGGTCTTCGTGTTTTGATATATGACATCCTCCCCTTCTTTGTCATCATCTACTATAGTGTTGAGGATGAAGATATCCTATGCGTCTAAGGTAGAGATGGCCGCCATATCTAAATCGTGCATTTTGTTAGGTAGAGGTGGCGGCGGAGGTAGCTCTTGTGGTGTGGGGGAAGAAGTTTGTTCTATGTTGTCCATGTACTGTTGCAGATCGTAATCTTTATCAGAATCAGAAGGAGTGTCTAAATCTTCATCAGTGTCTAGGCATACTCTTTCTGATTCTTCAAGTTCAGGCGCTGACAGTTCGGGTGCAGAGATTTGCTGGGCTGCTGTGGCTGGTATAGTGATGCTGGTTCCATGAATACATTTTTCGAACTCAGCAAAAGCCACTTCTTTGGAAGCCTCCCCCAGAGATCCCGCAGAAAAGTTGAGAAATTGATCCCCGAAGTATATGTTGACGTTCTCTGTATGAGCAGGGGATTTGTGATCTTTATCACCAGTTTGGTGATCTTGCTGGTGTTTTGGTTCTGCTCCTTGGCTGGGGCCTGCCCCAACATCATCTGGCTTGTCAGAGTCATCAGCTGAGGAGGTACTATTGTTTGAGTCAGCGGAGGAGTCAGAATCTTTCTCCTCAATAGCATCATCGTCATCGTCATCAATTGTTTTCTTTTGTGCTTTCTTCTTGCACAGACGATGGATGGATTGGAGCTCATCGTATGCCACTTGCACGTGCTCGTGTGTTTCGAGCAGTGCTTCGTGGGTTTCTTTTAAATCGGAGTAACGTTGTTCGGCGGAGAGGAGTCATGCTGTGAGGTCAGTTACTTGAGCTAATTAGCTGAATAAGCTCATTATTTGACGACTCCTCCTGGCGATTATGTAGTTGTGTGAGCGTGGTGTTAATGTCATCCAGGCGCGTGCTGAAAGCTTGCTGTTGCTACTTCAGCTCGCGGAGGGTCTCTGGCAGAGGTAGAGTCTGCGTAGAGATCCTATCGAATTGCTTTGCCAACACTTCATGCTGGCATTTTACTCCATGGATCCACTCGGGCAAGTTTTTACAGTGGTCATCGATGTGGTCGACTTGCTTGGCCACTGAATCTTGACATTGCTGGATTCCTTGGAGGATGCCTGGCATGGCGCGGTTCTGCTCGCCAATCTGGGAAACCTGTTGTGTTAGACCCTGCACACATGAAAAAATAGAATTCAAAATGTTAGATGGGTCGGTGAGGAGGTTTCAGATGGTGTCGAATTGACGTCCGAATTCCGCACCGACGTTAGTATAAGGGACCCCAGTAACTGAAGAGTGAGGTAGCTGGGGTCGGGGTGGAATGGTAGTGTCATGCGGAAAAGACACTGTTGATGGACCCGCAAATTGCGTGGTGACTGTGGATGGGGTCACCAGTGATGTCGGGGTGGTTGTGGGTGGAAAAAGTGGTGGCATACCCGGAGAGAGAAATGGATCCAGAAATGTTGATGGAAAGTCGGTGGATGTGAAGGAGGAGAATTCGGGCATTGTGGTGGAGAATGGGGCGCCCGAAGTGAAGAAGGGTGGGGGTGGTGGTATGGTTGTGGAGAAGGGTGGTGTAGTGAAAAGTGGTGTGGAGGATGATTGAAGGGTGGTTGATGGTGGTGGGGTAGTAGATATTGGGGTGGTGGAAGGTGGAGAGGTGGTAGTGAGCTCAACATTTTGACTCATTATAAAAGAGTCTAGTGATGAGGATGTAATATGTTCTTCTGGGAGGGGGGCTCAGGTTTGGGATGAGGTTTTGATGTTGGTGTCCCCGACAGCTCATGTGCTTTTACGAGCCTTCTGGAAGGTCGTTTGACTAGAAGTTTTGTTGTTTTGGCTGCTGGGGCATTTATACTGAGTTCTTCCTGCCCTGTCGTTGCTTTCTTTTCTTTGGCTTTGACTGAGGCTATGATTTTGGCGATCTCATCTTCTGTGAATAGGAGCTTGTCCTTGTCATAGTCAGCAAGCTCTGGAAGTGGAAGTAGGGTTCTGGAAGATTTTGTGGGGCATAACACGTAGTGCAGCTTTCCATCCTTATCTTTTAAGATATAGGAGTTCTTTAGTGTTTGTTCGTTGGTAAGGATGTCGTCCTGGATTGGGTTGCATTTGGGTAGAAGTCTATCCATCTTAAGATATTTGATGATAGATGTGATATGACCACCCGTGCAAATTTCTTTTCTGAGGGTGAAAGTTGATAGCTTGAGCAGCATATGTCGTCCAATGTTCACGGGTATTCCGTTTAGGACTGACCAGAGGACAAAAAGGTCAGATATAAGAACATTTCCTCCTTCGGATCTGGGGAAAAGTGCGCCAATGATGATTTTGTGGAGCGTGCGCACTAGGCCAGAATGAATGTTGGAGGCCTTGCTTGTCCTTGCATCAAAGGTTGGTAACCCCGTTAGTGTTTTCCAGAAGGTATGCTTGTTGAACTTGGGGTGTTCTGTACCAGCGGCTTTAGCTTTCTTCAGCTGGTCTTGATTATCGATAAAGATTTCATTTAGAAGATTTTCAGTGATGACCACCTCGTTGTGAAAGATTCTGGTGGTTATTCTGCGGTCACCACCGTCCCTTTCTTTATCCATGATGTCCACCGCTTCTTTGTGGAAGTAGGTGAAGAATTCTGTTGTTGGCTCAATGTAGGGAATTTCGGATACGAAGCATAGACGGGAGAGGTTTGAATTGTCAAGAAGAGTGAGGATTCTGTTATAGATCCCCATCTTCATAAGTATGCTAGGGCATACATACTTGGTTGGTTTAAGGAGTTGGCTAATGGAGGGGATGTTATGGAGATGAAGGTTTTCGGGTGGTGGTGCTGTGGTGGTGATGGGAGGAAAAATAGGAATAGTTATTGTGGCAGGGGTGGTAGTGGTGGTGGTGGATGGTGGGATGTACCCTGCCAGGATTTGTTCCCTTGCAGAGGCGGGGTGAACCTGCTTCCTGGCTCTCTTCTTAGGTGTTGGCTCAGTTGTGGATTCTTGAGCCATTCTCTTCACTTTAGATTTTGTAGTGGGTGATTCTTTCTCAGGGGAAGGCTGGTATTCTGAGGACTCGTCGGATGAAATATCTTCTACCTCCTCTTCAGAAGGTTCTTCATCTAAGCAGCGGTTGATTCACTTTATGTCTTTCATGACTTCAATCAGGTTCACTTGTGCTGGGACCTGTCTAGTCTTTTTGTACTGGTCAACTATGTTTTGGAGATTTGTTCGTTCAGCTAGTAATTCCTGTTTTGTCCAGAAAGGAGCATCTGTTGTTCCTTGCTTCACAGGTGAAGTCATTCTGAAATGATTGACAATAAAACAAAAGTTAGAAATCGTAAATTTTGAAATTATAACAAAGTAATAATATTTGAGTTTTGCAGGTTAATTGATTTCAAACGGTCTTGAGACCGTTTGGTCATTTTCAATTTTTTTTTACACGGTCTGGAGACCGCGAGGGACCTCACGGTCTGGAGATCGCGAGGAAGACGAACCGCGCGGGAGACGAACCGCGCGGTCGTTCGTCGGCAAAGAACCATGAAAATACATGGAAGTGTATGTCTTCAATGTTACCTTATACCTAAGGATGTGAAGTGGTAATGGATGCTCTGGTTGAGATACAACTGCCTAGTTTAGATGGAGGCTAGAAGAGGTTGTTAGGTTAACCCTCAATTGGAAAAGAGATATGTTTGTCTAACATGTTGATGTAACGAGATCTGAACAAGTTAGTAGTTGTTTAGTTAGCCAGTCTAGACGGTAATAAGAGGATGGTTGTAGAACCTCAGATGCACTTCTTTGGAAAGGAAGGTGATGAAACCCCGACTAGAGTGGTTTAGGGTTTCTGAGGAATCGATCTTAAGGAATCATGAGAATACATGAGATCATGATTTAAGATCACCATACATCGTACTACAAAGAGTGGAAATAGTACTTTGGATGCTTATGATGAAGTTGCATGTGGTATATGGCCATGCAAGTCGAAGGTGAAGGAAGAACACTAGTAACCCAGTGCATTGATATAAAGGATAAAGAGTCCCTGAAAGGGAAAGGGAGTTCATCACTATGGATATTGTAAGTCTTCCCTGGACCAGGGAAGGTCGAGATGCAATATGGGTTATGGTAGATCTTCATACTTAGATGACATGAGAAAGAAAGAGTTCTGTCAAGGGACAGATCCAGTTGAACTACACATGAGAGAGATGGTTCAACTACACCATGATGCGAGTTCAAAAGTTCTTGAGTATGATCTAAGGATTCATTCCATAAGGTGGAAGAAGATACATGAAGAACTTGATGTTAGTACCTCTTATCACCCCTAATTAATGGTTAGTATGATCCAGACTAGAGGGTCTGATGAGAGCATGTGTGCTCGTTCAGGGTGATACATAGAGGCAGTTTTGTCCTTTGTAAGATGTGATGATAACCACCATAGCCAGTAGCAGGTTTTAAAGAAGCTATGTAAGGGGGGGTTGTGTCGGTCACCACTTCATTAAGATGATGTAGGTGAAGGTACCTCACAAAGGTCAAGAAAGGACCACAATGTGTGTAGATGAAGTCGCTTTGATCGTGCAATGGCTGAAAGGAGTCTAGAGATGATGGGAGTCATGAGCGGATGTAAAGTAGACTGACATGCAGTTCACTATGGGAGAATATGTGACATGAAAAATTTGACCCCACTGAGCTACAGCTAAGGAAGCTGAGTCCCCGATACATGGGTCCATTTGAGATGGAGTGGTGGAGAAGGTTATGGTTGACTTTACCCCTCAGGATAAAGTGATGTGTGATGAGTTCCATGTGTCCAATTTAGAGCACTATGTGAGGTACCCAGACCATGTGTAGAACAATGAACCTAGTGAGCCCCAAGGGAGGCTGAAATGACCTAAGTCACCTTGAGGTTTATAGATGCCAAGGCGAAATAACTTATAGAAAAGAATATGTGATGATAAAGGTTGGAAGTGCCATGGATAAGGTAAATCCACATAGGGGCCAATGATGGACATGGAAAAGTCTTATCCTGAATTGTTTGTTTGATTAATAGAATTTTGAGGGAAAAATTCCTATAAGGAGGGGAGGATGTTATAACCCCATTTTTCCAAAACATGTAATGAGATTTGTAAATCTCTTTTTAACAGATAAATAAAATCCATGGTTTATTTGATGAGTTGGTTTGAATGAATTTTGTGTATTCTAGCCTTGTGTGTTTTCTTAATAGGCCTTATTGGCCATTGAGCCCAATTGAAGGAAAAAGAAAAAGAAATGAAAAAGGAATTCAATTGGATAAAGGAATACATAAGAAAATAAATGAAAGAAGAATAAAAGGATAAGGAATAATTTTCAAAAATAGAATTTCATTCCAGTAAAGGGAATAGACAAGATGTGGAAAATATGAATAATTAGATGATAACTTGCAATCAAAGAAAAGGGATCGTTTCCTGTAGATAATAATCCCAATTTTGTAGGATGGAAGATAAAAGTATGAACAAGGTTCCCTAAAAATTTGAATTAAAAAGAAAATAGGATTTGGGAGTTATTGCTTTTTCAAGATTTCCTCGAATATGGATTTAATTTGGAATTTAGGAAAATGGTTTCCTTTATTTGGTTGAACGCGAAGAAGGTGGGCCATTGGATCTTAATCCAACAGGCGCCACTCATCGTCTAAGTCCTAAGTGGACTAGGACTCTTTCTATGTTAGAGGTATTTTCCCTCTTAGATTTCTCATGATTCAATGAGTGGGAAAGTTTGCTGAGTTGTCCTTTGAACTCAGGAGATGAAACCGAAGGGAAACATCCCTGGTTTGTGTAGGAGTGGTCGCCGATTGGGAAAATTCCCAATCTGGCAGGGACTTTCCCAACCCTATATATAGGGGGGGGGGGGGGTAAATGAGAAGATGAGCATCCCCGTTTGCTATTCCAAACTCTACAGTAGAGCGGGAGGAGCATTTTTGTGCCTACGATTGGCTCATCCACCGTGACCTGCACCGTCATTTCCGTCCGTGAACCTCGCCCGAGTCCAGCGAGTGGAGAGGGGTCGTGATACATGTTGGGCATTCAATTGGACCTACGGTTGAGTTCAAAGAAGGGAGATGATGCTCCCTGGCTTGGTAGCATGCTCGCTCATGGTCGAGAGCTCAGAGTCAACCCCATAGTTGACCCGCGCGGAGCTGCTGAGACAGAGGTAGACGACGACCCGTCACCGTCCGATCTATGTCCACGGTGGTCTGAAGTCAAATCTGATGCTCCAGAGTAGGAATAGCTTTTGTTAGGTGTGTGCAACCAGGATTGTCATATTCAAGAAGCGGATCAGCGGACCACAGATCGAGCGGCCCACTATTTTCGATATTTGTTTCTCTCTGCCCATATAATCCTTAAAAAGGGTTTTCTTTGCAAAATTTGTAGAAATTAGTAGGAGTGTCTAATAGAAAAACTTTATACATGAAAGTTGTGTAGAAAAATATGATGAATCCGATAAAAATACTTTGAGAACCAGGTTCTACTCCGTTTTATAAAAGTACCATAATTTTCTAGTAAAATGTATTAAAAGTTGATGAGAAACCCTAATTGAATATTAAGGGTGTATTTTGGTGAATTAATAGGTCAATTGATAAGATCAACCCTGTTAATGATAAAGGTGGTTAGTTTATCTATTTTGAATGCAAGGTTGCCTAATTTAGAGTTGTAATCCATAAAAGAAGGATAATCTATATGGAAACCCTAATTTGGGATAAACATTCATATTTAGATTAAAAAAATCAGATGCTTAATAAAGATCCTAAACTTTTTAAGGGTGCTAAAATGAGAAATTAAGCGTTTTATGTAGTTTTGATATATTAGGGATCATAATATTGAAAGAGAAGGGAAAAACCCTAATTCCCAAGGAAACCCTAAAATTGAAATTGAAATCCTAAGTAATGTGATGAAATTGGATAAATATTAATAAAAGGAAATTGGCACTTTTATTTTAGGATTTCTATTCATCATTGCTTGCTTGATTGGGTTTCCCTACATATTTGAATCTTTCTTCAAATCTGCAATCAAAGGTAAGTGGTTACGCTTATGAATATCTTGAGTTATTTTTCCGAGGTTTACTGAAGTTTTCATCGATGTCATGAATTAATTGTTGGATAATTTTAATTCATGCAAACTATAATGTGGATATGACTATCACATAAGATATGTGCCTACTAGCTCAAATCCTAGTCCCCTCTGTGGCTTAATAGTTGACCTAGTACATGGCTACCTATGGGGTAGGTCCATCAGGTCATTGTATGACTTAGTACATGGCTACCAATGGGGTAGGTCCATCAAGTCACATTGAGTTCGATATTGGGCTACTTTTGGGTAGTGCCATGTGACTCTATTACCCTATGTATTGGCTACCTATGAGGTAGGACCATGGGGGTAAGAATCTACCTAAAAGAGAGGTAGCATACAAGTCCACTGCAAGGATAGCATAGAGTTAGGGGATAGGTAAGGATTGCATAGTATGGCTTAAAATGTAATCTTAGTTGTTAAATGATTAATTGAATGATTACATTGTTAACATATTTGCATGATTTTTGTTTCCCCCACATACCAGCTTAGGCTGACCGATGTTTTGTTTGTCGGCGATTTAGGTACAAAATCCCATAAAGGACAAATAGTAAAGTGGCACATTGTGAATTCACAAATTGAAGATCAAGGAGGTTTTAGTTAGATTAGTTCAATTGTGGATAGAAATTTAGAAATTCCAACTTTTCAAAAGTATGCAAAATTTTATAGCTTTTCAGTATAGATTGTTGAAATTTAATAATTGTTCTTGGTTAATTGTCGAACCTTTGATCCGGAAATTATGGGTGCGGCTTTGACCTCTCGGTCTCCCTTAATTTGGGGTTACCTGAAGGTGGGGTCATAACATTTTGTATCAGAGCTTAGGTTCCTCATTTAACCATTAATAATTATTAAATTTTACAAACTCCATAGAACCCAAGGGAGTTATTAGAGGATTATCTGAAAAATGGAAGTGTCTAGAAAAGGATCAAGATCGGGGGCTGGCAATATTTTCCTCCGCACCGCTAGTCAAAATACAAGGACTCCAAGATTAGTGTGACTGCATGGCCAATGTCTCAGGATTTGTATACCTTTAGGACTCTCTCATCTTGTTCATCCCTTCTCAACTCAAATGTTGTTAAGGATTATAAGTATTAGAGTTTTCTCTCTTTTCCTCACCCTCTTGATGTATGGGTAAGGTTGATAAGGTTTAAGGAATCCTCCACCAAATTAATAAAAAGCATGTAAATAAGATGTCATGGGCATAAGCTTAATAGAATAAGCATAAAGGAATAGACACATGCTTAGGTCGTATGAGATAAGTTGTCATGCCCTCAGGAGAGGCCTGAGGCTATACCTTCTTGTTAGGAGGATCATAAAAAGAAAGTTAGACTTGGAGATAGAGATCTCCATTACAAGTACATACCTGGAACATCCTCTGAGGATGATGTTAACCCTAACCCTAAGTGAAGGTTAGAGAGAGAGAGATGGCATGATGAGTTAGACCAGATGTTTGGATGGACATGCCTTGGATGACGTATGAGCCATGAGAGGTTGGATGACCTAGTACCTTTGGCGACCCAACCCTGGGAAGGGTCGTGCATGTTAGAGTGAAGGCTAACTCCTTCATTGTTGAGGTTAGAGAAGAACCTATGGAAACTCTATGAGCTTATATGAGCATGGCATAATATGCACCCAGAATGCATCAGTAGTGTGAGCAATGGGTTGTAACCCTGGCTAGGAAAGTATGAAGGATGGCTTATGAGATAAGCATAAAGAGCTATGGATGACCTTAAGCAAACGTAATAGGCTTCACCAGGTAGGAGTATGTTTGTGAGCTTGATCCCTCTTGGAGAGAGAACCTCAGGTAGTAAGGTTATTTGTAGGGATAACTCTAGAGAGAGAGTAGGACCCATTCAAGAAGATTGGAAGCCTAGACTCAAAGATATGAGGAACAGTGGGGTGTTGAGGATGATGCGACCTAAGTGGATGATAGGGGTTGCCCATGCTCGATCCCTGGAGGTTGATGATATCTTGGTTGTCTTTAGAGGGACCAAACCCTAGAGAGAGGAGGAGGCTTCTGGCACCTATGTGCCTATGGTATAAGTGTTTACCTTATGTGAATGGAAGAAGGAGTTATGTATACCAAGAAGTGTTTTTGGGGACTTATGCCTTGTTGTTTGTCCTTGAGGAGGACTTCAATATGAAGTGTTGATCAAGCGAAAGGATCATGGAAAGTGCATACCTTGTACATGCTTAATTAATGGCTAAAAGGTTGAGCATGCAGTTGGACACCCAAAAGTGAACCTAGGGTTCCTAGGCTTAAGAGGGGAAGTGTTGTACCCGATGCTCATGATGAGTTTTGAGTTTCTATAGTTTGAGCATGGTACTTCTTATGTCCAGAGGAAAGGAAAACTTCTTAAGTTAAGGTATGTTTGATGAACCCCTCATAGCTAAGTTGATGACATGGGGAAGTATGATCTTGATCCAATGCTGAGGAATGAGAACAAGTATGACCTAGCATGGTTTAGTAGGTGGTCTTCTTGTGTCGTAGTAGCTTGCTAGGGTTAAACATGCTTATGTGGATGTAAACCCTAGATAGAAGGGTGTTTGTGACCTTATGGTCAAGAGATAGTTTCCTCCCATCCTGGGAGAGGGACACTTTTGAAGGGTGTACACCAGTTTCTGTGAAAACCTAAAGAGGTGTTATAGGATCTTGAGAAACTAAATAAAAAGTACATGGTATGAGATGAACCTGTAGACCCATAAATATCCATCTCTAAGTGCATGTATATGTGTTACTATGGACGTAACCGGTATGGGGCCTGACCAAGGTGGCAGGTCACCGTGACCCCTATGAAAGGATGGAAGTCAGCCCATGAATGTAGATAGAGAAGATGAAGGCTTGGATAAGATTCAAAGTTGGACATGTGATGGAGTTTTGCAACGCCACTAAAAATCCTAGAGATGATGAATCCCTAAGTTTAGCCTTGCTAGTACTATGGTAAGATCTTTACCCACGTATGCTAAGACACGCGAAAGTCTTATCGTAGTATAGTTAAGGGTCGAATCCTCGGGACAACGGTCTTGATGTAATCAAGATGGAAAACGTTTTAGTCGTACTTAACTACTCAACGGTTGATATTTAGATCGAAAGTTTGATTTGGTTTTAAGCTAAGTGCAAGGAAAGTAAAGCAATAAAGTAGAAATTAAGGTTGTAAACAATGATTAAAATCCACTAAGATGTTGCCGGGTTTCACACCACTACGCATGGATCACAAACATGCAACATAATAAAAAGACCTGCAAAGAGAAACTAATTGGCTAGTATCTTTGTAGACTTAGCTTCCTTTCGGATAACCAACTACGACGAGTGTGGAGTATTGCAATGCCAGCCATCCCCTAACGAATGGTCACTTACTTTTCATTACTCCTTCATGAAGTGTGTTCCTCGACCTTACCAAGGTTGCACTTCCATACGTCAACTGATTCCATTTCATAGTATGAAAGTGCAACGATGGGAGTGAGTTTACTCCACTCGTGAAAGCACTCCTAGATACCGAAACAGTCATATGGTGACTACATATATCTAGAACCAACATTCAATCGATATTCAGATCTAAAGGTATAAACGTAGACAATTCATACCAAAAGATAATAAGTAACACAAGTTGGTGATCAAACAACAAGCATTCATTAAACGATAGATGTTGAGCCAAAAAGGAGAATATCTCTATTGCAAACGATTGAATTACATTGCATGAAATGAAAACATGGGTAGCGGGGCTACTCCCCACACCCTAGTGAGAAGGACTACTCACTCATCTCAAGAGAAAAGGAGGAGGTGAGAAGAGAGAGAAAGAACGACATCTCCACGGAGGAGGGAAGGTTGAACCCTTGGTGGAGAGAGCAACGATCTTCACACTTCGTGGTTGCTTGATGATGGATCTTCTCCTCCCACCTTTGTTGATGAGAGAGAAGGTAGCTTTATGATGAGATGTGGACCTCAAACCAGCAGCCTTAGGGCGATGGATGAAGGATGAAATTGCTCTGGAACTGGAGAGGCAGCCTTTGGGTGTCTGAGATTCAATCCCTTTCAAGTGACCCTTGAGGTCCTATTTATAGGCTCAAGTTGAGCCCAAACGGTCTTGAGACCGTTTTCCTTCTCGCGCTCTTGGGACCGTGAGGCCTTCTCATAGTCTTGGGACCACGAGGCCTTCTCTCGGTCTTGGGACCGTGAGGCCTTCTCGGGGTCTTGGGACCGCGAGGCCTTCTCTCGGTCTTGGGACCGTGAGGCCTTCTCGCGGTCTTGGGACCGTGAGGCCTTCTTGTGGTCTTGGGACCGCGAGGCCTTCTCGCGGTCTTGGGACCGTGAGGCCTTCTCGCGGTCTTGGGGCCGCGAGGCCTCCTCGCGGTCTTGGGACCGTGAGGAGTCTTTGTAATTTTTTTGTGTTTTTTGTAGTGAAAAAGAAGCAAAGTTAGTTTATTTGTGTATCCGCAATAAAGTAAAAAAGTTTAATGATTCTATCTAATTTATCTAAGAAAGAGTATGGAAAATTAAAGATAACTAAATAAGATAACGTCACAAAATGGGAGGTTATCACCCCCCCTAACTTAGAGTCTAGCTTGTCCTCAAGTTAGATAGAGCTAAGGAATGTAATGGCGAGGTGATTTTATTTGATTAGGGTTTCCATACTCTTGCTTCAATTCTAGGTCAGAGATCTAGCGAGGTCTTATTAGGGCTTCTGCTTACACTAACTCTTTCGAGTATCAAAAGTTGCATGGATCTCAGGTTCCTTTCATATCGTGAATCTCGCATTGGGACCAACTTTCTTATTATGTGCATGTCATCGACTCTAATCAGTTTTATACTTCTTTAGAGAAACCTACCGGTAGCTAGAGTGGGTATGAGGGCTGGCTTAAAAGGCTTATTGTGTAACTCCCCCTTCAAGTGGGGAAGGGTTTGTCTATGCTTTTTAGAGACTCACTACCGGGCACGACACATATGCCTTCATGAGGGCAGCTGAATGTACCGACCGGGTGAGCTCTTTTATCAGCCTTTTCATATATTAGGAAACCTTAGGATCTCATTACCGGGCACGATACATGTGCCTTCATGAGGGTAGCTGTATGTACCGGTCGGGTGAGATCTTTGTTGGCTCTTCATATAGGTCCTTATGCGTGGCACAACTCTCATGTTTTTATTCAACACTCTGGCTTTTATTCGAATCTCACAGGCTTAGGAAGTGGGTTTTGTTAGGGTTTTTGATTGGGCGGCCAAGCCTCTTTTATTGAAAGAAGAAAATTGTTCTTAGGGTTCCTGACATGCACTTATTTTTAATTGGTGGTCCACTCATGAGATTTCTTGATTTTGGATTTCCCTGATTTCCCTCTTGACTTTGAGAGTTTTCGGTTCGCTTTGGCCCTGAAGTTGACCTGTGAAGAGTCTGAGATAGAATTGAAGTAAAAGTATAGAAACCAATAGTGAATGAAATTTATGAATTCGCCATTTCATGCGTGTATGCTAATCTTATTATATATATATTTTTTTTTTAGGACTACTTTATCTCTAACTTAGCTAAGGGTGATTCTTTCCAGGATGAAAGTTATACTTAAAAGTTATTTTATTGAAAAAGTTACTGGAAAAAGTCTAAATATGGACAGAAAGTTTGAAAATTGATATGCGAAAAAAATAGAAGGGTTGAAGCAGAATGATACCTCACCCTTGTCCAATGCACTCCCCCCCTAACTTATCACGCACTCTGTCCACAGAGTGTCAAAGTGATAGGTTGAGAAATGCATGGACAAGGGCATTCAGGCTTCGGTTAATCCTTTATTTGCCCCATGTGTTCTGAGTAAGTTGGCTGCGAACTTTCCCCGTAGTGCGTGGTAATCCACCTCTATCATGTCCTCTACCGGCTTGTGAAGGGCCAGAATTGTATACATCCAGTAGAGGACGTGGAAGCCGCAGTCATTTGATTCTCTAATTTGCTGGGGGCACCTGTGGCAGAAGGCTGGTGATTTGAAGTGATCTCTGTCATATGCCCGCGTGTGTTGACCCAAAAGATCGTGTAATTTGTCAGCACACTCCTTCGCCACCTCCTCCGTTGGTGTATTTGGAGTTGTAGTGTATGCTTTCCGTTTTGGATCATAATGGCTGTCGGAACTGTTGTAGATTATTGTTGTTCCTTCGTGAAGATTGGTTGCCAGTAACATCCAGTGCTCTTGATGAAGGAAAGGTAACATGATGAACTTCAGAGTTGTATGTTGGAGATAAGAGATGGTTGACTCCTTTGTTCTGAAGTTCTTCAGCCCGAGAAGATCATCCTTCATGTAAGCTGACACCATATAGACCGTGTTGTGATTCCGTGCAAGCAAGTATTGATAGGCAGTCATTACACTTACAGACATGGAACCCTTGAACTGTAAGGTCTCACGGAGGGCATCTGCCATAACCAATATATCCCCGTCAATATATACCATCTCGTCTTTTTCGGCATATAGCCGTGACATTATTAGTCGGAGCTCGTTATCTGAAAGAGTTTTGCAAGCTTCCGGATCGAAATCGGGAAATGAAGGTTCAATGGCAGATTGGGGTACCATATGTGATGAAGATGTCTTGATGGCTACCCCTGATATCAGATCAATGTCACCTTTATCTGGAGCCAGATCGAAGATGGAAGGATTCCATTGGCTTTGCTTGGTGACATTGGATGGGTGTTTTTCTTTTGTCAATGCCGCTAGGGTTTGTCTGAAAGGTCTCCTCTGCGGACGTTGAATAGATGAAAAGAGATAACGAGGGACGTCGTCTGCCGCCATGGTAGGGTCGTTGAAGAACCTTCTGTCGCAGATAAGCTCCATGGTGTAACGTCCTCGTAGGGAGTGGAAATCATCATTAACGAGTTCAGTGAAAGGGACCTGCTGGTTTAGCGCTAGGATGTGCCTTATGACGTAAAAAGCGCTGTCCCAGGAACCTTCAGCGTCTTGGACTTGTGGGTTAATTATTCTGAACTAGGGAGAGCTCCAGTCCTGGCAGAGAGAAGGGCACGCGGCCCATATGAGCTTTAGCAGCCGGAAAGGGATGCATCTTGCCTCCCCGGCTTCAATTCCAACAAAATTGATTATCCCGACCTTTAAGTCACTGGCACAGAAATTGTACACTTTGGCGTTGCGGGCGACAGTGTCCACAATCATGAGCAACCAGTGTTTACAAACTTGGAAAGGCACGGTTATGTATCTCGCTTTTCTTGCGATCCCCCTGTGCAACCTTGTAATGGATTTGTGCTGTAACTCTTTGTACAGTAAGCACAATCCCAGTGTGGGTGAGGCGTTGAGAACCGATTGCTGTCACCGAGAGCTTTTGTAGATCTCGATAGAGTTGGCAAGGAGAGTACGAAACATTGCCATCTTCACCGACGACTGGGATCGAAGTAAGGAACGGAAGTCTTCACGCGTCAGATTGTGTTTGGTCTTCGTGTTTTGATATATGACATCCTCCCCTTCTTTGTCATCATCTACTATAGTGTTGAGGATGAAGATATCCTATGCGTCTAAGGTAGAGATGGCCGCCATATCTAAATCGTGCATTTTGTTAGGTAGAGGTGGCGGCGGAGGTAGCTCTTGTGGTGTGGGGGAAGAAGTTTGTTCTATGTTATCCATGTACTGTTGCAGATCGTAATCTTTATCAGAATCAGAAGGAGTGTCTAAATCTTCATCAGTGTCTAGGCATACTCTTTCTGATTCTTCAAGTTCAGGCGCTGACAGTTCGGGTGCAGAGATTTGCTGGGCTGCTGTGGCTGGTATAGTGCTGCTGGTTCCATGAATACATTTTTCGAACTCAACAAAAGCCACTTCTTTGGCATCCTCCCCCAGAGATCCCACAGAAAAGTTGAGAAATTGATCCCCGAAGTATATGTTGACATTCTCTGTATGAGCAGGGGATTTGTGATCTTTATCACCAGTTTGGTGATCTTGCTGGTGTTTTGGTTCTGCTCCTTGGCTGGGGCCTGCCCCAACATCACATGTCTTGTCGGAGTCATCAGCTGAGGAGGTACTATTGTTTGAGTCAGCGGAGGAGTCAGAATCTTTCTCGTCAATAGCATCATCGTCATCGTCATCAATTGTTTTCTTTTGTGCTTTCTTCTTGCACAGACAATGGATGGATTGGAGCTCATCGTATGCCACTTGCACGTGCTCGTGTGTTTCGAGCAGTGCTTCGTGGGTTTCTTTTAAATCGGAGTAACGTTGTTCGGCGGAGAGGAGTCGTGCTGTGAGGTCAGTTACTTGAGCTAATTAGCTGAATAAGCTCATTATTTGACGACTCCTCCTGGCGATTATGTAGTTGCGTGAGTGTGGTGTTGATGTCATCCAGGCGCGTGCTGAAAGCTTGCTGTTGCTACTTCAGCTCGCGGAGGGTCTCTGGCAGAGGTAGAGTCTGCGTAGAGATCCTATCGACTTGCTTTGCCAACACTTCATGTTGGCATTTTACTCCATGGATCCACTCGGGCAAGTTTTTACAGTGGTCATCGATGTGGTCGACTTGCTTGGCCACTGAATCTTGACGTTGCTGGATTCCTTGGAGGATGCCTGGCATGGCGCGGTTCTGCTCGCCAATCTGGGCAACCTGTTGTGTTAGACCCTGCACACATGAAAAAATAGAATTCAAAATGTTAGATGGGTCGGTGAGGAGGTTTCAGATGGTGTCGAATTGACGTCTGAATTCCGCACCGACGTTAGTATAAGGGACCCCAGTAAATGAAGAGTGAGGTAGCTGGGGTCGGGGTGGAATGGTAGTGTCATGCGGAAAAGACACTGTTGATGGACCCGCAAATTGCGTGGTGACTGTGGATGGGGTCACCAGTGATGTCGGGGTGGTTGTGGGTGGAAAAAGTGGTGGCATACCCGGAGAGAGAAATGGATCCAGAAATGTTGATGGAAAGTCGGTGGATGTGAAGGAGGAGAATTCGGGCATTGTGGTGGAGAATGGGGCGCCCAAAGTGAAGAAGGGTGGGGGTGGTGGTATGGTTGTGGAGAAGGGTGGTGTAGTGAAAAGTGGTGTGGAGGATGATTGAAGGGTGGTTGATGGTGGTGGGGTAGTAGATATTGGGGTGGTGGAAGGTGGAGAGGTGGTAGTGAGCTCAACATTTTGACTCATTATAAAAGAGTCTAGTGATGAGGATGTAATATGTTCTTCTGGGAGGGGGGGCTCAGGTTTGGGATGAGGTTTTGATGTTGGTGTCCCCGACAGCTCATGTGCCTTTACGAGCCTTCTGGAAGGTCGTTTGACTAGAAGTTTTGTTGTTTTGGCTGCTGGGGCATTTATACTGAGTTCTGCCTGCCCTGTCGTTGCTTTCTTTTCTTTGGCTTTGACTGAGGCTATGATTTTGGCGATCTCATCTTCTGTGAATAGGAGCTTGTCCGTGTCATAGTCAGCAAGCTCTGGAAGTGAAAGCAGGGTTCTGGAAGATTTTGTGGGGCAGAACACGTAGTGCAACTTTCCATCCTTATCTTTTAAGATATAGGAGTTCTTTAGTGTATGTTCGTTGGTAAGGATGTCGCCCTGGATTGGGTTGCATTTGGGTAGAAGTCTATCCATCTTAAGATATTTGATGATAGATGTGATATGACCACCCGTGCAAATTTCTTTTCCGAGGGCGAAAGTTGATAGCTTGAGCAGCATATGTCATCCAATGTTAACGAGTATTCCGTTTAGGACTGACCAGAGGACAAAAAGGTCAGATATAAGAACATTTCCTCCTTCGGATCTGGGGAAAAGTGCGCCAATGATGATTTTGTGGAGCGTGCGCACTAGTCCAGAATGAATGTTGGAGGCCTTGCTTGTCCTTGCATCAAAGGTTGGTAACCCCGTTAGTGTTTTCCAGAAGGTATGCTTGTTGAACTTGGGGTGTTCTGTACCAGCGGCTTTAGCTTTCTTCAGCTGGTCTTGATTATCGATAAAGATTTCATTTAGAAGATTTTCAGTGATGACCACCTCGTTGTGAAAGATTCTGGTGGTTATTCTGCGGTCACCACCGTCCCTTTCTTTATCCATGATGTCCACCGCTTCTTTGTGGAAGTAGGTGAAGAATTCTGTTGTTGGCTCAATGTAGGGAATTTCGGATACGAAGCATAGCCGGGAGAGGTTTGAATTGTCAAGAAGAGTGAGGATTCTGTTATAGATCCCCATCTTCATAAGTATGCTAGGGCATACATACTTGGTTGGTTTAAGGAGTTGGCTGATGGAGGGGATGTTATGGAGATGAAGGTTTTCGGGTGGTGGTGTTGTGGTGGTGATGGGAGGAAAAATAGGAATAGTTATTGTGGCAGGGGTGGTAGTGGTGGTGGTGGATGGTGGGATGTACCCTGCCAGGATTTGTTCCCTTGCAGAGGCGGGGTGAACCTACTTCCTGGCTCTCTTCTTAGGTGCTGGATCAGTTGTGGATTCTTGAGCCATTCTCTTCACTTTAGATTTTGTAGTGGGTGATTCTTTCTCAGGGGAAGGCTGGTATTCTGAGGCCTCGTCGGATGAAATATCTTCTACCTCCTCTTCAGAAGGTTCTTCATCTAAGAAGCGGTTGATTCACTTTATGTCTTTCATGACTTCAATCAGGTTCACTTGTGCTGGGACCTGTCTAGTCTTTTTGTACTGGTCAACTATGTTTTGGAGATTTGTTCGTTCAGCTAGTAATTCCTCTTTTGTCCAGAAAGGAGCATCTGTTGTTCCTTGCTTCACAGGTGAAGTCATTCTGAAATGATTGACAATAAAACAAAAGTTAGAAATCGTAAATTTTGAAATTATAACAAAGTAATAATATTTGAGTTTTGCAGGTTAATTGATTTCAAACGGTCTTGAGACCGTTTGGTCATTTTCATTTTTTTTTACACGGTCTGGAGACCGCGAGGGACCTCACGGTCTGGAGATCGCGAGGAAGACGAACCGCGTGGGAGACGAACCGCGCGGTCGTTCGTCGGCAAAGAACCATGAAAACGACGATGGCGACAAGGGCAAAGAGGAGTTCGAACGTAGGCGATTGTTTATCGGTGGTGTGGAGCGGTGAACCGCCGGGTTGTTAACCTGTTGGAGCGGACAGCGAGGAGCCTGGGTGCGGCGAGCGTCAGAACAGGAGTGACGACAGAGCAGAGTAAGAGCGGCGAAGGTGTGAAGCAGCGTCGCAGAGACAAAGCTCTGAGCACAGAGAAGGAAAGCGTTCAGAGAAGGAAAGCGCAGAGACAGCGTCGGAGAAGGAAAGCGCAGAGAGGAACGAAACAGGAAGGCTCGGGAATTCGGGCTTCTAGAAGAGAAAACGTAGGCAAGGGGGGTGTATTTATATGTTTATAGGGGGGGCGCCTCATACCGAATAGTTTTGAGACGGCGAGGGCCCAAACGGTCTTGAGACCGCGAGGGCCCAAACGGTCTTGAGACCGAGAGAGCTCAAACGGTCTTGAGACCGCGAGGGCTCAAACGGTCTTGAGACCGAGAGAGCTCAAACGGTCTTGAGACCGCGAGGGCCCAAACGGTCTTGAGACCGTTTGGCCCCAAGATTATGTGGATTTTTATGTATTTTTAGATTTAAAGAAGAAAGAAAAACAAAAAACGAAGAAAGTAAAAAAAACAAAATAAAAGGCTAGAAAATTAGGAAAGGTGATACTCAGGTCTTGGGCTGCCTCCCAAGAAGCGCTTTGGTTTAACGTCGCTGGCTCGACAAGATTTTGCTCCGGCTATGCTGACTTTATAGGATCATGGATCTCTATGGTTTGCCTTGATAATTTGTCTGCCGGAGTGTGGTATTTCTTCAATCTGTGACCATTTACGGTCCTTTCTCCTCCATTATCATCGAGAATAATGACAACTCCTGTCGGGTATATGTGTTTGATTGTGAACGGCCCCGACCATTTAGTACGCAATTTTCCAGGAAACATTTTTAATCTGGAGTTGAATAGGAGGACTTTGTCTCCGACGGTTATATCCTTTCTTTTTATGTGGCCATCGTGCCACATCTTAGTTTGTTCTTTGCAAATTCTTGCGTTGTGGTAGGTTGTCATTCGTAATTCTTCTAGTTCTTGGAGTTGCAGTTGTCTGAATTCACCAGCGCCTTTGAGATCGAAGTTTAGTTGCTTAATGGCCCACCAAGCCTTATGCTCTAATTCAACTGGCAAATGGCAAGACTTCCCATACACTAATCGAAACGGTGTTGTTCCGATTGGTGTTTTGAAAGCTGTACGGTAAGCCCATAGAGCGTCAGATAGTTTGGTGGACCAATCGGTGCGGTGCCGATTGACAGTCTTTTCCAGGATAGCTTTAATTTGCCTATTGGAGACTTCAACCTGTCCACATGTCTGTGGATGATACGGTGTAGAAACTTTGTGGTTGACTCCGTATTTTCTTAATAAGGCTTCAAAGCTCCGTTCCAAGAAATGTGATCCGCCGTCAGATATTATCGTTCTTGGGACGCCGAATCTGGGGAATATTATCTCTTTAAACATCTTGATTACCGGTTTTGAATCACAAGAGATGGTCGGTAGAGCTTGTACCCATTTTGACACGTAATCCACAGCAACTAAGATGTACATGAATCTGTAGGATGAGGGGAAAGGGCCCATGTAATCTATTCCCCATACATTGAAGAGTTTGATTTCTTGCCATATGTTCAATGGCATTTCATTTCTTGTGGTAATTCCCCCAGATAGTTGGCACTTGTCGCATGATGGCACGTATTCATGTGCGTCTTTTGTGATGGTAGGCCAATAAAAGCCAGATTGCAGGACTTTAAGAGCTGCCTTTTTAGAACTCATGTGGCCCCCAGTGGGGCCTGAGTGACAGTGCTCAAGAACCGAAGTGATTTCCGTCTCTGGAATGCATCTACGAAAGAGTCCATCTGCGCATAAGCGAAAAAGATAGGGCTCGTCCCAGAAATATTTCTTAGCGTCGTGAATGAACTTCTTTTTGTCGTGATAGGATGCGGACGGGTGAATGATTCCTGTTGCCAAATAATTAACAATGTCGGCATACCAGGGGAATCCATTAGTGACTTTCATTAGTTGGTCGTCCGGGAGGGAGTCTCGGATAGGTACTTTGTCTTCATCCTCGACTCTAATACGGCTGAGATGGTCAGCGACGACGTTTTCCACCCCGCTTTTGTCTTTGATTTCCAAATCGAATTCTTGAAGCATTAATACCCAGCGGATAAGTCTAGGTTTTGCATCTTGCTTCTGAATTAGATACCGTATAGCGGAGTGGTCAGTGTAGACAATGACTTTAGCTCCAATCAGGTATGAGCGGAATTTCTCGAACGCGTAGATGACAGCTAAGAATTCCTTTTCTGTAGTGGTGTAATTTTTCTGTGCTTCATCCAGCGTTTTAGATGCATAGTATATAACATAGGGTTTCTTGTCGATTCTTTGCCCTAATACGGCTCCTATGGCATAATCGCTCGCGTCACACATGATTTCGAATGGTTGTGACCAATCTGGAGCTCTTAGAATGGGTGCGGAAATCAAAGTATTTTTCAGAGTTGTGAAACTTTGCAAACATTCTTGGTTAAAGTTAAATTCTGTGTCCTTGGTCAGCAGTTGTGTCATGGGTTTTGCTATTTTTGAGAAGTCTTTGATAAATCTTCTGTAAAACCCAGCATGACCTAAGAAAGCACGTACCCCTTTTACATCTTTTGGTGGCATCAATTTCGAGATGACGTCAATTTTTGCTTGATCCACCTCGATTCCTCTGTCGCTCACTCTATGTCCGAGGAAAACACCTTCCGTTACCATAAAATGGCATTTTTCCCAATTTAAGATGAGGTTTGTGTCCTCGCATCTTTGTAAAACTTGAACCAGGTTGAGAAGACAGTTGTCGAAAGAGTTTCCATAAACTGAGAAATCATCCATGAATATCTCCATTATAGATTATGTTAATCCTGCACAGATAGCAGACATGCATCTCTGAAAAGTGGCTGGCGCGTTACAAAGCCCGAATGGCATTCTTCTGAAAGCATATGTCCCAAAAGGACAGGTGAAAGTAGTTTTCTCTTGATCTTCCGGGTGTATAGGGATTTGGTAAAACTCGGAATAACCATCGAGGTAACAGAAGAATTTCTGATGAGCTAAGCGCTCGAGGACCTCATCTAGGAAGGGTAAGGGGAAATGATCTTTCCTTGTTGCTTTATTAAGTTTTCTGTAATCTATGCACATTCTCCATCCAGTTACCGTTCTAGTAGGTACCAGTTCATTCTTATCATTGAGAACAGCAGTGGTCCCCCCTTTTTTGGGACCACTTGCACGGGGCTCACCCATTGAGAATCCGAGATTGGGTAGACGATACCTGCCTTCAGGAGTTTGAGAACCTCGATGCGAACTACCTCCTTGAGATTAGGGTTCAACTTCCTTTGATGTTCCCTCGATGGTTTGAATTCTTCCACCATAGGCAATCTGTGCATGCATAAGGCTGGGTTTACACCAGTTAAGTCAGTCATTTTATATCCGATAGCTTTCTTGTGTCTCTTTAGCTCATCAAGAAGTCTGTTTTCTTGGTCTTCTTCCAGAGTAGAGCTGATAATCACTGGACAAAGTTTCTCACTATCAAGGAAGACATGTTTGAGTCCCTCGGGTAAGGCCTTCAATTCAGGGGCCTTAGGTGGTTCGGTAGTTTCTATAATGGTGACAGCCTTGAGTTCTTCAAAGGTGGCTGTTGGGGCTTCTTCAGCTTTTTCTAAATATTGAAGGCATTGTTGCACTAGTTCATTTGCCGAAAATTCTACTTCCGTGTTTGTCAAGGCACTTTCCAACTCATCGGAGGGTTCGGACATTTCTAACTGGGACATTTGATATATAGCATCTAGGAGAAAAACTTCTTCTTGAATGCTTGGTCCTTTCATGCTGTTAAGGACTCTGAATTGGAAAGCTTCCTTCCCAAGTCTTAGTATAATCGTTCCTGCTTCTACATCGATGAGTGCTCGGGCAGTAGCTAGGAAGGGTCTTCCGAAGATTATCGGGTATCGTAGATCTTCTTGTATGTCCATAATAACGAAATCGCACAAGACGTAAGAATTTGTTCCTATTCTGACAGGAATATCCTCGATAATTCTAAGGGGAGCAGTTATGGTAGAGTCGGCTAACTGAATTGTCATTGACGTAGGTAACAAATCAGTAAAGCCTAATCTTTTACACATAGAATAGGGCATGATGGATATACTTGCTCCTAGATCTGCTAATCCCTTTTTGCTAGAGCCATTTCCAATCGAACACTGAATACCGAAGGAACCTGGGTCCTTCTTTTTTTTTGGCATTTTGTTAAGCAGAATATCTGAAGTGGTCTGAGCTAGTTTCACTATTTCATGCTTTTCTGTCATATATTTTCTCGACAGCAGGGTTTTCAGGTATTTGGCCCAAGCGGGCACTTCAGAAAGGGCATCTAGAAAGGGGATATCGATATACAGTTTCTTCATAGCTTCTTTGAATTTCTGGAACCTAGTATCCATTTTGGTTCCTTTCAGCCTGTCCGGGTAAGGAATTCTGAGCGGAGCTTCTAGCGTAGGTCCCTTTTCATTTTCCCTTTCAGTAGTTTTAGTGGATTTTTCCTTTTCATGAGTTGAGCTTTCTGTTGGTGAAAGAATAGCTACATCATCATCATCATGGATGATTCTAATGGTATCAGGAAGGACACGACCAGACCTCGTGGTGACAGCATTCAGTTGCTCAGGTCTATTTTGGTCATGCCTTGGGTTTGCCTCTGGTTGCCCAGCGAAGGTACCTGCTGGTGGTTTCAACTGAGCAGCAATCTGTGCTAATTGGGCCTCCACCGCCTTTTGTTGAGCTTTTTGATTCGCAAGCATGGTCTGCTGAGATTGCAGCATCTGCCTAATCAAAGATATTTCATCAGATGGTTGGGAAGGAGCACTCCTCTGTTGATATTGAGTGACTTGTTTCCCCTGGGGTTGCTGCGGAGGTGCTGTCAACTGCGGTTGTTATGGCTGTTGCAACTGAGGTTGTTGCAGCTGTGGGTGCAGTCCTGGATATTGATAGGAAGGATTCCTAGGATAATTAGATCGTTGGAACCCATTTCTATAATTCCCTTGGGCGAAGTTATTCTAAAATCCTGGTGGTTGTTTGCTGAAAGATCCACCTTGTATCTGTTGTTGAGGATTGGCAGTTCCTGCAGGATTTCCATATTGGAACCCTGGGTGATTTCTTGGTTTATTTGGATTGTAGTACACCTGGCCAGGTATTGAATGGATGGAGTTGACTTGCTCTGGCATTTGGTCCTCGGGATGCTCAATAATGGGCTCATATTTCGGCACGGGTGGTTGTAAATCCATCATGACATTGTACAACAGACCACATGATAATGTGGGATGGTCAGATGCATGACAGGCTTCACAAGTTCCAGTAGCTGCTTTTACTTGTTGAACTTGATAGCTTTTCTTCTTGTCATATTCCCCGAAAGAAGTTTCGAGGGCTTGTTGCTTGCTAGCAATAGTCTTCAGAGCCTCTGCAATGGCCTTGAGTTCCATATATTCTTTAGCTTTGTAGACTTTAAGAACTCCCTTGGGTTGGTTAGATGACCTTCCCCAATTGGATTAGTTCTCGGCCCCTAGCGTAACTATATTCCAAGCATCTTCATAGTTCTTTCTCATAAAATTTCCTCCAGATGAGGAATCTAGAAATTGCTTGATATCATCACTTACTCCTCTGTAGAATGTTTCTATTAGTTGATTTTGAGATATGCCATGGTGAGGGCACTTTCTCAGGAGTTCCTTGAATCTTTCCCAAGCTTCCACAAGTGTTTCTCCAGGTAGTTGGGCGAAGTGATTAATCTGTCCCCTAATCTCATAGGTTAGTGAAGGTGGAAAGAATTTCTCAAGAAACTTTTCTTCTAAAGGAGTCCAGGTAGTGATGATGGGGTGTCTATCTAAAGCATTGTACCAGCTTAGCGCTCTTCCAGATAAGGTGAAGTGGAAAAGGTGTAACATTATTGCTTCCAGGGCGATTCCTGCTTGAGGTACAAGTCGGCAGAGTGACTTGAATCTCTTAAGGTGATCCATGCAATCGTCTCCGGATGCTCCAGAGAAAGAGATGCCTTGCATGACCTAGATCCATTGCGTCCGGATTTCAAAGTTTGGTATGTTAATAATCGGTGGTCGGACTGGGTGATCATCTTCATAATTCTTCGGGACTGCGTAGTCCCGAAGTTGCTTGTTTCTTAGCACAAGTTGAGCAGCAGCATGCTCTGCTTGGATGCAGGCTTGTTCCTCAGCTCGAATCTCAGCTTGCACTTGAGCATGAGTGTCTGCAATAAGTTGTGCTCATTGTGCTGCTATGGCGGCGTTAACTCTTTCTGCAACAAGGTGTTGCTCTTCAGCCATCTGTCGGGCTCTTTGGCGGTTAAGTCTAATCCTTCGGTGGAAACTTCTTTCTACCTCAGAGTCGTACTCTGGTTCAGGGGAGAATCTGATGCTATGCGGGGGTTGCATACACGTTTTCTACCTGAGTAGAAAGAGAATCACACGTTAAGATAATGGAAGGAAATGGAGAAATCAAGAAGATTTTGAGTAGTTATCAAGAAAAAGTGTAAAATCCTAATCAACCTAGAAGTTGTTAAGTAAAAGCTAAAACGTTCCGTTGTCCCCGGCAACGACGCCAATTTTTGATGGAGTTTTGCAACGCCACTAAAAATCCTAGAGATGATGAATCCCTAAGTTTAGCCTTGCTAGTACTATGGTAAGATCTCCACCCACGTATGCTAATACACGCGGAAGTCTTATCGTAGTATAGTTAAGGGTCGAATCCTTGGGACAACGGTCTTGATGTAATCAAGATGGAAAACGTTTTAGTCGTACTTAACTACTCAACAGTTGATATTTAGATCGAAAGTTTGATTTGGTTTTAAGCTAAGTGCAAGGAAAGTAAAGCAAGAAAGTAGAAATTAAGGTTGTAAACAATGATTAAAAACCACTAGCATGTTGCCGGGTTTCACACCACTACGCATGGATCACAAACATGCAACATAATAAAAAGACCTGCAAAGAGAAACTAATCGGCTAGTATCTTTGTAGACTTAGCTTCCTTTTGGATAACCAACTACGAGGAGTGTGGAGTATTGCAATGCCAGCCATCCCCTAACGAATGGTCACTTACATTGCATTACTCCTTCATGAAGTGTGTTCCTCGACCTTACCAAGGTTGCACTTCCATACGTCAACTGATTCCATTTCATAGTATGAATGTGCAACGATGGGAGTGAGTTTACTCCACTCGTGAAAGCACTCCTAGATACCGAAATAGACATATGGTGACTACATATATCTAGAACCAACATTCAATCGATATTCAGATCTAAAGGTATAAACGTAGACAATTCATACCAAAAGATAATAAGTAACACAAGTTGGTGATCCAACAACAAGTATTCATTAAACGATAGATGTTGAGCCAAAAAGGAGAATATCTCTATTGCAAACGATTGAATTACATTGCATGAAATGAAAACATGGGTAGCGGGGCTACTCCCCGCACCCTAGTGAGAAGGACTACTCGCTCATCTCAAGAGCAAAGGAGGAGGTGAGAAGAGAGAGAAAGAACGACATCTCCACGGAGGAGGGAAGGTTGAACCCTTGGTGGAGAGAGCAGCGATCTTCACACTTCGTGGTTGGTTGATGATGGATCTTCTCCTCCCACCTTCTTTGTTGATGAGAGAGAAGGTAGCTTGATGATGAGATGTGGACCTCAAACCGGCAGCCTTAGGGCGATGGATGAAGGATGAAATTGCTCTGTAACTGGAGAGGCAGCCTTTGGGCGTCTGAGATTCGATCCCTTTGAAGTGACCCTTGAGGTCCTATTTATAGGCTCAAGTTGAGCCCAAACGGTCTTGAGACCATTTGGTCTCAAACGGTCTTGAGACTGTTTGCCTTCTCGCGGTCTTGGGACCGTGAGGCCTTCTCGCAGTCTTGGGACCGCGAGGCCTTCTCGTGGTCTTGGGACCGTGAGGCCTTCTCGCGGTCTTGGGACCGCGAGGCCTTCTCGCAGTCTTGGGACCGTGAGGCCTTCTCGCGGTCTTGGGACCGTGAGGCCTTCTCGCGGTCTTGGGACCGTGAGTCCTTCTCGCGGTCTTGGGACCGTGAGGCCTTCTCGCGGTCTTGGGACCGGGAGGCCTTCTCGCGGTCTTGGGACCGTGAGGCCTTCTCGCAGTCTTGGGACCGTGAGGCCTTCTCGCGGTCTTGGGACCGTGAGGAGTCTTTGTAATTTTTTTGTGTTTTCTGTAGTGAAAAAGAAGAAAAGTTAGTTTATTGGTGTATCCGCAATAAAGTAAAAAAGTTTAATGATTCTATCTAATTTATCTAAGAAAGAGTATGGAAAATTAAAGATAACTAAATAAGATAACGTCACAAAATGGGAGGTTATCAACATGTACTATAAGAGAATCCTCAGTCTATCCTAGGGTCAGGTAGGGATAAGACCGATGGAAGTAGGAGTTGCCTAATTCCCTAGTTACACATGACCATAGGGTCAGGAGGTAACAACTATCATTGTCTGAGGGCCATGGGTTAGGAGATTGATCACCTTCATGAACTCATGGGACCCAAAGGGGAGATGAGTAGGGTACTCTCTAGATGCATAAGGGAAGAGGGATGACACTAAAAGTGTCAGCACCCTATAGACCTAGAGGAGATTACCAAGGATTGTGTGGTGACCCAAGTAGGTTCAAAACAAATTTTCCATGGAGGTAACTTTGATATCTAGATGATTGTAATATAGAGGCATAAATTGCACGTTTCAACTTAGATTTAAAGGAGTACTGGCAAGGTGGGAGGTACCATCTCTACTCTTGGAATAGGAAGAACTATGTATTTGGACTGCAGCCAAATGCTTATTTCCTCTTATTATGGGAGTGAGAGATAGTACAGTACGCATGCCATACACCAAGGAAAAACTTTATACATGAAAGTTGTGTAGAAAAATACGAGGAATCTGATAAAAATACTTTGAGAACCTGGTTCTACTCGTTTTATAAAAGTACCATAATTTTCTAGTAAAATGTATTAAAAGTTGATGAGAAACCCTAATTGAATATTAAGGGTGTATTTTGGTGAATTAATAGGTCAATTGATAAGATTAACCCTATTAATGATAAAGGTGGTTTGTTTATCTGTTTTGAATGCAAGGTTGCCTAATTCAGAGTTGTAATCCTTGAAAGAAGAATAATCTAAATGGAAACCCTAATTTGGGATAAAAGGAGAGAAAAATCATATTTAGATTAAGGAAATCAGATGGTTAATAAAGATCCTAAACTTGTTAAGGGTGCTAAAATGAAAAATTAAGGGTTTTATGTAGTTTTGATAAATTAAGGATCATAATATTGAAAGAGGAGGGAAAAACCCTAATTCCCAAGGAAACCCTAAAATTGGAATTGAAATCCTATTTAATGTGATGAAATTGGATAAATATTAATCAAAGGAAATTGGCACTTTATTTCAGGATTTCTATTCATCATTGCTTGCTTGATTGGGTTTCCCTTCATATTTGAATCTTTCTTGAAATCTGCAATCAAAGGTATGTGGTTACACTTATGAATATCTCGAGTTAGTTTTCTGAGGTTTACCAAAGTTTTCATCGATGTCATGAATTAATTGTTGGATGATTTTAATTCATGCAAACTATAATGTGGATATGACTATCACATAAGATATGTGCCTACTAGCTCATATCCTGGTCCCCTTTGTGGCTTAATAGTTGACCTAGTACATGGCCACCTATTCGGTAGGTCCATCAAGTCATTGGATGACGTAGTACATGGCTACCAATGGGGTAGGTCCATCAAGTCACATTGAGTTAGATATTGGGCTACCTTCGGGTAGTGCCATGCGACTCTATTATCCTATGTATTGGCTACCTATAAGGTAGGACCATGGGGGTAAGAATCTACCTAAAAGAGAGGTAGCATACAAGTCCATTGTAGGGATAGCACAAAGTTAGGGGATAGGTAAGGATTGAGTAGTATGAATTAAAATGTAATCTTTGTTGTTAAATGATTAATTGAATGATTACGTTGTTAACATATTTGCATGATTTTTATTTCTCCCACATACCAGTTTTGGCTGACCGTTGTTTTGTTTGTCGGCGATTTAGGTGCAAAATCCCAAAAAGGACAAACAGTAAAGTGGCACATTGTGAATTCACAAATTGAAGAACAAGGAGGATTTAGTTAGATTAGTTCAACTGTGGATAGAGATTTAGAAATTCTAACTTTTCAAAGGTATGCAAAATTTTACATCTTTTCAGTATAGATTGTTGTAATTTAATAATTGTTCTTGGTTAATTGTCGAACCTTTGGTCCAGAGATTATGGGTGCGGCTTTGACCTCTCGATCTCCCTTAATTGGGGGTTACCAGAAGGTGGTGTCGTAACAACAACAATGATGTTCCTAAAAGCATGTTTTAATTAGGTGTTAACCAATTGGTTATTGTTCTTTCATTTGCAGTGATAGTTAACATATATTTTTAGGAAATTGGTTGTAGTCTTAAAAAGGTAAAAAAAATCTGTCAAAACTTCACATGGTGATTCTGTATCTTCACAAAAAGAAATATTTCTACATCGAGTGCAATCTAAGGATCTCATGATTACACTCATTTTTTTTGGTCGGTCGAAAATATGTGTTACTATAGAATCTAAAAACTTTGGGTACAAAGATATAACTGCGCCCCCTCAACCTAGTGTATCGCACACTAATGCTATGTCTTGCTTCTCACAGGAAGCCTAAAAAATAGAACAAAAAAGGAGAAAAAAGAAAACTAGGAGACAAAACCAGATACTACGGACTTGATATATAAACATTCCTGCAGACGAAACCTCAAATCATTAACCACACCCAGAAAGTTGAGCTCAGTGGAATAGATTAGTATACTAATCAGTGTCGAAAGCGTTCGAGATATATACCTATCTTCTTCTTTGCTATTGTATTCTCCAGACCAGAGACCATCTGGTTTTTCTGAAACTCATTGGAATGTGACCTGTAAAGATTCCACTCCTACCAGTACAGTTTGCAAAGAAACTTGCCATCTATGAGATATATATTCCAAGTTTATGGGAGTAATAATCATCCTCTCTAATCCACTGTCATCACTACTGGCGTTATCCTCATCTTAGAATTTGTATCTAGACATCAGATCATCAAGGACAAGAAGTATCCCCGGGGACAAGAAACATCATCTTAAGGCAGCAGGAAATTAAGCAAACTGCTAGGCCAAAGCTAAGGCCTCACTGTCCATCTTTGCGATTGCTATAGGAATAGACATCCGCTTCCTTCACTCACATGAAAGTTCTAACAGTTGTAAGTCAGAACTCCATTAGCCGAGACTAATAAACAGAGAAGCTTGAGTAGATCAATCCTAAAAATCATAGGATAATATCAAACTCCACAGCTACCAAAATTGTCTTTGTCTTCTACCCAACACCCCTATTCAGGCAACCCGGAATACACATCATGCCTTATATGTTCCGTCCACTACGCCACTAACATTATGTCCACCTTCAAAGAGTGGGGAGAGAAAAAATTCAAAGACATTTTGTCCATCCCAGGTGACAAGAACAGAAGGAAACATATTGGATAACAGGCAAGCAGCTAAAAGACCAGATTAGTCCTCCCTTTTTTTCCTTCCTGACTTCTTCTTTTTCCTTGATCTTGGGTGATCGCAGATAGCATAGTCAGAACCCCAGTGAACAAAATCAACCTCTGAATTTGAATCTCCCTGAGAGATCTCATCAAACAGGTTAGCTTTCCTCTGTTTATAATCTATAGATAAGCCACAACTTTGCAATATCCTGTTGGCTTTCCAGGAATTCGAGGACTCTTCAGCAGTTCTCCTATTAGGGGAGAGGTGAAGAGTCGATCGGCGATTCACCAAAACGGCATCGAGGATAGTGTTCTTCACCTGCAGTGCGATCTCAGCCACAGCCGCGTTATCCTGTTCCTTTTCAGCATCAGCAACAATTTGGTTGGCATTAGGAACTTGAGTGTCTTTGACAATACGTCGAGCACCTTGCTTTCCAAACCGGAACTAGACTTCCTTTATGGGAATTACGTGCCTTCTACCCAGGGGACACGATCCCTTTTTGTGACCAAATCATTTGCATCCAGAGCAGAAAAGGGGTTTTGACAGAGCATTGACCTTCAACTACTTGGTAGTGCCATCGACCTCCACCAAGGTGGACTTGGGAATCTTGTCAGTGCATGAGATTTCCACATACAAGGTAGCAGAGTCCTTGCAACCTGTAGTGAGTGAAGATTCAACAAAGTCCAGAGGCCTCCTGATAGTACTGGCTACGCTAGCGATCCCATCAAAAGTCCACAGGACTCCGGGATTCTCCACCTCCAGCCAGACTGGGATCCGAGAAAAGGAAAGGGGCTGAAGTGCAGATCCAGGTTCCCAGGCCTGAGCCATGACAAGAGCTCCATCCATCGTCCACGGCACCTCATCGAGAACGCGATCCCTCTCAGTAGCCGACGACAACTTTATGATGAATCGTTCATTCTCCTCGACTATGATTTCGAAAGTCCCACTTGGTTTCCATTGTCTTCTGATCCAGCCGCTAAGTTGTCCTTTGAAGGGCTTCCTGCTGGTGAATCTTACCGACAAGTATAGATTCCAGTTGGGGATCACGCCTTCCTGACTAGAGATCGATCCACACTTGGCTCCAACCCTAAAAATCGGCTCGACGAATTTGACAACTGAAACATCTGCGATCGACCTTCCTTGGCAACTAGCACAAAGCCAATCCGCAAAGGAAGACGACTCGTTTCTGGAGACGTTCGTCGAGGGTCCTGCTTGCGGTGACTTGGGCTTAGGTGAGGCAGGGGAATCATCCAGGGTCACGGCAAACTCTGGCGGTTGAGAAGTATGGGGGGTTCCTTGCACACTCGCTTCTCCGTCGGCCGTCCCACCGCCTCCTGGAGGAGTCGACGATGTCTCAGCAGCTACCTTCCCACCATTTCCACCTCCTCGTCTGCTAGGGATTCCACGACCACTGCACCCTCGCCCTTGCCCTCTGCATCCGTGAGCCATCAAACTCAACATGCATTGTTTTTTTTGTCATCAATTGTTCATAGTGCCTCATGAACACTGTCCTCATGATTACACTCATAGACACCTTCTTCACATATTTTGGTCATCAATTGTTCATAGTGCCTCCAAAAGATGAAAATCATACAATACCTAAGAAATATCTTTAAAATACTCCCTTGGTAATTCAATGAACGTGTCTGTTAACAACATTCTTTAACTATCACTAAATCATAATATATGTTTTGATCGAGAAAATGGTTAAGCATTAGTGGAAAGCAATAGACAAGCACCAACAATGGGTGAATCAATACCAATCTCATTTCCAAACACGTGCTACAAACCAATTTCATTTTATATTAGGCTTCCTATCAACAAAGATTGCCAGACTCTATCAATCAGCCATTTCTCCATCAAGTTGGGGATGAATGCAAGTGCATTGCCAAACGCTTGTGTCCATGACAATTTGGTTGTAACAAAATTTGCAACGATCCTAACTACATAGCTATTCAACAAACTGATCACTAAGTATGTGGTATGAATTTCAAAATGTTTGGACCAACTACAATGTATAAAAAATTGCTTTCAAAGTTAGATACATTATTTGAGAAATGTTAAGAAACATTGCATTGTAATAATAATGCTAAAAAACATAACAATGTGATATAAATCTAAGTACACTCCCAAGAAATTAAGGCACTATTATTTTTTTGTGTTGTAACAAAGACATTAATTAGTTTGTTGAAATGTCTATTTATAATGTTTCCTTTCACCAATTTATACTTGTAATTTTCATCATTCATCATGGTTTACATAGTACACCATTTATTGTTTTTTTAGGACAAGAAACTTTCTCACTCACAAGCGATAATATAATTGAAAGGCATGCCAGTGTTTCCACTAACATACATAATAAATTTTATCATGGTTTGTAGATAATTACTAAATTCATAGCCATCTATGAGAAAGAGAGAATGTACAATTAAAATGTCTACAAGATTAAAACAATTCCTAAGCAATAAAAAATAACTTAAATTTAACCCCATATTATGAAAACTTAAAGAATTATGCTTTTTTTAATATGTTTGATTATAGTACAATATCATATGATATTGTACAATCTATTGAAAAGTTTTTTTCCACTATATAAAACAACTACATAATAAGATAATAAATTAATTTAAACATCAGATACCAATTAAATGAAGTAAAAAGTATAATTCCACTACATTGTGAATATTCAAATAGTGTAATCTTGTTATAAATTCAATGTAATAAGATAAATATATAACATAGCATATTTCTATGTGTTTTTCCCTTCGTTTAGTATATAATATGGTATACACTTGATTGAATAAAAGTGTTAAGTGGACATACAAGATTTTCACATATGAATGCAAATTCGAACACGAAAACCAAGATTAGTAAAACAATATTATGTAACCTTGGTTGAAACAATTGATATCTTAATAGTACCTAGTCTAGAAAGCTATTAGCTTATAATAATAACATCATAGAAAATAATATTCAACATGTATACCATTGGAACAAATTTTTTAAAACCCATTATGTATTCCCACATTTAGAAACATGATTGAAGAATTAATGATACATTGAGATTTTACTTGAACGAAACTTCTTATACTACATGAAATCTACAAACCTTGATGAGACTTTAATAAGCCATATAAATATAAAAATACTAATAGAATGAAACAATAATAAATAGTATTCTTTATAATTCAATGGATGGATCATTTTGAAAAAATCTTGGCATAGTCAAAAGGAAAAATGGTCTAACATACTGTAATATGGTTATAAGCTATTCTCGTTGAATCAATGATCTAAGAGATTGAAAGAATTTTTACACAATAAATGGTTGTTTAATATTGATTGCATGCATATAATATCCCTTACCCTAAGTCTTCAAAGTTACTGTGTAATTCCTACATATATCTTACCATGCACTTGTTCTCCCCTCATTATACATTAATACATGGACCATGACATAGGTAAATAGGGGAATCATCTTCTGATGTCAGACTTTCATTGTTGTAAGTGTGCTCTTTGGACATATTCATACATCATGAAAATAGAGAACATCATATGTTATAGAATTGTTCGAAAAGCATGTGTTCATTATGATCCCCAAGCACCACATCTTACGTTAAGACATCAATAAAATAAAAAAGACAGAAAGATAATAGAATAATAATACATGCTTGACACTAACAATTGGCAGAAAAACATTAAAATGTATATCATGATTATGGAAGATAATAAAGTAGAAGCATCTTTGTAAAGATAGATATAGTTGAAATAAGAAAATTGAGAAAAGAACGTTCTTTTCTCTTGATGCTGATTTTGTTGCAACATGGTATCAAGATCAAGAAATATTTTTATGTAGCATCAATCAATATACACTTATTTTTTTAAAATCAGCAAAAAAATAACATATTAAGTATGATCTCATAAACTATAAATAAGGTGTAAATATCAACATGATAAAGGGACAAAAATTGAATCATATACTTTAACCAAGTTATACAAACATTAAGAAAATATATAATATATTAAATCTACTAAAAATATTCATTATGTGTGTGTACGTATGCACTGTTTGTGGTTTAAACATATGCAACATCAAAAGATGAAACTGTAAGAGCCAACATATTAATGTTTGATGCATTGTTGTCTAAAAAACCAAAAAGTATACAACGAGACCATTTTTTTATAATAAACGTTAGAACTTGGCTTTTAAAGTCATAGCAAAAGATAATAGAAAATACATACATAACAAATACATTGTATATTATAAAAAAAAGTTATATAATTTTATTTCCAAATACAACATAACTACCTTTTGATGTCCTAAAAGATAGTGGTATCTCAAAAGAAAAGTGTTCCTAAAAAAGCAAGTTGTACATAGTTGAATAGCCATTTTAAAACTTACAAAATATTAAACTTGCATCTTGGATGAAATGTTGAATCGCTAAATTAGATCACAACAATTTTCTACCACCACTGTTAAAGATATTTGATTATTATCATGTAACTGATAGAAGCATGTAAGTATGACTATTTTCTTTCTTAATTCAAAAAGTAATATTTTCAAATGAAGAATCACAAAACTGAACATTATAACATTCGTGTTGGCCCACTTGAGCTACAAATGCGTTCAGAATGATGAAAAAGCAAGGCCACCTTTGGCTTGAAGGAGAACTAATTCAAAGGCACAAAAAGGGAGGTCTTTAAATAAACCAAAGAATTGGTAGGTAGAAATAAAAAATCCTTAAAAATCTTTCAAAGTTTCTGTGAATTAACCGAAAGCAAATCCCTATCACGAAGTCGTCAGGTTGTATATAGCCTATACTGTGATGACTGGTGAGCTCGACAGATTTTAAACAATCCATGATATTTTAATATAACTCAAGCAAAGGAAAAAAATAACTATACTTAATGGATACTCAGTGCTCCCGCTATGCTGCCACAGTAGAACTTAGAAGCTTCGACGCTTAAGGCAGCAGGCTGTCAGATCTCATACATCCGTGGAGACCGAACCCACTGAGGGTGGCCGTTGTTGATTATCGTACGACAATATTCCTCACTGCAAAAACTTGGGTATGTCCATTGGGCATGTACATATAGATTTCCTCCCAAGTAGAACAGTTGTGGGTGCCCGCAACGTATGGACGGGGTGATCATGCAGACCTTTAGCATGCAGCTTACAACATAGCAACCAAGATGGAACTTGGACGGAAGTTGCTCGCCATTGTTGGGGTTGCCACTTGCTTGATATTCATTTGCGAGTGAAGTAGTTTGATCTGGACGGATGAAATACTGGAATTGGTTGGAACTTGTTGCACCGGTGCGTTCATATAGAAAGACTTGGCACTTCACCACATATAGTGGACTGTCTGTGGCACCACCATTGTTTGGGAATACATTTTAAGCTGCCGTCACCGAACGGATGCCTAGGAAAAACACTTAACTGAAAAAAATACAATTCGGGCTGGATCATTCTCCACTTCACCTTGTTGTTTGTAAAGCCTCAAGATCACAAAAATTCATCTGCGGGGTAAAGTATAGACCTAATATACTGAAAAGCTATGGCTGATATGATAGTTATATCGGAAGCGTACTGCGTTGATACAGCCACGGTATTCTTCTTTTGGAGAGTTCATTATTGACGATATCCGAAGGATTGAGAAGTAACCGGAGGTCAATAACTAATCGTGGTATTCGTATGGTAGAATAACAATATTAACGGGACACCGATAAGTTTGGCTAGGAGCGAGACTCTGCCCGGCGGAAGTGACGTAAAGAGTCTCAAATGATTGAAAATACTTAAATGATGGAGACGAGTGGTGGTGCTTAGTATGATAGAATAGTAGATATATTCATATATATATATATATATATATATATATATATATATATATATATATATATTTATTTATTTATTTATATTTATATTTATATTTATATTTATATATATATATATATCTGTGTGTGTGTGTGTGTCTGTGCAATTTATATGTGTTATCCTAAAATTGTTTTGATGGTGGATGTAAGCATGGTTATGGCCTAAATACCTCCTGGATATGTGTGCACGGTTGAATGATTTAATTTATTTTTTTAAAATTGGATCTACATACTAAGCCTCTCTCTCTCTCTTTTTCAATATTTAAGTTCATTCTTTCTTTCAAATACTCCCCTCGAATGTAATAATCTTATTTTCTATTTCGGAAAAGAAAAAACATTCTGCACTAGGTGAGTCAACTGATAGGGAAGTTGAATCGATCGATGGGAGGATTGAGGATGAAAGATGATAGGAGTAACCAATCGATCAACTAGAGGAGAAAATGATCGACGGGAGGAGTCAATACACCACTCGAGCTAGGAGCCAGTGGATGGATCCATGAAGACCTTTCGACCAACCAGAAGGCCAATTAATTGACTCAAACGTTCCGTCGACTAACTGGTCTAGTTCTTGGATATATTTTCTACAAAATTAGGTTGTTGTATGTGATGTGCATCTTAGGACTATAGAGAGGTTGGAAATAGATATAGGCAGTAGAAATAAAAAAAATTAAATACTTGTTTCCCAGAACAACAAGATTGTGTCAATAGCAATGTATCTAGAAAGGAAAGTTTGTAAGGTCATACTTGGTCCTAGAGAAAGTCCAGTGACATTACCCTTGCAGCAATATGCTTCTTGCTTAGACACCAGCAAGCTCCTTCAGTAGTAGTAGCATTCAAACAGTCGTCTCTACTGGCATCCTAGTACAGCACAACAAATAGCGGTTGATGATGTCCTCCTAGCGGTAGACAAAGACCTCCTGCCTCTAGAGTAACCGACATGGACCACCGAGAACTCCACATTGCGCTACAAGAGCCAACAAAAAGGAGTTTTCCCTTTCGAATGACAACCTACTAGGGATGATTCATTCTCCCACAATTGTCTCTCACTTCCTATCCCTCCCTTTATTAGGTAGGACTGATCATGCTCTCTATTGGTTACCAAAACCAGAGAGGATAATAAATTGTTAGAGGCAATTGTCATTTCTAAGAAGCCCCCAATACCCCTCTATTTGTAGGAGAGGTTGAGTCAGGGTTCTCAATCATTGTGTGAATCGAAAAGGTCAAATTCATGAATTTTCTAGAACCTGTGCACGGTGAACCAGTCGGTTCGCACATGCAACTGGTCGGTTGGTACGTGAGTTGTTCAGTTCGCTAGGCGAACCGGTCGGTTCATGCAGTTTCCTATTTTGAATCATATTGGTAATCAATGAACGATTAATGCATAACATGACGTGAGCACCCATCCTTGATCCAATCAAATTGGCAACCAAACCGGTCGGTTGGGATGTGTGAACCGATCATATCACTCCCTAGTTCATCTATTGATCAACCAATCTTGATACCAATTGACCTGACACTTTAATCAATCAATTCAACACTTGAACCGGTGGATTCCGAATTCAGTCAGTAAATTTTGAGCCTCAATTGTTTGATTAAATAACTAACACCTTTAGTAATCAATATAAATAGCATTCATGAATATACTCATTTAATCCAAGTCATTCCTATGTGTGTGACCTTATAGGTCTAGAAATATGTTGGCAGTGAATGTCCATAATAAACTTATGACATCACAAGTAAAGAGTGGCGTCTAGCAAAACATCATTTCTACTCAAGTAATTCAGAAAGTTGGAGAACAACTTCAACCTACATTTTGTGATTAGTGTTACCGTTGTTCATCAATATGAACTTCTTGATCCATACAATATCCTCCGTTGTTCTCATAACACAGAGATACTCAGCTTCATCTGTTGATATAAACAATTGTTTTAAGCTCATAACCCTTTCCATATTACAATTCTTGTTCAAGGTCAAACATAAACATAGAGTGTGATCATTAATTTTATTTGTCATTTTGGAAGCTTGCATTGGTGTAACCTTTCACACCTAACTCTTCCTATTACCATACTTAATAAATTGATCCTTTTAATGCATCTCAATATTTTAAGGATGTTCTTCATGGTAGTCCAATGACTGGCACTAAGATCTGATATATACCCTCTTGTCATGTCCAATACATATGAAATTGCTAGATCGGTATATATATCCTTTCATCATGTCGAATACATATTAGATGAGTGGATATGCTCTTGTCATGTTCGATACATACGATATTGCATGTTGAGAACATGTGTGATAGATCTAATTGTGAATGCATATGACATCTATCCATGTGTTCCTATTCTTCACAAGAACTGGGACACTATGCTCTTGAGAGACTAACTCCATGAAACATAGACAAGTTTTCTCCCAATGAGTCATGCATGTCGAACCCTTTAGCATCTTGTCAATGTATGTGCTCTTTCTTAGGTCAAGAATCTTTCCAAATATATCTCTATAGATCTCAATTCCTATCACATAGGATGATTCACCTAATCCCTTCATAGAGAATGCAATTTCCCTATCAAGTTTTAATATTTGTAGGATAAGGATGTTATTTCCCATCAATATGTGTAATAAATATGCTCACACTAAATTATTGGTAGTCAAAAATTTCATCTTCATTCTGACTCAAGTCAAACCCTTTGACTATCTTGTCAAATAGAATATTCCAGATCTAAAATGCTTGCTTCAATCCACAGATTGACCTTTATAGATTATAGATTTGTTTAGCAATATTGTATTTATGAAACCATTAGGCCGTGTCACACACACATCCTTATAATTGTTCCAGTTAAGGAATGTGGTTTTAATATCCACATGCCAAATCTCATAGTCATACTAACATCTAATAGCATGTGTGATCCTAATGGATTTAACCATGGTAACTGGTGAAAGACTTCATCATGTTTAACCCATTGAATTTCTTTGAAATTCATTGAAACCAATCTACCCTTAAATGTTGGTATTTTTACAATGAACCAAATGCATCCTATGGGTTTTACCCCTTTAGGTGGATCTACC
Source organism: Alisma plantago-aquatica (assembly GCA_963693085.1). NCBI lineage: Eukaryota > Viridiplantae > Streptophyta > Magnoliopsida > Alismatales > Alismataceae > Alisma > Alisma plantago-aquatica. The sequence goes on along the minus strand of OY856414.1, from coordinate 713,280,017 downwards.
AAGGTTATACTTTGTTGGTGTACATGGAGTCCATCTTTGATCTCATGGCCTTCAAGCCATGCTTCAAATTCTGATCCCTCAATAGCTTCTAGGTAGGTAGTTGACTCGTCGTATATGATCAACCAAACCTCCTTTTCAAGATATCATTATCTTTCAAGATCAAGGTGTGTCCTACTTGATCTATGACGTTTGTGTTACATAAGGAACTTGATATTCCACACCAGCTTGTGATTCTCATTGCTCCCACTGTAACTCTTTTAGGTTCAATATTTTCTTGTTTGTCTCGAACATGTTGAGTTCTATTTTTACTCCTATTGATTCCTTCAAAAATAAGTTCCTCTTCAAGAATACAATTATCCAGATTAAAAAACAACTTTGTTGTTGGATTAGGATAAGATTAGTATTTTAACAGAATAACATTTATGTGATTTTGTGGACAAATATTTTCAAGAAACTATTTTCTTATATAATAATTCATCCCTAATCACTATAAAAAAACATATTTCGACAATAGCCATGCCATATCTCATATGGTGTCTTTTGAACCATTTTAGACGGTACATTGATTAGTGTTAAGCATGTGCCAAAGGAAATTGGAAAATTAGCTAGATTTGTTGATAATTGTACCATGACTTAACAAGGTGTGATTCCTTATTTTTTATACACTCTCATGATACACTATCATGGTGTTTTAGATGGAGTGTATCATGATACATTATCATGATCTCCCTTAAGGTCCTCAAACTCTTGGTTTAAAATATTTCAACATCAATCACATCAAAGTATCTTAATACTTTGACCAAGTTAGTTACGTACTTCTTTAATAATCTCCTTGAAAACTTGAAGATATATGTACTTGTATTTCATCAAATACAAACTTCAAATCTACTAATAACATCAGTAAATATAATGAGGTACTAGTAACTACCTTTATGATTTATTTTAATAGGTTTATATACATTAGTATGTACTAGCCCTAATAAAACAATTGCTCTCCCACTATATTTAGTGAAGATGCTTTTGAAATATTGCACAACAAAAAAGATATGGATGCCTCTATTGGTTCAATAACCAAAAGAGTCTAGAAAACCATCTCATGGATTCTAGGAATGCATTTCTCATTTATGCACTCCAGAAAAAAATTCTATAGGTATTAATTATTTGAGTAATCAAGTCATTAAATATATGTGTCAAACATAATTGTCTTTACAACTATTATGTATATTTTGTGAGACATATAGAATTTCCATAAAAGATTGTATCTTTTAAAATGAAACATACTGTTATAAAAGATTGTAACTTTTAAAATGAAACATAACGTTCTTGTCAGATAAGACATATGATGTTTTCATCAATGGCATGTTCATAATAGCAATTCACTAATTCCATTATGTGCCCATGAATGACAACTTCCAACTATAGAGGAAACAACCCTTGCTCCATACAATTTTAGCTTACTTCTTCACAAGTCATGAAGTAGATATATCTATCTCCATCTTCTTCCTGAGTTCCTCTATAAAGAGGATCATTCCTTTCAATGTCTAGGCATGTGACAATGGTCTCACTTTCTCTTCTTTATCCATTAAGTGAAAAGGAAAGATTCCTTTTACATGTACCCTTCTCCTTATCTTGAGTGCAAAAGAGTTGGACTTCATCTTAGGTTCAGAACTCTTCTTGTCCTCACCTTTGCCCTTGGACTCACTCCCATTGATCACTATCACGTATTTTTCCTTCTTCATCCATGCTTCAGCATTAATCAACATGCTAAACATTCGATAAAATGACTATATGATTCATGCAACGATTTGCAAAATCATATCCATGGTCAACTCTTGACCTAAGAGAAATTCTAGTCACTCTACATGCCCAATCACATTGAACACAGGCAGCTCTACTGGACCTCCCTTCATCAGTTTGCACTCAAACAACACTTGGAGACATTACACCCCATTTTCTTTACATGGTTCTTAAGATTTGTTACGATCTCAAGAATTTCCATGTAATCATGTAGTTCAGGCAACTCATTGTTATACAACATTGCATAAGGTACTCAACATCTATGGCATCATTGCCACACTTCAAGTTAGCATCCATTTTAGATTTAGGCCCATTTGGAGTGGGTTCCTTTGGCTCTGGTCTTTCAAGGACATAGAGCTTTCTCTCATTATTGAGAACACATCCCAATGTCTTTAACCAGAAGTGGAAGTCAATCCCATTTCATTTTGTCCTTCTTAAGGGTTGATCACAATTATAACATGTTTGTGTTTGTCTACAAAACCATTTTTTCAAATTTTCAAAATAATTTTTGATTTATTTGATTTGATAAATTGATGATGTTAATTAGGCCTATAATTGAGTGTTGTTCCAACTATTTTATTCAAATTGATAACCCTCATGTATCAATTTGAAAGATTACAGTGTACAATCTTCTAGTGAGCCAAGATCCATATTTCATCAAATTATGACTCAGCTTTGATTGAACACCCACAACTTGACTATTTAGGTAGACAACGTTCATCAATTGCATCTCATGAAACTCTTTGGTATATGGTGTGCATAGCTCTTTGTCATTGACCATCTTTATGCTTCTAGGTGCTTAATCCCATTAATATCATCTAGTTAATCCTGACCCAAAGGCAACACAATAGAATATGCACCTGCTTTGGCATATCTACATATCTTCCATCACACTTCTATGAGATAGACGACACTCCACGCTTTGGAGTAACCTAGGATTGGTCGATCAAGTGTTTCATGTGTGCTTCTTATTTTTGAAAAAAATAGAGCTTAAATATTATTCATCCTGCACTGTTGAGCATGTTCAAACATAAATGGATTGGTTTTTACATGCCAAAGCCAATCTGGCATGGATTGTTGAAAAGAGATGGAAGAGTTACAAGAAAGGGATTGTTTTGCTATTGCATCTGAAACATTGTTTAGTTTGTGAGGGATGTATTGCAGTTCGATGTCTAGGTGAACATTTTCACTCCATGAATCCCAAAATTGCCTCCATAGGGACTGGAGTAGGGGTTGGCATTGCGAACTTAAGAGATGGCGAACTGCTATTTGGGCGTCTGATAGGATGAGTACTTTTCCCAATTGCATTTCACTACTAATGTGTGTTGCATGAACTATATCCAGGGTCTCAGCCATGATGGGTGAGATGGTGTGGAATGGTTTCCCAATGTTGAGGATAGGAGCGCCTATTTTGGACATGACAAAGATGCTTAAGCATGCTCCTCATGTTAACACCTGGAAGGATGCATCAGTGAACACAATGTGGTCGTAGCCTGTAATACAGATGGAGGGAGTAGGGCCACTATTCTATGTGGGTTTGATTTGAGCATTCCACATGTCTGAGATGGTATTTGTGCATTCTTTGATAAAGGTGACCCTGGCTTGAGTATGAGACTTCTTCCTAGCATGGACCGATCATTCCTCACCTACCAGATGTGCTAGCAGGCTACAAGAAGTATCGTGGACTACGAGCTATTTTCAACAGGATTGATAACTTTGGAAATCCAAGCATGCTCAACCATGGAGAAGAAATCCGGTTCCATATCCAGTTCCTCCCAGATGGGTTTGACAATGAGGCAATCCCTGAAGCAGTGGAGAAGTGAATCCTCTGCATTATTACAAGGAGGGCAAGCGCTGTCTACCATGATATGTCTCCTTATCTTCTCCCCATTATGCAAGAGGGCTTTGCGGAAAAAGAGCCATGCAAAGATCTTTATATCCTAGGGTACTTTTAGATGCCACATCTTCTGCCAGTCACCATGAACTGATACGTCCATGTTGGTGCAAAACCATTTATATGTTGATTTTGTAGTTAGCATACCGGTGGGGTCATGCGACCATGCCCAACTGTCTGGAGCCAGAGACTATCTAGGTGGGGGGAATGAGGTTGACCAAATCTTTAGCACCGATAGGGAAATATGTATTTATAAAGGAATGGTCCCAATTATCATTGTCGAGGACCATACTTGCAATTGTTAAGTCATCAAGCCCAGAAGGAGGGGTGAACATAGAGTCTGTTTCTTGAACAAAAAGACCAACACACCACCTATCATGCCACACATGAGTCAAGGTACCAAACTGGATGGTTTTAATACATTGGCTTTTAACCAGGTCAATGTTTTTCTTAATGAAGGCCCAGGCAGGCGATCAAGGATTCTTCATAATATCCCCATCCTTTATGTATTTTTTAGTCATAATGCGGACCCAGGGAGTATCCGGCTTGTTAAGAAAGCACTAGACATTCTTGAGCATTAAGGCGTGGTTGTAATCACGAGCATCCTTAATACCCAATCCTCCCACTACTTTAGATGAAGTAATCTTTTTCTAGGAGACAAGAGAGAGTTTCTTGTTTTCTCTACCACCAGACTAGATGAAGTTCTTAACATGCCTATTTATATCATCACAGAGAATCGGAGAGAGCTTGACCGATTGCATAGTGTAGGTCGAGATGGCTTGCAGTGTGGATTTTGCAAGGGTTATGCAACCAGCAAGGGAAAGTTGGTGGGCTGCCCAGCTATTCAAACGGTCTTGTAGGGTAGCAATAATGTCTTCATGGGTGTTCTTGTTAAGTCTATAATGAACCAACGACACACCAAGATACTTACCCATGTTTTCAGTGTGTAGGATGCCCAGTGCTTTACTGATCGTGTTCTTGACACGCCTTAATGTATTGTGTGAGAAGAAACATTTGGATTTCTCTTTTGAGACTTTTTGCGTAGAGACTAGTGAGAAGTTCTACAGCACACTGGTGATGACTTTAGTCTGGTCTGTAGTTGCTTCCACAAAAATGACAAGGTCGTCTGCAAAGAGGATGTGGGATAGTGGAGAATCTCTCATGCACAGTCTGATGGGCTTCCAACTCCCAGAGTTGACCTCATGGAAGATGGATTGACTCAACTGTTCCATACACATCACAAAGACATATGGATTGATTGGATCACCTTGTCGAACACCCTGGGTTGGTTTAAAAGGGGGTAGAGGTGAGCCTTCCCACAGTATGGAAGTGGTACCACCAGTGATAATCACCGTGATAAGACGAATGATGTTCCCTGGAAGACCAATCTTTTGAAGGGTGTCTTCTATAAAAGGGTACTGCATCCTATCAAATGCTTTGGCAAGGTCCAGTTTGATACTGACCCAATGCTTCCCCAAAGATTTTGATTTCATAGAGTGTATCACCTCTTGGACACTAATATGCCGGCTTGGTACAAAACTCAATTGTGTATCAGCAATCCAGCCACTGATGTGCGGTTTAAGTCTCTCAACGATGACTTTAGATATGATATTCAGGCAGCAGTGATTGAGAGAGATTGGTCGGAGATCGCTGCAACGTAGAGGTTGTCTCACTTTAGGAATAAGGACCATAAGAGATTCAAGAAGGGAAGGGCTGATGCAGCATGTGTTGAAGGCGTGTTGAACCGTCAAAACCACTGATGGTCCAACCTGGCTCCAATTGGACTCAATGAACTCAGTGTAAACCCCATTTGGGCCTGTTGCTTTTGTGGGCATCATTAAGAAGGAGACTGTCTTTATTTCTTCATAACAGGGCAGGCGTGTGAGGAAATTGGATGCTTGCGGGTTGAGCTTGGTGAAGGAGCCTATGTAGCTCGAGATTGGATCTGTGTTGATTGCAGTAGCGGGTGGAACACCCAAAAGAGAAATGAAATAATGACGGACCAATGCCTGGATTGCACCTGGGTCAGAAATCTAGGTACCATCCTCATCTCGAATCCTTGTGATTTTATTGATGAGTCGCCCGGATTTGATAAAGGTTTGAAAGTATTTTGTGTTGGAGTCACCGTGAAGAAGCCAGTTCACATGGGCCTTTTGCCTCCAATCCGCCTCCTAGCGGAGGAGGACTTTTTGGTATTTCTCTTGCAAGGAAATAGCATGAAGTTTAGTAGAAAGGGATAAATTATGGGCAACAGATACCTGACACCTATCCAGTTGTCAAAGAGTGGTGTATTTCTCCTTCCTTGATTTCTTCAAACGTAAGGATTCCTAGGCTACAACAATAGCTTCGAACGCGGGCAAAGTAGATGTAAAGGATCTGTGGCTATCCTAATGGGGAAGAAGATCATCTTGAAACCAGGAAGCATGCTCCGTCTTTCCTTGGTGTGAAAGAAAGGCCCACCTTTCCTAGACGATGAGTGTTATGAGACAAGAAGGGGGTTATGGTCCAAGTAGAGTCTCGGAAGGACGGAGATCGTATAACCACCGTCGAGATCTAGACAATTTGTATTAGCTATAACCCTACCAAGCTTCTCGCAAATGTTCAATCTTTTGAAAGTAAAGAAATGGCCCTTGGCTTTGACCTCGATCAGGATAGTGTGGAGGAGTGTGTCTTTGAACATATTGCAAGCCATGTGATCAAAGTATCTACTGCTAGATTTTTCTCAGCGGTTGAGCATAGTATTGAAATCGCCCATCACTGCCCAAGCTCATTGTGTGAGGTGTGAGAGTTCTTGGAGGTGCTTCTAGGGGAGTGGCCTCTTTGCTGGGTTGGGGCTGCCATACACAAAGGTAACATGCCATTGCCCATTGACGCGGTGGTGAATAAACTGTTTGTGGTTAGCTATAGCCTCTAAGGTACAACGTGCAGTATCCCAGAAAAGCTAGATGCCGCCTGAGAATCCCAAAGCTTCTATGCGATGTGAAGTGGGGTATCCAAGTTGATTGAGGATGTTCATTGCAATAGTACCATTCCATCTTGTTTCAATTAAAGCAAGGAGGTGAATCTTGTACATAGTTCTGAATTCTCTCAGGAGACATATTTTGTCCTTGGACTTGGCTCCTTGGACGTTCCAGCAAAGAATATTGACCATTAAGAAGGAAGTGGGATTACTAAGTGACGACACTAAGCCCCACATGCTGGCCATCCCTTGTTGGAGGTGTCTCCTCCATATCCTGCCTTACGTTGTCAAAGATTAAAATTCACTGAGCCTCACTGTTGTTATTGAGGCTACACATGGCTTGGGAAATCTTATCTTTCTTCCTTTCCCTGTCAGGGCTGGTAAGAATAGGTTGATAGATCACCTTTCTATTATGAAGAAGCACTCCTCCATTACCCACACCTTTATCTGCCCAGTGGAAGGAATGGCCAGATGACACCATTGTGATGTGTGATTCCGTATTGCTGAACGTGAATGGGATGCTCATATCCTGTCCCTCACTCATCTCATCGTCAACGAGGATGACTGCCATATCCTGCGACACTTATTGGTTTGCTGCCAACTGGCTTGTCTGCTTGGATGAACCTGCACCATCTGGGACAACTGGTGGCTTAGGTTGTCCTTTCTTCTTGTTTTTTTGGCTAATGAGAGTTTCCATGTAGTCATCATTACTATCCATATGTTCTCTGGTTTTGTTTAATTGACCCTTCTGTGTCGAGGGGTTGGTTCAGAGAGGGAAGCCTTATTACGGATGTCGATCTTCTTGGTTGCTGGGCGGCGCTCTGGCCTCTTGGCATGGATGGCATGGGAGTATTGGGGAGTGGCAATGAGTGAAGGATCCACAACCGATGAGGAGGGGTTTGGGGTTATAAAGTAGGGGACGAACACAAAGTCCTTGTCTACGTGGCCCACTCGTCTGCATCGCATGTAGATCTCGGGCATGCTTTCATACTCTATCCAGAATTGCTTGCCGTTCAGCGTGATAGCTGGTAACAACAACTTGGATGTATCAACTTCCACTACAATTTGGGCAAATTTCCCTCTATTGCCTGCCGTAGTGGTGTCGTCGATCTTGATTGTTTTCCCTACCAAGTCGCCAATATCGGCAAGGAGATAGGTTTGGTAAAGGAAAACTGGAAGTTCTGACACCCTGATCCACACCACCAACTGCTTCGGTATGGGTTCTAAGGGATGGAAACTGGGGTTCTAGGATTTCACTGATAGGTAGTTTCCAAAGATAGTCCATGGCCCGCCAGTCATGGATTTTAAGAAGTCTTCGTGGTTGGCGAGTTGGATAATATAGTACCCCTTTTGAAGGTCAATTGCACGGAACATCTCTATTGCAGACCACAAGATCTCAAGTATGTTGATTAGCACCTAGAAGCCCACATTAACATCGATCAGTTTAACCACAACTGCAAACTTCCAAGGCTCCAGGAGTGGTTAAAGTTTAGCCAGATCCACCTTGATAGACGGCAGGGGCACGGTGCGATCAATGGAGATGTCTTTGGGCCGAAGCGTATCGTGTGATACACGCTGGATTGTCGACAACACTCTGAGGTCCACACATGAGGTTGCTGCTGCATAGGATTTGGGTCATCTAATGTCTTTTTTAGGGACGGTAGGGACGTCGTCGTTGGCTACAACAAGTTGAGTTTCTTCCTGATGAGCTAATGGTGAAAAGGTCATCGCTCTGGGGTGCGTATATCGCCATTCATTGTGTGTGGCATTGCTTGAGATATGACTGCCACGGCCACGGCCGCCACCACCGCCTCTCCCAGGCACCATCATGCCCTAAACTATGTGTTCTGCTTATTGAAAGCATTTAAAACTTAATATTGTATTTGAGGGATTTCATATATAAATACATATATATATATCCAATAACCACATACTTATAGTACTTATGATATACATGCTATAACCACAAATGAGAACATGCAATAATAAAAACACATCAGCGATGGTTATATCCATACTTCTATAATTCCTTGGATCCACACAGAATCACTACCACCTAAGATCCACATCATATGTAACTTGTTGTTTATGAAGATTTATGCTCGAACCAATATGGGTTGATCTGCTCAACTCTTGAGTCGGTCGGCTCACCTCTTGGTCGCTCGATTAGTCTCTTAAAGTGGTCATCAAGTTCTCAGGTCCGAGCATCGTCTAGACACCTCCAGCCGATCGATTGGGCAAACAGTCAATCTATTCATCGCCATCTCGTCTAGCCTCCTTGTCTTGCATTTGATCGGGTCGTCTCATGAGCCAGTCATTTTGCATTTGTGCAGATCATCATCTCACATTGAAACATAAATTAAAACTATCCTATTTCTTTACATTATAAAAGGGAAAACCTTGAGTTATGTTTGAGAGAAAATAGGAAGAAGAGAATTAATTTATATTTGGAAAGAAGAGAGAGGCTCATTACATAGACCGAGTAATAGGAATAAACAACAACAACTATGCACACACAAATCTAGGGCTATTGTCCATAACCATGCTAAACATCCACCATCAAAATCAATTTTAGGGCTACATGTGTAAATTATATATATATATATATATATATATATATATATATATATATATATATATATATATATATATATATATATATATATATATATATATATATGTATATATATATACATATATATACCCATATATACATATATATATGTATATATATATACATATATATGTATATACATATATACATATATATATACATATATACATATATATATATACCTATATATATACATATATACATATATATATATACCTATATATATACATATATACATATATATATACATATATACATATATATATATACGTATATATATATATATATATATATATATATATATATATATATATATATATATATATATATATATATATATATATATATATATATATATATATATATATATATATATATATATATATATATATATATATATATATATATATATATATATATATATATATACGTATATTTATATATATATGTATATATATATATACGTATATATATATACATATATATATACGTATATATATATATATATATACGTATATATATATATATATATATATATATATATATATATATATATATATATATATATATATATATATATATACGTATATATATATATATATATATATATATATATATATATATATATATATATATATATATATATATATATATATATATATATATATATATATATATATATATATATATATATATATATATATATATATATACGTATATATATATATATTCTTAAACTTGTCTGCTAAAATTCTTAAACTTGTCGTTCTTGGCAAATTTCTTAATATTGGTCGTAATCCTCCGTTATATCTATCTGTGCTTGCTCTAGCTTCTTCTATTCTATCTTCATTTGTTAATTGTAATTGATTTCCCTCATATTGTAATCTTCATGGGATTATATTATCTGTTACTAGGGGTTTCTCTGAAACATCTATGTTTATGTTTTCTGGTATATCTATATCAGATATTATATCTGGTTAAGTAATTTTTCCTATGTCTTTTAAATATATTAGGAAGCATTATAATATCTTTATCTTCAAATTTTTCAGAGTGATGTGTATTACTAAGAGCATAGCTTATTATATATGTTATCGAATAAGGAATAGATCCTTTTTTCATAAATTATGTTCTTTGAAAATCCTGTATTAAACTTAAGGTTCTGTTTATATTATTATCTCTAATATTTACGCTTATCTTTGGATAAATATTAAATATTAGTTTCTGATGACTAAGATTTCCTTGTAATATTCCTAACGTAGCATCTCTTCTATCATTAATCCTATTATCCATTAATACAATATTTATAGGTGAATCTATTCCTTCTCTAAAAGTTGCTTTGATCATCATTTTAATGGCTCCTATGTGAATCCATCCTATTTTAGATCTATCTTTTATTTTTTCCATTTTTCTCATTAAGTCCTCCTTTCGTAGTAAAGGTATATTTATTCTATTTCTAGTATATTCTATTTGCATAGGCATTTCTCTATTAGTTATTCCATAATAAAAAATATGTTTTCTTTGGGTAATTTTCTCAAAAATTGATGTTTTAAATCCATCAGAATTTTCTAATCTTAATTCGGTGTTTCTTATCCTATTAAATAATTTTCTATCTATTAATACTTCTTGCAAGAAATTTCCTACTTCTTCCTGATATTCTTCTATTATTTCTTCTTCAGTTTGATTCTGTGTCTGAGAAATAATAGATTGATCCATGGATTGGTCATCATCAGTTGTTTGGACAAATTCTTGAATATTTTCAATCTCAGAAAGTTCTTCTTCTATAATTTCCTCGAATTGCTTTTGATTAATCTTCTTAGATCCTCTTTTTGGACATTCATTAGCATAATGTCCTATTTCTTGACATATAAAACATTTACATTCTTTTGGTTTCTTTTTATTATAATTTTTCTTTCTTCTGTAATATTTTTGTTTCGGTTTAGGTTTAAATCCAAACCTTTTCCTTTTCTTGAATTTATATTTGTTTCTTCTATTGTACCTCATTGGTTCACATCCTATGGTTATTGGATGAGTTAATTGGGAACAACAAAGTCCTTGTTTTACTACTTTATTTGTTTTTCTACTTTGTGTGGCTTCTGCACACCATTCTTCTAATTTCATTCTTAAAAATTCTATTCGTCCTCCTAATGTATCTGCTATTTGTCCGATGTATTGGGGATATAACCCCATGGGTCGGGTACCTTGGTATAAAATAAATTTAATAAACTCTTGTTGGTAACATTTTCTTTATCCATTCTGTCATATATTTTATAAAAATATTCTTGGAATTTACATATATATTCATCAATTCGGCACATATCACAGAGTTTTAAGTTATATAATAAAAAGCTAAATCTCTGTTTTTCTTTTTCTTTTTCTGTGTCTTTATTTACATTCCACGTTTCTCCTAAAAATTCTCTTCTTAATTCGTTTTCATAGTTGTTTACTACTTGAGCTAGTGTGGTTGATGTTCCTTTTACTGCTTCTTTATCGTTGTCAGTTAATCCTTTCCACCAATCTGCTACGATTCCTTGGAAGGTTAAATGACAAAATCTTGATGTTGTTTCAATATCATAACTTTGTGATGTAACTGATAAATATGTGGCTTTTGCCCATCTTGTTATGGCTTCATCTATATTTCTTACACAATTTAAATTTAAATAAATTCCGTTAGCACTAATATATTCTTGATTCATATAATCAACTGGGGTTTCTATAGCAATATTACTTGGTCTTCTATCAGATGCCCAATTTATTCCTTCGTATCTATTTCTATCAGTAGGTTTTCTTCTAAAGCTAGGATCTGACCAGTATCTCGCCCCTGGTTGTTCTGGTGTTTCATTTCTACTGCCTTGTCCGCTAGGGACAGTTGTAGGAATAGGCATGGTTACTTGACTTCCAGAACTTTCTCCCTGTAGTGGTTTCATGTTTATCGTTCTAACTTTTTCCGTTAATCTTACTATTTCTTGACTTAGACTGTCTAATTCTTCTGCTTCGGCTTCTAAGTATCTATTTTCTAATTGTTCGATTTTAAAGTCGTCTGTTTCTTCTATCTGAAGAGGACATAAACTTATTTCGTTTCCACTTGTTTGGAATAGGTTTATTTTTTATAAACATTCGTTATTTTGTTTTTCATACAAATATTCCATTGTTCTTTGTAATTCCACTATCATTTCTTGGATCTTCTGAAAGTTCTTTGAATGGTTTTCATGAACTTGTACTTCTAGTTTCTTATACATATTATTCAATATTAACTTCAAAGTCCAGATCTAAAGCTTCATATATGTTATTATCTTCTAAATCGTTAAATTCATTCTTTAAAATTTTATCTTTGAGTTTTGAATCGTTACATGGCTCTGATACCACTTTGTGAGTGCAGAAATTTTTGATTCTGTTATCATGCTTTGAAAACATACTCGAACTGCCCTTATGGGTGTTGTATGCTTTCTCAGCTTTATCATTTTGTCTATAATTATTACATTTTTTAGACCGGATTCTTAATATATTCTTCTTTGTACTACGAGGTTTTCGCATAATTAAATTTATAGTGTAAGAAACTAGCATCCAGAAAGAAGACGATAACACTCTGAGTATCATAGATAGCAAGATAATCTGTATACCTGTGTTGCCCACCTCGCTTCCTCTTATCTTCAATCGCCAGCTGATCTTCTCTTAACGATTTCTAAGAGAAGTACTCCTTAGACTTCGACGTTCCAGATCTCAGACTCCTCATCATCCTATAGCCTTCATGTCCCCGTGTCCTTATGCACTTCTTTGCTTGGTCGGACTTCTAGACGATGGCCTCCGGGATGGAATAAGGGAGACATATCTCTCGACTGATGAAGATAGAAGAACTGGGGGTGTAATAGGTTACACACTATCTTTCCTATTCTATGATAGTACAAGGATTATGATCTTCAAGCTGGAGCTTGTTTCCTACACTTGTGGAATTAGCACGCAAGAATCATCTCAAGAACTTGAAATGGAATCTAGAATAGAATTAGGAAATCGAGCCTCTGCTCTTTTTATTGCAGGACCTAATTTACATACATAGCTACCCTTTGGGACTCACTCCAACTACGAGTTCCCCTACTACTATCCCTCGAGAGTTTATATAGAGACTCTCTCAGTTACATTACATTGATGCTTCTCTTTTTCTTTACATAGTTGTCGAACACTTGTCCGGTGGCGAGCGTTCTTCTTTTTGAAATCTTTCTCCAATGTACATCTGTCCGGTGGAGGGTTCTTTGTCGTTCTTTGCTTCTTGCAAGTGTCTTCTTACTTCATTGATGACGTGTCTTCTTCTAGAATGCTTTTTATCGGCTTGTGCTGCTGTGGCTGTCTCTTTCCATCTTATCTTGACATGCGGGACATATTTTTCCCACATGCCTTCTGAGTTGGAAAAATATCTGCTGACATCTGTTGCTTGATTTAGTTTGTCCGGTTTCTATTCTTCTTAGAAACCTTTCTAAATTAATTTTTGTAGAGGTATTAGTTCTTCTTGTATTGGATAGGATGATTGTGCTATCCGAAGCCTTATGAAGCCAACTTCGGTTTTCATTAATTAATTTTTCTAGTACTTGGCAAAGGATTTTTAATCCTAATGCCCTTCTTGTTTCAACAAATTCCTTATTGACCTTGTTCTCTTCAAATTCTTTTATGTAATCTGCGTCAATCTCTTTGACATATTCTGGGGAAGATACTCCAATTTGAATGCAGTGTATTGGACTAAATTTCTTTAATTTTTCCCAGTCTTCTGATGCTGAGAAAATCTTGATATAAATGTCACTAGTAGGTTTTACTAGTGGACTATTATTTTTAAATTCTCTGACTGATCTGGAAATATCTTGGGGCAGTCCTTGTATTTCTCCAAGATCTTGGCTTAGATATATTAAATTCGCTGCTCCGATTCTGAAACAATCTCTGATGATTCTTGGATCAGCTCCTTTATCAAAGTTAATTCTGGGATATATTCCCGTATGATCTGGAACACATGTTTCTGTTGTTTTGAGATTGTAAACAATCTCTAATAAGGTTCTATATTCATTTTCATTTTTTGTTAAGAACTCTGTAAGGCTCAATTGCAGGTCATATTCCTGCTCGTTCTGAGATACCCGAAATTTAAATATCCTTTCGGACATCAATTTGATATTATCCGCTGTATTGCGGTGTTCTTTCTCCGAAGAGATTGTATTTTCCGCAGTTAAGCGGGAGCTATTTTCTGAAGAAATAGCAGTTTGAAAACTGCTTCTTGCCACTTGGCTATTATCTTTCTCCGTGGAGATAGTATTTTCAGCTGTGAAGCTGGTCTTAGCAGTTTTAAAGCTGCTTTCTTTTGCCATCAAGCTTGTATTTTCAGTGGTTTTTCCGACAGAATCAGAAATCTGGAGCGATATATCTATTGGCCTTTTACCTGTCATTTTATCCGTCCTTTCTGCTCCTTTTTGTTGGATCTCCCTTCTGAAGTGGTTTAAATCTGCAATTATTCCTGAAATGTCTTGTTTACTTTCCTCTATATTATCAATAATTTTATCTTGCTTCTGGATCATCTCTACTAATTCTACGTAATTTTCTTGTAACAAATTACAATTTCTCTGTAGTCGAGCTTCTAATTCTGCAAGTTTTTTGTCAACCTGCTCCATTGTATTCTCTTGATAAGAAATTTGCAAGAACGTTAGTTTCTCCTTTAATAATTTCTATATCAAAAATATATTCTACAAAGAATGTTTGCCATCTACTTAGTCTTTTATATTTTGGTGTAGATGGTAGATTATTTTTAATAAATGCTTTTACTTGGGTATTGTCTACTCGTACTAGGAATTTTTTGGGTAATAAAAAATAGGAAAATTTTTTAATTCCCTTTTTTAATGATAATAATTATTTTTCGTTTGAGTGATATCTTTTCTCTGTATCTGTAAATGTTCCGGACGTATATCTACATACTTTTTCCTTTTGTTCATCTTTCTTGCGTGCTAAGAGCAGATACATTAGGAGGATGAATAGAATTTTTAAGAATGAAACTAGAAGAATGGTGTGCAGAAGCCACAATAAGTAGAAAAACAAATAAAGTAGTAAAACAAGGACTTTGTTGTTCCCAATTAACTCATCCAATAACCATAGGATGTGAACCAATGAGGTATAATAGAAGAAACAAATATAAATTCAAGAAAAGGAAAAGGTTTGGATTTAAACCTAAACCGAAACAAAAATATTACAGAAGAAAGAAAAATTATAATAAAAAGAAACCAAAAGAATGTAAATGCTTTATATGTCAAGAAATAGGACATTATGCTAATGAATGTCCAAAAAGAGGATCTAAGAAGATTAATCAAAAGCAATTCGATGAAATTATAGAAGAAGAATTTTCTGAGATTGAAAATATTCAAGAATTTGTCCAAACAACTGATGATGAGCAATCTGATGGATCAATCTATTATTTCTCAGACACAGAATCAGACTGAAGAAGAAATAATAGAAGAATATCAAGAAGAAGCAGGAAATTTCTTGCAAGAAGTATTACTAGATAGAAAATTATTTAATAGGATAAGAAACACCGAATTAAGATTATAAAATTCTGATGGATTTAAAACATTATTTCTCAGAGACAGAATCAGACTGAAGAAGAAATAATAGAAGAATATAGGAAGAAGCAGGAAATTTCTTGCAAGAAGTATTAATAGATAGAAAATTATTTAATAGGATAAGAAACACCGAATTAAGATTAGAAAATTCTGATAGATTTAAAACATCAATTTTTGAGAAAATTACCCAAAGAAAAAATATTTTTTATTATGGAATAACTAATAGAGAAATGCCTATGCAAATAGAATATACTAGAAATAGAATAAATATACCTTTACTACGAAAGGAGGACTTAATGAGAAAAATGGTAAAAATAAAAGATAGATATAAAATAGGATGGATCCACATAGGAGCCATTCAAATGATTATCAAAGCAACTTTTAGAGAAGGAATAGATTCACCTATAAATATTGTATTAATGGATAATAGGATTAATGATAGAAGAGATGCTACGTTAGGAATATTACAAGGAAATTTTAGTCATCAGAAACTAATATTTAATATTTATCCAAAGATAAGCGTAAATATTAGAGATAATAATATAAACATAACCTTAAGTTTAATACAGGATTTTCAAATAACAGAATTTATGAAAAAAGGATCTATTCCTTATTCGATAACATATATAATAAGCTATGCTCTTAGTAATACACATCACTCTGAAAACTTTAAAGATAAAGATATTATAATGCTTCCTAATATATTTAAAGACATAGGAAAAATTACTAAGCCATATATAATATCTGAAATAGATATACCAGAAAACATAAACATAGATGTTTCAGAGAAACCCCTAGTAACAGATAATAAAATCCCAAGAAGATTACGATATGAGGGAAATCAATTACAATTAACAAATGGAGATAGAATAGAAGAAGCTAGAGCAAGAACAGATAGATATAACGGAAGATTACAACCAATATTAAGAAATTTGCCAAGAACGACAAGTTTAAGAATTTTAGCAGACAATAGAAATGCTAGAAATTATAAATTATACGGAAAATATTTCAATGGACAAGAATGGAATATGACTACAATATTAATAGATTCAGGGGCAGGAGCTTCATTTATTCAACAAGGAATGATACCTTACTTAGAAAAAATACCCATAGGATCACCTTATGCATATACGAATTTTGATGGACAAGAATATGAAATCACACATCAGGCCATTGTTCCAATTGAAATACAAGATATAAAAATTGATATTACGCTATATGTACAATCAGATAGTCGTAATGACGACATAGAAATTATACTAAGAATGAGTGCATTACAACAAATGGAACCATTCTCACTACACAGGGAAGGACTATATTTTACATATAATAACCAAGAATATTTTTGGAAAAAAGACAATGACTAGTATATATAGTGTCTACATAGTAGCAGGAATTATATATGAGGAATATAAAACATAATATTTTCATGCATTTATAGACACAGGTGCAGGAACTTGCATCGCGTGAAGACAATGTTTTCCTGAAAAATATATCACAACACTACCTACGTTATATGGAAAAGATTTTATGGGAAAAAGACATGAATTAACTCATGGAGTTAAAAAACCAAAAATCATTTTAGGAAATTATATAATTACATGTCCACCATTTTATACCCCTGAATATGCACAACAAGATATATTATTAGGAAATAACTTCACACAAAAATTTAAATTATATATACAACATCAAAATTATATTCAGTTATTAACACCCTGTGACCATTGGATTACAGTAAAAAGAATACAAAAAGCATATAAAAGAAACAAATTTAATTTTCACAGCAAACGTGGTGATTATATTACAAATAAAAAACAACCAATAACAGGGAGAATCATTGCACAACTCAATATACAAGAATCATTCCTAGTAATGATTTTAGGTTTTTTAACTCCATGAGTTAATTCATGTCTTTTTCCCGTAAAATCTTTTCCATATAATGTAGCTAGTGTTGTGATATATTTTTTCAGGAAAACATTGTCTTCGCGCGATGCAAGTTCCTGCACCTGTGTCTATAAATGCATGAAAATATTCTGTTTTATATTCCTCATATATAATTCCTGCTACTATGTAGACACTATATATACTAGTCATTGTCTTTTTTCCAAAAAATATTCTTGGTTATTATATGTAAAATATAGTCCTTCCCTTTGTAGTGAGAATGGTTCCACGTATATATATATATATATATATATAGATATATATATATATATATATATATATATATATATATATATATATATATATATATATATATATATATATATATATATATATATATATATACGTATATATATATGTATATATATATATACGTATATATATATATATACGTATATATATATATATATACGTATATATATATATATATATATATATATATATATATATATATATATATACGTATATATCTATATATATATATATAAATATATATATATATATATATGTATATATATATATATACGTATATATATATATACGTATATATATATATATACGTATATATATATATATATATATATCTATATATATATATATATATATATATATATATATATATATATATATATATATATATATATATATATATATATATATATATATATATATATATATATATATATATATATATATATATATATATATATATATATATTTGGTCGGCCAAAATTCTGTTGCTATAAAAACCAAAACTTTGGTACAAGAGTGCCTCAACAAAACTAGATCTATGTGTCTCCACGCAGGAAGAGCACATCAGATCTAACAAACCCCAGAAAGGCCCCAGACTACCAGAACCTATGAACTAACATAAAGACCTAATAGGCAGGGTAGAGATAGCAAAGATCAAGGAAGTCACACGGAAGCGTTAGCCATACCCACAAATATATCCGTGTGAGTCCACTTGAGACTCCACTAAGGACTATCCTACTAAAAGATCATCACACAAGCTGCAAGAGATATCTGACATCTGAGAGAGATACTAAAAAAAAAACAAAAGAGGGTTGCAAGGTCTGCCACACCCTGCAAGACTCCCTGGGGTGATTAGGCTGCCACTTCCTGAATCACCACCAAACAAGAACAGAAAACTAAATAGACAACAAAGGCATTGGATAGCAAAAGACTCTTTTAAGACTCCTCAAATTCTATAGAACCAGTCTTCATCATT